>CAMQGK010000211.1:715000-1402500 GCA_947000775.1 Pterois miles
ATAATAAATAAAAAAGTGACCTTTTCAGATGCATTATTTTTATCTGTACCTCTGTTTGCTTGAGTCACATCATTACCTGCTTGTTCTTTTTTTAAGTTTCAATAAATAAACTATGAATTCTACCCTTGTTTGTAGTGTCATTTTTATGTCCTAGCTGTTACAACACAGTAACAAATGTCATTTGTTGAACAACATACTATACTATGACTTTTTTTTTTGCATCTTATGCTTTTTGCACTTTTTTCAACATACAAAACTATGACTTTTTTTCTATGACTTTATTTCAACATACTACATTATGACTTTTTTTTGACATACTATAATATGACTTCTTTGCACTTTTTTCAACATCCTATACTATGACTGTTTTTTGCACTTCTTCTGACATACTGTACTATGAACTTTTCTCGACATACTATGCTATGACTTTTTTTGCACTTTTTTCAATATACTGTACATTGACTTTTTTCTACATAATATACAATGATTTTTTTTTGCACTTTTTCCAACCTACTATACTATGACTTTTTTCAACAAACTATACTATGACTTTTTTTCCATAATATATTATGCTTTTTTTTGCACTTTTTTCAATACACTATACATTGACTTTTTTGCACTTTTTTCGACATACTATACTATGACTTTTTTTGCACTTTTTCGGACATACAATACTATGACTTTTATTCGACATACTATACTATGACTTTTTTTTGCACTTTTTCCGACATACTATACTATGACTTTTATTCGACATAATATACTATGACTTTTTTTTTGCACTTTTTCCGATATACTATACTATGACTTTTTTTGCAGTTTTTCCGACATACTATACTATGACTTTTATTCGACATACTATACTGTGACTTTTTTTACACTTTTTCCAACATACTATACTATGACTTTTTTCGACATAGGATACTATGACTTTTTTCTGACATACTATACTATGACTTTTTCTGCACTTTTTCAGACATACTATACTATGACTTTTTTGCAGTTTTTCCGACATACTATACTATGACTTTTTTCCGACATACTATACTATGACTTTTTTCGACATACAATACTATGACTTTTTTTTGCACTTTTTTGGACATATTATACTGTAACTTTTTTGCACTTTTTCTGACATACTGTACTATGACTTTTTTTTGCACTTTTTTTCAATATACTATACATTATTTTTTTGCACTTTTTTCGACATACTATACTATGACTTTTTTTTTTGCACCTTTTCCAACCTACTATACCATGACTTTATTTCGACATATACTGACTTTTTTTGCACTTTTTCCGACATACTATGACTTTATTTCAACATACTATACTATGACTTTATTTCGACATATTATACTGACTTTTTTTGCACTTGTTCCAACATACTATAATATGACTTTTTTTGCACTTTTTGCGACATACTGTACTATGACTTTTTTGCACTTTTTCTGACATACTGTACTATGATTTTTTTCGACACACTATACTATGACTTTTTTGCACTTTTTCTGACATACTGTACTATGACTATTTTCGACATACTGTACTATGACTTTTTTTGCACTTTTTCCAACGTACTATACTTTGACTTTTTTTTGCACGTTTTCTAACATACTGTACTATGACTTTTTTCGACATACTATGCTATGACTTTTTTTGCACTTTTTTTCAACATACTGTACTATGACTTTTTTCGACATACTATACTATGACTTATTTTCAACATAGTATACTATGACTTTTTTTGCACTTTTTCCGACATACTATACTATGACTTATTTTCAACATAGTATACTGTCTTTTTTTTTTTTGCACTTTTTTTTTTGCACTTTTTCCAACTCAATAACTTTTTTCGACATACTATACTATGACTTTTTTTTGCACTTTTTTCGACATACAATACTATGACTTTTTTGCACTTTTTTCAACAAACTATACATTGACTCTTTTGCATTTTTTCCGACATACTATACTGTGACTTTTTTTCGACATACAATACTATGACTTTTTTTGCACTTGTTCCAACATACTATAATATGACTTTTTTTGCACTTGTTCCAACATACTATAATATGACTTTTTTTTCGACATACTATACTATGACTTTTTTGCACTTTTTCCAACATACTATTATATGACTTTTTTTTGCAGTTTTTCCGACATACTATACTATGACTTTTTTTCGACATGCTATACTATGACTTTTTTTGCACTTTTTCCAACATACTATACTATGACTTTTTTCGACATACTATACTATGACTTTTTTTTGCACTTTTTCGGACATACTATACTGTGACTTTTTTGCACATTTTCTGACATACTGTACTATGACTGTTTTTTGCACTTTTTCCGACATACTATACTATGACTTTTTTTTCGACATACTATACTCATTTTTTCAACATCCTATACTATGACTGTTTTTTGCACTTTTTCCAACATACTGTACTATGAATTTTTTCGACATACTATACTACGACTTTTTTTGCACTTTTTCCAACGTACTATACTTTGACTTTTTTTTGCACGTTTTCTGACATAATGTACTATGACTTTTCTCGACATACTATGCTATGACTTTTTTTTGCACTTTTTTTCAACATACTGTACTATGACTTTTTTCGACATACTATACTATGACTTTTTTTTCAACATACTATACTATGACTTTTTTTGCAGTTTTTTCAATATACTATACTATGACTTTTTTTTTTGCACTTTTTCCGACATACTAAAACTTTATTTCAACATACTACATTATGACTTTTTTTTTGACATACTATACTATGACTTTTTTTTGCACTTTTTTCAACATACTATACTATGACTTTTTTTTTTTTGACATACTATAATATGACTTTTTTGCACTTTTTTTCAACATACTATAGTATGACTTTTTTTTGCACTTTTTCCGACATACTTTACTATGACTTTTTTTCGACATACTATACTCACTTTTTTTTGCACTTTTTTCAACATCCTATACTATGACTGTTTTTTGCACTTTTTCCGACATACTATACTATGACTTTTTTCGACATACTATACTATGAATTTTTTTGCACTTTTTTCAATATACTATACATTGACTTTTTTCAACAAACTATACTATGACTTTTTTTGCACTTTTTCCGACATACTATACTATGACTTTATTTCAACACACTATATTATGACTTTATTTTGACATACTATACTATGACTTTTTTTGCACTTTTTCCGACATACAATACTATGACTTTTATTCGACATACTATACTATGACTTTTTTTTGCACTTTTTCTGACATACTATACTATGACTTTTTTCGACATACTATACTATGACTTTTTTTTTGCACTTTTTCCGACATACTATACTATGACTTTTTTTCGACATACTATACTATGACTTTTTTTTGCACTTTTTCCGACATACTATACTGACTTTTTTTTGCACTTTTTCCGACATACTATACTATGACTTTTTTTCTACATACTATACTATGACTTTTTCTGCACTTTTTCGGACATACTATACTATGACTTTTTTCGACATAGGATACTATGACTTTTTTTTGCACTTTTTCCGATATACTATACTATGACTTTTTTGCAGTTTTTCCGACATACTATACTATGACGTTTTTTCGACATACTATACAATGACTTTTTTTTGCACTTTTTCCAACCTACTATACATTGACTTTTTTTCGACAAACTATACTATGACTTTTTTCGACATAGGATACTATGACTTTTTTTTTTTGCACTTTTTCCAACCTACTATACTATGACTTTTTTTCAACAAACTATACTATGACTTTTTTTTTGCACTTTTTCCGACATACTATACTATGACTTTGTTTCAACATACTATATTATGACTTTATTTTGACATACTATATTATGACTTTTTTTGCACTTTTTCCGACATACAATACTATGACTTTTATTCGACATACTATACTATGACTTTTTTTTTTGCACTTTTTCCGACATACTCTACTATGACTTTTATTCGACATACTATACTATGACTTTTTTTTTGCACTTTTTCCGACATACTATACTATGACTTTTTTTCGACATACTATACTACGACTTTTTTTTGCACTTTTTCCAACGTACTATACTTTGACTTTTTTTGCACTTTTTTCTGACATAATGTACTATGACTTTTCTCGACATACTATGCTATGACTTTTTTTTGCACTTTTTTTCAACATACTGTACTATGACTTTTTTCGACATACTATACAATGACTTTTTTTCAACATACTATACTATGACTTTTTTTGCACTTTTTTCAATATACTATACTATGACTTTTTTTTTGCACTTTTTCCGACATACTAAAACTTTATTTCAACATACTACATTATGACTTTTTTTTTTTTGACATACTATACTATGACTTCTTTTTTGCACTTTTTCCGACATACTAAAACTTTATTTCAACATACTACATTATGACTTTTTTTTGACATACTATACTATGACTTTTTCTTTTTGACATACTATACTATGACTACTTTTTTCAACATACTATACTATGACTTTTTTTTTTTTTGACATACTATAATATGACTTTTTTGCACTTTTTTCAACATACTATAGTATGACTTTTTTTTTGCACTTTTTCCGACATACTTTACTATGACTTTTTTTCGACATACTATACTATGACTTTTTTTGCACTTTTTTCAACATCCTATACTATGACTGTTTTTTGCACTTTTTCCGACATACTATACTATGACTTTTTTCGACAAACTATACTATGACTTTTTTTTGCACTTTTTCCGACATACTATACTATGACTTTATTTCAACATACTATATGATGACTTTATTTTGACATACTATACTATGACTTTTTTTTGCACTTTTTCCGACATACTATACTATGACTTTTTTCGACATAGTATATTATGACTTTTTTTTTGCACTTTTTTCAATACACTATACATTGACTTTTTTTTTGCACTTTTTCGACATACTATGACTTTTTTTTCTACATACTATACTATGACTTTTTTTGCACTTTTTCGGACATACTATACTATGACTTTTTTTCGACATAGGATACGATGACTTTTTTTTGCAGTTTTTCCGATATACTATACTATGACTTTTTTGCAGTTTTTCCGACATACTATACTATGACGTTTTTTTCGACATACTATACAATGACTTTTTTTGCACTTTTTCCAACCTACTATACATTGACTTTTTTCGACAAACTATACTATGACTTTTTTCGACATAGGATACTATGACTTTTTTTTGCACTTTTTCCAACCTACTATACTATGACTTTTTTCAACAAACTATACTATGACTTTTTTTTGCACTTTTTCCGACATACTATACTATGACTTTATTTCAACATACTATACTATGACTTTATTTTGACATACTATACTATGACTTTTTTTGCACTTTTTCCGACATACTATACTATGACTTTTATTCGACATACTATACTATGACTTTTTTTTGCACTTTTTCCGACATACTCTACTATGACTTTTATTCGACATACTATACTATGACTTTTTTTTGCACTTTTTCCGACATACTATACTATGACTTTTTTTCGACATACTATACTATGACTTTTTTTGCACTTTTTCCGACATACTATACTGTGAATTTTTTGCACATTTTCTGACATACTGTACTATGACTGTTTTTTGCACTTTTTCCGACATACTATACTATGACTTTTTTTCGACTATTACTATACTCACTTTTTTCAACATCCTATACTATGACTGTTTTTTGCACATTTTTCAACATACTGTACTTATGACTTTTTTCGACATACTATACTATGACTTTTTTTCAACATACTATACTATGACTTTTTTTGCATTTTTTTCAATATACTATACTATGACTTTTTTTTTGCACTTTTTCCGACATACTAAAACTTTATTTCAACATACTACATTATGACTTTTTTTGACATACTATACTATGACTTCTTTTTTGCACTTTTTTCAACATACTATACTATGACTTTTTTTTTTGACATACTATAATATGACTTTTTTGCACTTTTTTCAACATACTATAGTATGACTTTTTTTTGCACTTTTTCCGACATACTTTACTATGACTTTTTTTTCGACATACTATACTCACTTTTTTTGCACTTTTTTCAACATCCTATACTATGACTGTTTTTTGCACTTTTTCCGACATACTATACTATGACTTTTTTCGACATACTATACTATGACTTTTTTTGCACTTTTTTCAATATACTATACATTGACTTTTTTCAACAAACTATACTATGACTTTTTTTGCACTTTTTCCGACATACTATACTATGACTTTATTTCAACATACTATATGATGACTTTATTTTGACATACTATACTATGACTTTTTTTGCATTTTTTCCGACATACTATACTATGACTTTTTTTCGACATAGTATATTATGACTTTTTTTTGCACTTTTTTCAATACACTATACATTGACTTTTTTTTGCAGTTTTTCCGACATACTATACTATGACTTTTTTCGACATACTATACAATGACTTTTTTTTGCACTTTTTCCAACCTACTATACATTGACTTTTTTCGACAAACTATACTATGACTTTTTTTCGACATAGGATACTATGACTTTTTTTTTTGTTTCATACTTTTTTCCAACTACTATACTATGACTTTTTTCAACAAACTATACTATGACTTTTTTTTGCACTTTTTCCGACATACTATACTATGACTTTATTTCAACATACTATATTATGACTTTATTTTGACATACTATACTATGACTTTTTTTGCACTTTTTCCGACATACAATACTATGACTTTTATTCGACATACTATACTATGACTTTTTTTTTTGCACTTTTTCCGACATACTCTACTATGACTTTTATTCGACATACTATACTATGACTTTTTTTTTGCACTTTTTCCGACATACTATACTATGACTTTTTTTCGACATACTATACTATGACTTTTTTTTGCACTTTTTCCGACATACTATACTGTGAATTTTTTGCACATTTTCTGACATACTGTACTATGACTGTTTTTTGCACTTTTTCCGACATACTATACTATGACTTTTTTTCGACATACTATACTCACTTTTTTCAACATCCTATACTATGACTGTTTTTTGCACATTTTTCAACATACTGTACTATGACTTTTTTCGACATACTATACTATGACTTTTTTTTTTTTTCAACATACTATACTATGACTTTTTTTTGCATTTTTTTCAATATACTATACTATGACTTTTTTTTTGCACTTTTTCCGACATACTAAAACTTTATTTCAACATACTACATTATGACTTTTTTTTGACATACTATACTATGACTTCTTTTTTGCACTTTTTTCAACATACTATACTCACTTTTTTGCACTTTTTTCAACATCCTATACTATGACTGTTTTTTGCACTTTTTCGGACATACTGTACTATGAATTTTTTCGACATACTATACTACGACTTTTTTTGCACTTTTTCCAACGTACTATACTTTGACTTTTTTTGCACGTTTTCTGACATAATGTACTATGACTTTTCTCGACATACTATGCTATGACGTTTTTTGCACTTTTTTCAACATACTGTACTATGACTTTTTTCGACATACTATACTATGACTTTTTTTCAACATACTATACTATGACTTTTTTTGCACTTTTTTCAATATACTATACTATGACTTTTTTTTTTGCACTTTTTCCGACATACTAAAACTTTATTTCAACATACTACATTATGACTTTTTTTGACATACTATACTATGACTTCTTTTTTGCACTTTTTTCAACATACTATACTATGACTTTTTTTGCACTTTTTTCAACATACTATAGTCTGACTTTTTTTTTTTTGCACTTTTTCCGACATACTTCACTATTTTTACTTTTTCGACATACTATACTGACTTTTTTTTGCACTTTTTTCAACATCCTATACTATGACTGTTTTTTGCACTTTTTCCGACATACTGTACTATGAATTTTTTCGACATACTATACTACGACTTTTTTTTGCACTTTTTCCAACGTACTATACTTTGACTTTTTTTGCACGTTTTCTGACATAATGTACTATGACTTTTTCTCGACATACTATGCTATGACTTTTTTTTTGCACTTTTTTTCACTCTTTTTTTTTTTTCAACATACTGTACTATGACTTTTTTCGACATACTATACTATGACTTTTTTTCAACATACTATACTATGACTTTTTTTTGCACTTTTTTCAACATCCTATACTATGACTGTTTTTTTGCACTTTTTCCGACATACTATACTATGACTTTTTTTGCACTTTTTTCAATATACTATACATTGACTTTTTTCAACAAACTATACTATGACTTTTTTTTGCACTTTTTCCGACATACTAAAACTTTATTTCAACATACTACATTATGACTTTTTTTTTTTGACATTCTATACTATGACTTCTTTTTTGCACTTTTTTCAACATACTATACTATGACATTTTTTTTTGACATACTATAATATGACTTTTTTGCACTTTTTTCAATATACTATACTATGACTTTTTTTTTTGCACTTTTTCCGACATACTAAAACTTTATTTCAACATACTACATTATGACTTTTTTTTGACATACTATACTATGACTTCTTTTTTGCACTTTTTTTTTGCACTTTTTTTCAACATACTATACTATGACTTTTTTTGCACTTTTTTCAACATACTATAGTATGACTTTTTTTTTTGCACTTTTTCCGACATACTTCACTATTACTTTTTTTTTTCGACATACTATACTGACTTTTTTTGCACTTTTTTCAACATCCTATACTATGACTGTTTTTTGCACTTTTTCCGACATACTGTACTATGAATTTTTTCGACATACTATACTACGACTTTTTTTGCACTTTTTCCAACGTACTATACTTTGACTTTTTTTGCACGTTTTCTGACATAATGTACTATGACTTTTCTCGACATACTATGCTATGACTTTTTTTGCACTTTTTTTCAACATACTGTACTATGACTTTTTTCGACATACTATACTATGACTTTTTTTCAACATACTATACTATGACTTTTTTTGCACTTTTTTCAATATACTATACTATGACTTTTTTTTTGCACTTTTTCCGACATACTAAAACTTTATTTCAACATACTACATTATGACTTTTTTTTGACATACTATACTATGACTTCTTTTTTGCACTTTTTTCAACATACTATACTATGACTTTTTTTTTTTTGACATACTATAGTATGACTTTTTTTTTGCACTTTTTTCAACTATACTTTTTTTGACATACTATACTCACTTTTTTTTGCACTTTTTTCAACATCCTATACTATGACTGTTTTTTTGCACTTTTTCCGACATACTATACTATGACTTTTTTTGCACTTTTTTCAATATACTATACATTGACTTTTTTCAACAAACTATACTATGACTTTTTTTGCCTTTCCGCTCTTTTTCAACATACTACATTATGACTTTTTTTTTGACATTCTATACTATGACTTCTTTTTTTGCACTTTTTTCAACATACTATACTATGACATTTTTTTTTGACATACTATAATATGACTTTTTTGCACTTTTTTCAACATACTATAGTATGACTTTTTTTTTTTTTTGCTACTTTACTATGACTTTTTTCGACATACTATACTCACTTTTTTTGCACTTTTTTCAACATCCTATACTATGACTGTTTTTTGCACTTTTTCCGACATACTATACTATGACTTTTTTCGACAAACTATACTATGACTTTTTTTGCACTTTTTCCGACATACTATACTATGACTTTATTTCAACATACTATATTATGACTTTATTTTGACATACTATACTATGACTTTTTTTGCACTTTTTCCGACATACAATACTATGACTTTTATTCGACATACTATACTATGACTTTTTTTTGCACTTTTTCCGACATACTATACTATGACTTTTTTTTGCACTTTTTCCGACATACTATACTATGACGTTTTTCGACATAATATATTATGACTTTTTTTTGCACTTTTTTCAATACACTATACATTGACTTTTTTTCACTTTTTTCGACATACTATACTATGACTTTTTTTCTACATACTATACTATGACTTTTTCTGCACTTTTTCGGACATACTATACTATGACTTTTTTCGATATAGGATACTACGACTTTTTTTTGCACTTTTTCCGATATACTATACTATGACTTTTTTGCAGTTTTTCCGACATACTATACTATGACGTTTTTTCGACATACTATACAATGACTTTTTTTTGCACTTTTTCCAACCTACTATACATTGACTTTTTTCGACAAACTATACTATGACTTTTTTCGACATAGGATACTATGACTTTTTTTTGCACTTTTTCCAACCTACTATACTATGACTTTTTTCAACAAACTATACTATGACTTTTTTTGCACTTTTTCCGACATACTATACTATGACTTTATTTCAACATACTATATTATGACTTTATTTTGACATACTATACTATGACTTTTTTTGCACTTTTTCCGACATACAATACTATGACTTTTATTCGACATACTATACTATGACTTTTTTTTTGCACTTTTTCCGACATACTCTACTATGACTTTTTTTGGAAAATACTCACTTTTTTCGACATACTATACTATGACTTTTTTTTGCACTTTTTCCGACATACTATACTATGACTTTTTTTCGACATACTATACTATGACTTTTTTTGCACTTTTTTCGACATACAATACTATGACTTTTTTTGCACTTTTTCGGACATACTATACTGTGACTTTTTTTGCACTTTTTCTGATATACTGTACTATGACTTTTTTTTTGCACTTTTTCCGACATACTATACTATGACTTTTTTTCGACATACTATACTCACTTTTTTTTCAACATCCTATACTATGACTTGTTTTTTGCACTTTTTCCGACCTACTGTACTATGACTTTTTATATACTATGACTTTTTTTCAACATACTATACTATGACTTTTTTTGCAGTTTTTTCAATATACTATACTATGACTTTTTTTTTGCACTTTTTCCGACATACTAAAACTTTATTTCAACATACTACATTATGACTTTTTTTTGACATACTATACTGACTTTTTTTTGCACTTTTTTCAACATACTATAGTATGACTTTTTTTTGCACTTTTTCCGACATACTATACTATGACTTTATATCAACATACTATATAATGACTTTATTTTGACATACTATACTATGACTTTTTTTTGCACTTTTTCCGACATACAATACTATGACTTTTATTCGACATACTATATGACTTTTTTTGCACTTTTTCCGACATACTATACTATGACTTTTATTCGACACACTATACTATGACTTTTTTTTGCACTTTTTCCGACATACTATACTATGACTTTTTTTGCACTTTTTCCGACATACAATACTATGACTTTTTTTCGACATAATATATTATGACTTTTTTTTGCACTTTTTTCGATACACTATACATTGACTTTTTTTTGCACTTTTTCCGACATACTATACTATGACTTTTTTTCTACATACTATACTATGACTTTTTTTTGCACTTTTTTATTTTTTTCGACATACTATACTATGACTTTTTTTCTACATACTATACTATGACTTTTTCTGCACTTTTTCGGACATACTATACTATGACTTTTTTCGACATAGGATACTACGACTTTTTTTTGCACTTTTTCCGATATACTATACTATGACTTTTTTGCAGTTTTTCCGACATACTATACTATGACGTTTTTTCGACATACTATACAATGACTTTTTTTTGCACTTTTTCCAACCTACTATACATTGACTTTTTTCGACAAACTATACTATGACTTTTTTCGACATAGGATACTATGACTTTTTTTTGCACTTTTTCCAATCTACTATACTATGACTTTTTTCAACAAACTATACTATGACTTTTTTTGCACTTTTTCCGACATACTATACTATGACTTTATTTCAACATACTATATTATGACTTTATTTTGACATACTATACTATGACTTTTTTTGCACTTTTTCCGACATACAATACTATGACTTTTATTCGACATACTATACTATGACTTTTTTTTTGCACTTTTTCCGACATACTATACTATGACTTTTTTCGACATACTATACTATGACTTTTTTTGCACTTTTTTCGACATACAATACTATGACTTTTTTTGCACTTTTTCGGACATGCTATACTGTGACTTTTTTGCACATTTTCTGACATACTGTACTATGACTGTTTTTTGCACTTTTTCCGACATACTATACTATGACTTTTTTTCGACATACGATACTCACTTTTTTCAACATCCTATACTATGACTGTTTTTTGCACTTTTTCCGACCTACTGTACTATGACTTTTTTCGACATACTATACTATGACTTTTTTTCAACATACTATACTATGACTTTTTTGCACTTTTTTCAACATACTATACTATGACTTTTTTTTTGCACTTTTTCCGACATACTAAAACTTTATTTCAACATACTACATTATGACTTTTTTTTTGACATACTATACTGACTTCTTTTTTGCACTTTTTTCAACATACTATAGTATGACTTTTTTTTTGCACTTTTTCCGACATACTTTACTATGATTTTTTTCGACATACTATACTCACTTTTTTTGCACTTTTTTCAACTTTTTTCAACATATGACTGTTTTTTGCACTTTTTCCGACATACTATACTATGACTTTTATCGACATACTATACTATGACTTTTTTTGCACTTTTTTCAATATACTATACATTGACTTTTTTCAACAAACTATACTATGACTTTTTTTTGCACTTTTTCCGACATACTATACTATGACTTTATATCAACATACTATATAATGACTTTATTTTGACATACTATACTATGACTTTTTTTGCACTTTTTCCGACATACAATACTATGACTTTTATTCGACATACTATATGACTTTTTTTGCACTTTTTCCGACATACTATACTATGACTTTTATTCGACATACTATACTATGACTTTTTTTGCACTTTTTTCGACATACAATACTATGACTTTTTTTGCACTTTTTCGGACATACTATACTGTGACTTTTTTGCACATTTTCTGACATACTGTACTATGACTGTTTTTTGCACTTTTTCCGACATACTATACTATGACTTTTTTTCGACATACTATACTCACTTTTTTCAACATCCTATACTATGACTGTTTTTTGCACTTTTTCCGACCTACTGTACTATGACTTTTTTCACATACTATACTATGACTTTTTTTTCAACATACTATACTATGACTTTTTTTGCAGTTTTTTCAATATACTATACTATGACTTTTTTTTTGCACTTTTTCCGACATACTAAAACTTTATTTCAACATACTACATTATGACTTTTTTTTTGACATACTATACTGATTCTTTTTTGCACTTTTTTCAACATACTATAGTATGACTTTTTTTTGCACTTTTTCCGACATACTATACTATGACTTTATATCAACATACTATATAATGACTTTATTTTGACATACTATACTATGACTTTTTTTGCACTTTTTCCGACATACAATACTATGACTTTTATTCGACATACTATATGACTTTTTTTGCACTTTTTCCGACATACTATACTATGACTTTTATTCGACACACTATACTATGACTTTTTTTTGCACTTTTTCCGACATACTATACTATGACTTTTTTTTGCACTTTTTCCGACATACAATACTATGACTTTTTTTCGACATAATATATTATGACTTTTTTTTGCACTTTTTTCGATACACTATACATTGACTTTTTTTGCACTTTTTTCGACATACTATACTATGACTTTTTTTCTACATACTATACTATGACTTTTTTTGCACTTTTTTCGACATACTATACTATGACTTTTTTTCTACATACTATACTATGACTTTTTCTGCACTTTTTCGGACATACTATACTATGACTTTTTTCGACATAGGATACTACGACTTTTTTTTGCACTTTTTCCGATATACTATACTATGACTTTTTTGCAGTTTTTCCGACATACTATACTATGACGTTTTTTCGACATACTATACAATGACTTTTTTTGCACTTTTTCCAACCTACTATACATTGACTTTTTTCGACAAACTATACTATGACTTTTTTCGACATAGGATACTATGACTTTTTTTTGCACTTTTTCCAATCTACTATACTATGACTTTTTTCAACAAACTATACTATGACTTTTTTTGCACTTTTTCCGACATACTATACTATGACTTTATTTCAACATACTATATTATGACTTTATTTTGACATACTATACTATGACTTTTTTTTGCACTTTTTCCGACATACAATACTATGACTTTTATTCGACATACTATACTATGACTTTTTTTTTTTTTTTGCACTTTTTCCGACATACTATACTATGACTTTTTTTCGACATACTATACTATGACTTTTTTTGCACTTTTTTCGACATACAATACTATGACTTTTTTTTGCACTTTTTCGGACATACTATACTGTGACTTTTTTGCACATTTTCTGACATACTGTACTATGACTGTTTTTTGCACTTTTTCCGACATACTATACTATGACTTTTTTTCGACATACGATACTCACTTTTTTCAACATCCTATACTATGACTGTTTTTCGCACTTTTTCCGACCTACTGTACTATGACTTTTTTCGACATACTATACTATGACTTTTTTTCAACATACTATACTATGACTTTTTTGCACTTTTTTCAACATACTATACTATGACTTTTTTTTTGCACTTTTTCCGACATACTAAAACTTTATTTCAACATACTACATTATGACTTTTTTTTTGACATACTATACTGACTTTTTTTTGCACTTTTTTCAACATACTATAGTATGACTTTTTTTTGCACTTTTTCCGACATACTTTACTATGATTTTTTTCGACATACTATACTCACTTTTTTTGCACTTTTTTCAACATTTTTTCAACATATGACTGTTTTTTGCACTTTTTCCGACATACTATACTATGACTTTTATCGACATACTATACTATGACTTTTTTTGCACTTTTTTCAATATACTATACATTGACTTTTTTCAACAAACTATACTATGACTTTTTTTTGCACTTTTTCCGACATACTATACTATGACTTTATATCAACATACTATATAATGACTTTATTTTTGACATACTATACTATGACTTTTTTTGCACTTTTTCCGACATACAATACTATGACTTTTATTCGACATACTATATGACTTTTTTTGCACTTTTTTTTCCGACATACTATACTATGACTTTTTTTCGACATACTATACTATGACTTTTTTTTTTTGCACTTTTTCCGACATACTATACTATGACTTTTTTTTGCACTTTTTCCGACATACAATACTATGACTTTTTTTTTTTTCGACATAATATATTATGACTTTTTTTTGCACTTTTTTCGATACACTATACATTGACTTTTTTTTGCACTTTTTTCGACATACTATACTATGACTTTTTTTCTACATACTATACTATGACTTTTTCTGCACTTTTTCGGACATACTATACTATGACTTTTTTCGACATAGGATACTATGACATTTTTTTTTGCACTTTTTCCGATATACTATACTACGACTTTTTTGCACTTTTTCCAACATACTATACTATAACTTTTTTTCGACATACTATACTGTGACTTTTTTTGCACTTTTTCAAACATACTATACTGTGAATTTTTTTGCACTTTTTCAAACATACTATACTATGACTTTTTTGCACTTTTTCTGACATACTGTACTATGACTTTTTTTTGCACTTTTTCCAACATACTATTATGACTTTTTTTTGCAGTTTTTCCGACATACTATACTATGACTTTTTTTCGACATACTATACTGACTTTTTTTGCACTTTTTCAAACATACTATACTATGACTTTTTTTGCACTTTTTCTGACATGCTATACTATGACTTTTTTTTCGACATACTAAGCTATGACTTTTTTTGCACTTTTTCCAACGTACTATACTTTGACTTTTTTTGCACGTTTTCTGACATACTGTACTATGACTTTTTTCTACATACCATACTATGACTTTTTTGCACTTTTTCCGACATACTGTACTATAACTTTTTTTCGACATAGGATACTATGACTTTTTTCTGACATACTATACTATGACTTTTTTTTTTGCACTTTTTCCGACATACTATACTATGACTTTTTTCGACATACTAAGCTATGACTTTTTTTGCACTTTTTCCGACATACTATACTATGATTTTTTTGCACGTTTTCTGACATACTGTATTATGACTTTTTTCTGACATACTATACTATGACTTTTTTCGACATACTCATACCATGACTTTTTTTTGACATACTACACTATGACTTTTTTCGACATACTATACTATGACTTTTTTCGACATATTATACCATGACTTTTTTGCACTTTTTTCAATATACTACACATTGACTCTTGCATTTTTTCCGACATACTATACTGACTTTTTTTTCGACATACAATACTAAGACTTTTTTTGCACTTGTTCAAACATACTATAATATGACTTTTTTTGCACTTTTTGCGACATACTATACTATGACTTTTTGCACTTTTTGCAACATACTATTATATGACTTTTTTTTGCAGTTTTTCTGACATACTATACTATGACTTTTTTTCGACATACTATACTGTGACTTTTTTTTTGCACTTTTTCAAAAATACTATACTATGACTTTTTTTGCACTTTTTCTGACATACTATACTATGACTTTTTTCGACATACTAAGCTATGACTTTTTTTGCACTTTTTTCAACATCCTATACTGACTTTTTTTTTTCGACATACCATAATATGACTTTTTTTTGCACTTTTTCCAACTTACTATACTTTGACTTTTTTTGCACGTTTTCTGACATACTGTACTATGACTTTTTTCTACATACCATACTATGACTTTTTTGCACTTTTTCCGACATACTGTACTATAACTTTTTTCGACATAGGATACTATGACTTTTTTCTGACATACTATACTATGACTTTTTTTTTGCACTTTTTCCGACATACTATACTATGACTTTTTTTCGACATACTAAGCTATGACTTTTTTTGCACTTTTTCCGACATACTATACTATGATTTTTTTGCACTTTTCTGACATACTGTATTATGCTACTTTTTTCGACATACTATACTATGACTTTTTTCGACATATCATACCATGACTTTTTTTTGACATACTACACTATGACTTTTTTCGACATACTATACTATGACTTTTTTCGACATATTATACCATGACTTTTTTGCACTTTTTTCAATATACTACACATTGACTCTTGCATTTTTTCCGACATACTATACTGACTTTTTTTTTCGACATACAATACTAAGACTTTTTTTGCACTTGTTCAAACATACTATAATATGACTTTTTTTGCACTTTTTGCGACATACTATACTATGACTTTTTGCACTTTTTGCAACATACTATTATATGACTTTTTTTTGCAGTTTTTCTGACATACTATACTATGACTTTTTTTTCGACATACTATACTGTGACTTTTTTTTGCACTTTTTCAAAAATACTATACTATGACTTTTTTTGCACTTTTTCTGACATACTATACTATGACTTTTTTCGACATACTAAGCTATGACTTTTTTTGCACTTTTTTCAACATCCTATACTGACTTTTTTTTCGACATACCATAATATGACTTTTTTTGCACTTTTTCCAACTTACTATACTTTGACTTTTTTTGCACGTTTTCTGACATACTGTACTATGACTTTTTTCTACATACCATACTATGACTTTTTTTTGCACTTTTTCCGACATACTGTACTATAACTTTTTTCGACATAGGATACTATGACTTTTTTTTTTTTCTGACATACTATACTATGACTTTTTTTTGCACTTTTTCCGACATACTATACTATGACTTTTTTCGACATACTAAGCTATGACTTTTTTTGCACTTTTTCCGACATACTATACTATGATTTTTTTGCACGTTTTCTGACATACTGTATTATGACTTTTTTCGACATACTATACTATGACTTTTTTCGACATATTATACCATGACTTTTTTTTGACATACTACACTATGACTTTTTTCGACATACTATACTATGACTTTTTTCGACATATTATACCATGACTTTTTTGCACTTTTTTCAATATACTACACATTGACTCTTGCATTTTTTCCGACATACTATACTGACTTTTTTTTCGACATACAATACTAAGACTTTTTTTGCACTTGTTCAAACATACTATTATATGACTTTTTTTTGCACTTTTTCTGACATACTATACTATGACTTTTTTTCGACATACTATACTGTGACTTTTTTTTGCACTTTTTCAAAAATACTATACTATGACTTTTTTTTGCACTTTTTCTGACATACTATACTATGACTTTTTTCGACATACTAAGCTATGACTTTTTTTTGCACTTTTTTCAACATCCTATACTGACTTTTTTTTTCGACATACCATAATATGACTTTTTTTGCACTTTTTCCAACTTACTATAATTTGACTTTTTTTGCACGTTTTCTGACATACTGTACTATGACTTTTTTCTACATACCATACTATGACTTTTTTGCACTTTTTCCGACATACTATACTATGACTTTTTTTCGACAGGATACTATGAATTTTTTCTGACATACTATACTATGACTTTTTTTTTGCACTTTTTCCGACATACTACACTATGACTTTTTTGCACTTTTTCTGACATACTGTTTTATGACTTTTTTGATATACTATACTATGACTTTTTTTTTCGACATACTATACTATGACTTTTTACACTGTTTCCAACATACTATTATATGACTTTTTTTGGCAGTTTTTCCGACATACTATACTATGACCTTTTTCGACATACTATACTGTGACTTTTTTTGCACTTTTTCCAACATACTATACTATGACTTTTTTCGACACACTATACTATGACTATTTTTGCACTTTCTTCAACATACTATACTATGACTTTTTTCGACATACTAAGCTATGACTTTTTTTGCACTTTTTCCGACATACTATATACTATGACTTTTTTGCACGTTTTCTGACAAACTGTATGATGACTTTTTTCGACATACAATACTATGACTTTTTTGCACTTTTTCCAACACACTATATGACTTTTTTTGCAGTTTTTCCGACACACTACACTATGACTTTTTTTCAACATACTATACTGTGACTTTTTTTGCACATTTTCCAACATACTATACTATGACTTTTTTCGACAAACTATACTATGACTTTTTTGCACTTTTTAAAACATACTATACTATGATTTTTTTTTGCACTTTTTCCGACATACAATACGATGACTTTTTTTCGACATACTATACTGTGACTTTTTACACTTTTTCCAACATACTATTATATGACTTTTTTTTGCACTTTTTGCGACATACAATACGATGACTTTTTTTCGACATACTATACTGTGACTTTTTACACTTTTTCCAACATACTATTATATGACTTTTTTTTGCACTTTTTGCGACATACTATACTATGACTTTTTTTTCGACATACTATACTATGACTTTTTACACTGTTTCCAAAATACTATTATATGACTTTTTTTTGCAGTTTTTCCGACATACTATACCATGACCTTTTTCGACATACTATACTGTGACTTTTTTTGCACTTTTTCCAACATACTATACTATGACTTTTTTCGACATACTACACTATGACTTTTTTGCACTTTTTCGGACATACTATACTATGACTTTTTTGCACTTTTTTCTAACGTACTGTACTATGACTTTTTTCGACATACTATGCTATGACTTTTTTTGTACTTTTTTTCAACATACTGTACTATGACTTTTTTCGACATACTATACTATGACTTTTTTTTGCACGTTTTTCAAAATACTATACTATGACTTTTTTTCAACATAGTATATTATGACTTTTTTTTGCACTTTTTCCGACATACTATACTGTCTTTTTTTTTGCACTTTTTTCAACATACTATACTATGATTGTTTTTTGCACTTTTCCCGACATACTATACTATGATTTTATTTCGACATACTATACTGACTTTTTTTGCACTTTTTCCAACATACTATACTATGATTGTTTTTTGCACTTTTCCCGACATACTATACTATGATTTTATTTCGACATACTATACTGACTTTTTTTGCACTTTTTCCAACATACTATGCTATGACTTTTTTTTGCACTTTTTTCAACATACTATACTATGATTTTTTTTGCACTTTTTACAACATACTATAGTATGACTTTTTTTGCACTTTTTCCGACTTACTATAGTATGACTTTTTTTCGACATGCTATACTGTGACTTTTTTTGCATATTTCCCAACTGTTACGGCTGGGGCCGTGTGTGTGTGTGTGTGTGTGTGTGGCATGATCCTGCCCTGTGGGTGTGTGTGTGGGTGTGTCTCTCTCTCTCTCTCTCTCTCTGCAGCTGCCCTTCCCCCTTACCTGCACCGGTGAGCTGAGATCCAATCAGACTGAGGCATAAGAGGCTGCAGAGGAGGAGATGCTCTCTCTCACTCCCTGGCTGTGTGCCTGCTGTCGCCGGTGTTTTGCGTGTGTCGACTGCGACCTGAATTGTGCTCCGTAAAGCTGGAGGTGTTTTTCGTTGGCTGACGTCGTTGTCTTAAGTTTAGCTGACCAGCTGTTAGATTACTCTAACGTAATCCTTTGTGTTTGTAGAAGAGCTTCTTTTTGTTAGGTGAATAAACCTTTCGTTTTCCCTCACCTCAACCTCCGTTTCCTTATTCCCGTAGTTCTGATACGGTTTTTATTTTATTGTTACTTCCCTCTCCCTAGACTTAAGTGGGAACGTAACACCAACATACTATAATATGACTTTTTTTGCACATTTTCTGACATACTGTAATATAACATTTTTCAACATACGATACAATGACTTTTTTTTGTACTTTTTCCGACATACTATACTATGACTTTTTTTCGACACACTATACTATGACTTTTTTTGCACTTTTTCCGACATACTGTACTATGACTTTTTTTTTTTCCGACATACTAGGATACTATGACTTTTTTCGACATACTAAGCTATAACTTTTTTTGCACTTTTTCCGACATACTATACTATGACTTTTTTGCACGTTTTCTGACATACTGTATTATGACTTTTTTCGACATACTATACCATGACTTTTTTCGACATATTATACCATGACTTTTTTTCGACATACTATACTGACTTTTTTTGCACTTTTTTCAATATACTATACATTGACTCTTTTGCATTTTTTCCGACATACTATACTATGACTTTGTTTCGACATCCAATACTATGCTTTTTTACTTGTTCCAACATACTATATATGCTTTTTTTGCACTTTTTGCGACATACTTACTGTGACTTTTTTCGACATACTATACTATGACTTTTTTGCACTTTTTCCAACATACTATTATATGACTTTTTTTGCAGTTTTTCCGACACACTATACTATGACTTTTTTTCAACATACTATCTGTGCTTTTTTTGCTTTTCACATCTATTATGCTTTTTTGAATCTTCTTGTTTTTTGCGTTTTCAACATACTTCTATGATTTTTTTTGCATTTTTCGCATCTTCTTGCTTTTTTATCTATTTTGCTTTTTTCGAATTTCTTGCTTTTTTAATTTTTTGCTTTTTTCGACATATTTCTTGCTTTTTGCATTTTCGAATAAATCGTGCTTTTTTCGATCTTCTTGCTTTTTCTTGCCTTTTTCCGATTCTATAACATGCTTTTGTTGTATTTTTTCGACATACTATACTATGACTTTTTTCGACATATTATACCATGACTTTTTTTCGACATACTACACTGACTTTTTTTGCACTTTTTTCAATATACTATACATTGACTCTTTTGCGTTTTTTCCGACATACTATACTGTGACTTTTTTTTCGACATACAATACTATGACTTTTTTTGCACTTGTTCCAACATACTATAATATGACTTTTTTGATTTTTGTAAATATTCTTGTTTTTTGCCTTTTAAAAAATATTTGTTTTTGCACTTTTTCGAATCTTTATGTTTTTTCGACATCTGCTGCTTTTTTTGCTTTTAAAAACTATCTAGATTTTTGCACGTTTTTGACATCTGTTTTGCTTTTTTCGACATACTATACTATGATTTTTTTTTGAACTTTTTCTGATTACTATAAATGCTTTTGTTGTCTTTTTTGCATACTATCTGATTTTTTCGACATATTATATGCTTTTTTTCGACTCTCATGCTTTTTTTGCATTTTTCAATATATACACATTGACTCTTATGCATTTTTTCCGACATACTATTATATGACTTTTTTGCACTTTTTCCAACACACTATAATATGACTTTTTTTCGACATACTATACTGTGACTTTTTTTTGCACTTTTTCAAACATACTATACTGTGAATTTTTTGACTTTTTCTGACATATGTCTGTTTTTTGTCTTTTTCCAATACTTTTGCTTTTTTTGCAGTTTTTCGACATACTATACTATGATTTTTTCAAATACTATATTTGACTTTTTTGAATCTTCTGCTTCTTTTTGCCTTTTTTCGCATCTGCTGCTTTTTTGCACTTTTTCTGACATACAATACGATGCTTTTTTCGACATACTATACTGTGATTTTTCACTTTTTCCAACATACTATTATATGCTTTTTTTGCACTTTTTGCGACATACTATACTATGACTTTTTTTCGACATACTATACTATGACTTTTTACACTGTTTCCAACATACTATTATATGACTTTTTTTTGCAGTTTTTCCGACATACTATACTATGACCTTTTTCGACCTACTATACTGGACTTACCTTTTTCCAACATACTATACTATGACTTTTTTCGACATACTATACTATGACTTTTTTTTGCACGTTTTACAACATACTATACTATGATTTTTTTTTTGCACTTTTTCCGACATACTATACTATGACTTTATTTCAACATATTATATTATGACTTTTTTCGAATAAAGAGATTCATTTTTACATACAATACTATGACTTTTTTGCCTTTTTCCAACATATATTTATGCTTTTTTTGCAGTTTTTCAAACGACATACTATACTATGACTTTTTTTGCACTTTTTAATCTTCTATAGACATACTATACTATGACTTTATTTCAACATACTATATTATGACTTTATTTCGACATACTATACTATGACTTCTTTTTTGCACTTTTTCCGACATACAATACGATGACTTTTTTTTCGACATACTATACTATGACTTCTTTTTTGCACTTTTTTCAATATACTATACATTGACTTTTTTGCACTTTTTTCAACATACTATACTTTAACTTTTTTTCTACATACATTACTATGACTTTTTCTGCACTTTTTTCGGAGATACGATACTATGACTTTTTTTCGACATTGGATACAATGACTTTTTCCAAACATACTATACTATACTATTTTTTTTGCACTTTTTCCGACATACTATACTATGATCTTTTTGCACTTTTTCTGACATACTGTATTATGAATTTTTTTTGACATACTATACTATGACTTTTTTTTTGCACTTTTTCCAACGTACTATACTTTGACTTTTTTTGCACGTTTTCTGACATACTGTACTATGACTTTTTTTTGCACTTTTTCCGACATAAAATACTGACTTTTTTTCGACATACTATACTATGAATTCTTTTTTGCACTTTTTTCAACATACTATGACATTTTTTTCGACATACTATAATATGACTTTTTTGCACTTTTTTCAACATACTATACTATGACTTTTGTTGCACTTTTTCCAACATACTATAATATGACTTTCTTTGCACTTTTTCCAACACACTATACTATGACTTTTTTGCACTTTTTCCAACATACTATAATATGACTTTTTTTTTGCACTTTTTCCGACATACTATACTATGACTTTTTTTGCATATTTTCTGACGTACTGTACTATGACTTTTTCCGACATACTATACTATGACTTTTTTTTGCACTTTTTCCGACATACTATACTATGACTTTATTTCAACATACTATATTATGACTTTATTTTGACATACTATACTATGACTTTTTTTTGCACTTTTTCCGACATAAAATACTGACTTTTTTTCGACATACTATACTATGAATTCTTTTTTGCACTTTTTCCAACATACTATGACTATACTTTTTTCGACATACTATAATATGACTTTTTTGCACTTTTTTCAACATACTATAGTATGACTTTTTTTGCACTTTTTTCAACATACTATACTATAACTTTTGTTGCACTTTTTCCAACATACTATAACATGACTTTCTTTGCACTTTTTCCAACACACTATACTATGACTTTTTTGCACTTTTTCCAACATACTATACTATGACTTTTTTTTTGCACTTTTTCCGACATACTATACTATGACTTTTTTTTTTTGCATATTTTCTGACTTACTGTACTATGACTTTTTTCGACATACTATACTATGACTTTTTTTTGCATATTTTCCGACGTACTGTACTATGTTACTTTTTTCGACATACTATACTGTGATTTTTTTTGCACATTTCCCGACATACTATAATATGACTTTTTTTTCGACACACTATACTATGACTTTTTTTGCACTTTTTTCAACATACTATACTATGACTTTTTTTCGACATACTAAGCTATGAATTCTTTTTTGCACTTTTTCCGACATACTCTACTATGACTTTTTTCGAGATACTATACTATGACTTTTTTTGCACTTTTTTCAACATTCTATACTGAGACTTTTTTTTTGCACTTTTTTCAACATACTATATTATGACTTTTTTTTTTGCACTTTTTCCAACATACTATATTATGACTTTTTTTTGCACTTTTTCCAACATACTATACAATGACTTTTTTTTGCACTTTTTTCAGCATACTATATTATGACTTTTTTTGCACGTTTTCTGACATACTTCTATGACTTTTTCGATACTTACTATGATTTTTTTTTTTTTCGACATACTATCCTATGACTTTTGTTGCACTTATTATGACTCCATTTTACATACTATACTATGACTTTTTTTGCACATTTTCTGACATACTATACTATGACTTTTTTTCGACATACTATACTATGAATTTTTTTTGCACTTTTTTTCAACATAAACATACTATATTATGACTTTTTTTCCACTTTTTCCAACATACTATACTGTGACTTTTTTTGCACTTTTTTCAACATACTACTATAATTTTTTACTTTTTCCAACATACTATAACATGACTTTTTTGCACTTTTTCCGACATACTATACTATGACTTTTTTCGACATACTATACTATGACTCTTTTTTGCACTTTTTTCGACATACTATACTATGACTCTTTTTTTGCACTATTTTCGATATACTATACTATGACTTTTATTGTACTATTTCCAACATACTATATTATAACTTTTTTCAGTTACAAACTATACTCCGAATTTTTTTCAACAAACTGTACTACGATTTTTTTTTGCACTTTTTCCAACATACTATACTATGACTTTTTTGCACTTTTTCTGACATACTATACTATGACTTTTTTTGACATACTATACTATGACTTTTTTTGCACTTTTTCCGACATACTATACTATGACTTATTTTCGACATAGTGTACTTTGACTTTTTTGCACTTTTTCCCAACATACTATACTATGACTTTTTTTGCACCTTTTCTGACATACTGTACTATGATTTTTTCGACATACTGTACTATGACTTTTTTTTGACATCCTATACTATGACTTTTTTTTGCACTTTTTCCAACATACTATACAATGACTTTTTAATTTTTTGCACCTTTTCTGACATACTATACTATGACTTTTTTTCGACATACTATACTATGACTTTTTTTTTGCACTTTTTCAAACAGACTATACAATGACTTTTATTCACATTTTCTGATATACTATATTGTGAACTTTTTTCCTTTGCACTTTTTCCGACATACTATACTATGACTTTTTTTCGACATACTATATTGTGACTTTTTTCAACATGCTATAATGCGATTTTTTTCGATATACTGTACCATAACTTTTTGAGACACTAGACTATGACTTTTTAGTCATAATATAGTTTGTCAAAAAAAACTTTTTTTTTTAAGTATATGTCAACAAAAGTCATAGTATAGTATGTCAAAAAAAAAAAGTTGTGGTGTAGTATCTCAAGAACACAACTCATAATATTGTATGAAGAAAAAAGTCACTGGAAAGTAAGTAAAAAAAAACTAAGAAGAATTCTTTTATGGCATTTTTTGACCTGCTAAACCATACCATACCATACTATGACTTTTTTCAAATTACTACAAAAGCTGCGTCTGAACATCAGTGATTGTCTGAATGCTGAAAGGAGGAGATGACTCACAAGAGTGAAGAGTTGCTTTCGAGTAGTGGACTTGATGATGATGATGATAATGATGATGATGTCTCGGCAGCTGCTCCTTCTCCCGGTTCATGTCTGGTAAATAACCCCAAATCCAAAATGTCATCCACAGCATCTATCAATGTGCAGCGGCTCACAGCAGTCTGGCTGGATCTTTGTATATTGTATATTTAAGAGTTTAAAAACTCCTGATAGGGAGACATCGGTGATATTTTTTTGTTTTTATAAGTACTTGTTACATTAAAGGGTTTTTATTGAATCATTTTGAGAGACATGTACTGAGCAGGACTTTCTACAGTGCTCTCTGGTGGACTAACACTGCCAGCGTTTCTAAATGGTCTCCATGTGCTCCTGATCTGATATCTGGTACACCGGTACAGATACACCGGTACGGATACACCGGTACGGATACACCGGTACGGATACACCGGTACGAGCTAATAACGTGTCACGTTGGCGGTGAGGATCTGCTGTACACACAGAGACACCATACCTGTTTCAGAGTTGCTGCTGTAAGCTGCATCCATGCAGGTGAGTCCGGTTACACCTGTTTCCTCTCTCCACCTGCTTCCTCGAATACATGCAAATGTTTCCGTGTTTTCCGGACCTTCGGCCAGATACCTGTAAAACATGTCAGCCAGTTTATCAGCTCCGCCTGTCTCAACCGAACGCAGTCCTGCAGAAATCTTACTTTGCACAGCAGACGGACTTTCCAGCGTTTTCCACGCCAAGTGCTGGTGACTTCCTTTCACGAGGTCACGCGAGAATCACGAGATCACGCGAGATCACGTATCACAGAAAACCGTCTGCGGAAATCTTACGCATTTTTTTTTTTTGACGTGTTTGTAGATTGTTTTCATGCTCCCTCTTTGTTTCATTAACAGGGAAAAATAATTAATTAATTCACATAATGAATTACATTAGCAAAATATAATATTTATAGGATATGGCTTAAAATACCCTCCGTTTTTATTTTTAAATTTACGGATTTTAAAACATATTTGTCCGTGATTGCCACAGAGTAGCATCAGGAGCTCTGATTGGCCAGATTCATAACAGCTGGCCAATCAGAGCTCCTGATGCTACTCTGTCAGTATTTTAAGCAGCGCTTTAACTAAAGTGATCATGAAATGGAAACAGCAAACGTTGAAGCAGGAGACAAATTAATAATGAAATTGATGTTGAGATATAATAGAAGGACAAAATTTGGCAATTGTTTTTTTTTAAAATAACCAATTAAATCATAATTAAATACATTTTTTATTAAACCTTTATTTATACAGGGTAGGTTGGTTGAGTTCACTTTTTATTTACTTTTATTTTTACTTTTTTTTTTTTTTTTTTACAAATAGGGGTATTGAATTAACATGCAAGTGCTTTTTTGGGCAAATTTTAACTTTAAGTTTTCTAATCATCATTTAAATTCAATGTTAAATCATTTTCAATATTTTATGTCTATAATAACTAAGAGAGGGAACTGCTCTCATTGACCCACCCTGTATAAATATTAATAATAATAATAAATTGTACTTATATAACATTATTCAAAACAAATGTTACAGAGAGCTTCACGAGGATAAATAAATAAAAGATAAATGATACAAGTAAAAACAATAAAATAATTATTAAAACAGAAATATATGTTGAATGAAAAATATACTATATATAAAGGCTGTTAAAGTATAATTATTCTGGTGGCAAACTATAGAAGCTCCATATTCTCAACATAATCCCAAGCTGTTTGCGTCTTTGTTCACTTAATTTAAAGTATTTATTTTAGTCCACACAAACCGACTACCTGCGAGGACAGATGTCCACGTAGCGTCGACACGCTGACCCGCCCTGGCAGCTCCAACAGGCCTGAACTGTAAGGACCGAGAGGGATACAACACTAGTGCAATATTATATTTATTTCTTACAGTGAATTTTGGTTGCCATACAAGAAGTCTCGAGGATTTGAAGGGGCAGGGGGGACAGGAAGAGTGCAGTTACAGGAAAATTCTCTCTCTTTTCATTTCAGTAATTAGTTGACTCTATGATGATTCAGTAGCACAAAATTACAGCAACATAGAAAACATGAACACAAGTCTCTGCACAAATTACTGAAAACATCTTAGCCTCTATGAAGACTTAATCAAAGAATAAAACCTATTCATGAAAAAAATAAATTAATTATTTCCGAAAGAATGAAAAAAAAAAAAAAAAAAAGAAACAGTTACCCAAATGATGGACAATGATAAAGGTGGGAGCAGTGTTTTGAAGGGGAGTGGATGTGGGTTAGTGAGCCATGCTTGTCCTAAACATGGCCTGGTGAAGCGCCACACCACGGTGATGCTCTTTAAAGATTCCTACTACATCTACTCAGCTCTACATTTCCACAGAGAAAACGGCTTAGTGACAATGTTGATCCACATACAGGAATCAACAGCCACCACTAATCTTTTTGGTGGATTTATGTATGTATACATATATATATATAGATTTCATATAGTTTCCTACCAAAATGGCCTGCAGATATATATATATAATTTTTTTTTAAATGTACACATTTTGCTCTTTTTATACACACTCTAGACTGAGGGGTTTCAGAGGATGAGAGACGTCTGGTCAGGCAGATGGTGGTCGTCAGAAAATACCTGGGTTTTGTGGTCACTTGATTGGCCAAAATATCTCTACAGCAGTAGAGAGTCTATCTACTGTAGGCAACACTTCATTAAACACTGACAAGTGATCGCATCATGATATGTAACTTTAAAATGGGAAAATCAAACACAACCAAGGAGATTCATTCAGAATAAATATTGCTTCTTACATAACCCATAAGTCTAATAATATCCACGTTTTTTTTTTAAATCTATATAGTACTTCGTTTTTTGGCAATCCATGTGTCAGTGTGAAACAGTTTTTGTTCTTATAACCTCTATAAAATTTCATAGAACTCTATACAAATCTTTTAAAAATACTGTGCTTTTCTACCTCCTCCGACACGTCGCTGTTTGCTTTAAAATAAATTACATGTTCAAACAGGAACAGGATTATAGCAGCATTGTCCCGTGCCAGCCTCCGTATACGGCTAATGTTCACAGAACACAGAGCTTGTGTATGTTTCATTTGTCTCCTCAAAAGCTGCACCTACATGAAGCTGCGGAGTGTGATATGAAACCAAATAAGGGCGCCCTAAAACGATATATATTTCAGACGTTGGGTTACTGTCGAGCACATATCGAATCACACGAGAGGTGTGCTCTGAAAGAATCTACTTTGAGATAAAACACAGTCTCCTTTTTCTTTATAGAGCTATACAACCAACAGTGGTGCAGGTACATCGGCCAAAGGGAACTGTGAGCTATTTAAGGCATCCTCTGCAGGATGATGGGGCGACTGAGACCACTGCTGTGGTCGTCAGGTCAGCTCTGGCAACTATAAATCAATAGAATTAATTTTTTTTTCCTCTAAACCTTTTAATAGAGCTATACATATAATCAAATAGACATTTTTATCCTGTTAAACACTCTTATATACATGTTTCAACACATACTGCACTTCTACTTCTGACCAGCCTGTACTCATTGCTAGCAAACACACACATTTCCAGCTTCATAAATGCTGATTAAAATTGAAATTGGACCCTTATAACAAAGTTTAAATCCCAGTTTCTACAACTGGAGCTGTAGCGAGACTGGATAATAATATGGGACTTGGAGAAGCTTATAGTCCGGTCTAGTTACAGAGACCGAAGTTCATCTGCAACAGATCAGAAATGCTTTCTATCCCTTTCTAATCTCACACAGGGCTCACGCTGATGAACATCTGCCGGCTCTGTCAGGTTGTTCTCTGCTTGTTTTTTGCACAGTGGTTAGAGGGCAGGACAAGGCATGATGTGGACTTACGTGAACACGTAATTCAGCATAAAACCCTGAAGCCACAGAATCTCCATCTGCTCTGAAAGCCAAACGGTTCGGCGAGATTTCACGTCATCTGGCTGAAGTCGCTCTACAAAGAATGAACCTGCTGATACGTTTGTAGGAAAAGATCTCTGCAGGGGCGGCCAGTCGGTCTGCAACAACGATGGTAACGTGGTGTTGCAACTCTCCGTGAGAAGAAAACTCTACTGAAGGCTGTTTTGGACAAAAACAGTATTTTCCCTTTGACTCTGTGTTCCAAAGCACAGAACTGTACCTCTAAACAGCTGCTCCAGTTTGGGATGCTGTTTGGTTCATTTGGGATCCGGCTGGACTCAAGCTCGGGTTAGCTTAATGCTAACGGATCTCTTATTGAATCTTTAATCTCCTCGCTCTTTTTTTTTTATTAACAAAGAACAATGTACAAAATGTTTATTTAGCTATATAGAAAACATGTCATTTCTCTGGTAAAACTGAAGTTTTAGCTCTTTAAATGTCAACCCATGAGTTCTTAAATATTAGGTTGCTTATAACTCGTGTTATTTAAAGTTGCTGAAAGCTAAAAGGCCTCCAAAAGGATTTGACACTGGATTCAAAGTCAATAAAATGCTATTGAACAACAGACTTAAATAGTTTGACATTTTTGAAAATACGCTTTTTCATTTTCTTGGTGAGGGTTCGATGAGGAGGTTGATAGATTCCTCTCAGGTGAATACGGAGCTGGAGCCCGGCCGGCCCCCGGTCGCCCGGCCACCCGGTCGCCCGGCCACCCGGTCGCCCGGCTGCCCGGCCGGCTCTGTTCGAGGTTTAAATGAGTCTAAGAGTCTCCAGATACGCTAACAGCTCTGTGAGTCCGCACTAATCATAGTGGTGCTTTGAGCTAAAAGCTAACATTCAGATGTTTTAGCAGGTATAATGTTTGTTATCTAAGTACAGCTGAGGTTGATGGAAATGTCATTAGCTTAACAGGTGTTTTGTTGAAAAATCCCATTTTTGACCTCTTGATGGTGCTAGAGGAAAAGTTGTGGGTTCACCAAAGTTATTGCAATTCATCCTGAGGGGACATGAACGTCTGACCCAAATATCATGGTAATCCATCCTGTAGAGATACAAAGTCCCGCCCCCTCTGGTGGACCACCATGGGACCTTATTTTAGAGGAAAATATGTGTGGTAGTCAACAGCGAGGGACAGATATTTTTTTTGATCCTGTTTAAACTGCACCATGAATTACACATATAGTATGTTTATACATTTAAAACATATTTTCCAAGTCAAGAAAGCCTCAGTTTGTTGTTGTTGTGTGTTGTTGACGTATCACACTGTGAACATGCGTAATTAGACAGACGAAGCTTGCAGATGAAGCTACGATGTCTGTGTGTTTCCTACTGGGATGAACTCTCACCAGCTCCAGCTCTGATCCGTCTTTCTCTTCCTGGCCGATAAAAACACCAGGAGTCACTGATGAAACACATCAGGTCTGATATGTACATTTGTGCTTGGAAGGTAGCTAAGTCAGCCAGCTAGCTAGTGTTGGTGGTGTACTGTGTACTGTGCGAGACGAGAGATGTAGTTCACAGAGCGGTTTCACACTAAACTAAATGATACGACAAACTGAGACTTTCTGGACTTCCTGAAACATCATATGTGTGATTCAGTGCACAATTCAAACGGGGTCAAACAAATATTTGTCTCTCATCGCTGGCTACCGTCCCGTAGTGGTCCACCGGAAGGGGCAGGACTTTGCCTCTCTATTGTAATTCATCCATAAACATCTGAAATAAATTTCACAGTAATCCATCTAAGACTTGTTGAGACATTTCAGTCATTTAAAAAGAAAACTTTGGCCAGAGCTAGGCTGGCTGTTGTCACCTGCTTTCAGTCTTTATGCTGAGCTAATATTCATATTTAGAGCATAATCAATCTGCTTGTCTAACAAGAAAGCAAATAAGCGTATTTTCAAAAATATCAAACTGTTCCTTTAAATGCTCTCTCTAAAAAAAAAAAAAACCTCAACTTCTACCACGTACACGCTGGGTGTTAGATATTTTAGCATTACTGTGGGGCCACATGAACACCTAGTGTTGACCTGCTAACGGTGAAGTGGAAGGAGATTTGACAGAATGAAGGAAAGTACAAAAGTAAAGAACAGCTCTAGTTTCCCTAAACGGTGGCCTTATATAGCGGATCCATGGAATTAGCTAAACTGGCCTTAATGATATTTTGGGTCAACCAGTGACACACACCACGCACGCACGCCACACACACACACACACACACACACACACACACACACATACACACATACGCACAACACTAGGAGGAAAAGCCAGGAGGCACATGGACGCCCGTCACAGACAGACAAGCTGGTAAATCCATTTCAAGGTGAACATTTGGTCCAACGTTTGTCTGTCCGTCTTGTACCTCATGTCCTCCCCTCGGTTTTCCTTGTATGATGAGGTGGACACCAGGTGGGTGTAGACTGGCGAGGGGCCCCGGGGCCCCTGCTACAGCGGAGCGCCTCCTCTGGTGACCACCTCTCTCCACGCTTTGCTCTCTCTCAGGAGAAGAAGGCCATCGCAGTAACGGTGTGTGTATACATGCTTCGGGTGTGAAGACAGTGTGTGTTGTCGTTTGTCAGTGTGTGGCACTGTGCATTAGGGTGTGTGTGTGTGTGTGTGTGTGTGTGTGTGCGCGCGTGTGCATGGACACGAGATATGGTTTAGTATTTATTTAAACATGTCAGCTAATGTTCTTATTTTGACACAAACAGGTGAAAAGCAAAAAAAATGGAGTCTATCTCAAATTTTTCTCTACAACCTTAGATGCACCCAGAAATATAACTCCGGTAGGACTCTAGTGAAGAAATATTATTCTCTGAACAAACTCTAGCAAAGATAGAAAAGGAGCAACGACCAGCTCAGCTGGTTTTTCACGCACCCACACCGGGGCGTATGGAAAAAGTCTTCAGTATTCCAAAGCAGTTGGGTGAGCACGAGTCTTTATGTGAAATAAACCTCCAGACGAGTATTTTTCCAGTGTCTGAGTACACACTATTCCAGAGTTTTTTTGTTTTCTGGTCAGTCCTTTGTACTGGCCTCCTCTGCTTTCGCTCTCCTTGTTGTGACATAGCAGCTATTCTCTTCTCTCTCCCCCTGCAGTTCCGCCCGACATCCCATGATCCCCTGATGCTCAGGGCGGTGGGAAGGAAGAAGAGGGCGGACAAGACCAGAGCACTGAGATGAGGGCGACGGAGGATGAGAGAGGACAAAAACAGCAAGAGGCAGCATCAGCTTGGACAAAACTTCTACCCATTTCAACGACTTGAGATTATGTCTGATGAAGAGATTGGTAAAAGTGATCGGTGACACCTCCCTCTCCTCGGCCCTGACTCCGCACGTCGCCACCCCGTCTCCTCGGGGCTTATCTGTCCTGCAGCAGCTTGAGGGCCCTCTCGATGTTCATGCGGTGGCCCACCCTCGTCACGCCCAGGTCTATCAGGTCCTCTTTCTGCAGCGATGGCAGGTGGGCGCCCTCGATCTCATTGTCCAGGAAGGCGTCCCTGTGCTCCCCCAGGTTGAGACTCTCCAGCCAGTCCGCCACGTCGTGCTTGCTCCACAGCTCCATGGGTTTGGAGGCGAAGGGCTTTCCTGAGGCCGCCACCGCCTGCATCAGCGTGAGCGGCGACGGGGAGCGCGAGCTCCCGCTGCCGCCACACGAGGAGCTCAGGCTGTAACCGCCGCCGCTGCCCATGGGCGGGGTGGGCAGGCCGAAGACGTCGGTGAGAGTGGGCGACACGGAGGGTGGCAGCGAGGAGCAGGGGGTGAGGGAGGAGCCGGAGTCTGGTGGGCTGCAGGGGTGAGTCTGGGATGGGAGGCTGCTGGGAGGCGTGGAGGTGAGGGCAGCAACTGCAGCGTTGTTACGCATTCCTGAGTCGTCTGTGGGCGGCCTGACAGGGACAGAGAGCAGACGACAGGTTATCAGACAACTTTTCTTTATAATATACAACCCAAGATGATCTTAAAGCACTGCAGAGGCTGTTATGCACATTTTAGCACACTGACTACAAACCCTGTGTACGCCAACTTTACATTTTGCCAACTATTTTCCTCTGGATACAACATAAAGATTTTGATTTCATATCTTGAATATAGATGTTGTCAATTCATAGGTTCATTTCACTGGTTAGCAAACAGTTTCCTATTTCTACACATCCAGCAGACAGAGCAACATTAGCATTCCCGAACTTCCCTCTAAGAGTATTAAATACTTACATTAAATACTTGACAGATCTCCGTTTAAGGTACATTTTGATAAAAAATGTGTGATTAATTTGTGATTAATCAGGATTAACTATTTTAATCGTTTGACAGCCCTAATAAAAATCTAATTAGAGGACAATCAATAAGCAGCGATGGGAAAAATGATTTAAAAAGGTCTCTGACATTTTTCCAACGAGCACTTTAATGCAACAGTTGATTTTCACAACAAACGGCCCTGAAAGGAAACCAGCAGCTGTCTGGAAGGTAGGAAGTCTTCTTAAAGACATATAGGACTCTTTAAAAAATGGGTGGCACTAGTGTAAAGTTAATGAGCTGTGTAGTAATGGACTAAAACAGGAGTACAGTAGACCGGCGTTATGATGGAAGTGTCCACATTTATCAAAGAAGTCTTCAGAGAGTTGCCCATTAAAGGATTTATGACTGTAATGCTGCACAATGACCAGTAGGTGGAATCATATAAAAACTTCTCTAGTGAAGCTACAGCAGCTGATGTGGAGGATGCAAGTAAAACCAGGCCACAGCTCTTGAGGTTTTAATCTCCTTCCAGACATCTTCCTTACAGGTCCACTTCTTTCAATGTTTATATTTGAATATTTACTATGAGCTTGTCAGCTCTACGTGAGCAGTCATTCTATTCTTGTTACTTTTATTAGTTAACTGCATTCAAACCTTCGTGTGACATCTTTTTATGTGATATCTTTCCATTAAAAAACAATTTGTAATTCAGCAAAAAGTGGTCATACAGCCACCTGAACATCATCACTCCCAAAGTGATTAATTTAATATTTTAACACATAATCTAACATAAGACGTCATCACTCATGTCTGTGGATAAAGGAGGAAAACATACTTAATGATCAGCTAACAGACACTGATTCTTTATTTTAATCAAAATTCACCTTTTTGGAACTGCTTTTCATGTTTGATTAATGTTGTGTGTTTTATATATTATGATGTTCTCATTTATGATCATTTTCATCTGAGTTTCATGAAAAGTGCTCTGTAAATAAAATGTATTATTATCATTATTATTTTAAAATCAGTAAGCAGTCATTTATATACGTGATGGTACATGGCCTTTATCTGCTATCTTTATTGCTATTTTTAATAAACTGGTAAGTACAGCTTTCTCTGTAAATAGCAGTGATAATATTACTTATTGCATCAAAACTGTGTCTTAATAAAGTTACATGTTATTTTACATTTCAGTCTTTTCTCATAATCATGTCAATACAAAAAATACTGATTAATATTTTTATTCTAAAATAAATTAGAAGTGTTTTAATTTGGATGGAAAGTGGTGATGAGGCTCCCTGAAGAAGATATTCGAAGTATTTCCTCGACCAGATGAAGCTTTCACAGCCTTGTTTCCCCTCAAATGTGCAACCTTTTAAAGGATTTTCCCACCTAAAACAGCTTCTAACAGTTGCTAATATATTTATTTATTACATCTATGTGAGGTGAGCACTGTGGCAGCGCAGGCCTCCAGGTACAGAAAACGAGTGTGCATGCTGGGTGTACTGCAGCCTGCCGGAAGCCTGCAGCGCTCTAATGGATGGATGTACAGCAACATGGGGAGGGGAGGGTTAGCCACTCTAACCTTTTTATAGCCCTTACAGTATGAGAGGAACAGAATAAGGAACCATTTACCTTCAGAGAAATTTACATCATTCACTTGTTAATGTAGCATCCTAGAATCAGAGCAGTTATAACAGGATTACAAGCTAACATGACATTAAATCCACTTTTTTATTCTGTATTTCTGTGTGGATGAGAGTCTGTCCAGTCTGTTCCAACATAAATCTGTGGGGTTGCCAGATGATTAATGGGTCAGGATGAAGATAAGATCGTGTTCTCCTGCTCGACTCTGATTTTTTTTCTCTGACGTCTTTGCTTTCTTGAAAAACCAAGATAGATTTAGCTCTTCAGGAGGTGTAGATATGTATGTATATATATATAGGTTTACCTATTCAAGATAAATGGAAGTCAGGGAAGTTAATTTATGAACAAATTCACTCTTCTCACAGTTTATAGATAAGTCCTATTGTGAATCAGGTCGTAGTGATTTGTCATTTTTAAAAAGTGGGTCCCCAGAAAAAAAGTTTGGAAAACACTTATCTAGAGCCCTAAATGTAGATTAATCCGCCGCTGAAAATAGTCCCCAACACATGCACTATTTCCTCCTGATAAAAACTAAAGTGACCAGCTGTTTAGGAAATTACAGTCTATTTAAAAAAAAATAAATAAAGAAACTATATATTTGTGAGGTGGTTTCATAGCTTTAGTTCTTCAGAAGGGACCAATGGACTTGGAGCTGAGCGCCACAGACAGTGCTGCGAGATGAAGTAACGCTGTTTTGGTGGGATTTGTTGGCAACGTTGTGAGTAAAGCTGAGCATACACCACGACTTAAGAGCTGCTGTTGTGTAATGTCCTACTCCTGTTGTATGATTACTGTCCATGACGTAAAGCCAAAGCTCACGATGTATGTGCTCACACTGTACGGTCCGATCATCAGCCACGACCTGAATGCTCACAATGTACATGTAAACAGATAAAATAAAAGACGTCGGGTGGCCGGTAAAGTTTGCTAGCAGAGGTCTGTACGGGTCACAATGCTAACAAGGCAGAAATGTCTAAAAAAAGAGGAGGCGTCTGCGTTTATGGACTCACAGGTGGCGAGGAAGATGTGGACAGTAGGCCTGTCTGTTTTGCAGAGAGAATTAGAGGTCAGCTAACTACGTGTTACTAGCTACGCTCTGATTACTGTAAAAAGAAATAGTATAAACAAGGCGCTGATGTTGGGAATCGGCTTGTGGCTCTGCTTCAACTGTCTGCAGACGAATGACGGTCGGACAGCCGGTCTGGAGGAGGTAATCGGTCCTCGGCGCCCCCTGTACACTGCACAGCAAACAACGTCAACGACAAAGATGAAGTTCGGTCTGATTCTAAAATAAGTCGTGTGGCACAAAATCTGGGCCAGAAACAAGCTAAAATCGTACAGTGCATGTCCAGCTTAAGTGCCATCAACCTCCTTGTATACCTGCTGCCCCAGAAGGAGGGATGTGATGATGTGGTGATATTTAGCGCAGTAACACACAAAGATAACACCCCCCACACACACACACCACCACAACAACACACACAGCAATCCATGCAGAATGATCACACCTTCCTTCAGCTTCCCCCCAGGATGCTGTTCCCTGCCGACTGATTCTCCCATTGATTGCACTGAACACAAGGGTGGAAGTCTGACCTCGCCACTCTCTGCTGCGAGATGTAGCCTAGATATTGCTCTTCCCTACTCACGACATATGGAACAGCCTGAGGGGAAGTGAAGGGGACAAAAGGGGGTCGTTCTGCCAAAATGGAACTGGGCCATTGTTAAAGTGCTGCTTTCACCGAGCCGGGACGCTAAAATAGATGCAAAAACTTACAGTTTTTACTTTTCAACACCGGCTTCTCCACAGGATGTCGTGTTGGATGGATGAGATGGAGACAGCAGACAACATTAGACACTGATAAACACACACATGAGATGAAAGAAAAGAGGAATGCATAGAAGAACATAACATCTTTATGTACTGACAAGACTCTGCCATCTGTCTGCCTTCTGTTTTCACGGCTACAAACCAACTTCCACTTCTTCTCTACTGCACGGCCACGTCTCCTCCTCCAGGCTCACAGCATTTTAATTTCATCTTAACGTAATGACGGGTCAGACTAGACAACTACGCTCCGACACGGATTCAAAACAACAGCACAGAAATACTTAACCTGAGATCTGTCAAGCACTCCTCTAATTGGTATCCTGCCATTCTATCAACTATTAAACATTTTTGTTACGGGAGTGAAATTGATGTGAAAAGTATGTAATTGCTTATTAGACTAATTAGCACAGCACCTCGTTTAGCTTCTCTGACCTTATTACCATTTCTTGCGGCTACCAGGAGTCACGTATAACAAAAGAGGACAGTCACTGTTATGCTATAAATTTCTGTCAGGTGTCCGACAGAAAACCAGATTATTTGTGCAGACTCGTTTTTGTTCTTTCAGCATTACTACAGTCAGTATTAACCGACTATTCAGTGACATGTTGCAACTTTAAAGACATTGACAACACAAGTGTGCTCAATGCTTGTAGATGAACCTCATCATTGATGTTCAGCCATGCTAGCATCTGTTTAGCTGTACAGCAGCGCTTTAACCTCCTCCACTCCTTGACGGCCAACTTTTCTGTTTTCAGAGGCTGCAGCAGGCTCAGCTTAGTGCTGGAGTGAAGGTACGGGTATCCTGTGAAACTAGAAAAGCTGAAAAGGAATTCATTGGTACCAACTATGTCATGTTAGCTTTTCAGTGAACATTGCTAAATAATGCTACGATGGCTTAATTTTGACAAGGAAAAACTTTGCATTTTCAAAGGAATTTGACCTCTGACCTCAAGATATGTGAATGTAAATGGCTTCTATGGGTACCCATGAGTCTCCCCTTTACAGACATGCCCACTTTATGATAATCACATGTAGTTTGGGGCAAGAAAACATTTTTATTCTGCAGTACAAATGTGTTATTGTCTCCTATTTTTAAATGGTGTATCTGAGTATACTGTACTGAATCACATAAACTGGGTCTCACTGTAAAGCTGAGACTCTGGTGGATCCAATGAGTCCAACTGTATTCATGTGTGATGATGTTAGTCCCCATAGGAGCCATTTCACTGTGGTGAGACCATTTTATGAAACTTGAGCTCTCTGTCTAAAATGACCTGTGGTGACCTCTAGGATAATCACAGCCTCGTGAAACTTTACAGCCACAAACTAGAGACCTGGAGCATTCAGAGGATGGATGGCTTTCCAAGCTAGACTGACAATAAGGGGGTTTCTGAGCAGTTTACACAACACAAGTGTTTGACATCCAATCGCCGAAAAATTCAATTCCTGCAGAAATCTCAAAATATCAAATGTTTTTATACCAAACAGTGTTCCCCAAGGCCTTGGTGTCTTAATGTGGTGTAATTCAGTCACTCATTCATGTTTATTTCTGATTAATGACTAGAACGACTTGACACAGTGCTGAGCTGCATCTCAAATTAATGTTCAGGTTCCCAGCTTTCAAATGATGTTCACCACGTCTGTGAGACATCTATGGCTGACCTGCTATGTCCCCCTACAGACCCCCTGGACCCCCCTTAAAAAGACAAAAACGGGTCTATGAAACGAAGGGGAGTGGAAAAGGTGAAGCTAAATGGCCACCATTGTAGTTTAGCGTGCTGGCATGCTAATATTTGCTAATCAGCAATAAAAACACAGAGTTGGTGGGAATGTCATCAGGTTTTCAGGCATTTGGTCATAAGTAAGTAAAAGCTAATGAGTTGAGAGTTTGATCTGATGATGATGCTTTAAAAAACGGTGACAGGATCACCAAACATTCACCACTTGGGGAACATGTCTGAACCATTTTGTGCCAATCCACGTGGTAGATGTGGAGATGTGTTAGTGAAAAATAGTAAACTGACCTGCTGGTGACCCTATATGAGGAGTCAGGGGATCATAGTCAGTAGATTTCACCCAGTGAATGGCAATAAATCAAACAGGTACTGAGTGGAGGACTGCCCACCTGAGACTGCCCTCTATACAGCCACATCACTCATCATTAAAAGTTTGATTCTTGTAAGCAGTTTTTAACAGCATGCTGAAGAGATAAACACCTAGTGATGATGATCCGATGTACAGTATTAATGTTAGAGAGGTTAACTTATAACCTGAGAACCCAGAGAGCAACTTTAGTTGAGAGCTGCACAAAATGGATAACTCATGTTTGAGTTTCAAGACGAGAGCTGCTCCATCATGGCAAAAGTCACAATCACCATTAGTCTGGTCAATACTGAGATAACGATTATTTAACACAATTACTCATTGACTGTTAAGCATGGAGCCCCGTCCCTGCCCACAGGGAGAGAGGGCACAACAAGCACCATGAGGCAAGGTTCGAGCGAGGGGTGCTGTGAAGCGCCACCTTCACCCGGCCCTGGCCAAGCCGACCTAGAACCGGCTACAGCGCACCCTTACGGCCAGTAAGGGCCAGTTTTCATGAGGTGATCCTCCTACACGGAGACACCCTGGACAGGTCGCCAGACTATCACAGGACCGAAACATCGAGACAGACAACCATTCACACTCACATTTAGAGTCATCAATTCACCTGCATGTCTTTGGCCTGTGGGAGGAAGCCGGACGAACCTAGAGAAAACCCACGCTAACACGGTAAATGATTAATTTATTCATCAAATATACTGTACAACCAAACAGTCAAAGAAGCAGTAGGCAAGATTGGAGCAAATATGATTGATAAAAAGGTATTTTTATAAAACGGTCATTATATCCTGACAGTAGTATTTGAGACAGATAATCTGAATAAAATCATGTTCCTCTGTGTCCTCCGGTGCTCCTAATGGCATCTGCAGGATTTCACAGACGAAAACAACCAATCAGAGCTGATCTGGAGCCTCGCCGTCTCTGAGCAGCTGTCAATCACTCACGAACTAGGGAACGCTGATCAGATGAATCTGTTACTGTAATGACTAGACTGTGCCGACTGGCTCCCAGATAACATTTTACAGCTAAACAGTAACTACAAGATGTTTCTGAAAACATCTGAGGAGAGAAATAGACATTACAGTAACAGAATATTGATTCATATCTAATCAGCGCTGCCTAGTTTGACCGTTTGATTGATGAACGCCCAATAGGAACGCTCTCTCTCTGAGATGATCTGTGATTGGTCAAAGTCTCCTGCCACAAGCTAGATTTTTTAAAGCCAGTAAACAGAGTCATGAGGAGGGGCAGACGTCTAGTTTTCTCTTAGAACGTTTGAATTAAAATATGCTGAATGGTTATTATGGAGTTTTTGCCCAAAGATGCCAAAAACATTCTGCCTACTGGAGCTTTAATCAACAACAATAACTGCTATTATTGTTGTGTGTTGAAATCAATTTAGTCTATTCTGTTATTTTAGAAATCACAGAAAGTTATCACATGGCGCTTTGAACCGTGAGAGTACAAGCTGAGTGAGTTCTGTGGAAGTTACAGACTAGAACCCTCAACCACACACACATAAGTGTACGTAGCACGTGGCCATCGCTGGCCGTCATTTCAGCGCTCGCTCTCCATCAGCTGAGCAGGTTGAGAGGAAAGTGATGCAGTGCTATTGATATCTGTGGTGGGAGACCTCGCCTTCACCACGCCCACACATCGCATGACTCCCTGCTTCTTTCTAACACACCGGCTCATGCATTCAGGGTCGCAGTCATTGGCATGCATGCACATGCTGCCTTTATTTATAGACGCTTGAACACACACACACACACACACACACACACACACACACACACACACACACACACACACACTCGGCTGTGCTGGGTTACATAACGGTGGCCTAGTAAAGCAGCGTAGCACGTGACCTGCGTGAGATGATGCTGAACTCTGCTGAGGGTTAGGCCTGCCATCCTCTCTTGCTCCATCACACACACACATGTACAAACACACACCCCTCCCTGACTCAGACTGACATCACTGCAGGCCTCAAGGCTGCTCTCATCAGCCGGTTGCTAGGCAACCCTTTCGTCCACAGGCACAACCAACGCACATTTAATCTGGGAGGCTAAGAGACGGGATAAAAAAAAAAAAAGAAGAGAGAGAGAGAGAGAAAAGAACACAAATGTCCAAAGGAGAAAATGTGATGTTAGTGCAGGTGCTGAGGCTGATTCCAACACATTGAGGAAGAAAGAGAGAAAGAGCAGGAGACTGTGCACAAGACCAACGGATGGAGGGTGAGAGAGAGAGAGGGAGAGCATGTGTGAATCTAGGCCATCTTCTGTGCATCTCTGTTGCCATCTGTTTGACAGTCACAGAAGCAGAACCACCTTTCCCCTCCGCAGGCCTCTTCATATGACGCGGTGGTCTCGGGCTGCCTACAACCTTATCTTCTGCTCAGCGCCTGGCAGCCCTCTCCACAACGTGAAGTAGTGCACCATGAAACTCCCCCCTGAGCACGGAGGCAGATAATCGGAGACCCCGGTGACATACGAGAGAGCGGGGTTTAAACTCCAACCGACATGAGACACACGCAAACCCTTCAGAGCAACAATCGAAAACACCAGATTACAAGCAACTGACTGATTTTAGCAGGATGTTCAATACCGCTAGGAATGAGGGCTGGATGACATCTGGTTGTCTGAACCCATAGTGAATCAGTTACTGAGCTAAACTAATGCCGGGTACACACAACACGAAAACCAAGCCGATTTTGGGCCCGATAACCCTCCCTGACAATACATTATCTTTCCATACATTCCTGTGTTGTCACGCATGTTAAATCTTTAGTGTGTTTTTTACATCCCCAGTCCACCCTGGCTACACAATCTCAAATCGTAACGTGTTTATTTAACGTGTCCATGACTTTATCCGTCCATCCCTCACGTCCTTAGAAAGTACTAAGCTAACACCACTAATTCTTCGGCAGCCATGTTTGTTTCCACTAAAGTAAACGTTTGATCAGGAGCGATTTTGCGTGTGTGGTGGCCGTTTTGGCCAAATTGTTCCTCTCCACACACTACAGAAACAAAACTGTTAATTTTAACAGAACATGTCATGTGGGCTCACATTTTACACAGTAGACAAGCTTTTAGCTCCTTGGGCCAGTCAACATTCCTTCAAACTACACAGATATAAAAAAGCAGCCATGAGATTGTGTCAGTCTGTGTTTATAATAATATCTAAAGTCCATAATACAAAATATAATAAACAGGAACAACAGACGTGTAAATTACATTTAGTTAAAATGAGCTATGTTTATACATTTGGGGACAACTATGATGGGTTTTGCCTTAAATGTGGGCAGGAACATCAACCTAACGCCTCATGAAGGCAGCAATTCAAACCACAGATTGCAGCGACATTGGATCTGAAGTCTGTGGGTGTAGCGCTGTCATTGGGAAATTACACCACCATCCATTACTGCAATTTCAGGTATTCGTCTGCAAACGTGTTCTCATCACACAAGTGACAGAATCAATGGTCGACTCCATCAAACCAGCTACTGAAAGTAAAGCAAAAATCATCCATTTCTTCTGATACCTGAGAATATTTTTACCTGCCCAACAATCTGTTAAATGAGGTTATAAATACAGGTTTCACCAACCTGTTCTCACTCCCAACTCCATTGTTTGGTAAGAGTCCCTCAGCATCAGAAACAGACGCACGGAAGCGCCCTTTAGCAACACCATGTGATAAACCCACCCGTGGCATTATTCAAAGGTCGGAGCAAGTGACGTAGTATTGAGTTTTGAGTCCCTCCTTGTTGTGGATTGAAACTAAACACTGTGTGAATCTAAAATTTTCATTTCAGCTGGAATCTCTATTTGTTTAAATAGAGATTCCAGCTGAAATCAACTCAGATGTTACTGGATTATATGCCCTGTTTAAACGTAGTCACTTCTCTTGTGATTTCAAAAAAAAAAAAAATCATAAAGAAAGTGTAAATATAGTATGTTAAACTCTTTATTCTTCACTGAAGTCATTCTTTCTTCTTCTTCTGTTTTCACGAATTCACAGCACCATTTCGCTGCCACTGTCGGCACAATCTTACCATAGACTGTATATAGAAATGGACGTAGTCATCTGACGTCGCCCGCTGGGTTGTGGACTACAGTTCTGAAGACTTCTGTTTGGCATTTTGGCCGTCACCATCTTGTTTTTTTGAAAACAGAAGTGACATGAGAGGGTGGAGCTAAGTCCAACCAAACACTTAATTGGGCATTTTTAGGACATCAAAATGTTACCTTCATGAACTAAAAACACCCTGAAAGGGTTAAAGTTGTAAGACAACAACACGGACGACTCCTCTGCTTTCGAGAAGTCATAAGAAACTTTGCTGTGCAAAACAATCCTCTCACTTACAAAAAAAACATTACAAATGCACAGCTCGAGGGGAATAAACAGTTTACTTTGAGAGGCTGCCAGCTTCATGCACCTGATACCTTAGCATCACAAAGCTACCAACAGCACAAACAGACAACCAGATAGCTCTTCGCTTTACAGGCAAAGCAACTTTTCACCAAAATGTCAGAGATGCCTAATGTCACACCATAATCACTGTGAGATTAAATATAATGGTGCGGAAATGAAGTCATTAACTGGGCTGATTCATTATGCATTGTGTATCATTTATTCAGCAACTTTGCCAAAATGCCTATCTTAACATATGGTGGCATTGAAATGATTTCAGTATTATATCTAGTATTATCTTGAGTATTGAAATGAGCTGCAGTACTTTCCATTTTTCCTCACTAGTATTCAACTTCATGCAGCAAAGCGCCTTGAAGTTCAAGTATAAAGTTCCTGTTTTTCCTCAGTGACCATGTTCACAAGACTGTCAACACACAGTCAGACATGCAGATACCAACATGAACAAGTGTGGCAGCAATGGATAAAAATGTAAAAGCGGAAGCAGGGCTTTGGTGTGACATGAACGTACATACTTGACGTGAACGTACCTGTGAAGACGGGAGACACAGAAGAAAGAAGAGGTGAAGGAACTACAGGAGACTGGAGAAAATGGAGATGGAGAGGCGTGAACTGCAAATGAAATGAGTACAAGGTGTAAAGGTCAACGGACATGACTTTGAACTGCAGACGATGAAAATGAGGATAACTTGATAGTATGTGGCGTGAAGCGTGAAGGAGGGCACACAGGGCCGGACCGAAGCAGCTGCTGGGCATCTCACTGTAATTACCGCAAATGGACGTCACTGTGTTGTTGATCTAAAAGTCTTTATTAGATCAGAAGTCCTGAACGCCCAGAGGAATCAGCTCTTTCCCTCTGCTCTCTACACCTCTCTGATGAGCGATGGGACCATTCATACAAAATGCATGTGAGCGGTGAATTATTTATTGTGCTTTTTATTTCCCTCTCAAACAGGGGAGATGTGAGTTTAAAAAACCATGAGCTGAGCTGGTCCAGGTGCAGGGTCCATCAAAACGCTGTCCTAGTTACTGCACATTTGACTCCTGTGTGCCCTGAACAGTCTAAAAAATGGCTATGCTACGGCTAGGAACACAACCTTGTTTAATCAAATGTACCATCACTGAACCCTACCTATCAACAAGTAAACAGCCTCCACTTTAATATTTATTGCCTATATGATTTATTGCCCATGACATAAAGCGAGAGGATGAGCTGAATAATAAACATGCTACATTATAAAGAGAGCATTCAACTCTCCAGAGTAACTCTTATCAAGTCTTCAGAAGAGCTTGTATCATACGATGGCCACGGTTCATGACACACAGACATCACAAACTTTTAACTAGTCTCTACACATCAGACCAGCAATACAGCAACCAGAGTGGGCTCTCACGACCACGGCCCCTTTTGGAGGAAAACCATCCTGAGTCCCTCATAGACGGTAACACAGTAAACAGAAGAAGATGAAACATGTCTCCAAACTTCTACTTCAAACAAACTGGGGGCTTTATGGCTCCAAGCTATAGACCCGACCAGCAAGGCTTTATGGCCCCAAGCTATAGACCAGACCAGCAAGGCTTTATGGCCCCAAGCTATAGACCCGACCAGCAAGGCTTTATGGCTCCAAGCCATAGACCAGACCAGCAAGGCTTTATGGCTCCAAGCTATAGACCAGACCAGCAAGGCTTTATGGCTCCAAGCTATAGACCAGACCAGCAAGGCTTTATGGCTCCAAGCCATAGACCAGACCAGCAACGCTTTATGGCCCCAAGCTATAGACCAGACCAGCAAGGCTTTATGGCCCCAAGCTATAGACCAGACCAGCAAGGCTTTATGGCTCCAAGCTATAGACATGACCAGCACTGCATCGCCGAGGCTCTGCTCACTTTTTGGGGTAAAGAAACTTGCCATCACGGGGGAGAAAATGCTGAAAAACTGTAGTGTAGCAGGTTAACTGAGGTTTTCACACTGATATCTGAGGCTCACATGATACGTGAATATTCAGTGACTAGCATGGCTAGCTAACGTTAGCCTGAGTAATACAGTCATACATTAACGTTCTAGCAGCATCAGACTGTCGTCTCCAACTAAATCTCAGCCTACAGATCAAACTGTTGGTTATTTACAGACAACAGTCGAACGGGATTCAGTCAGACATGTAGAGATGTCTGGATCAGTAATATCAGCCACTGTGTTGGACGGGGGAAGACTGAAGGGACATGGTGGTGATCAACCTTCATTTATTAAGGTATCACCAACACTCAGGTTCAGGTAAGACCATTTGAAGAGGTGAATGCATACCAACTTAATATCAATATTACAATCCAAACATACGTCAAATTGCATTGACATCTATAGGATCTTCTGTTTTCTTTTCTTTTTGTGAAGTACCTGTATGTACCAGTCTGATGTATACTGCCAAATACTGTGAGCAGAAATGTTAAACGTGGTTGACTGAAGTTAGCTGCTGCAGTTAGTGAAGCGAACAGAATTTATGCTTTGTTACCTGAAGGAACTACGTCTTGACAAACAACAGTAGGATGCAGTGAATAAGCTTTCTGACATCAACAATGTACTGTATGCTCTGCAATTTGTGATATATATATACAGGAAATAAAGATACATACTATATTTTAGAGGTCGTTTAAAGGCCGATATAATAACAATAGTTTGGAGCAGGAAAAGGCAGATTAATCGGCCAATATCTTCTTTACTTCTGCAGCAGCCTAGTTGGCTACTTTTGCATGTACCATTTTAAATAAATCAGTTTTTTTATCACTCTGAATTCAATCATTAGTAAGAGAATATCCTGAAGTGTGGTTGGCTGGATGGCTACATGTTCTAGTTATCTGCGATAGGCAATGCACTGATCTGTGGTCTATAGTATGACTGGCCAGGATTACTTCTGTAGTGCGTCTTGTACATTGTTAAATGATACACCTACAAACCATTAATGTTGGTGCATATGCATAATACAAGCTGGTATCCATGGGGTAAGAAGGACCCTAAAGTGTGCAATTTCATGTCATGACTGGATGGTTACGTAACTGGACTATTTGGAAGAGAGGACGCCAAATTGGTAAGCAACATAAAGTAACAGTGAATGAGTTCTTTCCCTCCCTGTCTGCCTGTCTTGTATCTGGGACAAAGAACTGATAGTGTTGTGTTATTTATTCGAGAGTGGGTTGGGTTGTTTCTACAGACCCTTCACATGACATACAAGCACACACCTGCAGCCTGATATGCGAATATTCCACACACATCAAAACAGGCAGCTGTGTTGTAATGCTCTAGAAATCTCAACCTTTGGTTGCTCGCTAAATGTAGAGAAGCTATAGTCAACTGGACACAATCGAAAATCCTGTCAACACTAAACCAAACTCATAACTGTAATAAATGATGAGCATGCAGTGAATCAGCTGGTAGTCTTTTTGTCACTAAACCTACTCAACTATTTGCATGTCTACATATGTCAAGGAGTAAGTGTGAAGATGTTTTGTTGTATCTTGGGTGAAACGACGCTGTGATAACAACACCTCAGACTTCTCTAAAATGATTAAGAATCCCACATAAATCTCAGGTCCATGGTGAACTAAATATTAAAAATGAAGTATCAGTTACTACTAAAACTAGTCAAATCCTCCTTGACACACCTGTGTCTGAGTCACAAGTCTGTTATTGTTTGTCCCACCTCCGCCGCTTAGTGTAAAGAGACTTGGAGTCCTAGAAAAGCACTATACAAATTCCACTTTTTATCATTACAACAGTATCCATGCTATGACACAACAGCAGGCAACGCTACAAGCAAATGCTTCAACTGGCATATCGCCATGAAACCACTATAGACTGTAAAAGGTTGCTCAATCCGTACAGTGAATGAAGCTCTTCCACAAGTAACTAACCATTGAAATAAACTATGAATAAAAGATCAGGGAAGATCTGGGAATGACATATGGCATATTATACACTTCAAAATAAGAAAAACTGGGAAAACCCAGAGTCATTAAGGATTGTCTTACCTTGTACCGAAGCCCCCCCTGGTTCCCGTGGGGGAGTCGAGGCTTTCTCCTGGCTTGGCAGGCCTGTCACGATTCATTTGCTGCAGAATGGAGCTCAGCTCGGTGATGACGGTGTTTTTGGAGTCTGGTGTGGATGGGGGGCTGCGCAGCTCAGGGGGCTGATCGCCCCACAGCTTGGATGTCCTTTGAGTGGGCGTCCTAGGAGGTTCAGAGGATGAAGGGGGAGGGGGAGGAGCCTGAGGCGGTGACCCATAGGACTCTGGGGGCTCTTCAATGAGAGCATCATGATAAAGCGATGTTCTGTTGATGACGGACTTGCCCTTTGGTTTGGGTGGCACAGGGGGCCGATCCACCAGGAAGGCATGCCCGTCTGCGGTGGCATAGAGGCTCTCCAGAGCGCTGTCGCAGAAGCCTCCCTCGGACGACAGAGTGGAGATGCTGGAAACGGTGCTGGTGGTCTCCATGTGCTGAGGATCCCCGCTACTGCGGCTGTCGACCTCTTCGATACCCGAGTCACCCACCCCTGACTCTGAGTCAGGTGGAGGAGGAGCATATGAAGGGGGCATGCTGTTTGTCACCCGTTTGTGTTGATCAGTGACAGGCGGTGGGGCATGAGCATGGTATGGGGGTAGAGCAGGTCCCCCATTCCGTCTCTGTTGCTGAAGCATCTCTGCAATGGCACTAGCCTGGTCATCAGGAATGTCAATACTGTTGGCAAACTCCAGCGGTGGGGGGAGGGGTTCAGAGAAGTCAAAATCCTCATCAATGTCAACTGAGGCAAGAGGGGGAGGGGGGATACGAAAGGGCAGCTTTACTGGTTCATCCAGGGACTCGCCTAAGGGAATGCTCCTCCTCTGGGATGAGGGTGGCTGGGGATTGGCGGACAGTGTTGGAGCGTTGAGAGGATCGGGTTGGTTGGGGTCCTTCAGCTCAGACGGCCTGTTGCTGTCCTGCCCCTCCACCTCCTGGTTGTTCACCTTGCTGCTTGCTTCGTTGCTGGTATGGACCATCAACAGCCCGGCTGACTTAGGCTGCGACGTGTCTGCCACATCCGCTGGCGCACTTTTCCTCTCCTCAGCTGCCTGATGCTGCCGTTCTTCCCGCGCCCCATCAGACTCATACTTCTGCTCCGTCATCTGCCGCCGCAGACCACCTCGGCCAGGCCGCCCCATGGTTGCTGTGGAGATTGCAGCAAAACTTGTCTCGATTCCAGAGCGTAGTTTGGTGTCAATAAACAGCGGTTGGTTGAGGTCTGGTTTGTGGCTTGGCTGTACTGGGAGGGACTGGGCTTCATGCTTGGGTGTTTGCTGAACCTGAGGAGGATTTGGTGGCTGATTCTGAGGATGGTTTTGTTGCTCCTTCATTGCGCGATCACGAGCTGCCAGGGCCAGAGCGAGTGGAGAATTAGGATCCAAGGGCTTGCCGGTGACAGGATGGAGGTATGTCCCATTGGCCCTGTAATGGCTCTTAGGAGGAGTGGCTGGGAGACTAATGGGACTGTCCAGGTTGGGACACTGACCTGTTCTGGTGTTTAGAGGCTCTCGTACCACTGTGGGCTCGGGAGTGTTGAAGTCTGTCATGTTGCCACTACCGCCCCCTACAGGGGGACCAAGTTGTGTTGCGGGTGGGGGACCCAATATTCTTCGAAGCCGCTCGTCGCTACTGAACATGCCTTCATCGATGGACTTTGACTGGCGAAGGCGAGGGGTTGGTGTGGGACTACTGAAGTCATCATCCCCCATGTCTATTGACTGGAAGGCAATTGAATGCTTTTTTGCCTCTAGCCTCTTCTCCCGGTCCCGTACTGCCCCGGCAATAGCTGCCGCAAAGGGGTTGCTTAGAGACATAGGGTCTTCAGGACGCAAACCACAAACAGTGGGCGTGAGAGGTGGGTGTTCAGGGGTGGTGGGCTCAATCTCCATACTGCTACCCTGGCTGCTCTTGCCACTGCTGCTGGTGGAGGGCTCCTTAACGATGATGGTGGGGATGGGGATGGAGGAGCATGTTCGCTCTACAGGTGTAGTAGGCATGGAAACTGCACCCGAGGGGCTTGCTGGCATGCGACATGTTTTCTCTGGACTGTCCTCAACGTTGGACTGCTTTACTAGCATGCCCTTCCTTCGAGCTGGTTTGGCTGGCACATACAGTGTCTTATTGCCCACCTCGGAGTAAGGGTTCTCCGGCACTGGCGTGCGCCCTCGAGTGCGTGTGCTTTCAAACTGCTCTGAGCTCTGGCGGAAATAGCCACGCCTTAAGGTTCCTACGTCGGTGGTCCGGCTGATGGTCTTCACTGCATTGGGTGAGTTCTGGGTGAAACTGGGTCGTGTGGTGCCGTAGCCTTTGGGTGTAGGGCCAGCAGCTGAGTTGTAGTCAGGTGGTGAAGGGGGTGAAATGGCTGGAGGAGGAGGGATGTCCTCTGAGGTGTCGGGCATAGAGAGGCTGCGGGAGAATTTGAGGAGTGGAGGCGTGAGGAATCCCTGTTTCTCGTCCTCCGATGTACCTTGGAGAAATGGAGCAGAAGGGAAATTTACGTGACGAACTGGGGAAGACATCCTTATTTTTTATTTCGAGCATGGCCTCCTCTTTCCACAGCAAATGTCTCATTTATTCATCTAACCGTAATTTATCCAAGTAGAGAGCTCCTGAAATTTGCGAAAGACCAGATAAGAAGAGCAGCCAGCTATAAGATGTTTGATGAAGCAAGAGGGAATTTACTGGTGAGCTAATTTGGCAAACTGGATTGGATAATATGGACAAAAATGACAAAAATGTATGTTGAATACTCAATTCTGATTGGTCAATCACTGCATTCTACCTTGCTATGTATAACAGACCACTGCTATGGGTGCAGCTCTGATCTCAGACTCTGGCGGACCATTTTTGTGTGAAATTATTGATTTCTTAAGTAAGCAGCAGATCACTGTTGATGCATCATCCTGAAGGGGTTTATTTCACAACAATGACCAGCTCGCTGTACATTATGCCTTATATACGAGAGGCTGAATTATTAATTATTATTATAAATATTCAGAAGAGTAGCCATGGAGTAGTTATCAGAGCTGCGTACATTAAAAATGTCAAATTACACTATTAAGTTGACACAACAGTGCCATCAAACCACAACATGCTAAAAGTGCTTTCATTGCAGTTATTGAAAAAAAGACCTTAATTTTTTAAAGTTATAATAATGATGGCATTGCAAGTCAAAAGCGCTGTGAGTAACATTAGCCTGCATGACGTCCCTCTAGTTCAGCACTGAGAATGAGGTTTCAGCATATGCTTAATGACCTCCAGTATTATCGCCTGAAAGCACAATTTGCTGACTGGATCATTCTAATTTATCTATAATTAGCTTTAATATTGCTTGAGCACACAGAGCAAGTCCTCTGAGCATTAATGGAATATTACAACGCTAAAAGCACAAGGTACTGGACATGGAGTTCACAACTCACTACTGACACTCACATGCCCTCCCACATGCACACACACTTAACGGTGGACACATCATACCTATGGACTTCTGCTTTTTCAAAGTGCTCTTCTCAGGTAGCCCCAGGAATGCCCCTGGCACGGTGGGTGGCACCACTGCTACTCCCTGGCGGTCATGATACATGGACTGCAAACCGGAAGGTTGTTAATGATAAATCCAGAAATACACACTCTTCATTAGCTCTCTGATGGATGTGGCCACCAACACCAACAGCATTTAGTTTCAATTATCTATCAAGTAAAACTAAGCTGTAAACAAACTGAAATTCAAAGACCTCATTTGTGGAGTCAGCACAGAATACCATCAAAAACATACTAATTTAAACATATTTAAAATGAATACAAAACACTCAAAACCAATACCTTCAGAATCATAAAATAACACCATAATATACTGTATAAACTGTGAATAATCTCATTCTTAAAAAGTTAATGATTTAGCAGTTAATTATGTGTGTTCCACCTTAGCAAGTATTTTTGAAGTGTGAAGTGATCTCAGTTTTGTTAGGGCGCTCAACCATCTCCTGATCTGACATTATCACAATACTTCGATATGTATTGTGATTCGATATTACGATTTGTTGACTGTTTTAACACTAAACCATGGGGAAAAAAGTTGAATTATACACTTCTAGGGACTTTTACATTGGGAAATACCTAAATTAATACAGTACAGGTGCAGGTCGGATCCACGCTGACCCTTCAGTGTTTTCTATTTTCTCATTTCAGTACAATGTGGTTTGTTCTGGTTTCTGACAGATACTGGTATGATGTGAGACTACAACAATAAAAGTGGTGACTTCCTTCTACCTCCACCTAGACTCAGATGAAGCAAGATTTGAGTCATTAAAAATGTGATTTCAAAATTGTAAAAAAAAAAAAATCTTGATACATAGGTGAATCAAATTTTTTCCCATCCCTAAGTTTTCTTCACCTACATTCATATCAGCTGCTGTAACCAAACAGCGACTGGATGGGCGTGGTTTGATCGTGGCGATCTTCATATCGACAGGCGAGGTCTTCTGGGCGTGTGTCATCTCTTCAACTTTGTCTGGAAGATAAAGCGAACCAAAGTTCATGAGCAACAGAAACAAAGAGGACACGACTGAACTTGCAAAGCCTCAGTTAAGTCTCTCACGGGCCAAATGCAAGCTAATCATTCACAGTGACACTTCCCTGTGTTTCCACACTAAATTGCAGATGAGACTGAACCAAAAAAAACATTGAAACATATTTTTTTAGGGGGGAGACAGGAGGACTTTGATGAAATGTGTCGGGTGTGTCCAGCCTTCCAAGCCGTGCAAGCTTTCCAAACAGCAGCATCATCCAACAGACAGGGTCGTCCTCTCATTAAATGTAAAATGAACAATGAATGTGACGTCTGTCAAGTTTGCCATTATCTTTCTCAGTCGTCTTTGAGCCTGCGACGTGGGAAAGGCGTCAACGGCAAATTTGGCAGAAGTCAACTTCCCTCTGGTGTGCGATGATGCCTCCAGATAGAGTCCACCTGAAAGCGTTTTGCTCAGAGAAGCTACATGCTAGCCCTGATCTGGCCTCAACCTCCCTGGCTAGCTCTGTCTGGGATGTAGAAAGCTTCCATGCATTAAGGGGGAGTGATTACTTAGAGTGACTTGGAAAACAATCCTCTTCTTCTGCGCATCTACACACAGAGGAGAGGAGTGGGGAGAGGGGAGGGAGGAAGGGAGGAAAGGGGAGGAAAGGAGCGTCAATGACCTCGACTACAGTTACAGCACAAACACAAACAGGAAAAAAGGACATTTCCTCACTCTCCCAATAGGACTGCTGCTAGCAGCATATCAGACTACATGAAACACTGTTGCCCTGGAAACCTACCTACCTACCGCACACACACGCGCACGCACGCACGCACACACACACACACACACACACACACACACACACACACACACACACACACACACACACACACACACACACACACACACACACACACACACACACACCTGCAATGACACAGGAGGGAGAAGAAAGAAGGTACACATAAAGAAAAGACACACCTTTTTAGATCAGGTAAAACGTACAAACACTGACTTACAGCAACAGTGGGGTGTTTTTTGCTCACATACTCTATGCACAAACACACACATATACACACACACACACGAGTTAAGTGTTGTGTAATTCCTCATTAAGGCTCTGTTGTTATGTTTCATTGTGTTTGAAGCTTGATATTCTCCCAAAAATGAAATAATGTGGGCTTGCTGCTTCTGTTTGTGTTTGGGAAGCACTCAGAGGTGAACTACTTCTAATCATAAGTGAATAAGCATCCACACGGTTCAATATCTAAACCAAGTCAGAGAGAAGAAGAAACAATAATCTGTGATTGTGAACGAGGGACAGAGGAGCTTCAACATCAAGACAACATTAAATCATGCACCAACAACATTTAGAACACAATCAAGTTCAAAACAGCTGTAAATCATGCAAATACACTACAGGTTAGGGCTGCACGATTAAGGCCAAAATAATATGATATCACGATTATTTACTGATTTTAGTGACAACATATTTTCTTGTACTTTATTAAAATAAGCAGAGCACTGCTTTCACTTCCTTGCTGTGCTACTTTCCTGCTAATGTACAAATCAGGGCTGCACGATGTTGGAAAATCATCACATTTTTTTCCTGCTATATATACTGTGTATTGCAATATATATACATATATATAAAAGAAAAAAGGGGGGGGGGAAAATCTCAATTTAAAACATTCGTTCTATAGATAATATCTATACCAAAAAACATCTCGATCACCAGCTGGTGGCTCGCTGTTACTTTAGGAAGCGATTGATTTTCTGTGAGCTGAGCATTTTAAAAGTCAGTATCGCATCATGTTCATTTAATTGTGGGAAGCCAAAATCATGATCACAATTAATATTCAATTAATTGTGCAGCCCTACTTCAGTGGACCACATTTGGTTTGAATTTCAGACACATTCTTACAGAAATATTAAAATAAACTGTCAACAAATAGAACAGTGTTATCACAGCGAGGTGGGGTGAGGAAGGTATGTGACATAAATCAATCATTGGGAATACCGGATTGGAGTTAAACATGCCTACAGTGACTTACCACCTTTCTTTTTCCTTAGAGTGGCTTCGGGAGTGACAGAAAAACATTTTGGTGTCTTTAAAACACAAACACAGACTAAATCCTTCCCACAAGATTAACAAAAACACACCTGTATTGTAGCTTTAATAGTGTCAAGGTATTTTTCATTTAATTTAATTTGTCCTACTGCAGCAGATGCTATCTTACTCTAAATGTACAGGATAACGTACAGTATCAGAATGAAATGTGTCAAATAAGCAGCTCCAGAAGAAACATGCTGACCCGACGTATTTCTTTCTGTCAGCAATTTCCTGCAATATGAGTAGACTCTCTCTCCTGTCATCTATTTATTCTTTCACCTTTCATCTCTCTGCCTGCTTTTGCACAACTTTGACACAGAAACCTGCAGTTACTAGTGATTGATCCATACGTAAATCACAAGCTGCTATAGAGTGCTCCAGGGAGTTAACATCACCCTGGTTCCCTCGGCAAAAAGCCGATGGGATTGTTCCACTGGGTGTTGGGTTATTGCAGAAAATAAGCTCAGTGGAAAACGCACATTTATGATACTGACACCTTTTGTTCACAAATGAACACCACTCTTGAAGTGTGCATGAAATCACCAGAAGTAAAAAGCTAACATTGGGTTATAAATGAACTACATCATGGTCACATGAGCTTGAATATACACAACGAGACTGTAAAGGCGAGGCGTCAGCGTCATGACGTTTCGTCGTCTCATTTAGCCGCTTGTTATCATCCGCCTCTTTGGCTTCAAAATTCATGAGCAGGATATTTACTGACGTATTTTATGTCGTAGAACAAAACGTTAACAACATGTCTCTGCAGCTTGTGTTAACCACAGATCCTATTTCAGACATCTAAATAAAAACCCATTAATAAACCCCATTGACTTCTAGTTTGATGGAGCCAGAGGTGCTAAAACGCTAACTCATTTCCAGGTTTTAGGACTTCGATTCTATTCAACTAGAATCTTCTATTCAACACACGTGACTGACTAATCTGTTTTCTTACTGATTCTTTGATTGATTATTCAAGCTATAAGATGACCAAATATAGTGAGAAACTCAAATGTTTACATCAAAATTGTATTTTCTTTGGCAACTGACATCAATCAACTAGTTGTTCAGCCCAGTTTCCAGGAAAAAATGTTGGCTTTGGACGGTCCTGTACACCAGGGATGTGTTGAATGATGATGTTTCAGAGCAAGTGACATTGTTTAAAGAGCGAGAAGAGACACGCCAGGTGGACGGGTGGGGACGTGGATGGGTCCAACAAATAAAAGGCTTTCACCCACGAGACCGCTGTTTATGTTCCATACGTCACGTTACAATCAGCTGTTCATTCATGTCCTATGATCACAATGTTCAGCATCATTTTCACTGTACAAACATGGTAGTTTTAAACCCAACCATGTAATTCTTTCCTAAACCTAACTATAGTGGTTTTGTTTGCGTTGTTACAGTTGTTATGTTACAGTTGTTACGTTACATTGTTATGTTACATTACAGTTGTTAGGTTAAATGGTTATGTTACATTACGTTGTTATGTGGCATTGTTACGTTACATGGCTACATTACAGTTATGTTACACTGTTACATTACATTCTTGCATTACAGTTGTTACGTTACAGTTGTTATGTTACTGGCATTATGTTACGTTGTTACGTTATGTTACATTACGTTGCTACGTTGCATTGATATGTTACATGGCTACATTACAGTTATGTTACACTGTTACGTTACATTCTTGCATTACAGTTGTTACATTACAGTTGTTACATTACTGGCATTATGTTACATTGTTACGTTATGTTACATTACAGTTGTTACGTTACAGGTGTTACATTTAATTATTATTTATGTTACGTTAGCTGCCACGGTGCTGTGTGTACATGCAGCCTTTTTCGCAGTAAAAGTCCGCCACCACCAACACATTTAATTGAGCAGGTTGTCAGCTGTGTGTCTGCCTGGCGTAATTTAACCAAGTAGTTTTGTTGTTTAAACCTGACCAATCGTTTCACGTTAACCACGTGGCACTGTGCATTTCTGCAAGCGTGATACGAGACTGATATGAAACATATTTTTGGTACAGAAACGTCACCATTCAACATACCCATGGTCCAACGTGTTCTGGTGACTGGGTTGAATTTGAGTTTCCTACAAGACCTCCTCTGTTAAAGTTATAAACCTTTAGATCTTTATGAAATTAACCCCCTTTTTGGTCTTTCTGTTTTTATCTGCAATAGCCAATAATAGTAATAAAAACAACAAATAATGTATATACATCTAATTCTTATCAAAAGTATTTCTTTAATGTAGTGGCGCAGTCTGCCATGCGGGGATTCAAAGAAAATGATACACCTATATAATCCAGTCCAATGTTAACCCACTAATAACAGCTTCACGGTTTACTGTTTCCCTCTCTGTACAACATGTCAGAGCTGTATGAAGTTACTGTTAATGCAAAACTGCATTTATGATCATGAGAGATTGAGATCGATGACACGTCAGCTGCATAAAGCTCTGGGTGGCTCACTGCCTTCACTTTACAATTTCCTGGGGAAACCCTGGTACAGTATTCACTCCTTTCTCCTCCCTCCCACATACTGTACGTCCTCCCTCCTATGCTGCCTTCACACCTCCTGCCCTCCTTCCCTTCCCAGCCTTCTGTCCTTCCTTCCCCTCTCAGGCCTCCTGTGCTTCCTTCTGCTCATGTCTCAGAAACGCTGACTGGTCTGTCTGTCAGAAGGTATTACGATGACACAGCACTTTTAATGCAGCACACAGAGGGTCCTGAGAGGTGGTGCACACCACACACATAGATATAAAAACAACAGAGATCACACTGATGTCATATGATTGATGGGGTCTTTGAAGCTACAGTCCTTCATGCACGATGCCAAAAGAGAGCGAGAGATGAAAAGCACATTTCTTCTTCTTTTAAGAGGCAAAGCAAAATGATCAAACGATGGAAACTTAAATTGCATTAGCCTGAACAACAGTTTCATTCAGCCGCCGTGAGCCGATGGATGTCGCGGTTAAGCAAAATGGAAGGCAAAATGTTATGCAGCAATAACTGCTTACCTTTATCCACTATAGAGAGGTTAATCAATCAATGAGAATAAGAAAGGGAGAGAGGTGCTGTTGTTAGGCACAGACTTCCTGATGACATCATGAGTAAAAGTCAGACCAGGACGCTCTTACCGAGTTCCTCCAGTTCAGAGGTCATCGACTTGGAGCGCATGGACAGGGCTGTGGTGGGGGCTCTCTTTGGTGGAGGAGGAGCTGAAGGAGACAGAGAGTCATGTGAGTTAATACGTATATTTAGTTTTATTCAGGAGCAGCACGGTGACGAGCCTTGTCCCTCACAACAAGAGGGTTCCCGGTTCGAATCTGGCCTTCTGCGTGGAGTCTAGATGTTCTGCCTGTGTTAGCGTGGGTTTTCTCCGGGTTCTCCGGTTTCCTCCCACAGTCCAAAGACACGCGGGTTAACTGGTAACTCATAGCTGTGAATGTGACTGTGAATGGTTGTCTGTCTCTACATGTCAGCCCAGTGATAGTCCAGCAACCTGTCCAGGGTGAACCCTGCCTTCATTTTTTTGTGTTGTTAATTGATTTCCAATAATAAATATATACATACGTTTGCATAAATCAGCATATTTGCCCACTCTCATGTTGATAAGAGTATTAAATACTTAACAAATCTCCCTTGAAGGTGCATTTTGAACAGATAAGCATGATTAACTTGCAATGAATTGTGATTAACTCAACTTAACAATTGTGATTAACTCAACTTAACAACTTAACAACTCTTCTGACAACAGCATGGGGTCTCTCAGTCAGCAGGTGAGGAGCAGGCAGGAGGATGCAACTAATATCATGTAATACACACGCCTTTACATTCTTGTTAATAGATACAGATACTGTGTAAACATTCAATTGAATTTTACATTCAAGAAAAGTTATAGAAATGCTGGTGTGGTCTGTCATTTATAGTTCTTAAAATTGCCAGTGAAATATAAGCTAGGACAAGTTTTGAAGTGTCGAGTGGTTTAGTTCTGATAATCTAACAAGTTATAATTATGTTGCCTGGTAAACGTTTTGTCAACCAGCAGCTTTATAGGAAATCTAAATTTTGTTGTTTGCATTGTGAACATAGAGTAAGTGTGATTCCTCGCTGCCTCTGAGGGATATTATTATATAACACATCATTAGTCAGCATGCTGCTTTACTGCAGTCTGTGGTATTTTAATACGACTGGTAGCAGATACATACAGCAGAAAGTTTTTCACACCATTTCACTACACACAAGATGTACAGCTGTGTCCTGCAGCTCCACACCTGGAGCTCCTCGTTATCACTTCACTTTCTGATCCATGTCTGATTTGAATGTCACTGTCAGTCATTTTCACCCCAGTTTTGAACAAACTTGACCATTTTTTTTTTTCTGAGGAGAGGACTCTATGGGTTGTTGTACCTTTTTTGCGCGCCGTGTCGTCGGGGTCCAGATTCCGGCTCACTGTCACCACCTTGATCAGGAGCCGGTTGCCTCCCTGGCGGATCATGTTGACCACCTGTCTGTGGCCCACCTTCACCACGTTCTCCTGGTTTACCTGGCACAAACACACAACGGTGGAGTCATTAATGGTGGCAAAACCTCGAGGGCGTCCAGACAGAAAGTCGGGAAAGTTTGACAGAACAGAGTGAGCAGAAAGAGGCATGGCCGATCCCTTCAGCTTGATGGTGTGTTTGACAACTTTCTGAGCACCAAAATGAAACTATACGCCATCATTTTATACTGTACATCTGTTAAATCCAGACTGAAGGGCTGACTGATCATGCCCACTAATTTGATTCAGCAGGAAACACTGTAGGTGACCATGAAATCTCTGACTTTGAGCCTATAATACTGAGCTTTGTTCGTAAACTCAGTCTGGTGCTGAAATGTTTGTCTGAATGGCTGCAGTCTTCTCGCTCTCAGCGTTTATGCAACAGTGTCAACAAGACCATCTCAGATTTAAAGCAGCAGTGCTTTTATGGCATAAAAACAACGTTGGTGGAAAACAGCAAGAAACAAAACAGCAGCAGACGAGACGCTGAAAGATTTGCAGCTCTCTGTGGTGGCGTCATGCTGGGACTGATGCTATTTCCAGGTAGACGGCTCATCAAAGTGACGAATGATGTGGAAAGAAGTTGACCAACCACAGAGAAGAGGGAGGGACTAACACGACTGCTTCAGGATGAAGAGAAATGTCTCAACGGCACACAATGTACTGAGACTAACCATGTTTGGTGTACAAATGTCAGAAATCTCTTTGATATCTTTGAATGTTGTGGCGTTTACGCCTCTGGTCCACCCACACAGGCCTCTTATTTTGGCTGATTGGACCTCCTCTCAGGTCTGTGTGAGGGTGTACACACAGTTTGATGGACATCTCTCTCACTCTCCTGTTAGCTTCGTTACACCACCATCATCTTCATTCAAATGGTGGCTCTCATCTGCTGAAATAAGGGAAAACTCAGGATGCGCCGACAACGGATCGGATATCTAACTGAATCAAACAGATGGGTCGGTGACTATGGGTCCAATCTACTCAATTCAATTCTATATTTCTATACTACATACATTATATACTGGCAGTTTAATACATTTAAAAGGTTTACACTTGAATTATAATCCCTGTTCATTTTGAAGATTTTTTTTCCCCAAGACTTTATTATTTTAATAATTAATAACTATTTAATTCAAGGATTCAAGGAACTTTATTGTCATTCCAGCACACATTTAAACGTTTAGGTACAAAATTAGGGCTCAGGTCCTGGCAAGTAAGATAAGATAAGATACACCTTTATTAATTCCTGGAGGGAAATCAAATAAATAAATAAATGAATAAATACATAAACAAACAGACATACTTAGTCCCAGGAGCTCGAGAAGCCGCTGCGACACTGTGCGTTGCCATTATTTCAGAGTCAGTAACAACAACATACAATACTTTTATTTGTTATATTTTGTTTTATAAAATTAGACAAGTAATATTGTTTTAATTTTCATAATAGAAGAGTGATCCCAGTCTTCCACACAGTGAGGCATACAGCTTATTAATTAAACACTGGCATTGGATGTAGGGATGTAAATAATTAACCGTTAACCGACATTAAGCATTTAAACCGATTAACACTATTGGTTAAATGTTTAAAAGAAAGATTAATGATTAATTAAAAAGTTGAGAAAAATGCAGAGAAGCGTCTCGTCACTTTAAGGAGAAAAGCTGGTCCACCTTAAGAGAGAGCCGACGCAGATCCAGAAAATGAACTTTAGGGATTCAGGTTTCTACCTGACGCCGCTGCACCGTGCGAACCGACTGTGAACGCACCGTCCTCCTCAGTAACGTTATGGCTCTCTGATAGCGCTGGGTTTAAATGTGAAGTACTGCCAAATAGGTGGGTTTGCTTTTCGCTTTGACACCAAATCCTCCGCCATCTCTTGGTCTGTCAGCTCTCTCTTGTCCTGTGTGTGAACTTTGACTCCTGCTACTCTGAGCTGAGACTCCGTACAGAGCAGATTCTTTCAGTTTGTAGCGTCTGCCGTATTATACTAGCACGCTGCTGATATGTGAAAATGTGTAACAACAGTAACACGACTACCGTGACAAGCCCATGGTCAGTCTTAATAATTACAATATTCAGGTTGGTGGCAGCAGACGGAGCGACGGCCGCTGCCTTCACAGTCTTCAAAGACCATCAGAACAAGTCGAAAAAAAAAATCCAGCTGCTGAAAATCCAGCATTAATCCTAATTAAATACATAAAGCTCATCTATTAACAACAGAACATGCAAGCACCCAAAATGCTCCACACCCCCACGCTCATATCAGATGTTTGGCTGTATAAATAAACACACACATTTTATACATTCTCTTGCAAACACATGCGTGCCCACATGGACGGTTTTTAATCTCATTAGTGCTTGTCTAATTAAATATGAGCCCTGCTGGACCGCTCCTCTCAGCCCCTCCACGGTCTGCTCCGCCCCTCCTTTCTTCTTCCAGACAAATAGAGGAGGAGGGGTCAGATGAAGGGATGAAAAGAAAGACCGGCCCACGGCAACACAGAGGAGTGATGGATGGGACGAGGGAGAGAAAGCTGAGCGAAACGTAGAGGACGATGGGGATGACGGCGGCGAGGGGAAGCGATCAAGACGGAGAGAGCGTTAATCTAACCAACGCTGCTCGGGCATCACGAGGGCGGACATTTTGGTAATTAGAGAGAAATGCTCCAACAGCTGTTTCAACGTGACCTCGTGTTCCCTCCGTCGTGCTCCATCACACACTGAGGTTCCCTGGTACACGCTAGTACACTATAGGGGGTAGCCTTATGTAACCTGCTCTGTATTTCCACCCTATTATGTAACTACGCTTCAAGGATGGACACACACACACACACACACACACACACACACACACACACACACACACACACACACACACACACACACACACACTCCTGCCAACGCATTAAGAGACGTGTTTTACAAGGATCAGGACATGATGACAAAAAACTGACAGCAATATTTAGGGGTTGGCTTCATATCTCAAAGGGTTTGGTAATGATGATGAATGATGGGTAATATTTCTTTCCACTGTCTTTCTCACTTAACAGCAATCACAATTAGCACTACGTTAGCATGACAGCGCAAAACTGTTTTAACGGCACTAATTTCTTTAATACATTGATGCAACTTAAAGTTTTTAGCTTGTAGCGGCTCAGTTTTAAAGCTAGTGACGATACTGGTATCACATGAAACTAGAAAACCTAATCCAGGTACCAACACCTAACATACTAGCTGGTTGCGAAAGAGGCTAAATAATGCTTCAAACTTGCACTAGATTTTGGCGAGGAAAAACTAATATGGCTATTTTAAAAGGGGTCCATTGACCTCTGACCTCAAGATAGGTGACTGCAACGAGTCTCCCCTTTACAGACATGCCCACTTCAGGATAATCCCACACACTTGGCTAGACTGGGCATGTCATAGACAAGTCAGCGCACTGATTTCCAATCATAAATATACACATACATTTACATAAAGCAGCATATTTGTCCGCTCCCACGTTGATAAGAGTATTAAATACTTGACAACTCTCCCTTTAAGGTACATTTTGAACCGATAAAAAGATTAAGATAAAAGATAAAAAATTGTGATTAATTTGCAATTAGATAAGATAAGATATTCCTTTATTGGTCCCACAGTGGAGAAATTCACAATTATTATTATAAATTCACAAATTAACTGCTGACAATCATGTCACAGTTATATAATATGAATATTTTGATCAATTGATATTGCTATTTATTTTTAGAGTAATCATCGAATTTTCCAAAAAGGGTGAATGCTTAAAACTTGGCTTTTCATTTTATAGTTACCATTTAGCAAGCTGCGCTTCACTACACAACCTGTCACCACAAAGAGCTCAGCTACGACCAACAGCGCTCTGATTTACCACGGTGCACTTGACACCAAAACGTCTCTCTCTAGACCTAAAAGACAGGTTGACCTATAGAGCACAGGCAGGTTGTGACTGCTTCCTGTCTCATCTGCAAGGATAAAGCTGACATTCACCAGAAAGACTGTATAGTTTACATTTATTATTTACTATCACTGTTTATCATCATTTATCACATTTCTGCATCCGGTCTGCCTCCGATTGGTTTAAATGTATAAACATCTACTGTCTCCCTGTGGTTCAAAGTTCATTGTTGTACAAAGAAAGAAAGACAGAAAGATATTCCTTTATTAGTCCCACAGTAGTTAAATTCAGTTTTTACACTCTGTTGTTCACACACAGTACATATACATGTCAATGGAGAGATGTCAGAGTGAGGGGGCTGCTCCTGACAAGCGTCCAGAGCAGTTGGGGGTTCGGTGCCTTGCTCAGGGGCACCTCGGCAGTGCCCAAGAGGTAAACTGGCACCTCTCCAGCAACCAGTTGGTCTTGGTCCATGGGGGTCTTGAACCCGTGCCGTCCGCGTCCTAACCCAAGTCATTACAGACTGAGCTACTGCCGCCCCCAAAAAGTTCTTCTCATTGTAACTATTAATCATATTAATATACTCAATGTAATCAGCAATAATGACCATTAACCTCTTCCACTCCTTGAGGGTGCCGGCGCCCTCAGCCGACTGTAGTATGCTAATATCATGCTTATATCCTATGAAACTAGAAAACCTTAAGGAATCTATTGGTACCCGCCATGCCATGCGAGCATGTCAGGATGCTAAATGACACATGCAGTTTTTTTCATGCAGCATAAATGTGTTATTGTCTCTTACTCTAAAATGGTGTATCTGAATATTTCTGCATACTGGAGTCTCTTAACAAATTACATAACTTTGGTATGGCTGGAAAGCTGAGACTCTTCTGTGATGATGTTAGTCCATTTAGGAGCCATTTCATTGAGTTCACTGTTTAAAATGACCTGTGGTGACCTCTAGGATGATCACAGCCTCGTGAAACTTTACAGCCCCAAACTGTAGACCTGGAGCATTCAGAGGATGGACGGCTTCCCTAGATACAGTGACAATAAGGGGGTTTATGAGCAGTTTACACAACACAAGTGCTCAACATCCAATTATCAAAATATTCTTGCAGAAATCTCAAAATGTTTTGATACCAAATCACAGCATGGCTTTTTGGTGTTCCTCAAGGTCTTGGTGTCTTAATGTGTATTTTGGAGGGAATATTGATCATTATTATAAATTCTCAAGTCGTAAAGGAAATTAAATTTAGCACCAAATCTGTATAATAAATGGTATCAACCCAGAAATTGCTGCAACAATTTATGCTACATAATAAAGCCCGGGGATGGACATTATATACTTCTATCACAATGCATGAATGCAATGAATACACTACACAGTGCTGAGCTGCATCTCAAATTAATCTTCAGGTTCTCAGCTTTCAGATGATGTTCACCACTTCTATGTGACATCTACTGCTGACCTGCTATCTACCATAAAGATGGGTCTAATGTGGGTCTCTACTGTCTTGTTGTAGTTAAATGTTCTTCTCATTGTAACTTTAATAATCATACTAATACACTGATTTTAATCAATAACAATAAATTCAATAAACATTAAACAACCCAGGAAAAAGATTTCCATAAGACCAAAATATGTATCAGCAAAGACAAACACATTTTTACTATCTGATAAATTTAAATGTTCACATTCATTCAAATTTTTCTTTCTTTGTGTATATCAGCCAGTAATCATATGGATTTAAAATAAAAAAGAAAGACATAATTCACCCTAATGAATGCAAGTCTGTCACTAACTGGTGTGACGATGGCGTCAAGTGGCAAATCAATGTGTCGGCTATCAGTTACATGCAGACAATTAGTGATATTGATTAGCTTCCACAGTCATTGACGCTGGTGTGAACGCAGCCATCGAACACACACTCTGAGTGAGTGAGTGGTCCATTATTTGTCTGCTGGGCAAAAACATAAGAAGACAGATGAAGCCTGAAGGCCATAAACTGCCCGAACCAACAACTACAAAACATTAAAACAACTTTGGAGCAGCAGCTTAATGGCTGAACATTTACAGTTTAATCGATAGTACACAAACACACACACAAAGACAAACACATACACACATGGATGCAAAACACACAAGGAAATTAGGGCACCAATACAATATTCGTGTAAGAGCCGACTCTTTGTCAGATCAAGCAGAAGGACCTATTCAAAAACCATTATCATTACTATAACCATTACAGTAGTTCCACAACATTAAGCATCATCCGGTCCATTTAGCGCAGCACGCCCTGAATCTATCTGATCACTCTGTCCAATCTCTTCTGAGTCCAAACTCGCTCACTGACAGTCGCTAATCTGGTTAATCAGTTCTAATCTGACCTATGTAGGCCTGAGCTATGACGACACGCCGTTAATCCAGCCTGTCAGTGCAGGAAGGGGTTAATAGACCCGCACACAGCTGATCTCTGGTCAGTAGTATTCATACATAACTCAGAACTATACAACCAGAGGAAAACACACACACACACACACACACACACACACACACACACAGGATTCACTGAACTGGAGACAGTGAACGCAGCACCGTGGCTGCTACAGTAACTCTCCAGACGTTGAACTGGAGACAGTGAACGCAGCACCGTGGCTGCTACAGTAACTCTCCAGACGGTGAACTGGAGACAGTGAATGCAGCACCGTGGCTGCTACAGTAACTCTCAGACGGTGAATGGAGACAGTGAACGCAGCACCATGGCTGCTACAGTAACTCTCCTGACGGTTAACTGGAGACAGTGAACGCAGCACTGTGGCTGCCACAGTAACTCTCCTGACGTTGAACTGGAGACAGTGAACGCAGCACCGTGGCTGCTACAGTAACTCTCCTGACGGTGAACTGGAGACAGTGAACGCAGCACCGTGGCTGCTACAGTAACTCTCCTGACGGTGAACTGGAGACAGTGAACGCAGCACCGTGGCTGCTACAGTAACTCTCCTGACGGTGAACTGGAGACAGTGAACGCAGCACCGTGGCTGCTACAGTAACTCTCCTGATGGTGAACTGTTGACTCAGTTGTCTGTTGTGCTCATATACTGCATCAGATGCACTAATCTTGTCGGTTAGTGGTTAATAATCGGTTAACGAGGATCTGTTATCAGTTAAATTTTATTTTATTTATTTATTTTTTAAATTAGCATCCCTAACAACAAATGTTCCATAAATAATGTATTTTCTGCCTTTGTGCATTTGAAACATCGAGCTGATCTGCATCTCAGACTGGGGCTGCTGAAAGCTCTGAATCCTGTGTGTGTTTTCCACTTGTAGGAAGCTGGAGTACATCAAAGCAGGCTCATTAAATACAGAAATATACAGACTGAAAGTGTGTGTGCATGTGTGTGTGAGAGCCAGCAACACATAAAGAAGAATAAAGTGAAGGATTGAAATAGGATGAGAGGGGGCAGGGAAGATGGAGAGAGAGATGGAGACGAGTTTTATTCTGATGACTCAGAGTCCTAGTTAGAAGAGTCTTGACTGATGAATCATGTAGCTGAATATCAAACCGATGATGAGAGCACATGTTTGGGCACGCACACACACACTCTGCATGCACTTCTCGATTCCTTCAGTGGTGGCCTGCTTCAACCCAGCTCCACCCATACTGTATGAATGTTCCTGGAAACAAACACACTCTCAGTCTGAAGCCCTTCTCTTGAAATGCACTCCGACAGCACGTGCAGTGACACTCCAGATATTATGATGTGAGACTCGGGGACGCCGACAGACTGACCATCCATCGTCCGTCGTTACATCTGTTAGCTGAGTCCAGGTCACCGGAGAGTAGTCACGAGACAAGATTAGTGAGCCAATGGCCAAACAGAAATAGAGGAGCCTCTCATGCAGCACAGAGGAGGACACTAATGGCTAGTTCATAGCGTTAACTACCGCTCTGCCCTACTGGCACAGATCCAAACAGGCGACGGATCAGCGACAAGCACAAACCCACGTTCCTGCATCACGGCCCCAGCTCCCACCCACTCAGCCTGACACACCGTGCAGCCTCAGGCTGCAGACGCATCTACTTAGTTCTCCTCAGTCTTAAGTCTTTGTGTTGGATCTAGTTCAGCCAAATAACAACTCACTTACTCCTAGTGGTGTTGTTGATGTAGTTAGTAAAGTTTTGACATACGTACAGTGAGTCTCTTGAAATTTCTGCCTCCGCCTCAACGAAGCGGATGTGAATAGATTTCTGTTGTATGAACGCTCAATGTATCCTCATGCAATGGTTCAAGTGATATCTTAATGAAAAGTTATTCCTCATTTTTCATGCATTCTCCTACAAATGTCCAACAACACTTGGGGTGGGAAAAAATAGATACACCGATGTATCACAATTTTTTCAAAGCCAGAGCCAGAGTCGATTTGTTTGCTTCATTGAATCTATTCAAAGGAAGTTACTGCTTTTATTGTTGTAGTCTGAGTAATGTGATGTCATACACGTTCCGTATCCGACAACCAAAACAAACCAGCCGGCCGCCGCAAGAGAGCAGAAAAACAAGACAGCAGAAAAGAGTGGAGGTCAGCGTGGATCCGACCTCCACCCTCCCATGTTAATCCAGCGTGGTAAACACTACGCATCCAGTAAAGGATGGAAACACTTTGGGTTCCACACACTGCAGGAAAATCAGAGCTAGACATCACGGCTAAAGCTGCATGCTAACTCTAAATGTTTTCATATGATGGTAACGGGCACCCATATACTGACATTTATGTTAAATGCATTCAAACGGCCCCGATGGAGCTGACCATGGATGGATGAAGAGAACGGAGCTGACGGAGAGCTAGAGACCACCTTGGAGAAGTTAGAGGAAGTAGACACCTGGGACTACATCCGGAGCTGACCGTGGATGTTCTCAACTGTCCTTGTCCTGGTTCAGGACTCTGTCCTCACGTCCTCTACTCTCCAGCAAGCTACACTTCCGACTCTCTGTCTCCTGAGTCTCTGCTAAGCTTTACTCGTAAAAGCTGCATTATCACTGTGTACACAGTAAGGCACAACATGTTCCCGGTTGCTAGGCGACAGTTGCTGTATGATACCACTGGAAGTGGGAGCGGTGCTGGGAATGTTATCAGTGTTTGGGGGGGTGGTGGTGGTGGTGGATCGTACCATTCATCAGTAAATGGGGATTTAATTTGATATTGAGCTTTTTTTTTGTCAATGGACCGCTTTGCCAAATTTCATCCCCATTTCCTTCATGTCCCGTTGCAGCCATCTTAAAAGGTTTTAGTCTCATGCCATGTTTTGACAGTGGGCTGTGTTGTGGTTCTTTTAAAAATAAAGAGCAGCTCGCTGAGCCCACGGTGTTCAGGGAGCTGCTCTTTTGTGCGCTCTACCTATAAATAAATTATTTATAGGAAACGACGCTTCCACTCTGTTATTTTAAGACTGAATATCATGTGATTCCAGTGCGTGTCTATGCGTATGGGCATTGACTGCTGGGGTTTGTGTGCACACAGCTGCATGTGTGAGAGTCTCTCGGCTTTCACTGAGAAGTATTGATTAGCGTTAAAGTGTTAAAGTGGCTACTGAGTAAATAGCTGAGGGGAACTGATGATGATGGAGGGCTTCCTTCATTCTCCCCACATGTGAAGCCTGAAGGCTGAAGCTGCAGACCAGCTCTCTCCATCTGCCTTCCTGTGGTTCCCACGGCAGATATTAATAATCAATATGATACAAACATGAAGCTGACCGGGATCAGACATATAGCATTCATGTCAGATGAAAACCCAACAGGGTACATGTGGACAACCTCAGTCATTCAAAGAAAATACAGACAGCATCTTATGAGGAAGATAACAGGTGTGGGATAAAAAAATCGAATCACCTATGTATGATGACTTTTTAAAAAAGGATTTGTGCAATTTTGAATTTTTTTTTAATACCAGAATTGCTTCATTTGAGTCTATGTGGCAATAGAAGGAAGTTACGGCTTTTATTTTTGTAATCGGCCGTCGCTGTCGTCTCCGTGGTCCAATGGGCCGACGCTACGACTGTAGAGCGCCATACACTGACATTAATATTAAATACATTCAAACGGCCCCGATGGAGCTGACCATGGATGGATAAAGAGAACGGAGCTGACGGAGAGCTAGAGACCACCTTGGAGGAGTTAGAGGAAGTAGACACCTGGGACTACATCTGGTTCTCAAAATAAGGTGTTAACAAAGGAAACTGTATATACAAAATACATCTATGGAAATAAGATTGATTGGATTATATTCAGCAGAAGTATAGAACATTATATGTTGCTTATAAACTAAAAAGAAAAAAATAATTTATGAGGGAAATGTCTTTATTCTTCGATTTTTGGACTGCTGGGAAATTGTAATAATAATTCCTGACAATGATCCTGATATATTTGACTTCGGGACATCTCTGACTACATACATGCTGAAAATCAAACATGCTCACTAAGTTATTTTAAATATTTTCCAAAGTAAATGTCCCTAGAAGTGTTTTCCATGGTCTAGTATTAAAAAAAGTTGACAAAAATTGCAATAAATTCTAACATTGAATAGCAATAGTTAAATATGGCAATACATATCGAATCGGGGGGAAAGTATTGTGAGTAGTTTCGAATTGACCGACAGGTGTACCGTCCCAGCCCAGAGGATGATATATTCACATAAAGCTATCAGGTGGACTTTTTGATAAACAATGCTGCAGATGCATCCTGGGTAATAAACTGCAGTAGCAGTGAGGAAGAATGCACCAGTGCAAGTGACCCTTCAGAATAAGGAAAAGCACACTAAACACAAATGCACTGGCAGCCCTTGTATAAACATACACACAAACATGTACAGTATGTATAAACTAGCACACACACAAGGACATGTGGGCCATCAGTCTGAGCTGCGCTGGGCCGAGGAGACGCTCTCAACACTTTCTTCTCTTTTCTTTCCTCTACTTTATCACTCCCACAGCATTATATTATTATTTACCCAGATGCTGCCTCTTGTGGGTTTTCATTGAAACTCTGAAAACAGGTAATGTAATAGCTGCAGGCCAACTTCTTTCTATCCAATGTGAGGTCTGAGGATGCTCATAACGTAGCTTCTTCATCTTGCTGGTTGAGGTAGGTCACATTCAGCCATCTGACCTCCAAAGCCGTCTACACATGATAACACCGCTGTGTGCAGGCTGTGCTATTCTTATCCCAGCTAGGTGGAAGTGCTACCCTTGGCCTGGCACACTGCTCGAAACTGCCACATAGCGCTGCTATCAAAACTATTATTTCAACTTTGACCTCGGTTGTCGCTGACCTTTCAACCAATGAGAACAGCTGCAGCTGCCTAGAAGCGGTGAATGGCGTTCCTTGAGCTCTTCTTGGGGAGATATTTTACCTGCTGCCTCTGCAAGGCTCTTTGCCCTACCTGGAGGTGAGTGAAGAGCAAGTTTCTTATGATGTGAAGGCAGCTTCGGTCAAACATCTACACTGTGACGAGTCTAACGGCCCTGATACACCAAGCCACTGGACATTTCAGGGCCCTTGGTGAACGTCTTTTGACCTAGTTTTTGCGGTAGGCTTGTTTAGTATACCGGTACTAAATTGGTACCGGGGTACTGATGCATTTAAAACGGTACTATACTGCGTTTAGATGTGACCGGTACTTGCATTATATATATAGCGCTGGCAGCTGTGATGTCGTTGCGTGACATTACCACATTGTAATTTGATCCGAGGTGAGCGAGCAGCATTTAGGAGCAAACGGAGCAGGAGGAAAGCTTGGCGAGAGAGAGAGAGAGAGAGAGAGAGAGAGAGAGAGAGAGAGAGAGAGAGGAGCAGAGAGAGGATAGCAGCTACCTCAACGCGCCGCAACTCGTAGAGAAACCAGCAGCGAAGTGCGCTCTGGAGTTACTTCGTCTTCAGAATCAATAACCACGGTGAAGCCACGAACACCGAAGCACCGCGTGCTAACGGTGTTATAAAACATGTCTGACCAAGAGTGGAAACACTTCAACTTGGTAAAACCTCTGAGGGACAAACAGCCAGACCTGCAGCAGGAGTTCAGAGAGCGACAGGTAATAACTGATGAACCCATGAAAAAAAGCCTCATTCAGAGCTGAAAGCCAGCAACGCCAGCCCCCCTCACTCTGCACTAAATTAAAGCTGCATTACAATCACCTCTTTCTCTGGTTTTACTAGCCTAGTTATAGATGTGTGTTTGAGTAAAATGAACATTTTTGTTTCATTCTATAAACTACTGACAACAATTTCTCCCAAAAATTACAAAAAGATGTTTTCAGCTGTTAGTGTGTTGAATAGTATTTTATTTTTCATTTATTTTAAAATTCTGCATTAGAAAAGCCTCTTTGTGATATGTTATTTTATTTGCTGATGTGTTCTTCTATTTGGAAAAGTGTTGAAAAGTATCGAAATACATGTTGGTACCGGTATCGATACCAAAATGTTGGTATCCAGACAACACTATTTTGCGGTGTGTCCCGCCACGTCGTCTCTAGTCTGCCAGTGTTGGAGGCTTTATGGCTGATTCAGCATATTGAATCAGCTGCGGCGTCCATCGGTGAGAGAAATCACTGTGATTGGCTGTTCAGCTTAAACAAATCAGTGCAGGAGAAGAGAAATGGAAGTCAGGAAAGCAAACCAACAAGTTAAGTCAAAAGGAAAAACAGATATCTCTTCTCGTTTTTCGTCGTCATCTCATCTGATCTGATCATTCAAAGAGATATTTTCACAACAACAATTTGTATATCTGCCGTCCTCGGCGTTTCCCTTACTTCCTCTCACACAGGCGCAGAACATACAGTACATGCTAACTGGCCGTCGACTCTAGTCTTTGCGGTGTGTTCAAGTGCAACTTGTCGGCCAAGTCAAAGGTGACGTGAGGCGACACATCTGGTGGCCTTCATCGCCGCTAGTTCTCTGATGTGGGCTTGGTGTGTCTGGGACCTTAGTGGTGACTTCACTCTGTACCAACAAGGGATATAAAAATAACAGTCGATAAAGTCATCACAGATCCCATTCCGCTGATCAGGTGAAGCTATGCGACGCTCCATTGATTCACACTATTAAATGACCTGCATCAGATCACATCCCCAAATCCTCTTTCAGCAAGAAATCAATAAAACGAATAAAACAAGGTTGCTCTTAAATGTTTCATGTGACTAACATCTAACCAATAATCTACAGAAACCACAAACTAAAGTGCTCTTCAGTCTTCTCTAAACTACTTCAGCTATTATTCTCAGCTCATTTTGTATCATTATGACCCTCATGAGTATGTTGCTGATGCCGTCTGCAGGAGCTGCTAGAGGAGAGTTGACTGGCAATCAGATCGAAATAAAACGCTGGTTACTGTACTTCTGAACAAACAGCACTAAACCTGCAGTAAGTGGTGCATTTGTTGGGGACTATTTTCAGCGGTGGATTTGGTGCTCTAGTGAGTATTAGTGGCAGCAGGACAGTGAATGTGGGGTTGACACAATATAAACTGTGTTAGTGTTAGTCGTAATAAAGGAACATGTCACCCAGTGACACACTGAGGCTCACTGGTGTGTTTTTAATGGAGCTCTATAACAAAGAGGAAGAAGAGATATCAGACTGTGATACACAGACAGTACTTGTTAGTATAGATATATTTGCTTTTGTATACAATAATAAAAAACAGACTATTGCCAGCCCTATCCCTCAAGACATCTTATGTAATAAATAAGTCCACTGAGGCCCGATTTGCAGACCACAGAGGGAAAAAACAGACTGGAGCCGATCCCAGCTGGCACTGGGCGAAGGCAGGGTTCACCTTGGACAGGTCGCCAGTCCATCACAGGACAACATTGAAGGTTTAAAATGATAAATTATAAATATTAAAAGATAAATAGTGGTGTGTGTTTCAACTCACTGTTGGGGAGAAGAGAGAGCAGAAAGCTCAGCTGGTACCCGTGTATCGATACTGTGGAAAATGAGTTTCAAATATTCAGTATTGATTTGTATCATTTAGGACTGTCAACCAGTTAAAAGGGAAATTTACCAAGTATTTAATCCCTCTTATCAACATGGAAAAGGAGAAATATGCTGCTTTATGCAAATGTATGTATATATCTATTCCTGGAGATCAATTAACCAGAAACCCTCCCAGGTTCTGACTTTAGCATCAAAAATCTGCTCCAATCATAACATGGCAAACTGCAGCCCAACAGGCAACAACAGCTGTCAGTGTGTCAGAGTGCTGACTTGACTATGACTTGATCCAGACTGACTGGGACTATCATAAAGTGGGCATGTCTGTAAAGGGGAGACTGGTGGGGACCCAGAGAACCCATTTACATTCACACATCTGGAGGTCAGAGGTCAAGGGACCCCTTTGGTAATGGACATGACAGTTTTTCCTCACCGCAGAGGTATTGGTTGGTACAAATGGATTTGTTAGGTTTTCTAGTCTTGTATGATGCCAGTACTCTAACTTTAAAACTGAATCCACTACAACCTAAAACTGTACCACCAGTTGCATTTAAGACATTTTTTGGTGTTTAAACGAATTTCCGTAAACGCATTACCACTTTTGTGTGCTCTCACCGTTCCTGTTCACCATCTACACCTCCGACTTCTGCTTCAACTCCGGAACATGCCACCTGCAGAAGTTCTCCGATGACTCCTCCATCGTCGGCTGCATCACAGATGACAACGAGGAGGAGTACAGGACCCTTGTGGAGAACTTCGTGAGGTGGTGCGATATCAACCACCTACAGCTCAATATTGGTAAGACCAAAGAGCTGGTGGTGGATTTCCAGAGGAGGAGGAAGAGCTCTCCTACTCCCATCACCATCCGTGGGGAGGAGGTGGAGGTAGTGGACAACTACAAGTTCCTGGGAGTTCACTTAAACAATAAACTGGACTGGTCCAACAACTCCGAGGCCCTCTACAGGAAGGGACAGAGCAAACTATTCTTCCTGAGAAGGCTGAGGACCTTCAACGTGTGCAACAGGCTACTCCAGATGTTTTACCAGTCTGTAGTAGCAGCTTTCTGTTCTTCGCCGTGGTATGTTGGGGGGGGCGGCATCAGCACCAGAGATGCCACCAAACTGAACAAACTGGTGAGGAGGGCTGGGTCTGTGGTTGGATGTGAGCTGGACAGTCTGGAGGTGGTGGCAGAGGGGAGGACCAGGAGGAAGCTGGAGTCTATTCTGAAGAACCCCTCCCACCCCCTCTATGACCAACTGGTCCAGATGAGGAGTACATTCAGCCAGAGACTGATCCCCCCTCGGCACACTACAAACCGTCTGGGTCAGTCCTTTCTTTTGGTGGCCATCAGGCTCTATAACCAAGGTCTGACCCCCATGTGACTGATCATCTGCTCCGTATTTATTCCAAATGTATATAATTACATACAATTATATAACTACATATACATATGCTGTGCATATACAATACTCACCACCTGCTGCACTTTACTTGTTACTGTTACTTATTTATTTTTATTGTCAACTATCTTCATTGCACCTTATTTCATTCACTGTACCTTCTCTTTTACTTTTTACTGTACTGTATTTATCTGTACTGTTGTTGATGCTGCTAAGACACCCGAATTTCCCTCCGGGGATTAATAAAGGTTCATCTTATCTTATCTTATCTTTTATAGCCCCAGTGTCAATACTTCAATATTCTTGACACTAGACGGAGCGAAATCTTCTTTTACTTTTCACATCTTTTCTGCTTAGTAATGTAACATCATTATATTATACAAAAATAAACACAGATATTTATGGCCAATAATAATAAATAGAAAGGCAGCATGCTCATGAGCACGACACACAGAAAGTGATTCACCAATATAAAGAATAAATCATCCAATACGCATGGATTTGTTGTGTCATTTAAAAATGACACAGATAGTGAAAGTTATATCTGCAAAGACGACAATAAGAAATATCAAACATTTGTTGATGTAAGACAAGTAAAATCACAGTTTGGGTGAAAATCAAATTAAGATTTATTTAACAAGCCACAAACCTGCCAGTCGGCCTTGTAGCCCTCCGGTCAGCCACGCTGCCATCCGCCAAACAGGCTACCAGTCAGCCATAACTGGGTCAAGGGCAATAATGTCTTGTCTAACAGCAACAAACCCAAAGAGAGATATTTGATATTTGACAGTCTGCTTGTCTAAAACAACAGCTCTTCTATATTTAACTGCATTTTAAGGCTTTCTGACTTTAAGATGGCAGCTAGTGAGTGGACAGAGGCAAAATGACATTTAAGAACGATAGATTATACTTAATTATGCTCGGGAAATAGCTTTTAAATAGAGCACAGGCACCTTTTGCTGTCTTTTTATTGTCACTTAGGCACCAATTAAGCATTGTTAGTTAGAACTGTATGGTGATAAATCTTTTCAAAATACAGCAATTAGATGATCTACTGCAGCTTCTGCTTTGAATGCTCATGTGTGCAGTGCTGCAGAAATATTTTACATTTTTTGCCTACAATTAGCATTACGTTTAGGTTTTTATGACATTTTATATTTACACAATGAAAACATCCCTAAAGTAATATTTTCCAGTGCTGAAACACCAAACACTGGCGAAGTGGGGATGTTAATAATTAACCATTTAACAGATAACAGACATGAAGCATTTTAACTGATTAATGCTATCAGTTAAAACAGTTAAAAGAAATATTAATAATTAATTAAAAAGCTGATAAAAACTCAGAGGAGGGTCTCATCACTTTAAGGTGGAAAGCTGGTCCACCTTAAGAGAGAGCCGGCGCAGATACAGGAAGTTGTCTCTGGGTTTCCAGCTGAGGAGTTGTAGCTTGTAGCCTCGTAGCATTTATTCACCGACAAATAAACTGAACACACACTGTCTGCTACAGCTACGTTCACAGCTACAACACCACCAACAAACACACACTCACCACCACAACACACACACCGTCTGTCGGAAACTAGCTGAAGTTACGCTACAGTTGGCACGAAAGCCACTGGCAACGCTAGCAGCTTGTACAATGTAGCACAAACACACACTGTTTGTCAGACAATCGTTATCGTTAATCTGGTCAGACACACAGCTGACAACTAAACTAAACTAAACTAAATGTGGTGGAGACTTTTACTGGGAAAGTGGCTGAATGTCCAACTCTCCTGACGGTGAACTGGAGACAGTGAACACAGCACCGTGGCTGCTACAGTAACTCTCCTGACGGTGAACTGGAGACAGTGAACGCAGCACCGTGGCTGCTACAGTAACTCTCCTGATGGTGAACTGGAGACAGTGAACGCAGCACCGTGGCTGCTACAGTAACTCTCCTGACGGTGAACTGGAGACAGTGAACGCAGCACCGTGGCTGCTACAGTAACTCTCCTGACGGTGAACTGGAGACAGTGAACGCCGCACCGTGGCTGCTACAGTAACTCTCCTGACGGTGAACTGGAGACAGTGAACGCAGCACCGTGGCTGCTACAGTAACTCTCCTGACGGTGAACTGGAGACAGTGAACGCAGCACCGTGGCTGCTACAGTAACTCTCCTGACGGTGAACTGGAGACAGTAAACGCAGCACCGTGGCTGCTACAGTAACTCTCCTGACGGTGAACTGGAGACAGTGAACGCAGCACCGTGGCTGCTACAGTAACTCTCCTGACGGTGAACTGGAGACAGTGAACGCAGCACCGTGGCTGCTACAGTAACTCTCCTGACGGTGAACTGGAGACAGTGAACGCAGCACCATGGCTGCTACAGTAACTCTCCTGACGGTGAACTGTCGACTCAGTTGTCTGTCCTCTTTTACTGCAGCTGGCGCACCGCTGCATGAGAGGCACAAATTTTGCTGGCTAACGGTTAATAATCGGTTAACGAGTGACGATTTTCAGAGAAGAAAATTTTTCTAAATTAGCATCTCTATGGTGAAGACTAGAATCTTTTGCTGGAAATCAGGTTTTACATGATATGCTCATGTAGTTATCTGGAGCAGTGTCATAGCCGGGTCTTAACATAAACACAGAAGGCTTTTACTCCACAAATCGAAGCTTGCAGACGTTGCTGGAAGATGAGACTTCGGCTGTTTCTGTGTTTGAGACAGAGCTGGTGATCTGCCGGCTGCACGGTGATGCGAGAGCCCTCCCCGTTTCTTTAAGAGCTTTTGGAGAAAGAAATGGTGAGCACTGCCTGTGCTAGTTCACTGCACAACTGACAGTTGTGTGCTGTGTTGCAGCCCTCAGAGAGATGCAGAGTGGCAGAGATCTGACAGACACACACACACACACACACACACACACACACACACACACACACACACACACACACACACACACCTGGGGGCATGGGAGGCAGATGCATTTGCATGTTACACTGGTCACACATCCTTCTCTTGGCCAAAGTTGTGTGTTATATAAGACAGTAAGTGCTTTACTCCATCTACCTCCACTTGCACACACACACACACACACACACACACACACACACACACACACACACACACACACACACACACACACACACACACACACACACACTTGCAGTCATACATGCAGGATGTTAACTCTGATGCACGTTATGAAGTGGACTGTAATGGCAGCGTTTGGACGACCACTCTCTTCTGTAAAGATTAACATTATTTTGTTTCCCTGCTACCTAATATCTCTCTTGGGGGCCCAAATTTTCCTCCTGCTCATCGTCGATGCTTTGAAAGCCACAGCTGAGGTTTAAACGTCATGAAGACTGATTTTAACTTTGGCAGAGCTGGTAGTTTACAGTTCCTCTGAAGAAAATCAGCACAACAACATGGCCGACATTTAGGGTGAATCACTGTATAAGTTACAAGCAAGTTTCTCACAGTTAACACCATAAACGCTTTAACGCAAATTCTTTTTAATGCTTCATGCAATATTTAGGTTTTTACTTTTAAAGCTAGAGTGAAGCGACTGGTATCATATGAAACTGGACAACCTGACGAATCCATTGGTAGCAGCTGTTTGCCATGTAGGAGGATAAATAACACTCCAAACTTTTGATGGGGAACAACTGTCATGTCCATTTTCAAAGGGGTCCCTTGACCTCTGACCTCCAGATGTGTGAATGTAAATGGGTTCTCTGGGTCCCCACCAGTCTCCCCTTCACAGACATGCCCACTTTCTGATAGTCCCAGTCAGTCTGGATCAAGTCATAGTCAAGTCAGCACTCTGACACACTGACAGCTGTTGTTGTCTGTTGGGCTGCAGTTTGCCATGTTCTGATTGGAGCAGATTGTTGATGCTAAAGTCAGAACCTGGGAGGGTTTCTGGACCATATCTGCCATTGATTAATGTTGTTATTGATTTCTGATAATAAATATATACACATATTTGCATTAAGCAGCATATCTGTCCACTCCTATGTTGATAAGAGTATCAAATACTTGACTAATGTCCCTTTAAGGTACACCTTAACAGATAAAAAGATAAAAATGTGTGATTACTATGCGATTAAATATTTGAATAGATTGACAGCCCTAGTCCATACATCATATGATAAGTCAATATAATAATTATTAACAGGCCTAAGTTTAAGGTAATTTCTTGGTCCCAATTGTTTTATAATAAAATTTACAGGATTCTTTTCAAAATGTCTGTTTTGTGTTCTCAAATACTCTCAAATATTAATATAAGCCTCAAAAATCCAGTTTCAGTTTGTCTCTAATCAATCACCAGATCGCAGTGAACGCCCTGGTTTATGATTTTGGTGAAAGTCTTCTCACACGTACAGATGAAGACAGAGAAGCAGAGGAGATGTCATTTCAAGCTGTGTGATGGATTTAACCTTTTCAACGGGTAATTTTGCCTTTTTGAAAGGTTTGAGGGCAGAGGGAGAAAAGCTCGACGGTGATGGTGAATCTCTGCGACAATTTATGTGTGAGGTTGTCTGACCAGGAACTGCAAAGAGGAAAACTTCACCTGTTTGTTGAGTGACTCCGTCTGTGAGGAAACCTAAACTGCCTGTCACATCTGTCCTGGGCTTTATTTTTCTTCACCTCTCAGAGGGTTTCCTAACTTGTTCTCTTGCTTCTTAAAACCAGAACTGGCTTTGTCATCTGCACTTGGAGAAATGTGAAGGTGGGAGAGTGCTCGCAACAGCTGTACACACTCCTCATCACATGTAATTAGAGGAGATGGTTAGGAAGGCAGAGAAACAAACGGGATACAAACATCACAATTATTTAGAAGACGAGATGAAGAAGTAAGCTGCTTTAACTGCATCTGTCAAAAAAAAAAATCTGTTTTCTTTCTTTTTTTCTTTCTTTGTGCTTGCGCATATCAATTTAGGCTGCATGCAGGAAGTTAGCAGCTTTATTTAGAATTAAAATCTCATTTAAATCTGACAAAAAAATAAACATTTTTGGTAGTTAAACTGTCAGTTTAACTGAAACGAAGGACAGTGGGTAATGGGAAACAGGAAGGCAGAGAAAATGAGCCACCATGTCCTTTCATGAACTCGGCATCGGCTTAATCAGCAGCGCTGAGACGGTCCCAAAGGCAATTATGATGACCGGCCACCCCTGCTCTGCTACAGCGCTGTACTGGCCTGGAGGACAAAGAGACGAGCTATCTGTCAGCCTGCGAGGGGAGAGGAAAGAGTCACCTCTGACCTTCCTGACTTCTGGCCTTTCAACAGGTGAATACGATGTCAATAGTAAGTCCTTCTCCTCCTCCGTCACACGCTGTAGCAGAAGACTCCCCTCATCGACTCGCCTCACTTTCTCAACAAGCTCAACAAGTCAACAAGCTGCATTGATACGGAGCGCCGACTGCTGAAGCACAGCGGTTATTGATGGCCACAAGCACCCACTTAAACACATTTGGGCAAATGATTTGAGTGCTTGTGCACAAAATACATGCGTGCGTCCTCATGCCAAGCCGTAAGAGGCCATGAAAGATTGATGCTCAGCCAAGCCCTAAATCATGCATGCAAATGGATATGTTCTGCTGGTGTACATTAGGGGGGAAACAGGACACATGCGCACTCTTGCGAACACAAAAACAGATGTTTAAACTCACACACACCTCTCTGTGATCTCAGCCAGGTGCTTTGAAATACACAGCAGAATGATAAAAAGATATAATCAGCCCGAACCGTGAATATATAACAATCCATTAGTTAGCAAAACTTAAATCACATCTTTTGTTATCTTCTGTGTGTCCTTGTTCCTGTCCTTCAACCCATGATCTGAAAATCAATCAGCGAAGGAGAAGTGAGGTTTCAAGAGGGGTCGGAGTGACTATAGACAGTATACTGTGTATACTGTAGAGGTAAATCCATTGTATATACTGTATATACTGTAGAGGTAAATCTATTGTATATACTGTATATACTGTAGAGGTAAATCCATTGTATATACTGTATATACTGTAGAGGTAAATCCATTGTACATACTGTATATACTGTATAGGTAAATCTATTGTACATACTGTATATACTGTAGAGGTAAATCCATTACACAAGAAGATGAGTTCACTTGTCAGGGAAATAATATGACAGAGACATCTGTACAATGGAGCTGTTTAGGAGCTGAATACTGCAGGTTATCTGGTGGGACTGTAAGGGGATTATATACCACAGCCAATAGGCTGCCATGGTAACCACATCACCACTACATTATGACAACCACACCACAGAATAAACAACGGCACCAACCAAGACACATGTAGTTATTTTTGTGATCTTCCTTTTCGGTCATGTGAGGAACAGATTTTATTTTTTCCCTTCTTGCTGTTTATTAAAGCATCACTGCTCCAGTAGTTGTACCATGAACCAAATAAAGACTTTATGCATAGCTGGGTTTTCTTTTTCCCTTTAGTGCATTCAGAAATAATATATATTACAGTATATTGAATTATATTATTTCCTTCAGTCACAGTCACTGATGTAAATCTGAAGCCTGGTTTGCAACATGTGAGCTGAGATTAGTAACCTGAAACCATATTATTTTGTTCATTTTGACATGTTTTATTAATCCAAACAAACACTGTACTTGGGACACATGCATGGGAAGGTCAGGGCCCTCCAGGACTCAATCAATCATCCATGACGATCATTTGTGAAATATGACGCTGCTACCATTTGTGTGTATACACAGTTTTCTCACAAAGGCTCCGGTTTCGTTATAGATCTATTTACACTGTACAAAACTGCAGTGGTGAAAACAACAATCCACAGACCATCACTGCAATGTATTCTCATACAACGGATTGTATGATATCTTATATATATTGATATTGATTGATATATAACTCTGGATGTGGCGTAACGTAACTTATGTTACAAATAAATCAACGATTTCTGGTTTCACACAGGACATGAACAGCAGTCTCCTGTTCTTTATATTTCCTGGTTCATGTTTACGTGAATTACACCCAAATGGTAAATGAACTTTTACATTTACACAGTTCCTTTCTCGTCTTCCGACACATGTCAGCATTGACCCGTTCTCACACACATTCATACACTGATGTCTAAGGCTGCCATGCAAGGTGCCAACTTAGCCCATCAGCATCTGATCTAAATCCTCATTCAGGCTCAGCCTTCTGGAGAAATTTGGGGTGAAGCGTCTTACCCAAGGACACATCGACGAGCGACCGGAGGAGCCGGGGATCGAACCACAGACCGTCCGATTGGTGGACAGCCAGCTCTACTCTCTGACCTACAGCTGCTGGATTCTGTGGGCTATACACCAATTACAGTGCATTACTTTCATAGGTGTAACTATGAACGGTGTCTGAGAGCAGCGTGATCGTTGACATCTTCAACTAGCTCAACATGCACCATTCTGAAGCTGCTGTAAACACAGAATACTCTAATTAACAGTTGACGTCAAATGGAGGTTTGTTGTAGATCAACATAAACTACGTACAAAATAATCCTGTTTAAGGAATGACCAGCATAATATTTCACTTATTTTCTTGCCATTTCCAAGTAAAAAATATGAATCCTTAAATTGTCTTTAGCATCAACAAACTTCAATTCAATATTTCCTGGTATGCAACCTAATTCATTTATCCATGCACACACCAGGCGGTCTCATGTTACAGTAATGCGGCCATATTTTCATTTAAATACTGAACAATTTTATGCCACTGAAGGTTGAATATTATCATTTATGTCTGCTTAAAAACATTTTAAACAGACTCTGTTTCCAGCCACAAATTCAACTGCTGGATAGCATGAACACATGAGAAAAGAGTTTTTGGGAGTGGTAATTTTACGCAGATATGCAAAATTGTCCAAGCAGGGTGCCTTTATTCACAGTATGTATACGTAAAAACAGACTATGCGATGTACAGAGATATCGTCACATTTATAACATTTATTGTGCACTTTATAACGCATTTAGACATGTATTTAAATTTAATGTAGTTTATCTTTCTTTGAGTTTTAGGAAAAGCTCTTTTTACATACCTGCAGCTTTACATGTCTGCAGCACTTGTCTTTAAATATGTCTCAAAGATGTGCAAATAAGAAATGAATCCACAGACTAAACACAGCAGCCAGTGCATCCCATTACCTCAGCAAAGCCGCAAACTAAACGATGACAGAACAATCCATTATGAGCGCGGTGACAGGTGAGACAGCTGTGCAATGTGCTGGAAGTAATTGGCGCCGCTTCAAAAATGAGGCTGAATTGAGACGGGATGTGCTGCTTGGCAGATGTGTGTTGTGTCAGTTCCTGCGTCCTGCATCGTCCCATCCATGCATCTCTTCCTGCCACTGAAACAGGAGGAGCTAAAGAGCGAGGACAGCAATGTGGTGAAGGTAGCAAGGCTTGATAAATAAGGGACTGGAAAGAGCCCATGCTGTCAGCTCTTCATCACCTTAACAGAGAGCTCCGGTGTATTTTTTTGGGGGGGGGGATGCCAATGAATGCTGCTGTTTCAGACATCAATCTCAAACTAAGCCAGATGATCCTTCAGGTTTCAACTGTGCTGCCAAGCAAACAGCGTCTCAGTGCTCCTGTGTTATTTACACATATTTAAGTTATGTATGCAGACATTTGGTGCTAAAGTGTCCCTTATCTATGTAAATGAGCCTCAAAGCAAAAACAGTCCAACTAACAAAGGTCAGCACTGATAGCCATTAGGGCTGGGACCATTCACATATCTCCAGATTCAATACTATCCCGGTACTTGAGATTCGATAGGTATTGCGATTTTTAAGTATTGTGATTCGATATCGCGATTTATTGCAATTTTTATTAACTTTATAACACTAGACCACAGAAACAAATGTCGGCCTAGAAACGACATCAAAAAATATGACAATTTCATATAGTTTTGATGATATATATCGTCATATTGCCCAGCCTTATGCACAGCTCATGATCGTATCCAATCCATTCTCTGTGAATTCACCATCAACGTATAATCTGCTAACCCTCATTAGAGGATATGAGCCGTGGACGGCTAACTATCTAGAGGCTGTGCAGCTGTGATGTGTCAAACACTGTCAAGCCCTTCGATGCATTCTGTAAACATGTTCGTACTCTGATACGTCTGCAGTTTGTCTTCAGACTGAAGTGGACTGATGAGATAACTGAAGAGGTCGACAGAATCTTAAGATAACAGACGAGCGATGAGGAGCGAGCCGAAGTCATACTGAGGGAGAGCTGCAGACACAGATACAGTTTCTCTCCTCATTTGATGCTCCATTTAGCAGAAACACAAAATAGAGCCATTCCCAGTGCAGAGCTGCTTACAGACACACACTCGTTATGGAGCCATACAGGAAAAAGAGTGTACGCCCAAAATAGACTATGTGCTTTTCCTCTGACTTGGTTTGCTTTCTCAGCAGCTGTGATGTGATTTGTTATATGGCTGAAATCCATAATCGTACAGCACATGACATTTCATACTTGTGTAACGATTCAGAGACATTTCAGTGAGACGCTCTGCTCACGTTAGTAAAACACACAGCAGCACCGAAGACGATACCGAGCTGTTTTGATAAAACAACTCCTCGCTATGGAGGCATTTGGAAGATCGCCCCAGGAGATCAAATACTACGACTGCTTACACAACGCATCATTTTCATTTGTGAACGCTTCAGAGACATCTTCACAAACACACAATCTAAATGTCTGGGATTAGATTTCAGACAAAATATCTCAAGTATTAAACAAAAAATAGAAAATTAGAAAATTATTTCAATAGGTGTTGAAAGCAAAACAGCACCTAACAACTAGAGTTGTTCTGATACTGAAACCAGTATCAGAAATGCCTCTGATACAGCCTAAAATGATGAAATCAGGTATCAGTGAGTAAGTCCATGCGCCAATCCGATATCACATTATCATATCAATTATCAGCTCTTTTACGTTGCACAGTTACAACAACAACAGGTGTGACTTGCTACCTGATCTGTACTTGCTGCCTGGCCAGCACTGAGCTTGTGCAACTCTCAACAGAGACAGGTAGGCGCTAGCAGAGAGTGTTACGTCAACTAGCATGTTTTACACTGGAAAACGTGTCAGACTCAATAATAAAAAATAAAAAAAATTGTTCATGTTTTACAAAGGGTTTAACCTAAGCAAGGCCATACAACAGTATATTAATCATATAACATCCATGCAGGATTAGTACAGCAAAAAATAATACTATATTCGTATATAAACGTCATGAATCTGAAGCTAACAATCAATATGCTCAGTTCCTGTTCTGCATCACATACCAGGCTGTTTATTAGGTCCCGGTGTAGACGGCTCCTGGTGGTGAAATGAGGTCTAATAAACTAAACAAGTGATTCAACACATGAAAAGTGGCACCACTTTACTCTAATTAAGCAGTGTTATTAGTGGTATTAAAGCAAAATAGATCTTCATCTCACATACACACACACACACACACACACACACGCACACGCCACACACACACACACACACACACACACACGATTATATCATATATGATACAGCAGCCTGGCTTTAGAAATACTGGCAAGATAAACACAGATTTCTTCTTGCGTTCTCATCTTATTCATCCATTCTACTGCACAGTACTTGAGACTGAAACCTGGCTTAATGGATGACAAAATTAACCAGTAAAATATACAATATCATGTGTCATACCTCTGCACATATACTGTCATACCTCTACCGCACAGGTAAGGTCTTAACATCCAAATCTGTCTATTCACTCACTGACCAATGAACTGAAGTCGCTGTTCATGACAATCAATGTCTACAGTCTCAACTTATTGTCATACAACAGTTTGTATGATCCATCCATCCATCCATCCATCTTCAACTGCTTATCCCATTAGGGGGAGTGGGGGGGCTGGAGCCGGAGGCGGGATTCGCCCTGGACAGGTCGCCAGTCTATCGCAGGGCCGACACATAGAGACAGACAACCATTCACGCTCACATTCACACCTACGGGACATTTAGAGACGTCAATTAACCTGCATGTCTTTGGACTGTGGGAGGAAGCCGGAGAACCCGGAGAAAACCCACTCTAACACGGTGAGAACATGCAAACCCCACACAGACGGACCCCAAGCCGGATTGCAGGCTGCGCCCCTCTTACTGTGACAGTGCTAACCACTGCACCACCATGCAGCCACTTCTTCCTAGTTATTCTTCCTTTTTCATTTGTTTTCGTACTAATGTCCAGCAACACGTGTCAATTTCTGCTCATTACATGCATACAGTCTTTTAAAAATGAATTAAAATAAAATAAATAAAAATGCTTCCTTCCATCCACGAGTCACGAGTCAGCTGGTGCTTCAATTGTGTCCAATTAATTAAAACTGACAAGAACAGTACAGGTTTGCTAAAACAGTTTCAAATAAAGGGAGGTCTTGTTCAAAGGCACCGGTGTATTATTAAGTTCTCACAAGTCTTCAATGAGCACATACAAGCAAGCAATAAAACATCCAAGAGCATCCCTGAACTCAGCACATACAACCACACTTTGCTCATTAGGATTCAAACTCGGCTCCAAGAAAACACAAATTGATAGAAGACTTGATATCAACGTCAGCCAGTTACAGCTAGTGGACATTTAGTGCTCCAGCTCTCCATTATGCAGAATAATTTACAGTAACAGCAGAATAATCCTTGCATCCTAGATTACCAACGTGCATGCAACCAGGAGTGCAAAGAAGAAGCCAACAGCAGCCAGAAACCAAAGCCAATGTTATTTTTTACTAGTGTTCATAAGCACAAGCAGGAGCTTTTCATTACATTCTCACAAAAGCAAACACCTCAGGATTCATTGGTTGCCTGACCATGCTGGACCAGGTTCAATGGAAATAGATCTGGAAATGTAGCCGCTCTTACCTCGATAAGGAAGTCCCCCGTCCGGAGCCCCGCCTGCCATGCCACTCCTCCCTCATCCACCGACTCCAGGTACTGCAGGGCGGGAAAGGCAGGCGTGGGAGTAAACTCCTCAATAGGCGTATCCGCTGCACAGGTGGGAAACGTTACAGAGAAAGCAAAATTAACTGCAGTAACACCTACAAGACACTATAATGAGTCTGACAATGAAACAACGTCAGGACAGTTCAGCTTTACAGGAAGACAATCATGTAATCAATAACATTTCTAATGGCTGAAATCCATTTACACTTAAATGCAACTAATGTTAGTGTCACCTGTGTTTTTTCCTACTATAACAATTGTCTGCTGTGAAAACAGCATATTGGTAATTGGTTATTTTATTTCTTGTGTCAACTACCAAGACATGACGGGGATGTGTTTAGCCTACCTTAGCACAAAGCTATGAAGCTATCGATACACCTATGTCCCGATTCCATAATATCAAGATATTTGGGTGCTGACTGGATATGTAGCATGATACGTCATACACTCCTAGTGACTTATCTGAAATAAAATATCTAAATGAACCCAGGAAAAATGTTCGATTTTCAGCAGAGATGTCAGAGTCAGAGATGCCCTGAAGTCAAATATCAGGATCATTATCAGGAATTATTTACTACATTTTTTCCAGCAAACCAAAAATCAAAGAATAAAGACATTTCCCTCACAGATTAGTGGTATTTTCTTTTTAATTTATAAGAGACATGTAATGTTTTATACTTCTGCGGAATATAATCCATCAATCTTATTTCCATAGATGTAATTTGTAGATACAGTTCCCTTTGTTAACACCTTATTTTGAAAAGCAGACATAGTCCCAGGTGTCTACTTCCTCTAACTTCTCCAAGGTGGTCTCTAGCTCTCCGTCAGCTCCGTTCTCTTTATCCATCCATGTTCAGCTCCATCGGGGCCGTTTGAATACATTTAACATAAATGTCAGTATTTGGTGCTCTACAGTCGTAGCGTCGGCCCATTGGACCACGGAGACGAGAGCGCGGACGGCCGGACCGCACGTTACCGCCGTACGATAACATTTCCCGTCCGTGACCGAGTTAGCGTGCAGCTTTAGCTGTGATGTCTAGCTCTGCTTTTCCTGTAATGTGTGAAACCCAAAGTGTTTCCCTCCTTTACTGGATGTGTAGCGTTTACCAGGCTGGATTTAACATGGAGGGTGGAGGTCAGATCCACGCTGACCCTCCAGCGTTCTCTATTTTCTTGTTTTGGCTCACTGTGGTTTGTTTTGGTTGTCGGATACGGAACGGATATGACATCACGTTACTCAGACTACCACAATAAAAGCGTTCCTTCTACCTCCGCATAGACTCATGAAGCAAATATGTTAATTGCATAATCGTAAAAAAAAGTGCTACATAGATGAATAATTTTTTCCCATCTTTTGTAAACATACAATTTCCAGCAACTCCAACACTGTCATATTCACCTGTCTTAGCTTGCTTATATAACATGTATATGTTAGTTTCATGTCATACCACACAGACTGTGATTATAATGGGGAAAAACCTTCCTGTCAGCCTTCTCGCTGTAATTGTGACTTGGAGATATCAGGCTGCAAAGCATCCCAGCAGTCCCAACCTTAGCGACAGACATCCAGGTGTGATGCTGACTGTTGCAATTGATAGTATTATGGTGCCTTCAAATACAGTGGCGTTTGCCATGTTTTCAAGTTGGTTCCATATGAATGCCCCCCCCCCCATATCGTATTCACAACCTCAGAAGTGCAAAACTTTCTGAAAGCTCAGTGTTCACGACTTGTGACGTGTTTGTGGACGTTTATTTATTAAGTTCATTTATCAGTGCATAATAAGTAAATATAGCGTAGTTTTAATATACATATTGTTTTCCTTGGTAATTTTAGAGGAAAATGTTGATATTATCAACGACCTCATTTTTCTCCTCTGTCATTATGTCTTTACATTTCCTTCATTAGGTTCCCCACTAGCTAGCTTGCTAAATCGTTAGCCTCTGTGGCTTCTAGACTCGGACAGTAACGTTAATATTGACGTTGCTTCATGACTTAACCACTGGAATGCCACACTTACAGTGTACATGACTTCCCATCTTGTAAACACGTTAAACACAACTTCATTTGAAGGCACAATTAGTAAAAAGATGTAATGTGTAAATCTAGATGTTTTTGGACATATTTTTGTTGCTTTTTTAAGGTTTCCAGTGTTGTGCGAAGGTAACGATGCTAGTTTAAACACAGAAACTCTAAAAAAGCAGATAAACATCTCATGTGACCCATGACAAACAAGCGTGATTCCCAAAGTGTTCCTTAAATGAATTATAATATCTTATTATAAAGTCTGCCGTGTCAGAAGGGAACTGCTGTGTTTCGCTCTTCATGGGATTTTTCATGAGATAGTCAAGAGTCTCTGCAGACATTTAAGCATCCATTTGTGTCTATTTAGGATATTTAATGAAGGAGAGAAGGAGGGAACAGACAGCTTATTGATTTGGGTTGGTATCGTTTGACAATTTTTTTCTTGGTTTGGGTAACGATAAAACAATAAATCTCTGAAGATCTCACTTTCAGAAACATATTTTTCTCCAGGCTGCCCTTGACCACAGAAATTCTTCATTCATTTCATTTTCATTCAGTTCACTCTCATGATGTTGTCCCTATCTTTTAAACATTCTAGATGAAAAGTGATGAAAGTAATGGAGACAAATAGATATAGATTAATCATGCCGGAAGGCACAAAGGAAAACTGAAGAAGACTTCTAACCACCATACATCAAAACCACGACTGTATGTAAATGCACATAAAAACATGTGTAATGCTTTTAAATCCTCAAGTTTTCAACAACAGGAGTCATATTACAGAAACGCCTTAACTTGCAGATCTTATCTTAAATGTTTGGTAACCATGGTAATTAGGCTTAGACCCTGATTTAGCCATTACAGAAGGACGGTTCCTAAATCTGTTTGTGCTCACTTTCACATTTCTTCTGCTCTGTGGACATCAGAGCTGCCTCTCTTTTCCTATCACTTGTCAGTGTCCTTATTTTTCTTTCTGACAGCATCGGCGCTCTGTTGGATGGCGGATACGGCGGATACTGTGCCTGCTATCGTAGCCCACTCTCTTTCTTTATCTCCAGAGAGCGTTGTTGTGAATTTCTCCAAAAGAACATCTTTGGATTTCTCTCCAAATGTTACCGACACCTCTAACTGGGGCTGGGCAGTACTGCTATTATATCGATATTGTGATATGAGACTTTGTTTAAAATATTATATTTGATTTTCTCCATTATCACCCAGCCCTACCACTAACTCATCTGTCTTCAAGTTAAATGGTTTTGCTCCATAATTTGTACATCTCAAAGTATGTTTAAATGGGAAAAACAACATTTACAAAGTTGTTTAACTCAGTGAGATGAGAGCAGTAGACGAAGTGGCTCGGTAACAGGCACAAAAGTTGATTAGCAATGTTGGATATTTAGGATTTCCTAACCTGAGATAAGAAAGGATTCCTGAAGGTGTTAGGATTTGTTTCTATGACACCAAATTGGGTAAAACCCTGTTTTAGATTATTTCTTTGTTTGGACTTAAAGCAGCAGTGACAGGTAATCTGAAAAATGATGATGATGTTCCTCTGTGTCCTCCGGTGCTCCTTACGGCATCTACAAGATTTCACCGACTGGAGGAAAACAACCAATCGGAGCTGATCTGGAGTCTGTCGTCTCTGTCAATCACTCTGAACTCTCATCAAATGATCAAACCAAGCAGCACTGATCAGATATGAATCAATATTCTGTTACCGTAATGACTATTTCTCTCCTCACATGTTCCCAGAAACATCTTGTAGTTACTGTTTAGCTGTAAAATGAGAAAGTTTGTGACCTGGCAGCCATGTTGAGATCTGCTGAGGAAACACCAAGTACCGCCCACTAGCTGGAGCACAGCCAATAGGAACGCTCTCGCTCTGAAATGACCTGTGATTGGTCAAACTCTCCCGTCCCGGGGCTAGACTTTCTAAAGCCTGAAAACAGAGCGTTGAGGAGGTGCAGAAGTCTATTTTTTTCCTCAGAACACTTGAATTAAAATATGGGGAAATGTAATTATGCCATATTATTATGATATGCTGCCAACTGCAGTTTTAAGTCCCCACCATTTTTTATGCGCCTATCTTTTGAACATGTTTGTTTCAGTATGTTTCAATGAGTAAAACAAAGTTTGCAAAGTTGTTTAGCTCAGCAGGATGACACGATGAAAAGTAGCATTGGTTGCTATCGGTAACAGACATAAAAGTTGATAAATGATGTCGTGTATTTAGGCTTTCTGCACCTGAGATTTCATACGAACCCTATAGCCTAGTGATCATTTGCTTCTGTAATACCAAATAGGGAAAATCCTGTCTTTATTAAGACTTCAGATTCTGTACTATGACCCCAGTTAACCGTCCAGCCTGTACTGTACAATGGCTCCATTCTCCCCACTCATGCTTTCAACCCACCCTCCCACTCCCGCTCTCGGGAAGGTTAAAGAATATCGCGGCGAGGAGAAACCAGCGGCGACAAGTGACACTTCCTATAACTCATTCTCCTACCGGACGGCACAGTTGGCGAGCTCGTAAGAGGGGTTTCACGGGGGTATTTACATGATGTGATGTTTCTTTAGGTGTCTGCCTGCATGTGTGACACTGAGAAAGAGACGGAGAAGGAGAAAGAGAGGGAGAGAGATGGATGGAGAGTAAAAAATACAGCAGAGACGCACCGAGCAAAAGAGGATGTAAGCTTATGTGACAGCTCGAGCATCAGTGTGTGTTTGTGTGTTCACCCTCGTGCAGGATAAGCTCGGCTAGGTCAGTTCCCCGGGGTGATAGCAGAGTGTGTCAGAATGACTAGAACATTCCTCTTGTTTTTCCAAAGCCAAATCCCTCTTTCTCTCTCAAGCCATGTCAGTCCCTCTCTCCGTCTCCGCCTCCCTCTCTCTCTCTTTCTGTACGTCTTCAAAAACAGAACATACTAAATTTACCTCTCGACAGTAACCATGGTGTAGACCAATCGAAATGCAGCGCACAGTTGTGGAATGCAACGTGGATTATGACATGGCGAGAATCGTCATAGAAACCGACGCAGCAGCTCAAACTGGCTATTTTTAGAGCCAATCTCATGGCCTGGTGAAATATCAAACAACCGCCTGCATAGGCCACTGGTATCACAACAACTCTGGATGATGTGGTGGGAAGAGGTAGATTACCCGACAAACATAAACCTGTTCGGCAGATTTGTTTTCAAGAGGAGGATTTCTTCTCGATGATGTCATATTACAGATGTTTACGTCAGCGCTGAGAGGTGGATTAAACCGTACACAGACATGAATATAAAAACGTGGGTTGGGTGGGTTTACAGTCTACTGAAGCCCTGACAACAACACATGCCATCATGCTGTATCTGACAGTGTGTGTGTGTGTGTGTGTGTGTGTGTGTGTGTGTGTGCAGGGGACTTCAGGTTAAGTAGCAATAAAGTTGTTTTCAAATGCATTTTAATAGCAGAAGGTGTTTGTGCATGCTGTTGTTGGATGGAGGGTGGAGGGTGGAGGGTGGGCTACAGCATCACTCCATGTATTCTCTCTCACACACAAGACTGGTCTAAGATGCTGCACATTAAATTGCACCACAGAACATGTTGCAAGTATGTGAACATGTGAATCTCAGTGGTGTACGTGCAGGTTTGTGTTGGAGGAGACTGCACAAAAAGAGACACAAAAAGCACAAAAAGTGAATAAATGGTCCATAAATGGTCCTACCTTTGGCCCCTCGCAGGACGAAGCCAAATCCCTCATTCTCCTTTTTCTGGAGCACCACCGTCTTCTCGTCCACCACGCAGTCACTGTGGAGGAGATGCCGAGCAGAGCGCCCGTTAGCACAGCCCATCATCCGCAGCATGGCCACGGACGCCCTGCCCGAGTGGAGGTTCATGCTGCTGGAGGAGAGCTAGTCCGGCCAGGGCAGGGCAGGGCAACCCCGACCCCACCCCACCACCGCTGCCTCCCCCTCCTCCTCCTCTCGCCGGCCTCTATCTCTATCAAACGGTATGACAGCGGCCCCGACAGCCCGGCGACAGCATCTCCAGAAGAGAGAGAAACGGAGAAGGGAAAAAAAGGGGGAGACGACGAGGAAAGAGACGCGCCTCCCCTCCCCTCCCTCGCCGCCGCCGCCGCAGCTGCAGCCGCCTCTCCGGGTCGGCAGCGCGGTTACCCCCGCCGCGGCTGCTGCGGAGGCTCCGGGCGGCGGTGTGGGAGAGCTGCGCCGTCGAGGAGAAGCGACATCAGGCTGGTGGCGATAGCGGCTAAAGGCTCCTGATGAGGCGCGGAGGAAGGCTGGAGCTCGGCGGGATGGAGGGAGAGAGCGCGAGAGGGAGGGAGCGGCAGAGCCTCGGTGTGAATGGATGTCTGGGTGCGCGCTGCTCTGCAATGTGCAATCAGCTACCCACTGGTGGGGAGGCTGTGTGTGCGTGTGCGCGTGCGTGCGTGTGTGCGGTAGAGAGCGAGTTGGGGGGAGTGGGTGTGTGAGTGGAAAAGGGTGACGGTGAGGTGTCATATGATCCGATGGCTGTCTAACTTACTGACCTGATCAGTTAATTGATTAAATGATTGATAATCCCTCTGATGTCCGAGGGTTGGTCTGTCACGTGCCACTCACTGACATGTCTGTCCTTTTTGCTCTTCTTTCTGTGGGACACTTCAGCCTCAATCATATCTCATTTATTAACTAAATGTTGGCGAGGAAAAACTAGCACTGCCATTTTGAAAGGGTCCCTCGACCTCTGACCTCCAGATGTGTGGATGTAAATGGGTTCTCTGGGTCCCCACGAGTCTCCCCTTTACAGACATGCCCACTTTCTGATAGTCCCAGTCAGTCTGGATCAAGTCCTAGTCAAGTCAGCACTCTGACACACTGACAGCTGTTGTTGCCTGTTGGGCTGCAGTTTGCCATGTTCTGATTTCAGCATATTTTTTATGCTAAACTCAGAACCTGTGAGGGTTTCTTGATAATATCTGACATTGATTTGTGTTGTTAATTGATTTCCAATAATAAATATATACATACATTTGCATAAAGCAGCATATTTTCACTCCCATGTTGATAAGAGTATTAAATACTTGACAAATCTACAGATAAACAGATAAAACAAGTGATTAATTTGGGTTTAACTATGGACAGTCATGAGATTAATTGTGATTAAATATTTGAATCGACTGACAGCCGTAACATGAAGAAATTGTCTATCGGAATATGCTATTATTGTAACTTTTATAGGCTTTAACTAGATAGATATGCATGTCTGGATTTGCTCAGGGGCAAAAAAAATCAAAAACCAGCAGACACACGATAAATATGGGGCTTTTGAGTGAACCTGGATATCTGGGACCCTGTGCAAAATTGTCCTCTTTGCTTAAACAAATATTTATAGCTTATAACATATTTATTTTAGATATATTTATTAAAATGCTCATAGGCTGATACTTTGCCTTGATGTTTCCTCCCCATTAACCAGCAGAAGTGACAGCTTTGCAGTCAGCCTTCAACTGCAGCTTGAAATGCATATATTATAAAATGCATATGGCATTATGTCTCCCATTTCCTCCCTTTCACTAACAGTAATCACAGCTGCAGCTATATGAGGAATGCTCCATATGGTGCTGACGCTTCTAGAGAAGGATTAATCCAAAATTAAAGTCTTGACTCAGCAGTAAACTGTCTAATCTGACATCTTCCCCTGAGCTCACAATATGTCAACCAGGAACAGTTTTTTTGTCCTCTCGCAGGTCATGTGTTTCCTGGAATAATAATAAAATGGTACGTTCCAGCTCTCATTTCCTGCAGTGATCATGGCCGGGTCTGGTGTGCTGAGACTGGTCAGAGCCATGTGATCAGAGCTGGGGACTGGTGCAACTCAAAGGCCAAGTTTGCTCCTCCAGCCTGAAGGTGTTTGAGGTAAGAGTGCATCATTCAGCTTATATTAGGAGCAAGGATTACTGAATAGACACGTGGGATGAGAGAGAGAGAGAGAGAGAGAGGTGCGACTGCCATCCTAGCAACAGTTCCCTTAGCAACGCAATCTGTCTAGAGAGGAAGAAGGCCCGCACTGCTGACACACTGAAGGTTATCTCCCAGCATTCCCTTACACGCACACACATACGCACACACTCTGGCCCATAGTGGGCGGCCACTGGTGATCACACCTTGATCGCCCAAAACTGACACGGTGGCAGCTTCAATAGGTCAGCGCGCCGCAGCGAGCACAAACGGGCTTTGACAGTTTATCGAAGGTGTCATCTTGTTCAACAAGTGATTGTGGGGGGGGACAACAGGCTGCGGCTGCTCTATCTAAACAAAGTGGAGCGTGCAGGATGTGGGACATGCTGTTCGACAGGCTGTATGGGATGAAGTGAAAGCTTTCCCCGGGGAACACGCTGCCTCAATCTGGGCTCCAACGTGGGAGGCCGTCATGTATTTATAGTCTAGAGGAGAGGTTCTGTATGCAACGTAATCGTCAGACATTCATCTCCTGCTGTCCACATGAAACTCTTTATTGGAGTTTGGAGGTCTGGCTCAAGGACACGGTGGTTAGACGCTCACAGAGCTATTACACTGCATGACTGATGGCTGTTGGAGGAAACTGATGTGCAGTAAACTATCAGTCATCGTGGACGAGGGCTTCTAACCTCTCAATGGCATGCCTTGAATGCACCAGCGTACTCCAGCTCATTCCCCAGCATGCTTTCATTTAAATTGTGTGACTCTACAACGGCTCCTTGGGCGCCGGCATCATCAGCGTTTTATCTCAGACAGCAGAGAGCTGATGCATCATGTACAGAAATCCACATCTGGCTTTCCTCCCTCTCCTTCTCACCCCGCTGCAGCCTCAGTCAGCAACGAGGGATCGTCTGTCCACGAGTCAGATTTGAAGAGTCATGGAAAAGAAATGAGCTGTCGAACACTGTCTCAGTGCAAGTTTGAGTTGTCAGGTTGAGCTTGTAGTCTTACACCATCATCACGACATGCAGCACTGAAGAGTCAACAACAAACACATGGGAACATTTTTACTGCTCCATTTCCTCAAATGAGTAACAAGAAAAATCTCTCTAATAAAATCTTTTTTTAAATTTTTATTAAATAACAAGATATTCAATATAGAAGGCTTTATTAATTAAAGTTGGAGGAAATCTACTCTGACAAACAGGTGTGAGGTGACAATCTGGTTGAAATGCACCTACCTTAGATCTGTTTTTACAATTAAACTTCAGGTCTGATCAGTTTTCCTCTTAAAACAGTGCATCCCGTTTTCATCCCAACTCATCACATACTGAAGCTTTGTCAGACCCCTTGGCGTCACTCTTTCCGGTCGCAGTAAACATGTGATTAACATGGTGAATTGAACAAAAACATGTGCTGAGGTTCAGGCAACAAAAGCACTACAGTTAGGTTTAGGAAACAACAACATGGTTGGGCTTAAAACTACGTCTGTACAGTGGAAATAAAACTGAATGTTGTGAAAACGGGACATGGACAAACAGCTGGCACAGGACACAAACCGTGGTCTCCTCTATGAAAGCCTTGTGTTTGTTGGCGCTCAGCGGCGCCTTAAGCGTCAGTATCGAACAGCGACAGATGAGACAAAGCGTCAGTATTTGACGCCCCGGGAATGAGAACAGGCTGGACAATGAGATCAAATCCTTGAGTTTTGTTTGAAATGTTTTTGCTTTGTTCACTTTATACAATAAAACACTTCATCTAGGCTTCCAAGCCAACTATACATTCATTATTTAAGGAATGATTAATGTGTGTGAGCAGTGGTCGCCTAGCTCCGTGGGATTATATCAGATAGATAAATCTAATGTAAATACATCTGAATTTTTCTATTCATCTGGTGGCACTGTTAACAATAATTTGGTGGTACTCACAGCTGAGTTTATCTTTGCCACCTTCTTCCTGCCCATAAACACACAGAGCAGGACACTTCCTGCCTCCTGCAGCATTTAACAATGTTAAACACAATTATGAATCATTAAAAAGCAAAGGAAACGTCAGCTTTCCAAAAACATTCAAACACCTGTTCGTTCCATTAGGGAACATGAGGGGGAATTTAAATGGCCATATCTCCGTCTATATGCAGGTTAAAGTTTCCCTGGATCTTTACAGCCACATCTTTAGTCTCCGCTACAGCTCACACTGGGCTAACCAGCCTCCATCGCTGCACTGAGAGATGGTTCACCTTGACCCATATTGGACACTTACTGGAAAGACACCTTCCAGCATGTTCAGAGTCCTGCCTGAAGAAATCCAGCAAAGTAATGAGGGAAATGTCACACTGTCCTTTGTAGCCTTATCACCACACACATTTTATATATTACTACACGGGCCTGACATTTTGTCTCATAGTGCACAGAGAGTAGGGAAGTAATTTAAAACTGACAAAAGGCCACTGTGTGCCCTACAGTAGTTACTGTAAATCTCTCCTATCCTGTCTGGTAGAATTAGATAACACATCATGGTTGCTACTTCGGATCGCAAGGATTCAATCACAAGACTTCAGATGTTAGAATCATGAAAGAGGACCAACAGTGACACTGACCAGGACTTAAAATGACAAAAACCTTAAAGCAGCTCCTCAGATGCAAAACAGGTTCATTTATTTCCAAATGGAAGAGGTGGCAAAAGTCAGTGGTGGAAGAAGTATAGTATAGAAGTAGTAAAATTAGTACTGCCACGATGTAAAAAATACTCTTCCTAATTTTACTTAAAGATGCAGTGTGTAGGATTTGGCAGCATTTAGTTGTTAAACTTATACCAAACGTGTAACAGAACGACGCCGGCCCGACACGAAAACGTGAATCTCTCTCTAGAGCCTGTGTTTAGTTTGTCCACTTTGGGCTGCTATGTACTGTGTGTTATTTTCAGGTGATTATACACTAAATAAAACATACTTATTAATATTATATTCCATTTCTGCCAAAAGATCCCCCTAATTGTTACACACTTCCTTTATCTAAAAGTATAAAAGCGGTATCTGTAAAATCTACTGAAAGATAAACAATCATTATGCACAGGACAAACTTAAATTAGATATTACAAGGGCTGTGCAAATTAGATTCATTGACACAAATTTCTTTAAAGCATTAAAGCTAGATTGAAGTACTGGCATCATATTAAAAACAAAACCCGATGAAATCATCGGTACCAACCATGTCATGTTAGCTTGTCATGAAAGACGTAAATAACGTTAAATTTCAGTGAGGAAAAACTGGGATGGCCCATTTTCAAAGGGGTCCCTTGACCTCTGACCTCCAGATGTGTGGATGTAAATGGGTTCTCTGGGTCCCCACCAGTCTCCCCTTTACAGACATGCCCACTTTCTGATAGTCCCAGTCAGTCTGGATCAAGTCCTAGTCAAGTCAGCACTCTGACACACTGACAGCTGTTGTTGCCTGTTGGGCTGCAGTTTGCCATGTTCTGATTGGAGCAGATTTTTGATGCTAAAGTCAGAACCTGGGAGGGTTTCTGGACAATATCTGTCAGTGTTTTGTGTTGTTAATTGATTTCAACAATAATTATATACATACATTTGAAAAAAGCAGCATATTTGTCCACTCCAATACTTGACAAATCTCCCTTTAATGTACAGTTTGATCGACTGACTGCCCTAATTATTCCTTATTAATTCATTGATATATTTGAAGCATTTTAATGTTGCAGCTGCTTGATTTGGAGCTAATTTTAACACCTTTATAGGTGGTTTAATCTATAACAAGGCATCAGATGGATCATACAGTATATTTTGTGCATGAAAACTGAATCTGTATAGTATGCACAATATGGACCTCTGAAATGTAGAGGAGGAGTATGAAGTAGCAAAAAATGGAAAAACTCAAGTAAAGTACATGTACTACATAACTGTACTCAAGTAGAGTACTTAGCACTTAAATGTACTTAGTACCACAACTGTAATTTGTGCTCTGCAAAGTGCTGCATGCCTGATGATGATGGACGGATGACCAGGTGTGATTAAACACAACCCATTCATGTTCCTGCAAGGACGTTCAGCTCATGTGGGATTGATTCTTATAAACAGGATTTGACAGTATGTCTCAGCTCTCTTTCTCTCTCTCTCTCTCTCTCTCTCTCTCTCTCTCTCTCTCTCTCTCTCTCTCTCTCTCTCTCTCTCTCTCTCTCTCTCTCTCTAATGCATTGCAGTGGATGTGACAGAAGAGACGAGTCAAGCAGAATAACTTAAGGGCAGAAGACGGTGAGAACCTTTAGATTCAAGGTCAGCTACATTAGACTGGACGTTTTCACTTAACTGAAAGGACACGATTGCATCTTAAGTCCTCTCTTCCTACTACAACTTTTTTCCATTATTTTCCCTCAAGAACAGAGGAAAGTTTTCAGACAAAAGCTGACTGACAATTAAAAACAGCTCCATATAAAGACAAAAAAATGTACACTTCATATTTAGACTATAAACAGCCTCCTGAAATTAATAGACAAATCTGTAATCAATCAAAAGCTTTAAGACTGCAGTCTTGAACGTTTACTATGTGTGAGGTCTCACCTGGAGGCATCGAAGCTGTCGTAGGAGCCCACCGTGTAGTGTCTGAAGAGCTTCCGTCTGTCTGTGCGGTCCGCTCGGGAATCTGCCAAAACACAGCAGAGTCAGATCAATATTCACATCCCATATGTACCAATAACAGCAGTTTACATATGAATGGCTGCTGTAGGGAGGATAGCCATTCTGTGGACAGCAAAACTGTTGACAAATGCTACTGCACATGAGACTGAGCTGCCTCTTCAGGATACAATCCAATAACACGTCAGGACATTTGAACCTTCGTCATGTTAAGTTTTTTTTTTTGGTGAATTATCCACAAAGGAGAAGTCACACCTGCCCTCATAATGTCAGTATATACATGCAAATACAAGTACTTCTTAGAGCAGAGAGATTCTTCAGTACTATACTAAAATTATACTCCTGACAGCAAATAATCATAGCTGCCACAAGAGGTCCTTGTCAGGTGATCATACAACCCCCCCCCCCCAAAAAAAATGTCCAGATTCAATATATCTGTGGTTGGCAGAAATGTACAATGCCAACATTTTTTCCCAGTGCCTGGGCTGATGGAAGATGTAAATATAATTTAACGCAGAGTTCGTTAGCAGTTCCCCATTTACAAATCCAGCAGACACAGAGCAACATTAGCATTCACTTGGAGTCTGTTTCTGGCCATTGGAGTCAAATATTCACTCTTGTCTGCTCTGCTTTATGTCTTTGCCAATTACTGAGAAATCTGTTCCACTTGCTTCACCAGCTAGCTGCTAACTTGTCTTTCTGCCTTTTGAGCGCTGGGCAGGTAGCACACAACGAGTTTATCACAGCTTTTCAGCTGCTTGTTGATCAGAGCAGAGTTATTGTTCTGAAAAATCAAAACACTGAGCTGAAAGATGCTAAACACCCAGCAGAGCTGAAGGTCGTGACCTGGCAACACAGTGAAAATCACTGATGTGTGCAGCTTAATGGTGGCCAGTGGTGGTTGTCCTTCTTGGTTGGAAGTTTCTTTGGTGCAACTATTTCAACAACTTCCCTCTCAAAATGTAAGTGATAATTCACCATCAGGAAGAGCGCCGATCGTTGATCCCAATGTTCATAGCGGCCAAACGGCGGTACAACAACTTCCATCTCCGTCGTGTGACGTCATTGGGCCCAAAAAGACTTTCCCCCATAGAGTTACATTGAAAAAGAGACGCCTGTAACTCTGCGGATTATTTATTTTGAGGTAAACCAACTCCCCAGTACGACCACCCTGACAGTCCTTATTTAAAGCATGAGGTCCAAAAAGATGTAAGACACACTAATAGCTGAATCCAGAGTGATTTCCTTCCTCTGTTGCTGTCTATGGAGACTCAGACCGTGATGACAGCACAAGCCGTGATGTTTGTCCGTGATCGAGTCAGGTGACCGAGCGAACATTACTACGCATATCGGACATGCATACTAGAGCCCAGTAAGACCTGGAGGACCCAGAAAATCCAGGTATTTTTCCAGACCCTGAAGTCTACCCATTGACTTCTGCTCCACTGAGCAGCTTTCATAGGAATGACCGAGGCCCTGCTTCCAACACTCGATCCAGTTCTCTATGTGGATCCATGGTGCACACCTGAAAAGATATTATATAATGTAAAAAAACAAAAACAAAACTAAAAGCTTCTTAACATTTTGGCCTTTTTGGAACTAGATGGCCACAATTTTTATATTTTCATGTACTCATAATAATAATAATAATAATGTAATTAAAGTATATTTGATACAAGGATAGGTTCATTGTTGATAATATATAATTCTTCATTTCTTATGTTACTTTATTTTATTTGTTATTTTAAAAACTACTAATCTACAGTAAATAATATAATATTTGAGACAGTCAGGGTTAAACATGGATGAGAGAAGAAGTACGGGCTGTTAAACTGTTAGTGGCTCCTGTCTGACGTCAATCAATAAAGACTGAGAGGAGTGTTTAACCAACGATCCAGAGGGTGGCAATATTGGCTAATAAATGAGAAAACAAGAGACTTGACCATTTAACCTACAACTACAAAAGGTCCTTATAACTCTAGGGGCAGGTTGAGGGTGAAAACAGAAGCCAAACACCTTAAACTCCAGGACACATCAAATGCTGGTGTCAATAAAATAAGATCCTCACAGCACTCCAGTCATTTTCTGTCCTCCTTTATCTGCCCCCCCCCTTAATCTATCATTTCACTATTCAGCTGTATCTCTTCATAGACTAAAGAAAGCAGTGTTGAAACAAAGATCAGATTTTATATATAAAAAAGTGCAGTTTAAACATAAACATGACCTCCAGAGTGAAGATTCCTCCCGTCTCATCTATCCGTCCTACTCAGCACCATCTCCTCCCTCCTTTCCTTCCCTCACATACTCTCTCACACCAGCTGTCACACTTTCACAGAAACTCCATCTCCTCTGATCCGGCTTAGATCTTGTCATCTTTGCAGGAACATCCCCCCCTCCTCCTCTTCCTCTTCCTCCTCCTCCTCCTCCTCCTCCTCCCCTGACTCTATACCCACAGGGTCAGATTGGAGGAGGGAGGATGTGGCTGGAAGAAGATGACCGACCGATAGAGATGAAAAATGGAGCTTTGTCTTTTTTACAGATAAAAGGAGGGAGGAAGGGGGAGGAAAAAAATGGAGAGCGAGAAAATAGTATATCCACAACATAGTCACACTGCATAGCAACTGCTGTCTGACTGCAAACAGCTGGTTTCTATGGTCACAGATCAATAGGGATGCTGCATGTGTGTGTGTGTGTGTGTGTGTGTGTGTGTGTGTGCATATGCATAACTGAAGGTGAACATAAAGTATGATGTTCATGTTCATGCTACACTGCATCTGTATTTATGTCTTTGTTCTATGAGCTGTTGATACTGCAAGTATGTGCATTGTGTGTGTGAGTGTGTGTGTGCGTGTGCGTGTGTGCGTGTGCGTGTGTGTGTGTCGGGCATCTGGGCCCCTCTGGATTCCTTCCAGCTCTTTATTTTTCCCTCCTCGCTTCCTTCACTCTTATCTCACCTAGCGACACAAGGGAGAGATGCGAGAATGAGCTGGAGGAATCAGCGTGACGCGTGTTTGTTAAACGGGACATCAGTCAGTCCAGCAGCCTCCTGAAACAACATCATTACCTCCAGTGTGACGTGTCGCACAGCTTCATCACCTGTCACCAGAATCATAAGGGATGTCTCTGCACTTAGGTTTGTTTTTCTCAGATTATTGCTGTTGCACTGGAAGCTGTATTACAATTTCTTCACCAGTTGTGGAATATCTTGTCTGTGTGTTCAGTTGATTTTATTTTAGGGCTGTCAGTCGATGGGAGTGGGCAAATATGCTGCTGTATACAAATGTATGTATATATTTAGTATTGAGAATGCCTGAAATGTCTACAACTATTGGATGGATTTCCTCAGGATGAATTACTTTGGTCACCCTCTAACTTTTCATCTAGAGCCATCATCAGGTCAACATTCTGCCCAATAGTTTGGTTTGTGACCAAATACCTGCAGAGCTAATGGCGTTCCCATCAGCCTCAGCTGTGCTCTGTGTTTAGTGCTAATGAGCTAACTATTAATTGACTGATTTTACTTGACTCACAGTGAACATCTGTATTCTTGAAATGTTTTAATCTTGATTTGAGGATTGTAAATCCCCACAGCTGGATCACAAAGCGGGCCCCAGATGCCTGGGAGGAATATAATGTTGTTATGTGTAATCTGCAGTGTGCAGTTAATTGGTAACTGGAGGTAAGATAAGGGAAGATAATCCTTTATTAGTCCCACAGCAGGGAAATTTGCAGTGACGGGGTATGTGAATAATGCACAGAGAGCAGGAAGAACAGAGGGTCATGAGTGGTTCAAAAGCCCCACAGTGGGCTGAAGCAACTTAGAAGTTTGTTTTGTAAGATGCTGTATAAATACTATGTAAGGGATAATGTACAGCGAGTGGGTCATTGTTGTGAAAGAAACCCAGACAGGGTGATGCCGCACCCCGACACAGAGCCCTGAAGGGGTTTCTTTCACAACACCCAGCTAGCTGTACATTATCCCACTTATTACACTTCTGTTTACTGAAGAAATCAATAATTTGACACAAAAAAATGGTCCTACAGAGTCCGACATCAGAACTGTGCCCATAGCAACAGTCTGCTATCAAGAAATAACAGGCTGTACAACGCCATGATTGACCAGTCAGAATCCCGTATTCAACAAAGCCGAGTAATCCTTTACTATAATGTATTCCAACATAGCATGTGTGAAAACAAAATGGGAAATATTATTGTGCATTAATGTCGTCATCTCTTCCAGCCTAATCAGATCAGCAGCAGTATCCAGTTTCTAAAATAATGAGCAGCGCTGAGTCCAGCTGATGCTCAGTAAATACAGCATGCATGGTGCGATGTAACAAACACTCTCTAACACACATCATGCATCCCCCAAACACTGCTCACCTACTATACGTATGACATTTATGAGTTGCTATTCCTGTTACTGTACAGTAGGTGCCAGAGATGAAGGCCACATGTTTTGGGGATATTCACCGAGGAAAATAACAATAAGAGCATCCTCTGTAAAATGCAAAATCATAATCATAAGAGGAAACAATCAATCCGTATCTCTCTCCTTTAGTTGTGCTGCACATTACTGTTTATCTAACAGTGAGATGCTTCAAGGTGATGACTTAAACAATGCTAATTAAAGAACAGATACATACACTGTCTGTCCCAGTGGGTCAAATGCATCAAACACATCTATTTTAACTCTGTTTAAACATGGAGCCTGCACACTGTGATGTAACCTGCACCACCGCCAGGCTTCTCATCCAACCTTGATGCTGTTGAGAAATAGATTTAGAGAAAGTCCAACTGACCACTTAACTGAATAATTAACCGAACAGTTAACAGAACAATTAACCGAATAGTTAACCGGTTGGTTAACTGCCGTCAAACTGTGCTGTGTGTTGATAAATCTATGGTGCTGTCCGTGGTGCTGAAGTAGCAGACAGATTTGTAATTGTACAATATAATATATATAACATAATGTAATATATATACATATATAGTCCTGCCCTTCTGTCAGTTTTGTCTTGGATCCATAACATTCTCTAAAGCAGGGGTGTCAAACTCAAATACACAGTGGGCCAAAATTTAAAATGAAAGAAAGCCGCGGGCCAACATTGAACAAATGAACCTTTAATATGGACCCAAACAAGTTTTGCTTTAACACTGAATATGGAACAAGCAACGCTTATGTAACTTAATAGTGAAGACATGCAAAATCAAATTTCAAATTTAAAAAAAAAAAACAGATCAATGGCATATTAAATAAAATTTAAATAAAAATTGTATGCGTCTTTTCTATTTGCAGCCTTCTGAGGTAAATATCAAAATAAGCTTTTTCCACAGGCTAATAATTTTGAAAATAAAATAACAATACTGAATTCAAGCCTTGGAGTAGCAAGAAAAAGTGTGTAAAGAAAACGTTAATTATTGCTTTCCTGCCGAAGCACAGATCGCTACTGGCAGAGTAGAGGGCATGTCTGGGTCCTGTCCTGATTGACGTGCCAAAACAACAGCAGAGCATGATGGGATTTGTAGTATTAGCAATGAATGTGCTGTTCTGTACCGGCGGGCCAGCTCTAATAGTAATTTTATATTGCCTCGCGGGCCAAATATAATTACACTGGGCCTACAATCTCGGGCCCGAGTTTGACCCCCGTGCTCTAAAGTATAGAAAAATGACTGTAAACAATTAACAAATGACCTACTGGGTGGCACTAAGCACAACTGAACACTGAATAAGACATTTTCAGGCAACCAGAGTGACAATTAAAACTTTGATGAACTGAAAACACACTATGAAAGGTTCAAAGTTATAAGACAAAAACAGGAACAACTTCCAGACCGAACATGGCTGTGGTAGCACAAGGTAGCCCCGCCCTAAAGCATCCCCTGCTTTATGGTCTATTTGACTCTAAATGGGACCATAATTCACTAAATGAGCATCATGCTGTATTGAAGACTAGTGATTGAGACCATAAACTCATGTTTACAATGTTTACTGAGGCAATAAATCAAGTGAGAGCTCATTTTCTCATTGACTTCTATTCAATCAGACCTTTTTTTCCCAACCAGAGGAGTCGCCCCCTGCTGGACAGGTTAACCTGCTATTTCATCTCAGTGTGGCTGCCGTGAAAAAGGTCTACTGAGGGCTGTTTGCATCTATTCATTTTGAAAGAATAACAACCAATGGGGAAATGCCAACACTCGACCAACCTATAAGTCAGTGACAGACTTTCACATTTATAATAAATATAACAAAAAATATGAAACGTCCAAATAATTAAAAAAAATAGGAGACCTTAAATTACAGAAAAAAGCTCCACAGTACACTTTTTAAACAATTGAAGAATTGCAAAAGAGTTATGTTAGACAGAGTTTCTTCTTGGATCTACCAATAACAATAAAGACATTTTAACTGATTAAGAAGAGTGTGACGGGGGTTTTTGTGTTTGTTGTGTTTTTTGTGTCGATATGAATTTTCATCCAGGGCAGACACTGGTGTAGGACAAAAGAAAAGGTCTCTGCTCAGCATCCATCAGCAGTCTGAGCTGAAGACGTTGGGGCGGTTTTCATTGATTATACTGTCAAGGGGCATTTTGTTGTAGTTGCTAGCTGCCTTTAAAACTGGCTGTGTTTCAGGACGAGTCCCGTCACTGTGGTGCAGTGGGACATTTTCCCAAAACATCAGACTAACAGACAGTTTCTGCAGCCAGAACTATATAGCCAACATTAAATTGATAATATTCATGTTTTTATAGCATACTGCCCATGAGTCTTTTTAAAGGGAGAGTCCACCGATTTTGTGGAGTACTTCTGGCTCCAAGTGGAGCTGTGTGAAGTCGATGGAGCACTCTTTGTTTTAACAAAAGAGAGCGCATCCATTAGTCAGCTGGCATTGATCATAAGTTGTGAGTAGGGGCTGACAAATTCCTCTTCTGTGATTTACACTTTATTTCCAGATATGCTGTTTTGAAAATATGATTGATTTTTCCTTTCAGTTTAATTCATCATAATATCTTGAAAGGTACTCAGATGGAGACCTGCTGTTGTAGTCCCTTTGTGAAGGCTTCTTCTCACTGAGGTTGAGGATTTACTCTCAGCTCACTTACAGAAAAACATTCAGCTAAATTTGCAGCGCTGGTTTTCTGGTCTGGGAGGCTGGAGCCCCCCGACACCACTAAACCCGCTTAACCATTGAGCTGTGTGTGTGTAGGCTGTGAGTTTGTTTCCCATACATAGCTCCTCAAGTGCTCTCCAGGGTCCAAACCTGAACCCTAACAAAGCATGTCTAAGCAGGCCTTAATCCTGCTGCATCACATCTATTGAATTAGAGGGATTAGAAGCTAAAGGTGTTTAAGTTGGAATCTGAATGTGTGTGTGTGTGTGTGTGTGTGTGTGTGTGTGTCTGCAGGGGGAAAAGGTAAGACGTAAAACCCTGATAGGTAGCACATTGCACTGCTTTTAGGATCATCTTAACCTTGCATACAAATGTTATATGCAATTATGCTAAATGCACGCAATATTTATCGTTAGGTGTTAATTGATTTCCAACAATAAATATACACATACATTTACATAAAGCAGCATATTAGCCCACTCCTGAATATTAAATACTTGACAAATCTCCTTTTAAGATACATTTTGAACAGATAAAAAATGTGCAATTTATTTGCAATTAATCATCATTAACTATGGACAATCATGTGATTAATTGTGGTAAACACTTTAATCGATCGACAGCCCTAACTGCTACGCTTCGACTACCTGCCATATGGAAATCACTTTGGGAAAAAATGCATTTCACAGTTGCCTGTCATTTCCACAATCAGCAACAACTGTTCAGTTCCACCATTCACTGCCCGTCTAATTGCAGCACACACACAGGCATGGCGGCCCGTGGTCTTGGCCGAGGCCGCCTTTGAATGGATCTTTGCAAGCCACCATACTGTGCTCCCATTTCCTGACAGGCTTTCTTTGCAGGCAGACCTGAGGGCAATTTGGATGTGGCACAGTGTGAGAGGAGCTCCCTGTGCCAATGGCCTTGGGTTAGGCTTTAAAATAAGCCACCCAGAAGAAGGCAAACAGCGAGAGAGAAGAACAAGTAGCTTCCCATCTGCCTCTATCGTTGCTGACATACTCCTAAGAGCAGGGAAGACTAGGAGAGCGGGTGGGTGTGGGGAGTTGACTCCAGCAACACTGTGATAATGTCAATAATTAAACACTGTCAGAGAATAGAGTACCACAGGATGAAAACGATTATGGAACAAGGAAGAGAGCAGGACAGACAGAAGGAAGACGGGTCTTTTCTAAAACATGCTCCAGACGTACTGACAGCACTCACTACGAGCAACACACAGACGCTGGCAACAGCAAGAGGGATCGCAAGGACAAGGAGAAATGCGATGTTTATGGAGGACGGAGCATGGCGTGATATGTTCATTAGCTTGCACCCAGAGGACATCAGAGCACAGCTGAGTTAGCAGGGCAATGTAGCGCTTAGCTTTGTGCAGCAGCACAGCCTGAGGAGACGGAGAGAGACTGGAGACAAGCAGACAGAGGAGCAGAGACACATGCAGCTCATGCACCGGAGAAAAAGAGGCCACGTGCCATCACACTGCCTCAGGAGCCTTCAGCGTTTAGCCTGGGCTTCTGTTCTTTGTTTCCCCCTTTCTCTCTCTCTCTCTCTCTCTAAAACTGGGTGATGGCAAACAGTGAATGTCCTACATAAGTCAATGTCCCACCTCCAACCATGCAGCCCCGTGTGATTAGACTTACAGCTCCTCTCCTCGGTGGCCTTGGCCGGGATCTCCTCCACACAGTCGGCTGGAAACCAGCCCACCTGGCCGCGGGCGCTGCCCTCCCAGAAACCCCCCTCTCCGATGCTCAGAACTGGACCAGGGGGAGAGAGAGTGGAGCAAAGTGGTTGGGAAAGTGGTACAAAGAGAGGGACGAATGAATTCAGAGCACAAAATGAAGGAACAGAACAGTGCATCCACAGAGACATTTCATTTAAACTGAATAGCAAGTAATACAACACTAAGGCAAAGGCGCTTATACAAAGTTCATCCGATTTGACTGTTATCAGTCGCTATAAGCACCATAGATGTGGGTCATTATGGGCCTACTACACCTGCTATGTTGTAAAAGTGAGAGTGAAATTCTAAAGTAACACGTTCTAACATGTAAAACTGAACAAAACCTCACATTTTGAGCATAATCAAAAAGGCTTCTTTAGGTTTAGGTCTAGGAAACAAAACTACATCCTCTTTAGTTTTAGGCAAAAAACCTCTACAATTTCTTTAGGTCTAGACAACAAAACTACAGCTTCTTTAGGTTTAGGCAACAAAACTACAACTTCTTTAGGTTTAGGCAACAAAACTACAATTTATTTAGGTTTAGGCAATAAGGCTACAACTTATTTAGGTTGAGGCAACAAAAACTACAACTTCTTTAGGTTAAGGCAACAAAACTATAAGTTCTTTAGGTTTAGGCAACAAAAACTACAACTTCTTTAGGTTAAGACAACAAAACTACAAGTTCTTTAGGTTTAGGCAACAAAACTATAACTTCTTGAGGTTGAAGCAACAGAAAGTACAACTTCTTTAGGTTTAGACAATAAAATGACAACTTCCTTGGGTCTAGACAAAAAAAGTTTAAGGCAACACATCGTGTTTTGGGTTAAAATTACTACAAACACAAAGGCAACTACACATTAGTGGTTTCAGAGGGGATGAGTGTGGGTGGGTGAAAACACTGTCATCCATTGAGTTTCACATTATTTGTACTACAGCACCTGACTCTGTTTCAGTCATAATTACTGTGGTCACTAGAGGTTGCTGTCGTTTTCTTTTAGACCTTCTTTCAGTGATCTACCATGTGAATAAATGTTAAAACCTGCTAGTGGGTGTGGGAGGCCCCTACTGACCCACATCCATGGGGCTTATAGTGACTGATAACGCCTATTTAATAGCCTGACAACAGTTTAATGGGCTGCCCTACAATATACTGTATGAAAACCAGGCCAATAAGACACAGGGCAGTAAAGGACGTCGTAAAGCATGTAATAAACATGAGTAGCGGTTAGGTGTTAATATTCCAATTCAAGGATATGACATTATTCATCATGGAGCTGATACATTTGGGTGCATTTTAAACTCCCACATCTGTTAGAGGTTGTGATTAAATGTCATCCATTAACAGTGTGAACTGCAGGAGCACTGATGCCTGCAACTGTTGACAAGCTCACAGTCTTATTAAAATGTTCTTCCAGAATCAGTTTGTGTGAAGATGTTGGTGATAAGATGTTTGCAAAATGGTCCTCGGTATTTATAAGGACATTTTAATCTCTCTACATATTTTCCCTCCTCAGTTCAGTTTTAAGCTTAGTTTAGATTCGCACGAGGCACCGTGACGCCGGCCTCCACAGATGGTACGCCATCTACGAGCACGCAAAAAGGCGTTTAAGCTCAACGAGATGTTCGATGAAGTATTCTCTGACACGCCACAGGATATACGAACAGAATATCATGTGAAGAAGCAAAACATGTAGACAATCGTAGTCCTTATTTTAATTCCTAATTTAAGCTCTTTGCTTTTATCTTATTGTGGCTGTCATACCTGAAAAGCTTGCAGACGTTTGGCTCACGCTCCCTCATGCCAGGGACACTACGATGAGCACAAACCCGGCTTCATGTAGATAAAAATCTGTTCAAAAAAGCTGCTTCATTTGAACAAAGATCTGATACAGAAGGTAGAAGCCAACTGTTATACTGTACAGAAGCTGAACTGTATGTCAAAACAATTAAGCTTGTAACATATCTTTGTTGAGCATTAAAAATAAAGTCAAGGTCATAATGTTTTATTTGCATATTAACAGTTTTAACATACAGTAGATGTGTCTGGTGTGCAGCAGTTTGTGCACATTCATCAAGCTGCTGTGGATCTGAGACGTATGCTCTTAACGTCTGCACATCGGGACCATGTTTTTCCTCTGCATCTGTATTTACACTCTCATTTTCATCAGATATGCTAATTTGCTGCTTGATTTTCAGTTGTCTCATTTTCAGACCCAATTATAAAATGAAGGCAGCGATGAATCAGTGCCTTTTATCTGCTGTTTGATTTTGGTATTCATTCATTCATCCACCACGGAGGGGAACTCTACTTCTCTCTCTGGTTGGGTCAGTGGTGAATGTAACTAAATACATTTCCTCAAATACTGTGTTTAAATACTGTTTTCAGGTACTTTACTTCAGTACTTCACTTCTACTCCGCCTAATAAAAGGCAAATATTAAACTTTTTACTGCACTGCATTTATTTGACAGTTTTAGCTACAACCTGATTTGCAGATTCAGATTATCAATACAAAATAAAATCAATAAATGGAATATGAAATATATTAAAGCACTTACAATTAGTCTTTACACTTTAATGCATCAATAATCATAACCCAATAAAAAAAAACTTTGAATGACTCCTCACATGCAATAGATCTGTTTTTCCAGGGCAAACCTTTGGGATCATGCAATAAGTGTAATAGTGCAATATTGCATTTATTCTAGTGCAATAATTATATCAGTACTACTGTAATATTCATATTTATTTGAGTGCAATAACTACATTAACTCAAGTGAAATAATTATATTGTATTTATTTATTTTACTTACTATTTAGATCCTGTGTTTGTTTGCTGAAGCTGTTTTGTTTTTGTGGTATTTTCCTGTTTTTATTCTTATATGTCTAATAACTTATCAGGAGTAGCGCTCATAATTTCTATAATATACATTATTCTGAAATAGACCTTTCTACTGGTGAGCACTTTTACGTTTACTTTAATGTTGATACATTTATTTTAATTTCTTTCACTTGCAGCGGAGTATTTCTGCTCAGTGGTGTTGACACTTTAATTTAAGTGAAATGTGTGGGTACTTCTTCCAGTCCTGTTTTGGGTGCAGGGTCACATATTATGTTGGGTCTGGGTGTGTACTGTATGTGCTGATACATCAGGACAGGGACTCTGCTATGGATAAAAAAAACAAGTAAACAACAACAACAACAACAACAGAGCCAGTCTCACCTTTGACCCTGTCGCTCTTGTAGAGGTTGATCTCTCCCTCGGCCTGGGCGATGTAAGGACGAACCACAACAAAATGTCTCCCAGGAACAGCACTGTACAGCTTCCTCCGGGTGCCTACTGCCTCGCCGTGACTGCTGGGACTGACAGAGAGGAAAAAACACCACTGGTCAGGATTAAAGCACAATTAGAAAAAAGGAAATTGTCGAGAATAAAATTGTAATAATAGGGAAACCACATATGCAACTAAGCAGCAGGCATGCACTGAAAGCTTCCGTCCATCCATTGTTCCCACAATCTGAACTACTTCTCCTTCCCTCAGTCAGCGCTTCAGACTGCCACGAGCTACCAAAAAAGTCATTTTTCCCAAGCACAGTTAAATTATTAAATACACAGTTAATCCCTCTCTCCACCACGCTGCAATGGACTTGCACAATTGTCTCATGTTTGCACAATTTGCAAACTCCAAGCTCCCCCAATGTTTTTATTGTTTTTTACTTTCTTCTTATTTGTAACTCATGTTGACTGCAGTGAAGCCAAAGACAATTTTCCACATTGTGGACACCAAATGTTCCTAAATTTCTAACTAATCTAATTTACATTTGGTGGGTACAACAAGAGAAACACCTAATTCAATAGTCCTGCTCATGACGTTCTAGCTTGAAGAGCTGCTGCATTCGTCATAAACTGCAAAATTATTTAAAGTGACAATAAAAATATTTTATGCAAAAAAAAAAAAATTAAATTATGCATGGGTCACCGTGAAATCTCCATCTGATACCACAGTGTACTCACAAAAAATGACATCTTCATAATAATTAACTGAAATATTGCTGCAGAACACTTGAACACATATATACGTGATCAACATTTCAAACTGTCTGCACAAAAGGTTGAAGGAAAACCTCTGAAAATAATAAGAAGAAAGGAACATTATGAGCTCCTTAAAATTACCATTAACAACAGGGGCTGTCTATACACACACACACACACACACACACACTAGAGCCTCTGACACACAGCTACACTATATTCATGCATATGGATACAGACACACATACAAACCAATTATGCAGAGGAGCTATTCAGAGGCCAGCAGACACGTGTCTTGCAGGAGTAAGTGGGGCAGAATATGGGCAGGCTCTGACCCACAGAGCTGCAGTGGATTCTGGGAAAGAGACGGCACTCTAAAGACCACAGAGGGAGCTATACCAGCGATTTGATAGTGTTTGAGAAGGAAGATATCAAAATGCCAAATGATGACAACAAAAGAGGATCAGAATATGAACGGTCACGTCTTCAAGAGACGTTTTGATTCCATGCTGGTCGTTAAATAAGAATCGACTGATGCATTTCTATGTTTCTGTGTAATATTTGGTTATAAAAAGCTGCATCAAACCAAAAATGATTTCCAACACTCCTTCATCCATCCATGGAGCTGGGATGTGACCACAGAGAGGACAAGCATGGTGCTGGATGATGTGCCTGACATGATAATATAGCACCACTTAGTGGTCGACGTCCATAACAACACTTCCCACAACATGGAACGACAGATTGGGAAAAAAGTGCCAGAATAAAGTGCCAAATAAGGACCAGAAGTATGCAGTTTTTATTGTCATCAAATAATATAAGTACATGGAAAATCTGCAAACTGTTGAATGTTTAGTGTACATAAATAAATGTGTGTGAATTATTAACTGACTCAGAAACATAAAGCCAAATGGCTGCACACACATGAAAATGACCTTTCATATGAGGTCAAGCGACAGCCTTTAAGATCAAGCCGGGGGGAAAAAAGTGAAAATCCGGCTTTGATATAAATTAAAAGATAATATAAAATCTTTTTAACCATGTTCTTCTTCTGGCGTCTTGCACACACTTTGAGTAATGCGAGGAGACAGAAAGAGTCAAGAAGAGTCGGGAGAGATAAAACCACAGAGCAGGAACAACTAGGAGATTAAAGAAAAAGAAGTAAATGGAGAGCAGGAGTGAGGGATTGAGAGAGGAAGTGGGTCACCTTGTCCTGTAGACTGCGCTCCTCAAACCCTCACAGGCCTTTGGAGAGCTAACCCCATTCGATACCTAGTGAGACTGCTCGCACATTTTCCCAGGAAAAGCCATGGACAAAAATGCAATTGTGCACTCTGAGCAGCCAGAAATACTCTGTATACCACTGAGAGGTTTAACACTGTAGTATTCAATGTAAAAAGCTCAGACCGCTCTGTTTGATGGCTGACACCTTGTGTTAGACAAGATTGCAGACTTTTTTTCCACCACTCGGTTCATGTCTTCGGCTTTTAATGTTGTTTTCATTGATTTCATTTTGTAAACACAATTTTGTGGTGTGGCTAAGACAACAAACGGATCTTATTGAGACATCTATTTCCAGGATACAATTAACAATATAACCCTAAAAAGACAAACCAAACCTCTTTTTTTGCAGCTGTGGGCGTTACATAACCCTCACACATCTGCTTCTTTACACTGACAAAGACATTAACATAGAGGAGCAGGTGTGGGACAGATGTGAAATAAACGCAAAAAACAGCTGATCACAGACACTTGTTGTTTCAAATCATAGATATTTTCTTGTAAAATAATATTTACAGAAACAGTGATTCAGTATTATAGAGTTGGGAGACTATAGAGAGAGATTAACAAAAGAACTGTCAAAATGAAAGCAGCAAGAGGCCAACATATCCTGACTTTTTGTCCCTGGTAAAGCTCTAAAAACACTGGATCCTACATTTCCCATAATGCAACTCATTAGCATCTTTACATTAGATCCCCTGCCTGGTTACAACCCACATCTTTCAAATGTTTGTAGCCTCAGCTATTCATTAACAGAGTTCTACCGTAGACTGTATATAAGACGTGAGCGTAGTGACCGTGACTTCATCCACTGGTTCGTGGATGGACTACAGTCTGGCATTTATGACCGTCACCATCTTGGGTTTTTTGCAAGCAGAGGTGACACAAGTAGGTCGAGCTAAGTACAACCAAACACTGAATGAGACATTTTTAGGCTACCAAAAAAGAATTAACATTCATGAACTACAATGAAACCACTGACAACTCCCCGACTAGGCAACACCTGTAAATCAAAGGTAGCTCCGCCCTAAAACATCCCCTGTCTTACAGTCCATTTGACTCTAAATGGGACCGTAAGTTACTAAATGAACATCATGCCGTATTTAAGAAGACTTGAAAATAGAGATTGAGACCATAAACTCATGTTTAAAATGTTTACTGATGTAATAAATCCAGTGAGAAGCAGGATAATTTTCTCATAGACTTCTATGCAGCCAGAGGAGTTGCCCCCTGCTGGATATTAGAAAGACTGCAGGTTTAAGGCACTTCAGCAATGGCTTCACATCTAAGAAGCACAGATGACGTTATACAACTGTCTTCACACACTCAACATGACAGTAAACTGAGCTGCATGTGTGAAATTGGTGGAATGACCTTTTAACAACAAACATGATGCTCAAGTCGTTTAATCTGCAACCAGACAAACATCTCTTGCTAGTTTCACACTGATGTGACGAGGCTTTGAGGGCACTCAACACTTTTGTTTTTTATTTTACTCTTCAGTACCTGCTACCATTATCAAACATCCCGCCTTTATAGCACTTCAGAAAACTGTTTTTTAAGGCTATTTTATTGTGAAAATGTAAATTTAACTCTGAATTGTAAAAAACCTGCTGCAACTTTTTACAAAACTCATAAAAGCTTCTTTTCATGCTCAGAACCTGTTCATCGTCCGTCGCTGCTGTGTGACTGTTGGCATAATGATTCAGTTCAATTCAATATATTTTCATATAGCGTCAAACCATAACAGAAGTTATCTCAAGATAATGATGTGGGAGAAAAAAAAAAACATTTCTCACTGAGCCACTTCAGATTCAGACGAAACTGAAGATCAGCGTGTACCGGCTGAGATGGAGGAACAGTCAGCCATGTTTTCCCTCATGCTTTTTTTCTTTTTTGGCAATTACCCAGGTGGCTTTGAGGTGCTAATTAGACAGTGTTGATTAATACCAGCTGTGCATAATTTGTGCTATTATTGGATGATCACCCGAGACAAGGAGAGAGAAGGAAAGAGGGAGGGAGGAGGAAGAGAGAAAGAGAGAGCAGCAACATTACAGTACAGTGCAGACACAACTCAGTTCGATCCACATTTACATTTTTCACATTGTAATTTGCCCTGAAAACCCGTCATCATGTCATAAAGGCACACAGAAGGGAGAGCAATGACCCCATTTACACCTGCTACTAACATGCAATCTGGATCGGGATACCTCATCTGGTTCACATGTACAGTATGTGTACAGTAGGTACACGTGAGCAGCATGTAAAATGTATTGCAGCCAGAGTAGTTTGTTAGCATCAAAGTGAAAGTGCATTCATTCGCTGTTGTGTTTTCAGGCTGCCTGACAAAAGTGAGTCCAATATTCACTCTCAGTTTAACTCGGTTTTGTTCTGAGCCAACTCCTGAGGGAAATATCAGTCTCTTCACCTGCTAAATGCTTTCACTATGTTCACCAGCTAGTCTCTAACTGAGTCTGTCTGCTGTTTGGTGGGTTTATCCAGCCCGCTCACACAAAAAGGCATATGAATGACACGATAATGTGCAAGGTGTTTGGCATGTAATAAGTACCCTTTTCTTGATTTCCGCATGTCATTTCTACGTCATGTATCCTGTACTGACTTCAACATCAACACATCTGCATATAAATGCTTTGGTAAGAGTCAGTAATGTAGTAGAGAAAGCAAGAAAGACCACTGATGGTGGGCAGGTGACGAGGTGAATGGGTCCAACAAACACTGGACTTTTAACCAGGAGATCATTGCTGACTGGTGTTGGTTTGTGGTGTGCAGTGTTGGTGTTTGTCACCTGTTTTAACTGACGTTTGTGACGTCTTTTCCATCGTTGTGTAACATTGTTTATATACATAACTGTGTGTTTTTCCTTACCCTAAGTGGTTTTCTTCCCTAAACCTAACGGCAAACTTTTGCGTGGCGTCCAAATGACACGCAAAAGGGTTAAAATGTGTACTCATGACATGCAAAATATCTGTGTAGTGTTGTGGTATTTACCTTAAATGCCTGTTTCTGCTATACATAAAGTTAACAGGAGCAGAGCTGCAGGGCGGGAAAGCAAAACAAAGAGCTAAAAGACACCTGAAGGCTCCGGAGAGCTGAGTGGGAGATCATTTTAAGTCACTATGAGCAACACCTTTCAAAATGCAGAGTCAATGTTTCTAATAAATCTAAGGATTAGTGCAGCTTTAGGATAAAAATCAGCCCATGAAGGGTTTTTGACCAATAGTGGTGCTACGGAGAAATGACTGCAAGACACAGATCACGCATGAGTATGCAGCAATGACACCAACAATTTCATGCTTTTCAACATATAGGCCATTTGTGGCAGTAACACACCACAAAATGGAGCCAAGGCAGGGAGGAAGGGCACTGCTAGCAGGCAAACATCGCAGATGAAAGTGAGTTCGACACCCTGTCTTAAGGTCAGTTTGGTGTTTGGAGCCTCCTTCAGGACATGCTAGCATGACATGGCTGGTACAAGGTTAGTTAGCCCGCTACAGTTGCAATGGCAACGGTACACATAAAAATGGCCGCCACTCTGAAACTCCTGCTACATTTAGTTTAATAGGCACTATTTCACTAACATTTTTTTTATGATAACCTTTTGGGCTTTTTGGGCCTTTATTAGAAAGGACAGTAGATAGAACCGAAAGGGGGCAACATGCAGAAAGGGCCACAGGTCAGATTCGAACCCGGGTTACTGCGGTCAGAACTCAGCCTTGTTATATGGGGGCCCTCTCTACCAGACTGGGGCATGCTTAAACCTGTTTATTAACAAAAAATGACAGAGGGCACCTTTAATACCAGATCTAAGTGTAAAAGCCAGATGTCATAATCCAGATACAGATGTTTATACCAGGTAGAAATATCAGCTGTCTTGATATTGGAGCAAATTAATTTTCACAGTTGATTATGATACTGTATATTTATCCTGATCACCCTCTGCCTGTGTGACACATGTTCACTGACTCTGCTAATATGTTAATGTTACACACATTACTTCAGAGATGCTTGAAAATTTAACCACGATATAACGTTAATGCTTTTATCCTGCATCATTTTACATGCCATACTGTTTGTGTGACAGTTTTATTCATTTTTACCTTTTTTTGTCCACACATACACTCATTGAATCTGCCTTTAGTTAGTATGTTATGTGTATACTGCTTCACGATAGAATCAAATCAATCGAGGGGATTTTATACTCGCTTCAAACTCACAGGGGAAATCTTCTCCGTGGTGTAATCCTATTTTGCTTGTGGTGCGGTTTGACTTTCTCCAGAGCTACGTGCTGCTTCAAGAGCTACAGTATAATAAATGATATATTGATTATGGTTCCCGACACAGAGGAGTAAAAGTGACGGGGATGGTATTTTCTACGTAAAGGCCTCTGGCACTAAAATATTTATAGTAACATATTTGTGAGTCATATATACACCTCTAACCTCCAGGTGCCTTGTGAGGAGTATTAATATATGACTATGATGTTCAGCATTGTGCATCATCAACAGATTTCTCACTGTTAAAAGTGAAATTACTGCCAGTCATCTCCAGATCTGTCATGTTGGAGCTTTGAGCCAACAGTGTTTAGACAGCACCGGTCTGTCCTCACACTGGACACATCTCATTTCTCACCACATCTAGCTGGGAAGCTGTTGCTATGACGCCCCGGGGCTGACTGACAGCTGTCACTGTGTGCATGCTTGTGTGTATAACACAGTGTTTGTGTGTGTGTGTGTGTGTGTGTGTGTTGCATTCTAACAAATGACATGTCAAGTGGGAGCACGGGGGATGCCAGAGAGATGTTGTCATGTGTGTGTGGGCGGCGGTTGGATGTGGGGGGTAGAGAGAGAAATGAGGAAGAGCGAGTGAAAGCAGCAGAAGCAAAGAGACTAAAGGGCAATTAAAGGGCAGCTGGGTGGGAATGCCCGGAAAAGCTAAAGTTCACACATATTGGACATGGACAATATCGTGCCGTCTCAGCCAGCTGGCTTAGAGCGAGGTCATTTCCACCGGAAAGTGTCGTGAGTTGCCTTTATTAAATATAAATGTATTTAAAACAACCCTTGTGTTTGATCATTAATGTGTTTTAAAAATGAGGGCAGTTATGCATCCATGGTGCCTCAGCTGCAGAGCAGACACATAAATAAGACTATATGCCATATATATAGAGAAAGGCCTAACCTGAATGTCCTCTATAAAGCCATTATATGTCATTATGCAGTATCTACTACTGTACACATGTACAACACATATTCAGTGATAATAAATCAATTTAAGGCCAAAACCAACAATGTGTTAGTCTGTCTCTTAATAACTTCCTGTCTCATACTCTCAACACTTTTTCCCTGGAGACTCTTTTTCATCACCCTCACAATTTTTACACTTTCTTTCCTTTTCGTTATCTCAGCCTGCTAGTGGAACCGAACAGTGTGTATAATCTCTACTGTTTCCACCCGGACGACAACAGAGCTACACCAACTGTCGTTTCCTGGCGGAAGAGAGCAGTCTATGCTTGTTTAAGCCGCGTTCGACAGCGTCCAACGTTAGGCTTTGCTCAATGCAGTGAAAGGCCGTTGCTGCATGGCGCAAACCATCGGGATGAAGAGATGAAGAGAGAAATGGAGAGAAATAAGAGAAAAAAATACTCAAACAGGAGCAAAAATAAATAAAAACAGATGAATATTAGTTGATACCAGAGAGTCACACGCCAAGTTCACACCAGAGAAGCAAATTATTTAGTTTTTTTTCTGGGGGATAAAAAAAAAAAAAAAAAATTAACATAAAAATTTTGTTCTCTGAACCTACTAAAAAAAGTCTCTGAAAGTCACTCTAGACCCTTCTTTTTTTAAAAAGTAAAAATAAAATAAAAGGTGTTGTGTTGTTTTCAGCCACAAACCCACTGGTTCCTCCTGAAGGTCCCATATTATACAAAGTGAGATTTTCTTGACATTTTCATGTTTTTTATCATGACGAAGGTTTAAGTGCTATATAAATACTGCAGCAAACTAAACGTTAGATATAGTTTAACTTGTAGTGACGAAGTGAGACCAGAGTACCCAGAGCCAATCAGTTAACACTTCCTCTGACTCCTGTCACATGTTGACTTGTGTTACAAAGAATTTCTTCCTGCCTGAAACACATGAACACACATCCTGGGTGCAAAACTATGTATTTACCGCTGCCTGGTGTGTTTTCAGCAGACAGTAAGTTTCATACATTGTGTGGAAATTACTGTAACAATCAAGTTTTTGAATTATCCCTCTGTCATATCATAACTATGTGCAAATTAGGGCTGCAGCACGGGCTTGTATTCATTAGCTATTAAACTGACAATACTTCTTTTTATAAATTAAATGAATAATGACAATTTTCCAGAGCCTAAAGTGATGTCTTCATATTGTTGTTGTTTTGTTGGACCAGCAGTCAAAAGACCAAAGATATTCAATTTACAACATGAAAAGAGACAGGCAAAAAATACTCATGAGAGCAAATGTTTAGCATTTCAAGCCTGAAAAGTGAATCCAATATAAAATAGTTTATTTTCTCTCAATTGAATTTTCAATTAATCGACAAGTCGTTGGAACCAGCAAATGTTTGGCATTTTTGCTTCTTAAAAATAGACTTAAAATCAATCTAAAAAATGTTCATATATTTTCTCTTGGTTGACTTATTATTGGATAATATTTTCAGCATCATAAAACATACAAAACAGAAAAAAAGGTTGCAGAGCAGATATCTGAGAAAAGTGATTTGATCATAATTTGCTCCATGAAACAGGAAGTTGAGGTCGATATTTAAAGGCCGATATGATGACTATAGTTTGGAGCAGGAAAAAGCTGATAGCCAATTAATTAATAATTCTTTACTTCTGCAGCTGCGTAGTCGGCTACTTTTGCATACCCATCTTTTAATAAATCTGTTTTTTGGTCACACAGAACACCCTGAAGTGTGATTTGGTGGATTACATCAGTGAAAAGTTTTATTTTGCGTTGAAAAAATTAGTGGCGTTGAAACGAAAACGTGTTATCATCATGTTAACTTTGACAGCCCTAGTTTACACGGCAGTTTGCCAGCAGTAATATTACTCATATTCTATTTCTATGATGCAAACTTATGTTTGTTAATAAATAATTACAGATGGTACCTTTAATAACAGTTGTAAGTTGTGGTAATGCAGATCCAGATGTTGATGTCGGGTTTTCGGCGCTGATTAAATGGCCAAAGCGGTTAATGGTAAACCTCTAACAGGAAGTGCCATTCATCGCTACAGAATGACTGATTGTCCATCAACGCATCTTACAACTGATCACCACTTAAATTGTAGCAATTACATTTAAGGATTCAGTGATAAAGCCGAGGTGGTTGTCAAATCGAAGCCACTGATACAAAGCTGGAGGCTACCCCATCACACCACCTTACAAACAGCAGTTAAGTAGAAGTGAACATCCTCTGATTCATCACAGAGAAAGCAGAGGCACGTTTCACTCTACAAGAGCCCTCAAGTTTCTGTGCTAAACCGCTGTCAGATCACAAAAACAGCTCTTCTGTTGACGATCAAACTCGCTTTCTCTCTACAAGCCAGTTTTATTTAGTGAAATATGTCAAAAGACATGATAGTGATGTTCACGTTACTGCTGAAGCAACTGTCCTCCCCCGTTCCTCTGGCCTTTCTTTCATCTCCTCCGTCTCTTGTCTTTCCTTAACTCCGTCCCCTCCACCCTCGCTCTAAACCCCTCATTCTGTGCTTTTATTCTCTCTTCTTCAGCGGCCTCCCTCCTCCTCCTCTCTTTGCTCTTCATCCTGTCTTAATTCTACTGCTTCATCTTCACATCTTTTCTGTAATGTACAGCGCATCTCCTCTCCTCAGCGTTGGACAGAGGCAGTGCTACATAGTGTGGGTAGTGTTGGTGCAGCAGAGTGCTTCCAAATGTGTCCATCTGCCAAGGAGGAGGAGGAGGAGGAGGTGGAGGAGGTAGAGGAAGAGGTCAGAGAGCATGTGTCTTAATCGGGATTGACAGTTACAGTGTTCCAAAGATAAACGCCCGTCACACTTTAATCCTCTGCCGATGACATGCTCTCACACACACCATAGACAGAGCACCGACACTCACAGATGTACAGGGTGGTATTTCTGAATGAACTTATTCAGGTGGAGGTTGAATCACACACACACACACACACACACACACACACACACACACACACACACACACACACACACACCCACACACACACACACACACACACACACACACACACACACTTAAAGTTGGAATCGACATCATATGAAGCATACATACTGCATACATAAAAAACTTGCACGCATTTGCCAGTGCACGCAGAGTCTGTAGGCAACCATGGCAACGGTTGCCGTAGCTACTGTAGGAAGCCAGAGTCTCTTTTTGGTGGCACGTTTCCCAGAGGAATCCGTCATACATCATTTCACATGGGGGGATGGTGGGATAGGATGTATACTGTACATACAGTAATGACGACTTACTGCATGCTAAGAGAGCTCTGAGGAGACTCTCCAACATAACTCTCATCAGGAATGCCTTGCTCAAAGGGTCAACTCACCCAGCTCTCATCATGCAGATTCATCCAAGATTTGAGTTATCTGTCACTGAGACTACAACCTTCAACCCAATTCAACAGCAGTGCTTCGGGAGTCGTCATAGTATTGAAAAACTACATAAAAGACAGCGGATGCATAAAGAATAGATTGCAGCCACTGATGGCTCCATGAATTGTGCATCACTTGCAACCGCTATCTGCCCCGTCTCAAGGTCCCATTCACAAAAGATATTACAACACGAGCACAGCCATAAGGTTTTGCATCTGATAGCAATTATCCACATGGCAAAATATGTTGCCTTTGTAGGCAGAACAGTGGCAGGGAGAAAAAGAAAAATGAAATATTCAGACGGTGAACTCCAGGTCCTGACCGATGAGATGTAGAGGCATTCCTTAAAACAGGAAGGAATCTAAATGTGACAGTTTAATATTCCCATCTGTCACTTCCCACCAGCACTCTGAAGATGCTAATGATTTCACCATAACTGCCCTGATCTTAGTGAATTGGACTGTTTTGCAATGAGGCTCATTTACATAGAAAAGGGCCAATTTTGCACACAATGTCGTCATAATTATCAAATTTAACTTTATGAAAAATGGCACAGGAGCACCGAGACTTTATTTGCATGGCAGCGCAATTAGGCTGTATTAACATGATCAGCGGTAAATATCTCAGGTGTGCTATACTAGTAGCAGCTAATGTAACCTGCAGCAGAAACTCGTAGTCTTCAGCCCCGACCGACGCTGACTCTAGCGGCATCACTTGAGGACACTTATCAAATTTCACACAGCTCCCTCTGGTGACACAACTTTTTTTCACTAATGCAGTTGCAGCCTCCTCCCCAACACCGGTCTGATGTGTGACATCTCTGCAGTTTTCCTTTAAGCAACCAGAGAAACCAGGAAATCACACAGGAAATCAGAGAAAGCTTCTTCATGGACTGCAGTAACACAAATCTATGCAGACATGCAGTAGGTCGGTAATAAGGTTTCTCCCTGAGATTATTAGAAGAAGTCGGGAGTAGGGTTTTGAGATATCTCTGAAGGCCCGGTTCCCACCTGGAATTAGCATGAGTCTTGAGTGATCCGATCACACGTGGACAGCTCTACAGTAATGTGTGAAAGCATTCAGGACGCATTGAGAACGTATTGAGATCCGATTACTCAGACCACATTAAGAGGTGGCCTATTCTATTCATAATAAAGTGTGAAAACAGGCAACAAGAACAGGTAAAATCTCAAATTGTGAAAGCTGGCTTAGTCCACAATGTATGAAATTTCAGAAAAGCTCACAAAGATATGTTACCAGTGTGTCAAACATGCTGGGTGATTAGGTTTGCCTGGAACACACCAAGGAATAGACCCAGTCTGTACTCTCTATGAGCGAAAAAATAATTTGAAAAAAATTTAAGGGATAAACTAAAAACATGAGTGAGTCCTGTGTTCACCTCTGACCTCCAGGTTGGTCAGTCTGGATGTTGTAACAATAAAAAAAGATATTAAAAATCTAGTGGACAGGGATAGCGTACGCTCGCCACTCAGTGTGTTTCAGAGGCTCACCTGGGCTGGCGCTGTGAAGGTACAGCCCGTCGGGCCTCCTCCCCCAGCCGGCTGAGGGATGGTGACCGGCTCCTCGCCCCCCTCCCCATGGTCCGGACCACCACGTTGCCATTGGGGCTGCCGCTGGGCATCTGCTGGAGCAGCTGGGGTGACAGGCTGCGGTGTAATGCTGAGGAGCCAGGCTGCGAGTGACCCTGCTGGGGGGCCCTATGTTGATGGGGCTGGGCGTGTTGCTGCAGATGGGGGGCCCAGTTTACAGGAGAACCGTGCTGCTGCTGCTGGTACTGACTGACCGTTAGGTTGTTGTCGCTGTTGGAGCGCAGCAGGACCCGTGGCGCTGATAACGAGGAGGGGGACTGGTCGTTTCCGCTGCCGTTGCCAGAAGACGGACCCCGGCGGCGTTTAGAGTAGGCTGGAGCCTCGCGGAAAGGCACTGCAGAAGGAATGAAGGACAGAGTATTCAGTTGTTATTCATCTTAACATTTTTTACCTTCATTTCTAATCACCCAAATGAAATGCTGATTGATGGGACGTAACTTCTACACTGACGACATATAGTCTACAATGTCAAAGTTAGTAGGTGGATCTATGGTCGGTCATCTCTTCAAAAATGAGAGAAAGGGGCTTCCAGACTAAAAATGGAAAAATTTCACTATGTTTCTGTTTTTTTAGTTGACATATTTGAGGATGAATGTTTGTGTTGACTGGGATGTTGATTGAATGGGAGTGCTTCTAATAGAAGACACTGATGTCAATGTATCGTGAAACTCAAGGTTTTACACGGGACACGAACGCCAGTCTCCTGGTGAAAGTCTGGTATTTTTTGACCCACGCATCCACCCCAACCTCATCCCTACACAGCAGCAGAACTACCCTTCCACCATTTTGGACTAAAAGTGGCTACCAGAGGCCAGTAAAACATCCATCTACAAAGTGATGTACAGAAGTAAAACAAAATTATTTCTATTCTATTGTCATTCTACTGAAATGGCCTGTGTTGAACAAAAAAATCATGTAGATAAAAAGCCTGATGAGTCGTCGGCAGCGGTTGTCGTCAAACGTCCAGAGTTCTGTCTCTTTGCCACTACGTAGACCTCCAGAGCAGGGCTCTGCTCTGTGGCTGCCACTGAGTGATGAAAAGGGTCCAGTAACCCCCACCTTTCAGTCGCTATTAAAGAAGATGTCACACTGACTTTGGATCAAAGTTGTAGGATGATCTGCTACTTTTTCTTTCTAATAACTCCACCATTTGTCAGTGTGACTGGACCCAGTGTAAAGGTGCAGCAGTGTTCACAGGAGTGAAAACCAGCAATTTTCACAGCATTAGCACCACTATGGTTATAACACAAGCTGGCACGAGTCCTGATTTGTCTTTTTTTAATGAATCAACAACAATGAAAATGATTCAAAGTGCTTCAGTATGTTTCTATTATCTACACCTGCTTCTCTTGTGCAGGGTTACAGGGAGCTGGAGTCCGTCCCAGCACATAACATCTGCAACAGCATGTGTGCTGATCAAAACAACCTTGTTTCAAATCTGTTGGTTGGAATCATTTTTACTGCTAATTAACAAGAAAATTGAAAAGGTACTTTCTAACCCTTCAAATTCATTGTCTTGGCACTCACAATTTATACTGACCTACATCTGTGGTGCCGACGTGTCTTTGAGCTAAACATTGAATCCATACCGGTCTGCCCAACCACCCTTCACAGACACGGATTGTACAATATGTCCTTGTTAATTCACTTTTGTGTGTACTCTCCATTTCTCTCATGGCACCATTCAGTGTTACTTTATGCCACACATACATTTCATAGTACTACTATTATTATACTGTATTTGAAAAGCAACTGTGTAACACAAATCTACATTTGCAGCTGTGATGTACAAAAACTATACTGTAAAGTGTACTGTATATGTGCAATCACTATGAATACATGGAGATATTAATTCTGGACTGCATCTATTAATCTGCTGACATTCTGATGCTTATTATGTTGAAACTTTCTCATTTTACAGCTAAACGATAACGACAGGATGTTTCTGAAAACATCTGAGGAGAGAAATAGTCATCACCGTAAAGGAATATTGATTCATATTTGATCAACGCTGCCTAGTTTGACTGTATAGTTGGAGTTTGCAAGTGACTGACAGTCAGCATTTATAGACGGCGGCTGGGCAGCAGACTCCAGATCAGCTCTGATTAGTTGTTTTCCTCTGGGCTGTGAAATCCTGTAGATGCCATTAGGAACACCAGAGGACACAGAGGAACGTGATTTTTCAGATTACCTGTCTCATGCACTACTGTCAGGATATAGTGACTGTTTTATAAAAATGACTAAATGTATTGATTAACTCTGAAGTCTCCTTCATGGGATCAGATCTGCAGGTGCTGACGCCGATCCCAGCTGACATTCGTCATGAACTGAGAAATATAAAGAGTGGTGAACGCCACGTAGGGAGGAGGTCGGGGTGGATGGGTGGATTCAAAAGTACCAGACTTTTAACAAGGAGACCAGCGTTCGTGTGCCGTGTGAAACCAGAAGTCAACGTTGATTTATTCGTCATGTAACGTAAGCACTTCAGTAATACTACAGTTATTTTAAAGCCAAACCACAATCTTTTACTGTAAGTAGTTTTGTTGCCTAATCCTCACCAAGACATTTATTTCCTAAGACTAAATGGTTTTCTTGCCTAAACCTAAGAAAGTTTTCCACTGTTTATTTTGAAAAGACTGTATGCATGTAAAGAGCAGACAATGACACGCTGCTTGACATTCGGATGAAAACGAATGAAGGAGGAGGAAGAACTTTTTCGTACCATATCATAAGAACCGTTGTACGAGGATACGTTGTGGCATTAGTCAATAGTTAATAAAGGTTCATCTTATCTTATCTTATCTTAGTCTCCTACTTGGTCACGAGAAAAGGTACCTCTGATATTGTGTTTTGTGATACTGTGTTGATTTTCAATGAACAGCCCACACGCAAAAATGGTAAATGATAAATGGACTTTAATTTCTAAAACACTTTTCTAGTCTTCTGACCACTCAAAGCTCTTTACACTACATGTCACGTTCACCCATTCACACACACTCATACTCTGATATCAGAGGCTGCTAAGGTGCCAACTTCACCCATCAAGATCTGATCTAAACGTTCAACAAACTCATTTATCTCATTCACACACCAATGACTATGCCTTCGGGAGCAGTTTGGGGTTCTTGGTCAAGGACACATCAACATGTGACCGGAGCAGCCGGGGATCAAACCTTCTGATTGGACGACCTGCTCTAACCTCTGAGCCACAGCCAGCTGAAGATTTGTGGCAAACAGTAGATCAAATTGCACAAAAATCTTGTAGTTCTGTGATGTTGGATGTTATTGTGATAAATGCAGATCACGCTGTTTTGATTGCACTAAAAAGTTAAATTTTTTCTATTCAGATTTCATGCATGATGGTGTGTTTTTAATACTGTGACAGTTTTCCTAAAATTAGATTTAAAAAAAAATCACAACATATCATCAGTCTTATACAGATGGTTTTATATTGATTTGTAACCTCTGTATCATAATACGTATTGTATTGCCAGATTCTTGCCAATACTCTGCCCTAATCCTGATGGGATGGCAGTTAACCCTTCACGTCAAGTATAAACCCATTAAGGCATCACTGTGCTGTGCTGGAAACAAAGTGCATATCAGGATGTGAAGGGGAAGGAGATGGAGAGGACATATAAATAGCTTACCTTCTTGCTCTGATGTGCTTTTTTTTTTTTTCCTCTCAGTGACGTCAGACTTAATGGAAGACTATGTGCACTCATGCATGTCTATGTATCCATATATCTATCTATCTATCTATCTATCAACCTTTGCTGTGTCTTTTCTGGTGTTATTTTATATATATATATATATATATATATATATATATATATATATATATATATTTTTTTTTTTTTTTTACCTTTATCAATCCATCAAATCTAATCTCTCTCTCTCTGACTATGTGCCTCCAATACAACACAGCTGAAACCAATACAGGATACATGTAACTGTTTCTCATACGCACACAGCAGCTCAGACACACAAGAATATTGAACTGAGATTGGTGATTGGCCATGGCTCCACGCTCCGCTCAGCTCGCTCTCTGACATCATTAGCATGATTATAAGGACTCCCTGAGCAGAGCTGAGTTCCTCTGGCCCCCACTGCCTCCACTACACCACACTGTCGGTCGGACTGAACCAGTAATGGAGGTTGGCCTTGATTTCCCCACGGATATATCCCTCCATTACACTGTGAGATGACGAGCCTACCGCCACCAGCTCTCCTTGCAATTACAATAATGCAAGGACGCCTTGCCTTGCACGCCTGCAGCCGTTCCAACGAGCGCCTCCTGATTATTGCGCTGATTAATAGAACGGTAGCAGGCTAGCATTGCCGCCTGTTAGCCGTGGTGCCGTTTCCTGCTGGTGTCTTCCTGGCCGCCTGAACATCTGAAAGGAGATTCACTGAGTCATTATCACTTTCCCAGACTAATATCCCAGACCTTTCTCTCTCTGAGTCTACAGCAGACGTGTTGATGAAGAGAAGAGGTGCTAACATTTAATGAGCTAGCACATTTAGGAGCTAGCAGGCTATCCAAGCTGGTGGGGCAGCTTTTTAACTTCACTGACACAGTCGCACATCAACACTTTCTCATCTGAATCTCTTTGCACATAATCGCTCACACAAATCAATTATCAAGTAAAATGGGGGGCGGGGTCCAAACAACCCAAGCATCTTACGTAAGAGTTGGAAAAGCAATCAGTGGAATCTATATAATTAAATGCTCTGAGAACACAGAATGCATGTCAGAGGTCAGCCAGTCGGGAAGCACTCAGCCAAGCCAAATGATGCTGTTGACATTATGCTAACACACTAATCTGCTATAGGAAGACAGGGGGGTCTCTCACAAGTCCAGTTTGTGCCAAAATGATGCTTATAAAGTCAAATCAAGGTTAAAATCTATAAACCAGGCCTCACAGAGCTCCAGTTGACTCCACTCTGCAGACTGAAACCCAAACCAGCTCAGCTGAGAACCGACGGTGGGAGGGAAGGTCAACCCGCCAGTCCAAACCATCAACAATGCTTCTAAAAAACTAAAAATTAATCAAACTTACATTTTCCTTCACCTGAAAGCAGACCTTAAAGGTATAGTGTCTAGGAGTTGGTGGCATCTAGTGGGGTGGCTGCAAATTGCAACCCACTGAGTAGGAACGCACAGATACCAATACCATATGGGATGTTGGGCCAGTACTGACTCAAATAAATCAGATATCGGTGACAATGGGGCTGATCTATTCAGTTCAATTATGTTTATATATTATATACGTTAGATAATGGAATTCCTGTTTAAGTTTTGACCAATTTGTTACCACATTAATCTCTAATTTGCATTGTAATTCCTGTCAATTTTGAAGATTTTTTTTAATGTTAAGTTGTGTTTAGTTTTTAACATTTTTAAGTTGCTGGTGTATGATTTATTATTTTTTATAATAGCTAAATAACATTTCTATAAATTTAAATCTATGATACGATACTGTATTTATCTCTTACATTTTGTTTTCCAAAGTTAGGAAAGCCTGTCATTTCCACACAGCGTATAATTAAACACTGATATCAGATCGGTACTCTGTATCAGGTGAAACCCAAAGGCCAGGTATTGCTATCGTATAGGGAGCTGGAGAGTGGGATCAGTGCATCCCTACAACTGAGTACCCCTCCACTCACTCCTCCCTTACTAAGACTGTGGTAACGTGAGCCACCGAGTGCTAAACCACGGTAATGCCGCTCAGAGGCCGTCCATCCCATAATAACACTACTTTAGGAGCGACGGAAGTCAGACGGCAGAGTTTGCACTTATGTTACTGCTGTTTCACAACAGCGTCTGAGAAGTACAGAGGCCTTCAGGTAACGTTAAAAAGTCTCTCCCTAGAGCCCGAGTTTGGTTTGTCTGCTCAGCACTACTGTAGAAATATGGAGGAGCAACATGGTGGACTCTGTGAGGAGGACCTGCTCCCTATGTAGATATGAACTCATTCAAAGTGAACGAAAACACGACTATTCGTTTCAGGTGATTATATAGTAATGAAAACAACATAAACCTTACACACTGTAGGTGACAGCTACTCTCAACTGCCAGTTCGTGGTCAGTCACGCTCATGAACGGGTTAAAACTGCGCGCTGTAACTTGCGTGGTAGGCGGGAGAAGCAGGAGCATAGAAACCGGAAGTAACATCCACCAAGGGTTTTTCTCAAAACCCCCCCCTCCTTTGGGGGGAAAAAATTTTACATTTTTACTTCAATCACTAATTACATAGTTTAGACAAAATACGATGTTTGACGGTTTTGTGAATGTGTGTTTATTTTTGTTCAATGCTTCAGTGTGGAGATCGATTTGTCAAAGCAGTGTCCCTTCACGACTAACTGCTAATGTTACAGGAGAAGCGAGCCAAATCCGAAGAGTTTTTTTCAGCCCTTGGTAAGCGGAACAAGGTTTGTACGCTCGGACTGTGGGGTGTAAACACATTATTGTTGTTGTAAAATGCTGTTACTATTTATAGCACTTGGTGTTATTCTCTTGTGTCATGGAGGATTTGAGTGTTAATCTGAGGATAATTCAAATATTTTCCTCCTTTCTGTATCTATGTATGGATATATTTAAATTAACTGAATCAGTTTATATCCTCCGTACTTACGTGTACGCATAAATATTGCACTGTGAATTTGTTTACACTGGTGTTATGTTACATTCGTGTTTATAACTTTGTTTTATTTTACGTATAGTTTCACGGTACTTGACTAAATGACAGATTAAAACAACTGCACCTGTTCTGAAGACTCTCTGCCTTGATTATTGACGCCATGGGCCGCTACACACACTGTTCCTTTAAGATTTTTGAAACAACATATCCTCATGCAACGGTTCGTGTGATATCTTATGCTATTAGTTTTCATGCATTTTCCTACAAATGTCCAGCAACATGAGCCATCGGTGCATCTTCACAAGACCCTGCAGTGTTTAGGCAACAAAACTACTTGGTTAGGTTTATGAAAAATAACTATGGAAGTGAAATAAGTACGGAAGTAATGTGACATGAACAGCAGTCTCCTGGGTGAAAATGTGCCGTTTGTTCACCCTGACCTCCTCCATACATGGACTTTTACGTCAGCTGTCCTGGCTCACTAATATGTGGGTTATATATGAGTAACAGTCTACTACTTTAGTAGGTATAGCTACGAACAGTGAGACCAGCCCCACAGACAAAACAATGAGATTTTTCTGTCCTGGCAGCCAGGATGGAGGACAGAGACCACGCACTACAACACACACTAATTCCTGCATGTTTCTGCGCCAAAATAAAAATGCATATTTGTCAAAAAGATTTGCCTTTCCCACATTTTATCTCTTTATCAGATACAAACAGTAGAAAGATGACAGGAAGGAGGTGAGAGACAAGAGGAGCATGTAACAAGGCCGCCGGCCAGACGGTTCACGGTCGGCACCTGAACCTCCAGGCCACCCGGTCGCCCCGTTGCTTCGCTCATTTATGCTGAAATTCACACAGAAAAAGGAAAGAAATGGAAAAAGGCTAAATTTAGGTGAGATGTTGAATGAAGGTCAGAGTCTGCAGGGAGAGAACTTCATCGAGGTCAGGTTAACTTCAGCTCAGCTGCAGCTCTGAACTGACAAACTGTCAAATAATACTGACTCTCATGATTTTGGGGCATTTTGAACATCACAGTTATTTCTCCCACTCCTGATTCCAGTTTATAACGTCTAACATAATCAGAACGAGGACTACAGGCAGCAACTGAGTCAAAAGACTTTCTTTGTGTTGATTTAATAAAAAAGTAAAATGTAAGGATAACTTGATGCTCACATGTAAATGTAAATTCATTGTTTTCTTTACACCCTAACTGTGATCTGTCTCCAACTTTAACCATTTGGTTTTAGTTGTCTAAACTTTACCAAACTTTAAAGACAGAGCAGCAACTCTTTTGGACATTTAAGTTTTTATTGAACGCATGAATCATTTGTTCACGGCAACGACATGTCAGAACTGAAGATGACAGCGGCCGTCAGATCAGACGACGCTTATAGAGTCTGGATCATTTTGGAAAGAAAGGACGCACCAGATTCTGTTGGACGTCCATCAAGCTCAATGACAAATACAGAAACTTAGTTTAAGTTCAGCCAATGTTGCACATTAAGGAAGAAAATGTAATATTATAAATTCCCATCAGATGGAGCTATTCAGTTTGACGGAGTGGAAGTGGTCCCATAGACTGCTGTCATTGTCAAGTGGTCATCAAGATGACAGCAGTCCACTCAGTGTACTTCCAGGTGGCTTATTTCCATATCATTTAAAGAACACTGTACTACTACAGCACTGAAGAGGACGAACACTAAGACATTTAAACACAGTCTGAAAAGAGATTCAAAGCTGCACTACCAAACTGAAAAGCTTATTTTCAGAGGATAGAGATGTTAACTTCTCCATACAGGCTGATTATATAGATCTTTTCTTCTAGATTTGACAGCCATTGAGATAAATAGTGTTCTGTGCTCCCATGTAGATGTTCCATGTGAAAACATCTAATTTCCTCTTGGTTCACTCCCTGTTTGAAACCTTTTACTTCAGATCCTGCATTATAAATATAAAAGGTTTATCCTTTACTTAGTCAACAATGGAACGATAAGCAGTTCCTTACTCCTTAAAATTCCCACCGTGTCTTGCCTGTGCTTATGAGATGACAGATGGGTAAATTACAGTTATGTGAAACTAAGCTGTCAGTGGTGACGCAAAACGGTGATGATTCATAAGTTCCCCGAACCTCAAATTTACTGCTCGCTACAGAATATTTATAGTTTTTAATTCTTTTTTACATGTAAGAAAATTAAGAAGAAGAAGAAGAAGAAGATAGTCCTTTCTTAGTCCCAAAGGGGAAATTCATTTTTTACACTCTGTTGTTAACTTATACACGGTACATGCAGACCCGAACACACACATGCACAAACATGCAACAATGGAGAGATGTCAGAGTGAGGGGGCTGCTCCTGACAAGCGCTCCGAGCAGTTGGGGGTTTGGTGCCTTGCTCAGGGGCACCTCGGCAGTGCCCAAGAGCTAAACTGGCACCTCTCCGGCTACCAGTTCACACTCAGTTTTGGTTCATGTCGGGACTTGAACCGGTGACCCTCCGGTTCCCAAGCCAACTCCCTACAGACTGAGCTACTGCCGCCCCAGAAAAAGGGGAGTTTTACTTTTCCATTGTGACACTGTCAGGGAATTTGACTGAATGTCTCCTCAGTTTGCATTTACAATCAGAATTTTTATGCAACAAAGACTGCAGGAAGATTTTATGTCAACTTCAGATTTTTGTCATCTGGAGCGAAACCTGTCAGTCGCTGTTTTGGATCCTTCCACCGTTTAAAAGCTGAAAGAAATCCCAGCATGCAAAGAGGAAGAAGAGATCCGATCTGACAAGGAGGGCTCAGAAAGCCTAAAATACAAGTTCTGCAAGACTGCAAATATCAAAAGGTACAAATCAGCTTTGTCAACATAAGTCTACATAAAACAAAATCTGTGATTTTAATTAATTGCTGCAATGTTTCCTCTCAGAATAGGCAGGAAAACTAAAAATATTACTAATCACATTTTCACTAGGTTTTACATTCTGTCACATGGACGCCTCATTGACATGATAACTCTTTTATTAGCCTCCTGCACCTTAAAACCTGCAACCTTTGCACACATGCGACATTTCACTGAATTACACTGAGCTGCCAGTTTAGTACATCTAATGCAATCCAATACGAAGCTCTATTAATCCCATCAAATCCCACTTATTAGTGCTAATCAGTGTTTCTTTGTGAAAACATTAATAAGAACATCAACTCATTTCCATCCCTACAAGATCCAGATTTTTGGCACCCTTCCCGCCGATAGGCTACCCAGCCAGCTGCTCGCGAGTCTTCATTGAGAAAATAGCAGCGGATGAATCAAAGCCACCAACATGGTTTCACACACGGGCAGATGGATGGGCTGCTTAGGTGGTGTTTGGGTGCGGGGAACGGCACGTCCAGTAGTCACGTCTGTGGGTGTTCTCTTCACCTTGGAGTCCCATTTTTTCATCTCTGTGTGACCTAAAAACTGGTCCAGTTCAGGCGCTACCTCCCTTCCTCTCGACCAAGAAAAGGATCATTCTTGCAGCCTAAATACGCGCCGACCTGCCTACACCCCAACAGAAAAAGACCTCAGACGCTGAACACCTTTAAACAGAGAGAACAGGAATGCGCGCGTACTTTTCTGTAACTGGAAATCTCTCCGCATTCAGCTGAAGTTGCCCGGGGAGGCATTACGCGAGCTCGAAACGTCCGAAACAGAAGCGCCTGATTTGAAAAGTAGAAAAAGAAGGCGCGAGCTGCTTACCTTCCTTTTTTAAGGCATTGATGATCGACTTCATTTTCCCTCCTTTGCTACTCCGACTCGGCGTCACGGCTCGTGCATACCACAGGACTTGTAGACCCCCGACTCTCCGGTTCAGAACCAGGGACAGCGACTCCGCGGAGAGGAGCTGCCGCGCGCAGCGCACATGATCCCGCTCACACCTTCCACTACCGCCGCCTCCTCCCTGGTAAGACAGCACGACCCCCTCCGCTAACACACTCTCTCACACACACACACACACACACACTGACTTCCATAAACCCGCCCCTTACACACCTCCCCTCCCTCCTCCTTCTGGCTCCCGTGAGGGAGAAGCTGCTCCGACTGCACGAGCGCACAGCGGAGCGCCGACAGGACGAGTCGCGGTCCTTGTGGCGGCGGAGGCAGCAGTAGATGTGGAAGCACAAGTAGAAGAAGAATGGCATCAAAAGTTGTGGCTTCTGTTGTAGTTGAGGTAACAAACAGGGCTCCGCTCAGAGACACTATAGGCTAAAACACTGTTTTACATGCGCGGATCAATTTTGAGCTCTTTTGCTTCTATAACATGTTTTCTTTCCAATTTGTGGAAAGGAAACATCCAAAAAATATTTACTATACTTCTTCTATTTACATCTGTAGATAATTGACCGTATGAAACTTAATGACAACAGTCATAAACATTCCAGGGCTGTCAATTGATTCAAATAGTTAATCGTCATTAATCACAAATCAATCACACGTTTTAACTGTGCAAAATTAACCTTAAAGGGAGATTTGTCAAGTATTTAATACTCTTATCAACATGGGAGTGGACAAATATGCTTCTTTATGTATGTACATGTTTATTATTGTAAATCATTTAACAACACTAATCAATGACAGATATTGTCCAGAAACCCTCCCAGGTTCTGACTTTAGCATCAACAATCTGCTCCAATCAGAACATGGCAAACTGCAGCCCAACAGGCAACAACAGCTGTCAGTGTGTCAGAGTGCTGACTTGACCATGACTTGATCCAGACTGACTGGGACTATCAGAAAGTGGGCATGTCTGTAAAGGGGAGACTGGTGGGGACCCAGAGAACCCATTTACATCCACACATCTGGAGGTCAGAGGTCAACGGACCCCTTTGAAAATGGCCATGACAGTGTTTCCCACCAGAAGTTAGCCTAAGTTTGGAGTGTTATTTATCCTCCTTCTGGACAAGCTGGTGTAACCGGGTTGGTATCGATGGATTTCTGAGGTTTCATATGATGGCATCATGTATCTTCACTCTAGCTTTAAAACGGAGCCGCTATGATCGAAAAATCACAAGTTGCAGTAATGTGATGAAGAAATTAGTTGTGTTAAAACAAAATTGCATTAAGGTGTTATTATCATGTTAACACCGACAGCCCTAATCATACTTTTCGATAGGTGACACGTCAGAGGTCTGTGTGTGAAAATGTGTTGAATCACATACGAGCCACATGTCAACCCTGCTGATCTGATCTACGGACGGCTCTCTCCACCACCGTCAACGAAACTACAACAAATGAGGAAACGTATTTTCATGCAGCTCAGTCGCACGGCAGTTTGTGAAATAATGAAATTGCATGCATTGATTTGTGCACATAGACATGAATTTCATTTTTTTTTTGTGATGTCAGCACAATTTCATTTGGTACGTCATCCACGAAATTGTGAACCAGGAAGTATAAAGAGAGGAGAGTTTTGCCATCCTGCAGTGGTCTACGATACCATTCTGGCAACACTACTGAACTGTTTTTTTTTTTTTATTAAATGGAAAAAAGTAATGTAGAGGAACATTCATTCATTCATTCATAAATCGTAAGGGCTTGTCCCGTGTAGAGGAACAAATTATTACAAATGGCTCTGGAACAAAAAACTAACAGGAAAGCTATTTGCCTTTTTTTTTCCGTCATTTAAAGTCATTTTCAGGGGGCGGCAGTAGCTCAGTCCGTAAGGACTTGGGTTAGGATGTGGAGGACCCGGGTTCAAATCCCCCATGGACCAAGACCAACTGGCTGCGGAGAGGTGCCAGTTTACCTCTTGGGCACTGCCGAGGTGCCCCTGAGCAAGGCACCAAACCCCCAACTGCTCTGGGCGCTTGTCAGGAGCAGCCCCATCACTCTGACATCTCTCCATTGACATGCATATGTACTGTGTGAACTGTACTGTGTGAACAACAGAGTGTAAAACTGAATTTCCCCACTGTGGGACTAATAAAGGAATATCTTTCTTCTTTCTTTCTTTCTTTAAAAGCTTCTCCATTTACTGACTGATCAAAATGAGCTCTACTGGAATGATAAAATAACAGATCTCATTTACAGTCAGCTGCTGGTGTTCAGAGTCAATTCATTTGCACATACAGTATTAATAAAACATGAAAAGAACAGAGAAAATAACAACTGACTGTGCAGATTTCAATCCTCAAGAGGCAAAAACATGCACACACACAGCATCTCTCCTTGAAACAAACACATGAAAATAAAGACAGGATTCATACCATGTGCAAATAGAAATTCAATTAAGCCAAATGGAAAAATAGAAACAAAAGCAACAGTACGCCTGGTTGCCTGGATATATGAATGCTTACTAACTAATGCTTACTAACGCACTACTAAATTTACCACCTTGCTGCTTCCGCCAACCAGTCAAGTGTCAGTTTACATCCATATCTGTCCAAAAGGTCATCGCTTCCTTTTATCCTGTTAGACGTTTGTGTGAAGAGTTTCGACAAGAGTTTCAAAGTTTGAAAACTTTCATAAAAATGATTACAGAAAGCTTAAAAAAAGAGAGAAAGGTCATAAAAGAAAGAAATATTAAATACTCTACATCGCCTGGAAAACTTAAGCTGACTTATGTTTAAGTGCAAATGGTCTAAAAAAGAGCTGAGCTGCTGACTGACTGTAAACTGCATGTGGAGGATAAATGAGACTCCCAGTCTGCTCTGATTGGTCAGCATTTTTCAGTTCAAATTCAAAACATTAGCATTAGATAAATCCTCATTTGCATATTTAAACATCATTTCAGAAAACAGTAATTGTCTTAATGTCAGTGATCACCTGGGGGAGTTTCATGGTGATGTTATAAATACATTCACCTGTAGTGTCCTGTTTACAATCCGTATCTTTTTTTTTTTTGATATTCTTTATTTATGAACATTTTCATGGTCCATATAATAAAACAAACATGAGCATTTCTTTTAGCAAAATTAAATATGGACCTAATCAAATACATAGTATTAATAAACAAAACAAATCAACACAATTATTAGAACTTGAACATAGGGGTGATCCTTTCCCACACTTCACACCCAAAAATAATATTACAAAATGAAAAAGAAATATTTGTAAATGACCTCCATCTTGTTTTACACAAATGATGGTCGCACCGGTACAATATAAGTTAGCCATTTCTCCCATCTTTTTAGAAATATACCTTGTTGCAACCTTACGGCGAAAGTAATCCTTTCCATCCTAAATATATCATAAATTATATCAATCCATTCATTAAAAGTAGGCGGTTCTGGCTTTAGCCACTTTCTTGTGATGGCTTTCCTCCCAGCTGCACTCAAAATCCGAAATAGGTGTTTGTCGCGAGTAGGAACATTTTCTGATTTCAGTCCACCCAAGTACAAAGTTATTAGGTTAAATGGAATGACCTGTTGAAGTACTGTTTGCATAACCTTGTGCACCTCCTGCCAAAAAGGGATCAACAATGGGCAAGACCAGAATATGTGATAGTGATTTGCTTCAGAATAACCACACTGTCTCCAACAATCTGAGGAGTTAGTTTTATATCTCCTCTGGGTCGGAGTAATAAAATACCTGATTAGATTTTTCCAACAGAACTCCCTCCATACATTTGAGCTTGATGTTTTCCATTGGGATTCACATAGATATTCCCAATCTTCCTCATCTAAGGTCAAACTTCCCTCTCTTTCCCATTTTTGTTTTATGTACCCAGTACCTCCTTTTATCTGTTGCAGTCCCTTATAAAGCCTTGAGATGGTTTTTTGATTATTAAACAACACATAGGCATCTATAAATACTTTTAATAATGCATTGTCCAATTGCTCATGTTTATTCAACTTCATCAAATGCTCAATGTAGTCCCGTATTTGGAAAAATCGAAAAAAGTCTTCGTTATTCAAACCATTCTGCTCCTTCAGAATTTGAAAACTTTTTATTGATCCTCGATGTAAGAAGGTACAGTATGCAGTAAGGCCTTTAGCCATCCATCCTTTATATCTTGCATCCCACCTATTAGGTAGAAATTCTGGGTCATATGTATACCATCTCAAAACCTTTCCGCGTCTTTCAGATTATTTTGAGTTATTACCTTGCTCCAAACCTTCAAAGATAATCTAATCCATGGATTGCCTAAAGTAAACAGGTTATTCATCAAGTCCTTATCCCCAATTGCTGCTTGAATTGGAAACTCCTCTATTTCAGCCATTTCCATTTCTTTCCATCTAGCACAGTATTCTGGATTGCACCAACAGATCAAAGGTCTCAGTTGAGAGGCTATGTAATAGTTTTTTAGACACGGGAGAGCAAACCCACCTTTGTTTTTCTCTAATTGTAAACTCTGGTATCGAATTCTTGGTCTATGTCCTTTCCAAATGTACCTCGAAATAAGTTTGTCCCATTCCTGAAACTGTTGGTCTGATATATCCAGTGGAAGAGACTGGAAAAAATATAGCAACTTTGGCAAAATGACCATTTTTACAGATTCAATCCGAGATCCGAAATTTAAAAAAGGTATCAAATCCCATCTCCGTATATCGTCTTTGATCCGTTTAGTCAGAGGTGAGTAGTTAACAGTAAACAGGTCTGATAAGTCTCTCGGTATAATAACCCCCAGGTAACTCATTGTTTCTGCTTCCCACTGCAGTGGGAACCTTTCCCTCATTTTATTTGATGGATTGTACAGAAACCTGAGAATTTGTGTCTTGGAGACATTCAGTTTATATCCAGAAAAGGAACCAAATTCTTCCAATACCGAGAATAAATGGGTAAGAGACTTTTCTGGGTTGGACAAATACATTAATACGTCATCTGCAAATAATGAAATTTTCTGTTCCCCTCTTTTCATGTCAATTCCTTTGATATCCTTATTCTGAATTATCCACCGACTCAGAGGTTCACAATCCGTATCTTTAAAGGCCATTTTCTCAGAGTGATTGTCACAGACTGAGCCAGAAACCTCCACATCAGCATCACGTATATCATTCTGGTCTCTATTCTGAAGGTTTTACAGAGGTATTTGCTCAAATATCATAGTCTGATTTATACATTTTACTCCTAAAAACATGGCAAAGATAGCTTTTTAATGGTTGTTGACAGTATTTTCTGATTAAAAGAGAGAAAAACACCATCTGTAAAAACCTTTGAAGCTCAGCAGAACGAGCCTGACTTCATCCATGTTCAGATTTTTGCCCTGGAAATGTAAACAAAACAGCACCTCACGCGCCTCGTGTGCACACTGAAACATAACATTTCAGAAAAAATTTAATACAAACAATAATTATCTCAATATAAGTAATGAACTGGGGAAGTTTCATGGTAATATCTAGTTTTACTCTATTCACCTGCAGTGTCTCCCTTTAGTGGATTAGTGGTTAACGATGGAAATACTGGATTTGTAGTTTTCATTCAGGATTCAAGCAGCTGTTGGGAGCAGCAGGGGATTCAGGGAAAAATAAGATTTTGAGGAAGCGATAGATTGGAGAGCAGTTTCTCCCAGGAACACATCCTTGTTGTTGCTAAGCAACTCAGAGGGGGACGGCTCCATACATCATTAAAGCTGCACTTACACATCAGCGTGCACACCTGCCTGTTGTATGATGTAATGCTCATGTATACCCCCCCCCCCCCCCTCGCTGTACTTGTCCTGCTTCCACTATGTGACTTCCTGCTCTGCTGCTGTGTGAAGTCATCTGGTTCCACGCTGTCCTTGTTAACGGACGCTTGTTGAAGCTCTACGTCGTTTTACAGTTTCAGCGCTGCCTGACACACTGATACGAATCCATCCCAGGACTGACCCCACTGACGGGCAACATACCAGATGGCTACATGCAAAGCATATGTGGTCATTAAGTATGCAATAATGCAGTGATGAGAGCAGATTCCCATACTGTGCACTGCCACTTCATATAACTAGCTGTAATATATAAAAATCTATTGGGCCACATGCTGATCTTTTTGGTTAAATTTGCGTTTGCTCTAAAATTATCAGATAAAACACAAAACTACAAAGCATTTTATGACTGTAATACAGTTTTACTCTTTTATGTCACATTTTCATTATGTAATTGATGTATAACTGTTAATTATTCAAAATATAAGGTGACTGAAAATCATATTTTCAGTTTGGCAACCAAAAAGCAGCCATTTTTAGTGTTGAGCCCTGTTCTGTAAAGTCTATGAGAGTATTAATAGAGTAATAAATAGTTTCTAATGCAGCGCAGATGTACATTCAATACATGTTATTTTACAAACTCGAGACAACAGGTAATGTCGTGACACTACTGAATCAGTTTATCAATTTATCAGTTAATGCAGCTCAACGGAAAAACTTTCATATCAGCCTCATATCAGGCATACATAAACACACAATGCCACGTGGTTAACGTTGTGAAACGATTGGTTAGGTTTAGGCAACAAAACCACTTGGTTAAGGTTTGTGATAAAAGAATAAGGTAACAACCATAACATAACCCGCGTGAATAATTAACAACCACCCTTAAGGCTGATCCACACGAAGGTTTTTAAAATCTTGTGTAAAATGTGAGCGAGCCCACACAACACGCCATGTTAAATTTAACAGTTTTGTTCCTATAGCAACGATTTGGCCCAAACAGCCACTGCACACTAACAGATTCATTCATGAGTCCCAACTCAGAAATGAAAATCTCACAAAATATGTTGCAATCTAGTGTGACTTTAGTGTAAACAAACATGGCCGACGATGGGCAGGAAGAAGTAGTGATCAATTTTTACTTTGTACTGAAAATTCATGATGGATGGATGGATGAAGACACGTTACATAAACACTAATCACAAGTTTCTCCTCCATTTCTGAGCGTCATCTAACTTTATGCTTCACATTTAGCTCATGCATTAGCCGCGGCCACCATATCAGCGGTGGCTGTCCTTCCTTCTTCAGTCAGCCTGGCTCTCTATTGGCTATCGTTTCCCACATGATGACATCTTCGGCTGTCCTCAGGGTTCCTCCCACACTACAGGAGATCCCGTCGTAAATATTTGATCTTGACAATGTGGTATCGGTGCATCCAGGATGGATTTCTGAGCTGATCGGAGATGTAAAAACACACCACAGGAACATCTGGGCAGATCATCTTTAGAAGCATCAAACAATCAGGGCTTTGCTGACAATCATCAGGAGGAATCAGACCCCAAATCATCTGATTCTAGTGTAGTGTGGACCTGTCATGAGTGGACTTTCAATGTATGTTTGACCATAGGCCATGTTAAGTGTTATTTAACAGAAAATGTCTTTAATATTATCAAATCAGTAGTAGAGTAAAGGGGGGAGGACAACTGTAGTAGTAGTTGTAGCCCCTAAAGAGTGCCACTACAGAACATTAAATATTGAGTCAATAGTCCTTGTTGATCCACTGCTTTCCATCTTGCTTTAGTCCGGTGCTGTAACTAAATCTTGACAGGGAGACTAGATAATCACTGTCTTACTGCAAGTGGAATAGATTTTATAATGACGCACAGACACATCACTCGTATAATAGCTGCGACATCCATGGGTTTGACCCATCCACCACCACTCCAACCTTCCAGACTTTCTTTCTTGTTATACTCATTATTATACCACACAACTTTCCAATAACGCTTGCTTGATATATATGTTGCCAACTCTCACAGAATGACAAACGTCCACATTCAATGTAATTCAACGTAATTGTGGTTTATAGAAACTTACAATGCTAACGTTTTTTTTTTTTTCCTGCCGACTGAGCTGGTAGTTTAGCTGCACTGACAGAACGATCCCCTCAGGGCTGTATGATAATTTCCACCTCATGATCTCAGAATAATTTGCTGTGCACGCTAGTTACAGATGTGAGAAACTAATGCAGTCCTTCACGTGGATGCAAAACATAAATAAATAAACATCAGAGAGAACTAAGTTCTCCTTTCTTGCTGGCAGGACGTTGAAATTGTGAGAGTCAATTTGTCCTCCTTCCTGGATACACTGCTGGCACAATCAGCCAAATATAGCATGGACTTCACAATGTGTGTGTGTGTGTGTGTGTGTGTGTGTGTGTGTGTGTAACCCACATTACAGTAGAAACCCTTGTTTAAGGAAAGAGAACATTTCACATGATGAACATTTCATGTGATGAATAAATTGAGCCGTCACTAATTTATATCTAACTTCACTCTTTAATGAGCTTTTGCATGTAAGAATACATCAACTAGCAGTTGTTCTAGTTATCGTTTAATCTGTTCAGTATTTTTTTATTAACTGATAATAAATCTGAACATTGTGAAAAATTTACATCACAGTTTTCCAGAGATAATGTTGACGTCCTCAAACTAATTGTGTTGTTGGACCGACTTTCTATAACCAAAAATATTCAATTTGAAATTACATAAAACAGAAAAGCAGCAGATTGTCATTTCTGAGTAGCTGGAACCAAAAAATGTTTAGTATTTATCCTGATAACTTTCTTAAAATATTAATTTTCAACTAAAATGCACCCCTGCTATTTATTTATCATTTCTGCTCATATCAACCTTAATCATTTCTTTAAAAAATAAAGATGTAACCTGATTAAATAAAGGTTTTATATGAGCGCTATCTGCTGACAGTACTGCAGACCAACGTATCCTCATACAGGAAGTTATTTTATTATGATTAGTGTGTTTTCCTACAAATGTCCATTAACATGAACGATCAGCGCATCTGCAAAAAAAAGTCAAACAAAACTAGCTAGTAAGTATGGCAGTTATGTGACACGTACAAACAGCGGCATCCTGGCTGAAGGTCTGGTGTTGTAGGACCCAGCCATCCACCCACGACCTCATCCATACGTAGTCTTTGTCGCTCTTTAAAGTACGTCACCTGCTTTTTAGTGGTCTGAAATTAACGTGTAAACTGGCTAATTGTGAAACGGGGTACGTATAGTGATCTAAAATTGATTTGCAAGGTAAATAATCTGTACTGATACTAAGAATTGGCACCTTGAATTTAAGCACCAAAAATGTTATATGGATGAACTTTTTAACACTTCTGATAACAAAGAAAAGTCTCTCCCTGTATATGACTTCATCAACATGCGCCAGCGGTGCCAATCTCAGAAGCACAACAACAAAACCAATGGGAGAGATTTTCCAGCCCTGTTTGAGGTCCAGCGTGTGGAAACCTTTTGGCTTTTGCAAAAAAAGAGATGTCCTTGATAAATCGCTCGCTGTTTGCAGGATATGAAAAGGTCAGATAAAATACAACGGCAGCACGACCAGTCTTTCCACACACCTACGGAGACACCATGCACTTTATTTTTGTAAAATATCATTGCTCTACTGTTTATATTGGAGAGGAGAACAGAAGCAGGTGGTTAAACAACTGTTCATTTGACCTGAAGAGAAGTTAGTTGCACTTATTTGTTGTTAAATATTACTACTCTACCTGTAGCGACTTCAGGAAACTAACTAAAAGCCACTGAGAGGCTGAGAATGGAAAGTGATGCATATCCTGTTGTACTACGAGCAGTGTATGAGGACAGTCTGTGCAGACTGGAGCCTCATACAGTAACAAACTATGATCTCGGCTAAAGAGGCTCGTGTCAACATCGATAAAAGCTGACTCGAGAGTTCAGGTGGTGGAGGGGAAAGTGAGCAAAAACCCAAAACGTTTCAACAGTTGCAGGGTCAGAAGAAGAAAGGCAGAGATGTGGAGAGCTACGCTGTGAATGGATGTGGATAGTTAGTCTGACGGTACCAATGCTAGTGTAGAAAAATGAGTGCCATTATATTTTCTGAATTTTGGATTCGATTTCATACCGAAGTATCGCCTTTCGTGACCTCCTTATCATCTCATCCCTAGTTTGAAGGTAAAAGAAGCCGCCACCCATCACTTCTAAAGCTCACAATTTCATTTGCTTAATCCAGAACTGAAGTGTTATGGCATCGAGTTGTGGTTATACAGGGTTTTACAGTATGTGCTGGAGTGTTTCTTGGCTGCGAGCAGAAACCTTGTCTGGCAACTTCACAGTGATGACAAGGCTTCTTGAAGTTACAGTAAGATGATAATAAGCATATTAACCAAAATGTCAAGCTATATGTGAATGAGACGACTTTCTCTATGCACACAGATATTCAATCAGAGGTCATCAGTGAATTATTTATTCTCTTCCTCATCTCCCCTCTCCAGGGTCTCAGTCGATGATCTTGTAGATATGGTTTTGTTTTTAGCCACTACCTCACTGTGTGTATAAAATAAGCCCTGATGCATTAACATTCAGCCCTTCACCGGCTGACAGCTACGTGTCTGTTTTCCTGCTGAGTGTCAGCCAGCTCTGCATTTTTGGGAGGATTTTTAAAGTCATGTTTCAGGGTTTCTTGCAGGAAGTGGCCTGTGTGCAGGTGAAGGTTAGAATGATTTAAGAAAAACCGTAGAAGCAAACAGAGAGCGTCCTCTAAACTGTAAATCCTGCAGCAAACTGGGAATAGATGAGAGTGACAGTGGTTAAGTTGTGTGCGAATGTGTCATGTGCATGTGCGTGTGCGTGTGCGTGTGCGTGTGTGTGTGTGTGTGTAAAAGTATGAAAGTGTGTGTTTGGTCGATACATACTCCCTGTGGGATTATCACACTGTGGCAGCGGGTGGTCTAATACGCCCATCTGTCAATCATTCTTACACAGGCTTACTGCTGTATGGAGGAGAGAAATACAACACGTATCTGCGGCAGACATCCTCACCATGCATTCAGTCATTATGTGTGTGTCGTTTTTGTCTCATTTTAGACTGACAGGCCATTGTAAAGAAACTAAATAACCTCTTCTACGAGCACATTTTGGAATTAGCTCTGCTGTGACCGACGCCTGTGCTCCGCTGCAGAGACTGTGTATGATTGTGTGCATTATTGTCTTCATTGCCGCTAGTGAAAGTCTTTATCGAAATATGGAAATGTGTTATGAATTAATGGAAAGATGAGGATGCTGAAGGGAATTCTGTGGCTGTATAAATGTTTTGCTCATTGTTATATGTTGGATGGTTGGCTGCACTATTTATTTATGGATATATTCGTGGTGCATGCTGTGACAGTGTGTCATGTTTTCTTCAGCAAATATCTCGTAAATCCAGCACGATATTAGAAATACTGATGCACTAAACACAACAGAATTGATCCAAAGTGCTTTACAGTGCAGAGAGACACAAAAGGAAAAGACTATGGAGACAAAGAGTCACACGAGTGGCTCTGTGAGGCTCTACTTAGACAGGCTGCTTAGGTTTTACAGCTATAGAGTCCTATCACCATAAATTAGTCCTGGTTCTAGGGACAGACAGGAGCCCCTGGTCTCTGGCAGTGTGGTACCTGGCCAGGAGCTCCAAAACATCAGCATGGAGCGAGGCCGTTTCATGTCTTATTGATCTCGGAACCGATCGGCGATTGGTCCGACTACAGATAAGCCTCTGGGGACAAGGGGTCCCAGCGTAGCCAGCGGATATCCGGGCCAAGGTTTCCCTTTCCGTGTGCTACTCATAGCTTAACTTAACTTGAGATGTGAGACCGGGGGTTGGAGTTGAGAGATGACATGTATGAGCAGGTTCTTTCACAAGTAGCCGTTTACAAGCTCATTTTAAGCTAGGGATGCTAATTTAGATTTTTTTTTTTCCACCAAGATCAGTGCGTCGCATGTAGCGATGCTATTTTTAGTGCCTAACAAGTCGCCCTGCTGCAACGATATGATAACGATATATCATATGATATTTTAAGAAAAGGTTTTGCTATGAATGTCCAGCAACATGTATCAATTTCCACTCATTACATGCATACAGACTTTTCAAAATAAAGTTCTGTCTTCACAGGGAACAACTTGATCAGGTTTAGGCAACAAAACATTACAGCTAGGTTTATGGAAAGATGGTTTGGCTTAAAAAGGAAGTGGAGTAACTTAAGTATGTAACTTATGTAATAAATGACGTTTTTTGACCCACTCTTCCACCCTGACCTCCTCCCTACGTGGCGTTCACCACTTTCTACTTCTTGGTTCATAATTATGTGAATTACACACAAATTGTTTTTATGGGATGTATACAGATACTTTCAGCATCCAGAACCAGTTAGATGAGTGATGCCAAAATATAAATAAATATAAAGTTGCAGTAATCAAGGTGGGTAGATATGAAGGCATGGATGAGTGTCTCCAGGTCAGAGGTATGCATTTATCTCCTACAAATTAACATTCCCATACAACTAAACCACATTCACAACTATGTTTAGTTATAGATTGTAAAGCACTGTAAAGTATTTTGTTATCATGCATGTGTCATTGTCATTGATTTTAATTCTGGCTTCCATGCAATTATTTAAAAGAAAAAATAAATTGATCCATCCTTGCCGATTTGTGTTTGAAAAGGAAATACTGTGTAATATATCATCAGATATTGTACATTTTACTCTTAAATACATATATTAACATAACAAACCTGGTCTTAATCAGTCTACTAATAGTAATAATTCCTCTGACTGTTGAACTCAGTGTGGAAGCGGTTACCTGTCAGTCATGGCTGGTTTGCGTCTGTGGTAGAAACGCCTATTTTTGTCCACATGGTAACTCGTTTCCATGGCCAGTCTTTTCAGTCTCTACAGCATATAGGTCACACACATTCACATACATTAACCGCATAAAGGACGTCACACACGCTACATACGTAAGTGGTAGTCATCGCCCTTTGAGAAGCCTTCTTTTCTCCTCCACCAATCACATTGTGTCCTACTTCACAGCTTTGTCCGCCTTTGTCTCTGAGTCCATCTAGAAATTATGGCAACATTGAATGCCCTTACTGATGTGATAATTCACTGTAGTCAAGCACATGAAAGGAAGGTAATGTTAGTCATCTCTCCTCCCTGTGGGGGAGAGGAACCAGAGCAAGCAGATGAAATAACCGGCTGATTGATTGATTCCAAGTCTCAGAATTAAGGTAATGAGCAGCACTAGTGCTTCCTGTCATTTCTATTCCTATTTAACCTGCATTTATCAGGCACTAACACTGTGGCTGTCGCTGCAATCTAATATTCTTACATGCTGGCCAGTCAGATGTGACAGGCAGATTACTCCTTGCACCTTCTGCTGATTGAAAACAAAATCTGAATGTGTGATTTGCATTATTTGCCGGCCCGTGGGCAGAGCGGTTGTGCAGCAGGAATTTAATAAAGTATGCGGTGCATGCAGTAAACTGTTGATCTGCAGACATCTGCATCTGTGATGAAACACCTTCTGTTCTGGTACTCCCACGTTTGTATTTTAGGCCACAGAAAAGACTGATTTTTCTTTAATAATTTCATGCATTGGCAAGAAAATATTCTATGAACATATCTGGTGGCTTAATCCACAATAACTAAGATCAAGGTGGGACTGATACTGGTGTGTGCAGCAGGTTATGGAAAATAAATATTCAAAATCTACACAGTTGATTTCTCACCTCTAAAATGTTCAGAAGTGAATTTAGTGATGAGATAGCTATAAAATATACATATACATATTTGCATTGTGGGATACGGTACGTGAGGATGTATACTGGAGATGTTTTCCAAATCAGTAAGATATCCAGGTATTATATACTGTCGATCTTGCTTTGGTTCGTATACTGCATACTACATGCTACATTTTGGCCAAATCAGTACGTAGTAGTATACTAGTATAGTATGTGGTTGCGGATACAGCCCTTGTATTTGTTGGTCCTATCTACCTCCCCTGCTGCCCGCCCTTTAAACTACTTCACCACAGCAATGTCTCTTAGCATTTAGTGTTGCCGCAGATGGGTTTACACTGTAGTTAATGGAAAGCCTTTCAGTTTTCTGGTGCTAAAGGGTCCCTTGTGTGGCGATGGCCATGACACAATGTCAATATTTGATGCCCTTGGGCTGAAATAACTTTAATTTCTTTATCATTTCATTTCACTTCATTTTAATGCTTCATATTCCAGCTACAGTTAATGTTATCGGACACACAGTGACTCAAACCATTTCGGGGCTCCTGAGGGTCTGGATGTCTGGGGCCCCTGTTGGGGCTGGCTGGTCGTCCGGCCTGGACAATGTGGTGAAATCTAAAAACAATGACGCAATAACATGGAAGATCTATGTGGCTGAACTGTTACATCATCTGGGACAGTGTAAGCAAGAGAAACTGTGAAAGCCACAGGGCTTATGGTGTTTAGACCACACACACACAACACACACACACACACACACACACACACACACACACACACACACACACACACACACACACACACACACACACACACACACACACACACACACACACACACAGTCCATGATCAACATTAAAACACACTAAAGCTGCATACAGTCAGTAAGAGGCTCTACACGACACAAGCTGTCTCCGAGGAGAAGGCGTGGGCCGGGCAATGTGAGTCTGTGTATTTACGGTGGAGTTTTAGAGGGCTGATGGGAGTATGGGGTGGTGGGTAGGAGGGGTGGGGGGCACCCACCTTTGCAGCAGGCTGAACCCATGGTGGCCAATCGAGAATCCAGAGGTAAAGATGTCCCATCCCCAAATCCACAGTACCAACAGCTCACGGAGGACACAAACAGAGCAAAGATGTCCAAACCACGAGGGGACGGTGACCGACTGACCACCTTTAGCTAATCCTGGCTACCGCTCATAGCTGCAGACGAGCACTTGTGGTTGAAAATGTGAAGGAAGGGCAGAGGGAGGTGGGAGCAGATGTAGACAGCAACGAGGCTTTTTTGGGGGGTAATCCTGCAACGCCGCCACGGTGTCCCATTTAGCCCTTCACCAGGTCGCTGCCGTACACGGCAGCTCACTGGTGGGTGACGTCCATGAGAGATGGCAACAACTGCAGGATTACATCTTTAGATTAGATTAGATTAGATCTCTCTCTTCATTCATTCTGCCCTCATCTTTCTCTGTCCTTTATATATTTATTTGTTTCTCATTTTCTCGGAGGCCTCGTAATCCCCGAGCTATCCCTCCGCACCACAAACCACTCTAAAGGCTGTGTTCACCTCACTTGACTGGACACATTTTCTAGTTTCACTCAACATTTATTGACTGAACCATCGACACAAGTGGACATCGACAAAGCTGCGTACATAAAAGTGCATCATGTTGCTATATACGTGTATACTGAAGCTGTAAATGATTAGTGGTTGTCTGTGTGGTTTTAATATCACTCCATCAGGCATTAAATCGGTGCTGTAGCGTGCTGCCATCACCAAACTGCCTCTCCAGAACCTCAGAAGTGAGTAAATGATAACTAAGCAACCAAAGGTAATAAATAGCTAGACGGAAAAAAAAACAACATGGAATTTGTTCAAAATGTTTTCTCGTCTTCTCACCTCCCTCTCGCTCCTCTCACACACAGATTTACTGTATATGCTAAGTGGACTTGCATTTCTACAGCACTTCTCCGCCCTTCCAACCACTCAAAGCCTTTTACACATCATGTCAGCATTCATCCAGTCACACACACATTCATACACTGATGGCAGAGGCTGCCGTGCAACATATACATATATATTTTAAAATCTGTATAAAAGTATGTACAAAAATAAATGAACAAATAAATGTAAATGTATATTTGTGTTTTGTTATTTATTCCCTTACTTCATTTTATATTTCAACGTTTTTTTATTTACTTATTTATTCTTTTATTTATTCATCTTTGTTTCCACATTTATTCATTATTTATTTCACTTTATATTTCCACATTTTTATTTACTTTTTACTCTTTTAGTCATTTATTTATTTATCTTCACATTTCTACATTTCATATTTACTGATTTATTTATTTATTTCTCTTTATATTTCACAGATTTTTATTTACTCATTTATTATTTTAATTATTTCTATGACTCCACGCCTTGCTCCCTCACTCAAACAATCATAGAGGGTTTGAAAGACAGAAGCTAAATTTGGTTTAGTGTCACTTAGACTGGATTTTTAAAAAGTCAACTAGTGTTGCACACACACACACACACACACACACACACACACACACACACACACACACACACACACACACACACACACACACACACACACACAAATACTTCATAAAAGCTTTAAATGTTTTAGATAAAGCCTCCACAACCTGCACCAAACAAATAACCACAATCAATAGAAGAACCGTTAAATCCATCTGCCGACTTCATCAAATCCTTCCAAGCAGAAGTACACAAATCAGTCCACACCTCTGGAAAACAACGCAATCATTTCCCACAAACCCAGAGCTCCCACTGGCGGAGGCATTGATCATTTCTCCTGGCCTAATCGGCCCTGGATCGTCCTGGTGTAAACAGGAACTTTCATCCTCTTGGCAACGCTCTCGTAATCCCACCGAGGGGATTATACCAGGAGGTCATTTAGGAGGATCAAACCATGGGGGGATTTGAAATGGATCCTGAGGGAGATTCAGGAATATGAGCTGGGTGGCTGAGGAAGAACAGGTGAGGGATAGGTGGATGGATGGATGGATGGATGGAGGGAGGAGAGGAAGAGAAGAGCTGCTGCTTTGCTACTCACCTATATCTGTCTCTTTGTGGTTCTTGACAAGTTCAGCGAGCTCAAAGTTCCCAGCTATAATGGCGACCTGGAGAGAGAAATACAGTTTTTTTTAGATCAGATGTACAACTTAAAGAGCACAAAAGGACATAAAAACACAGTACTTTAAAAAGGCACACAGGTAGCTCTTTATAAAAACACACCATATACCCAGCGTCAATTAAGCAAAGCGCTCCCTATATATGAGAATGCTTTTCCACAGAACAACTTGTAAGGAAAAACAGATGTTAAATACTGAAGTGAAAGAAGTTTCACTGTTTTTACTAGGAAGAAACAGCCACTTAATCACAGTAATGTGAGTACTTTCCTGCTCTCTGAGCAGCCACTGACTCTGAACACACATGACACAATGGCGTGCACAAGAAAAGTCACATGTTTCTGTGATGGGGAGTTGAAGTTTTCTGCTGCTACCGATGGAGGAACCTGCAGCCATGGTGATCTCATAGTATCCATCGATAAAAACAAGACAACAAACTAAATGTAGATGTTTCTTGCCTTCTAAGACAAATCTGAGTGGTCACCAGATATACTGTAGCAATTAAAAAAAAAAAAAAAAACGTCTCACACAAGTACAACATTTTCTTTTCTTTACACCTGGACAAATATTCAAATATGAAATCTAAATTTGATAAAACAATTGAATTCAAGGTCTGATTTAGGGCTGGACAAGATGGCTAAAATTGTCTATCCTGATATAGGTCATTTTATATATCATGAAATAGCATGTTTTCTGGTAACACAATAAATAAATAGTTGATATGAAATAACCACATGGTGAACTTCATATTTGACAAGTACTGAGTGTTTTCTCATTTTAAGAACTTGAATGCAAAATGAACATAACAGCTTTAAGTGAAATTATAGAGAATAAATAAATAAATTAATAAATATAGGCCTAGAATATATCACGAAAAATATATATAATACACATTTTTATATCGTTTTGCTGATATGTGTTGTCATATTTCCAAACCCTTGTCTGATTCGTACTTATTACAAGGTTCACTCACTCTGTCCTAATCAGTGTATAGAACACAAGAAGAACATGAGATGTGACTGAAAGCACTGGAAGAAGCTGGGACTGTAAGTGGAGTTTTGATTCATTTATCAAACTATAATTTCAAAGGTCACGAATGAACTTCAATTTCTAATAAATCAATTGAGCTGTGCTCTGAAAGATGTAAGGATTTTTAAAAGCAGTAATCATCATTTTTTATGGTGTTTATGACTGTAGATTTTATTTTATGATATCTTATATCTAATTTGAATATTTATTTTGGTGTCCAATTAATGTCTGACTGAACTCTTCATCTTTTTCCAAATTAAAGCAATTTTATTTCTAAACTCCAGATCGATTGGCTGCATCACAGAGAGCAGTGTGTTATGAGCGCGTCCAGCAGGGGGCGGTAGAGGGACGGAGAGCTGAGCCGGCTGCAGAGGTTGTTCCACGGTCACTGACCCAGTTCAGGCTGCTGCCTGTTGTCACCGTGCTGCACACAGTGGTTTCTGCAGAGCGCCTGCAGAGCTCGCGGGGTGCTACAGGGCTACAGTGCACCTCGAGTCAGAACCGTCGGTGTAAAAATAGTCAGGTTCACTTTCCACTCATATGTTGCACACATACACTCACACATGCACGCACACACACACCTCAAGGGAAACCCAGCAGCATTATATAAGCATGCCTGCTCTGATTCCTGGAGAACAAATATTCAGGAGGAAGAGAGAGAAAAGGTGTATTATTAAAGCAGAGTTGGCTTGAGTAGTAATACTGCTCCCTCCCTCAACAGTTGACCTCTTCTTCATATCAATAAAAACTAGAAGAGAAGAAGCACAGCCAAGATGTTTTCCACCAGTGCGGATCCTCTTGAATTTTTCAACACGCTGCATTAATATACAACATATTCCATATTTTCTTTCAACTGAACTGTGAGTCAATAAATGTATGTTCTTCATGGTAGCAAATGTGACGTTTCCTGTGAGGGAGATGGAGGAGGGGATGCTGGCTGGGTCTCCCACTCACTCTGAGGATCTCCCATAATGCAGCAGTCGCGATGTGCGACAAATCTATGACAGGCTACACTCTCCCACAGGAAACCTGATCCCTGAACGGCACACGCTCGGTGAACGTGATGGAGTAACACGTCAGGGGGAAGTGACAGAGTGAAAGATGAAGTCATCGTTTCCACCGTGGCCTAAAAACGGACTGAGGCAGAACTAACAGGATGTGTGACACGTTGAAACAACTGGTAAAGTGGTAACAGTTTACCTCTCAACACCATAAAGACACAGCACAGGTATTGGACAGCTGAGATATAATAACAGTATATATACAGTAACACGCTCAAGATGTTTTTTTGGCAATAAAACAGCAGACTTTTGGAACAGCACACAAGGCTCTCTCATCGATGTTACTTCACTTTCTCCACAAGGTTCTGATTTGGTGATTTAAGGTCAAATGAAGTCCAATAGGTTACACATATTTTTACATAAAACTGTGCAGCAGGCGGCTACCTCCGATTCTGAGAAGTAAAGCCAAAGCTGAAGTGCCTTAAACTTGCACTCTTTCTAACAGCCAGTAGGGGGCGACTATGGAGCGCTAGAGACCACCTTGGAGAAGTTAGAGGAAGTAGACACCTGGGACTAGGTCCGGTTTTCAAAATAATGTGTTAACAAAGCGAACTGAATATACAAAATACATCTATAGAAATAAGATTGATTGGATTATATTCACAAGAAGTATAAAACATTACATTTCCTTTATAAATCAAAAAGAAAACACCACTAATCTGTGAGGGAAATGTCTTTATTCTTTAATTTTTGGGTTGCTGGAAAAACTGTAATAAATCATATCTGACAGTGATCCTGATATATTTGACGTCAGGAGATCTCTGCTGAAAATCAAACATTCTTACTGGATTAATTTAGATAATTTCCAAAGTAAAAGTCCCTAGAAGTGTATGACTCAGCTTTTCCCCCATGGTCTAGTGTTAAAAAAATATTTAAAAATCCCAATAAGTATCAAACTGGCACCCAAGTATCGTGATAGCATTGTATCAGGACATGGGTGTATCATCCCAGCCTTAGTAAACATGTAGGTTTGTAATATTGGCCTTCCGTTCAAACTTTGGTGGAGTGCTCCTTTAATCTAAAAAGGAGAATTAAGGATATTGATAAGGTAATGCTTCAAATCAGCAGTAGTTCCCTCTTTGCAGATGCTGCTGATTAGTTTGTCAGCGACTGAGTGGCAAGTTTCCGTCGACAAGAGCAGAATTATCTCTATACTGAAAATGAACAAATAGCCATCATATCCATTCTCATCACAGGCCTCTCCAGTATTTTGACATTTATGACTGATGGCTGTTTCCTGTCAACAAAGTGAAAATGATTTTACTAGAACATACAAGCGTCTGTATTTGTATCTCACTGCACAGCAGTGGACAGGAGATGAGCTCCAGATGAAGTTATGGTGCAGCTCACTGAAGCGTAGACTGCTGGGTGAAGGATTATCAGCAGTAGTGCATGCTTATCATCTAATCCCATTCATTTTTCCTTTAAGTAAAATTTAAGAATTACAGAAGCTACACAGGCGATGTTTCTTTGTGAATCCAATGCAGAGGTTACAGAGGTTAAAGTGGTTACGAAGGGCTGCAGTTGGACGCGTTCATGAGGTAATGATGAGGTAACGTGACTCGAAGCCAGGTAACCAATAAGCAACGAGAAACACAGTCCCAATTTATCCCTCATTATCATTCCACCACCCGCCATCACCACCACTTCTGCCTTCACCACCATCACCGCCCCCACATCGATTCCTGTCCTGTTCTCCCCTGGTTGTCATGGAGACAGATGGTTGTGTATAACAGAAGTAAGCGGCGGTGTTAGCCGCTCGTTGCCGAGTAGAGCATCAGCCGAGGCAACGAGTCTGCCAGATCAAAACCAAAGAGTGGGGGTGGAGGACGCAGGAGACGGAAAGTCAATCAGCAATCAATGAAGAACAACAGCCCAAGACAGGAAGGAGAAAAGACCCTGTGGTCTTCCCTGAGGCAATTAAAACAGGGTGCATTAACTTAACAAGCTAATCAGACTCCAGTACTGAGACCAAACTTTTTCTACATTCTGCTTCATCACACCCACCGAGTCAGTTTGGGCCACAATAAGTCAAGTAGTAGCTCCTAAAATGGATGTACAACAGATTTATTTTAAGGTTTCCACAAGAGCAAAATCATTTACATCTAGTTGGAGAGAGCTATTTATTACCAAGTATTAAATACTGGTAGATATAGAGTTATAGAGTTTAAACTGCAAGCTTTAGGCGCTCATGCGTAGAGGAGCAGGAGCAAAGTGGAGGTTATCAATTAATGAGACTATTTATGACTTTAGAAAGGCCTTCATCAGGGTACACCTTTCAACACCCTTTTTCTCCAAAAGAGTGGACACCGTGTCCACACAGGAGCCAGGATTTCATCCAACTGTATCACAAATTTTAACCAGATTCAGAGAAAATTGCCAAAAGAAAATGCAAATGAAGAGGTATAATTAAAAGAGCACCAGTGAGGAAACTTCCTGTGCATCAGATGTGTGCCGAGCAACGAGGAGACGGAAGTCACGTGATGCTTCATGTGCATCATCATTTATTCACAAAATCTCTCACATTTTGCTTTTATCGCTACACCAACTTTTCCTCCTCAGCCAAGCGTTACATTTCTTTTGTGCAATATTTCAAGACTTTTTCGAATATGTAATATAAGCCCTGTCCACAGCATTTGAGCAAACTTTGAGGACCAGCTACAGCAAAACTCTATGGAACAGCAGCAATTTTTTTTAATGAATGATGCTACAGGTGATGCAGGTCACTGCATTATGGTACATTTGCATGGATGAAATTCTACAAAACGTAATTAGTAGTTTCGACATCTCCATTGTTGCATGTTTTTGTATTTCCATTAACACTGGAGTCATAATTTCAGGTGCCGTTGCTGCTAAAAATGTCCAATTATTCCCATTTCCCCGCTAGCATCTCTAGGGCTGCTGTACGCAGCTATTGTTGCTATGGCACCAAAACTCAAAGCTGCTCACTGGGGGTTTAAACTGAAAGAGGTTAAAAATGGCTTCTAATATTTATACAACTATTTATGCACTGAAAAAGAAATTAGCAAGAAAAATGGCAACAAATGGCCTAATAGCCTAATGTTTTTTTTAATTTGACATTTGAATTTAAACGTGAATACTCTGACATGCTGTAGTACATGACATGTCAGTGGTGGATGTAATTTGCTGCATGTGACTCTGAATAATAAGGCAGAGAGGGAATCATGTGACGCACAGTATGTGCCAAAGGCGATGGGAGGAACACGAGAGTGTGTGGGGGGCAAAGAGGGCAGAATATAAAGAGGGAGGAAGGAAGTGGGAAATAGACAATGACTATAATGAGGAGTGGAGGGAGGAATTAGATAAGAAGAATGGCGAAGGAGAAAGTGCAGAAGAGATAGAAAAAAGTGGAGAGGTAAATGAAATTAGTTATTGTAGAGAGGATGAAAAGCTTAGAGGAGCACAGAGGTTAGACTGAAGGGAGGCAAAAAGAGCAAAGAAGAGTTAGAGGAAGTGGAGAGGATGTGACCAATTGCTGGAGAGGGATTGTTAAATAAAGAAAATGAATTTTTATCTCTTTGAAAGCCCTCTATCTGGAGAATGGGGCACTCAGAGAGGATGATGGGAGTTTTCTATGCTTCAGCTCTGCTCAAATTTGCTTCCTTTTGTTGTATGCAACAATGGTGATCAGGCTAAGATGTGGTGTGTACACACACACACACACACACACACACACACACACACACACACACACACACACACACACACACACACACACACACACACACACACGGCAAACTGACACATGATATTATGGTACGGCCACACACCCACACAGTGTCCTAATTAAGAGCACACGCAGCAGCGAGCGGGCCTCATTCAGCTGTGGCAATCGCTTTTTATTAACATTTGCACTTTCCAGCTGTTAATTTGCTTCCTAATGATGGTGTTTTCAAGCAGATCCCTCGGTCGAATTGACAGGCGTGCTGAGTGCCGACTCTCTTCAGAGATTCTTGGACTCTCGGTTACAAAGAAAAACAAAAAAACCCATATACAAATAAAAGCTTCACACTATAAAAAGGATTCCTTATTAGTAACCCCTTAATGAGAAAATGTTCCCACCGATTGTATGTACACTGTACATGTATTTACAATATTTGTGGACATGGCTGTCCATAAACTTTTGGCCATTTGGTCAACAGTTCACCGTCAGGAGAGCTACTGTAGCGGCCATGGTGCTGCATTCACTGTCTCCACTTCATCGTCTGGAGAGTTACTGTAGCAGCCACGGTGCTGCATTCACAGTCTCCACTTCATCGTCAGGAGAGTTACTGTAGCAGCCACGGAGCTGCGTTCACTGTCTCCACTTCATCGTCTGGAGAGTTACTGTAGCAGCCATGGTGCTGCATTCACTGTCTCCACTTCATCGTCTGGAGAGTTACTGTAGCAGCCACAGTGCTGCATTCACAGTCTCCACTTCATCGTCAGGAGAGTTACTGTAGCAGCCACAGTGCTGCATTCACAGTCTCCACTTCATCGTCTGGAGAGTTACTGTAGCGGCCATGGTGCTGCATTCACTGTCTCCACTTCATCGTCTGGAGAGTTACTGTAGCAGCCACAGTGCTGCATTCACAGCCTCCACTTCATCGTCAGGAGAGTTACTGTAGCAGCCACGGTGCTGCGTTCACTGTCTCCACTTCATCGTCTAGAGAGATACTGTAGCAGCCACAGTGCTGCATTCACTGTCTCCACTTCATCGTCAGGAGAGTTACTGTAGCAGCCACGGTGCTGCGTTCACTGTCTCCACTTCATCGTCAGGAGAGTTACTGTAGCAGCCACGGTGCTGCGTTCACAGTCTCCAGTTCCCCATCAGAAGAGCTACTGTAGCAGCCACGGTGCTGCGTTCACTGTCTCTAGTTCCCCGTCAGGAGAGTTACTGTAGCAGCCACAGTGCTGCATTCATTGTCTCCAGTTCCCTGTCAGGAGAGTTACTGTAGCAGCCACGGTGCTGCGTTCACTGTCTCCAATTTACTGTCCAGCAGTATTAGCAGTCACTGCAGTGTTGTGGACATTCAGCCACTTTCCCAGCAAAAGTCTCCACCACACATTTAGTTAAACAGGTTGTCAGCTGTGTGTCTGTCTGTTGTAATGATAGCGATTGCCTAACAGTATGTTTGTGCTACGTTAGCAGCTGCTAGCTGTAGCAGACAGTGTGTGTACCGTTTGTTGGTGAATAAACGCTACGAGGCTACAAGCTACAACTCCTCAGCTGAGCTGAAGTCCCGAGCCAACTTCCTGTCTCTGCTTTTTCCTGCTTTATCTGCTTCTTGTATTTGTTTTGTTGTCCCATGCTTTAAGAGCTGGTCTAAAGGCTAAAGCCTGGTCTAGCATACCGCTGAATAAAACACTTAACTGTTCCATACAGCATACTACTGAGGAATGCAGTATGCAGTACGTACTGCAGTATGCAGTACGTACTGCATACTGCGTTCCTCAGGGTCAGCGTGACCAGTGGGTGTACACCTCCGCTCTGTGTGGATGATCACATCCCTACAATGTGTTGGGACCCACCACTTGTAGCGTAGTGGCCACCACTATGCTACAGGTAGTAGCGTGGTGATGGAACGCGTCCTCCAAGCAGACATATAAACAGTACTACTAAACATCTGTGGTGTCCACACCATGTACCACCAAATGTACTGCAAAGCTCCCAATTCATGCAAAAAGCTCAAAAATACCTGTCTAAAATACTACAAGGCCGAAGGTTTGTGGAAACTCCTCTCCACATACCTTTGTACTTTTGGTCTGGGTCAGTTTTTCCTAATTAGTAAAAGGGAAACATTAATGCAACATGAAGTGATATTTTACACACTATTGTTCTTCTATCTTAGTGTTTGTCCCTTTTCTGTTTTCCAACATGTCAGTGTAACCCTAACTCGTGCACAAAGCAGCTCCATAAATAATGGTTCTCCCAGTTTGGTGAGGAACAACAGACCTGATCACCCAACATCAGTCACTACGTTTACATGCACAAATTATTCAATTACCTTATTCCAAAAAAAGACAATATTCCTAATAAAAATGAATATTGATAATATTCCCATTTACATGCAGCCGTGCATACTCCAATAAATGTGCGAACACAGCTTCCCTCTTACATCCACCTTCTTGAAACGGTCAGTGCTGTGATATTTGTGCATCTCCAAAAACCTGTTGATATCCAAGTCTTTCATAATGTTTAAAAGTAGGAGTATTCCTTCTTCTGACCAGAAATATGGGTTTTTCTTTGGGCCATCTCTGCAAACTGCCAGCTGTTTTTTTTTGTGTGTGTGTGTGTGTACAATGCTGTGCGTCATAAACTGCCAAAATAAAAATAATCCCACATATCCAAAGAATGCTCCTAAAACCTGAATATTATCCCACACATTTCAATCAGTGAATGCTCCCTTCAGAATAAGGCCTAATTCAGAAGATGTTGCTTTCATGACCCCTATCAAATTCAGAATATTATTATATTCGTACTAATAGTGGAGCATGAGTTTGCATGTAAGTGCAGTCAGTGTTGGACCTCACAGCGCTTGTAACACCAGGTTATAAAATGTGGTGAAAAGCATCAAACCAGAAGAGTGGAGGCTGTAAGAGCAGCAGATTAATACCTGTGGTTTTGGAATCACACGTTTGAGAATCACACAGTGGTGTAATGTTTGGGTATACTCATATTTTTAGTTGTGCTGTACATGTACAATCCATACTCAAATGCTTTACATCTTCTAATTTGTAGTTTGTGCTTTTGTTTCTGTTCCAATCCGTCTTTCCTTCATCTTATTCTACTTCAGTTATTTAATTCCTGCATTCTTCCCAGAAAACAGGCATAAACTTGTTGGCTTCAGCTCCTGGCTCCATGTGTAGGTGGAGAGTGCAACAGTGATAAAGATAGTAAGAGCAAGAGAGCGAGTTTTTCCACTCGAAAAACAAGAGCGAGTCCACAGCGTGTCTAGTGGCTGCTTGTTGTTCTGCTGTTGAGGCTGCTGTCAGCAGAGGATCTGCTGTTTGTGTCTCTACAACAGATTTCTCGCTGTATGTTTGTTGAACACGAGTGCAAAATGTTGGCTGCAGAAAAGAGCTCTCGTCTGCGATGCTGAGAGACTAAAACCGTTTCCTGTTTTAGACTGATGGATGACCAAATGACAGATTTGTTGGGTGTCTGGAAGACACACACAAGGCTGCATTGCTGCAGAAACTTCAATGTTGTTCAGATCTTATATATAGAAATATGAATAACCACATTTCGCATGTTGCCTATAGATGTTTAACATTATAAGCCAGGATAAGATTCCTTAGTCTGCATGTGAAATCATTAATTCAAGATTTCCTGCTAAAATGTTGCCCATCTATACCATCAGATGACAAAACAGTACCAAACATACAGTGTAAGTGATGTTTCAAAGAACAACCTCACTGGATGCTGACTTCCTAAAGGCCCTACTTCCAGATGTATGATGCAACAGAGCAGAGTATTAATCCTGGGTCCTGCAATACACTCAAATAGAAACAAAGCTGCATGTAACATCAACGCAGAGATGTAAACTCCATCTAGGCTGTGGCTGCAAACCTAGCTGAACGTTCAAACCCAAACTAACACCCTGATGTGGTCTCCGTTCGGCCTGGGCTCAGTCCCTTTATGAAGCGCTCCAGCTAATGAAGCGCTCCACTGGAGTGGCTGTGGAGCACAGTCAAGGACCCCGTGGGACAGCCTTTCATAAATGCCTGCCTGAATAAGGCTCTTTTGTAACTCAGGCGTAGGTTATGAGTAAATCATGCCCAGATAGGCAGCTCTTAACGCTGCTGGGGTTTTCCCTGCTGGGATGGATGTGTTGCTGAAGCACACACACTCAAACCACCACCAATACAAACATACATGCATACACATACATGTCACACCAGCTCATATTCATCAATTATGCAAACACACACTAAGTACTTCTTGTATAATTAGGCATCTCTGTTTTATGTCTGCAGTGATGAAGTGATTTTGGATGATTGTAATTATTATGATTACATGCTCCTCCTACATGAACTCTTATAATATCTCTTTCAGAACAAGTTAACTCTAAACTGCAGCTGGAGCTCTTCCTCAGTGTTGGCCAAAGTTGATATTTTGCAGATGACACGGTGCGTTTTAAATGTGTAAAGACGTGCAGTTAAGGACCAGAAGCTAAATGACTAAGCAGACATTGTCAAGGATTGATGCTCCTCTCAACACCGGTTAATGGAGACAAATCTAATACTGGCCAGAAAGACATGTTCAATCCCCTGTTGCAACTGACCTTGACCGTTTTGCACTGTTGCCATGGTAACAAATGAGCCAAAGAAAATGTGCTGCTACTTAAATTGTTTTCCCTACACTGAAAGCTGAAATCGATCTTCAATAATCGCTTGCATGCAAATAGCAATGAAGACGAGTGGGGTTTTTTTTCGGTCTCTACCTGAAATGGACTCTGGCTGTTGTAGTTCTTCACTTCTTTGTCGGCTCCACGAACAAGCAGCACTCTGGCACAGTTATCCTGGGGAAGAAAGAGAAAAATATCAAAACAAGGCTGAGTAAAGGTCTAAAAACACCAACATCCTCTGATTCTCCTACTTTGTTGAGAAAAAAAGCTGATTAGCTCCCAGTTAATTCTCCAAAAGCAAAAGAAGTCAGAAGAGCAGAAGATCAGTGTGGCTGAACGTCTGAACATCTCAGCACTGACAGAGGAAAAGAAGAAGAGAAGGACAGAACATCTACCTAAATCAGGAGAGGAGCTTCATTCGCTGTTAAGTGTGTATCTATTGCTCCACTCAAAGAGAACGAGGGAGTGAGAGCGAGAGAGATAGATAGCGACACAGAGAGAGAGAGAAGAACAGAGGGATGGAGAGTGCTGAGGGGTTTGAATCTACTGCACAAATCGCCCACAAAGTGCTCAACCACGCATGTACTGTGCACACACACACATGAATATAAATACTTTTTTTTTTAGATCCACAATAACCTATTGAGAGTTGAGAAACGGCTCACACAGATACTGATACTCAGCCATAATCTGCACACTGTTGTCAGCATCAGAAATGCTTCTACCAGTACACATTTAACATCTTATTTTAAGACATGCATGATGTTATTTTTACATTTCCATCTGGAGTGTAGCGAGCCCACGACATTTTCTCTATACACCACATTTATAATGGAAATGTGTGACAGTCATCAGAGCAGAGCTAGGACTTGCAGCATTTTAGCGTTAAGAAGATAAAGAGAAGCAGAGGACACAAGGAAATATAAGGACTGGAGAGACAGAGGGACGATATGTGAGAAAGGTCCAGTCTCTGATGTCTGTGATGTGGAGGCTAATCCATGCTTGGACACCGTGGAAACTTCAGCTTCAAATGCATATTTCTTGTGCACTTCATGTTGCGTTAGAGAGTGCAGATCAGTGATGGAGAAGATGACAGTGGAAGCACCAATGGAGGATTCTCATATAGTTTTAGCTGGAAGTTTTTATGCAACGTTGTGCACTGGAATCTGGTCAGAGTACTCCATCTATCAAGGAGGAGAGAGAGTTCATGCATATTTATGATGTACAGTATAACAGCATAATAACAAGAATAATCCAGGTTACATCAACCCCCTCTGTTCCACAGCCAGTATTATCATCGTCTTCAGTGCTTCAGCTCTGCAGCTGTAAATTATAACACTGAGGTTAGTCTATATTTTTTATTATTGTCAAGAAATCTCATGAAAAGACCCCAATCACTAGTGAATGCATCTATTTACAAGTACCTGCTTCTGAAAATAGACCCTAACAAATGCATTACTAACGTTCGTTACAGCGACCAAATTACTGAGACTTTAAAAAGAATAAACTATATATTTGTGAGGTGTTTCAGAGTGGGAACCAATGGGCTTGGATATAAGAGACAGACAGGAAGTGAGGAAGTATAGAGTGGTGTGGGGATGGTGTATTTTTGTAGATCAACAGGAAGTTAGCATCACCCAGGTTTCATCCACTAACAGCCAATGGGATCGTTCTATTGGTAAAACGCTAACGGTAGGCTAACGAGCTACATCAGGGTTGCGTGAAGCAAGTAAACACGACGACGCTGCAAGGAAGTGATGACGTTTAATAGAGAGATGGACTAACACAGCGTTGGTTTTGATGGTTTCATGGGATTTGTTGACTATAAGAAAACAACATAAAAATGGCTGCCTCGTCCTCAATTATCATATTAAAATGGACAACATATGGAGACTGATGTAAGGATCATAGGTCAAAAGCATGTGGCTCCACAGCTCCAGAGCAAGAATGATATTTCTTAAGTGGAACTAAATGCTTTGATTCATATCCACCAGCTGGCTGTTTTTATTCCAGGCTGTAGCTCTCTGTGTAACTGGCGACGCTCCAAGGGCAATGTGGTAAACGGTCTCAGATGACTGGCTCCACAAACAAGGGTTAGAGGCTACTGCTGACCTTTAGCTAGAGGCTACACTGACAGCTTTAAGTCAACTGGTCTTTGAGATGCTTCATCTATTCAGTGCGCAGTTAATGGACCATATTTTCTTATCGTCAATAAATCTCATGAAAGGACTGAAACCAATAAATGTGTTAGTCCGTCTCAATAGAGTCCTATGCTGCCTTCAAATGTGCTCATGTTTACGGTGTTTACGAGATGGGAAGTCGTGTACACGAGGTGCGTGGCGTTCGAGTGGTTGGTTGTGAAAAACACCGCTGCTAAGCAACGACAATATTAACGTTACTGTCCGAGTCTAGAAGCCACAGAGGATAATGATTTAGTGAGCTAGCTAGTGGGGAACCTAATGCAGGCAATGCAAAGACATAATGACAGAGGAGAAAGATGAGGTCGTTATCAACATTTTCCTCAGCTGTATTATAAAATTACCAAGAAAAACAATATATGACTAAAATTACAATATACTGTACAATATTAACTTATTATGGAACAATAAATGAACTTAGCTCTTCAGGTTCCCTCGTCTGGAGGCTAATGGGTTTTTTGATCAGGTTTTTATTTAGATGCCTGAAATAAAGTCTGTGCTGTCAAGCTGAAGAGATTTTAATTTTTTGTTTAACAACCTAAAATACATCAATAAATACTACACTTTTGACTACAATTTTGAAGCTTTTACGTGTCTTATAAAAGGCGGCTGTTAACAAGTGGCTAAATGAGGCTACTAAACGTCATCACACTGACTCGTCGTCCTTTACAGACTCCTCGTTTATAACCTGACGTTAACTTTTTACTTCTGGCGATTGCATTCACACTTCAAAAATCTTGGTGTTCATTAGTGTGGATTATCTTACGGACCTAAACGTGTCAGTATCATAAAGGTTTGTTTGCCACTGAGTTTATTTTCTGCTATGATCCAAAACCCAATGAAACAATGCCGCTGGCTTTTTGTCGAGGAAATCACTGTGATGCTAACTTCCTGGCTGGCCTACAGAAACCCATCAACCCTGTAGCACTATATACTTTCTGACTTCCTGTCTGTGGCTCTCACCACTAAGCCCACTGGTTCCGACTGAAGATTTAAATCTTTAAAAATGAAGTAATTTCCTTAAACAGCTGCTGACTGTGGTTTTCATCAAACGTTAGTCTGGAAATGGTGAGTATTAGTGGCAGCCGGATGGTGGATGTGGGGTTGACTCAGAACAGAGTGTATGTTCATGGTGATGAAGCAACATGTCAGCCAGTGACACAGTGAGGCTCACTGATGTGTTGTGTTTTTATAGGTACATTTTTTAGAAATTTAAACTCAAGTCAGGTGAAACCAAACAGACTCCAAGATGGAAATTTTGTGGAAGTTGATGGCGCTTGGGTTGAGAAACTAATCAGAAATAGAAATACAAGGAAATATTTGCACCAGAAACCAATTGAACATAAATTCATACGTTGTAAGAGTTAGTAAGCACATTTAAGATGTAAAGTAGAGGCAGACAGTCACTTGGCAGTATGGTTATACCTCTGGGGATTCTCTGATCAGCATTAGAGAGTCAAACACATGAGCATGATAAATAACATGCAAGGAGAACGGCAAATGGTTCGTCCCACGGGGGAGAGAGGAACAAAGAGTCTGCAGGGTGCGTACAAACAGAGCAGAACTGAATGAGGTGGAGTCAGCAGCACAAACAGCAGCAAATGCACATCAGCACACACAGTGAAGGTGAACATGGAGCATTCAAGGCCGTCCGGTCACCTCTGTGAGCTCTAATAGTATCTAATGCATCTAATATAATAACTGTCAGTCAACACAAGAAAACAGCCAGAAGCCAGTTTCGATATGCAACATGTGACATACCATAATGTGTAACATATAAAACAGGTGGTCTTATGTCTGTTTACCCTTAAATATTTGACAAATGTTATGTACTTACAAAGTATTTATAGAACATGGTGACTCTATGTTTTAATATCCCAAATTTCCTTATTTATTACACAGAGAAACGTAAAACATATTGACACAGTTTCGATCTGAGGAAATATTCCTGGTCCCACCTGTAGCTTCTGACTACAACCAGGTGGACAGGCGCAACCGTCCAACTCTGACTCAACATAATACCGAGATAGTGTAAATATATATACATATATTTACTGTATACACAACATAAAGTAACAGTTTTCAGATGGTGAATAATTATATTCAATACAAATCAAACAAATACATTCAAATAATTGTGCTGAAAATACTGAAAAATATGGAATCAGGGCTGTTAAATCAAATCAAGTTTGTTTTAATGCCACTAATTTCTTTAATGCATTAATGCAATTCATGATTTTTAGCTTGTAGCGCGCTCAGTTTATCATAGTCATATGATACATTACATGAAACTAGAAAACCTGATGAATCCACTGGTACCAACCAGGTCATACTAGCTAGGCGTGAAGGAGGATAAATAACACTGAAAACTTCATCATATCCATTTCCAAAGGGGTCCGTTGACCTCTGACCTCCAGATGTGTGAATGTAAATGGGTTCTCTGGGTCCCCACCAGTCTCCCCTTTACAGACATGCCCACTTTATGATAATTGTGCAGTTTGCCATGTTATGATTGGAGCAGATTATTGATGCTTAAGTCAGAACCTGGGAGGGTTTCTGGACAATATCTGTCATTGATTAGTGTTGTTATTGATTTCCAATAATAAATATATACATACATTTGCATAAAGCTGCATATTTCTCAACTCCCAAGTTGATAATTGAATTAAATACTTGACAAATCTCCCTTTAAGGTACATTTGAACAGATAAAAAAAATCATTTGCGACTGTGATTAACTATTTTAATCATCTGACAGCCCTAAAAAATACACATTTATAGAATATAACTCAGAGGAAAATAAATCACACCTCATATCTGAAAAAGATAAATGTGAATCTTAGCAGCTCAGAAAAGGATAAAGTTTGAAAGCTGATGCTTTCAAATCACTTGAAAGAACATTTTGAATGAGAATCCCACGTTATTTCTGGAGGTTAGAGATTCCCATCTCACCTAATCCGGTGCTTTTTTTCTTTTAAGAAAGTTTTCCACTTTTATTCTTGAGTAGTTTGTTACTCGTCATAATGTGCATGTTGTAATTTCCCCTCTACAGGCTACATACAGTACAGCATGTTGCTCCACATTTTACAACAGAACTGGTTGAAATATCTTAAAATAGTACCAGGTCAATCCAATCACATCTGTCCTCTTCAAGTACAGAGACCCATACACACCCTCCTCCCCTGCTCACCTGGTTGTATAGGGCACAGATGTGGAGAGCAGCGTTTCCCGAGGCATTCTGGGCGCTCATGTCTGCTCCATAGAACAGCAGATGCTCCAGATGCTGCACATGGCCGTGACGGCAAGCCTACACACACACACACACACACACACACACACACACACACACACACACACACACACACACACACACACACACACACACACACACACACACACACACACACACACACACACACACACACACTCACAGTCAGATACAGCCTTCAGGTAGTAGTTGCAGTAATAGGCCTTTAACACTAGATGTCAGTGTGCTGCAGAGGAGGTGAGAAGCAGCTGTAGCCTCAGTTTGAACCCAGGCATCAGAAGATGAGAGGATAGATGAGTGTGTGTGCAGAGAGGAAGCTTAAAGACATGCACAGTTGCATAATTGATTTCATCCAGACAGAGATGGTCAGAAACAGAAGCTGAGGAGGAAGCTGTTGCGTTAATGAACCAATTTCCTCTGTAAATGGCGTTAATGTTTGGGGTTATGTTGACAGATGATCATTTTAAATGGCCTATTTACACAGTAGCTTATTACAGACACTGAGAGGTTTGTGAAGGAAGGAAAAAAACCCAAATGGCTGCAGGTTACAGTAAAAACTATGTCATCATCGAGTGAGCAGTGAAATGGAGTTGCGTTACATAAGTAAGCATTTACACAGCCAGGCAAAGCATTACACTGAAGGTATTGGAGTGCTTGATTTGTCTTGACTTCTGAGGTCTGTTTTTACTTTTCTAGTTCAAAAATTGAAAAATATATTCAAACCCATTTTCAGACATTGTTGCATCTGTTGTAGAAGAGGGATCCCTAGAGCCCTGACCTCAAAATATGTATCTGATTGAATATTTCTGGATACTGGGGTCCCTAAACAGTCATGAATTCAATAAATTTGGTATCACAGCAAAGTTGAGACCCTTGTGGATCCAATGAGTCCAACTGCATTAGGAGCCATTACAGGAGCCATTTCATTGCATTGAGACCATTTTTTGAAACTTGACCTCACTGTAAAACATGTGACCTGTGGTGACCTCTAGGATAATCACAGCCTCCTGAAACTTAACAGCCACAAACTAGACACCGCGAGCATTCAGAGGATGGATGGCTTTACTGGCTACACTGGTTTCTGAGCAGTTTACACAACACAAGTGCTCAACATCCAATTACAGAAAATGCATTTCCTGCAGAAATGTCCAAATGTCAAAAGTTTTTGACACCAAATCACAGCATGGCTTTTTCTATGGTGATCCTCAAGGTCTTGGTGTCTTAATGTGGTATTTTGGAGGGATTATTGATTATTACTGATCATTTTTACCAATTGTTCAGTGGTAAAAAATGGTTAAATTTAGCACAAAATCTGTCTAACAAATGGTATCAACACAAAATTACTGAAACAACTGATGACAGGACATCATGTACCCCTATCATACTGTTCTATGCCTTTATTACAGGGCTAAGCTGGTTCCCAGCTTTCAAATGATGTTCACCACTTCTATGTGACATCTGCTGTTGACCTATTATCTCCCCCTGGACCCCCCTAAAAAGACAAAAATGGGTCTGTCAAAAAGAGGAGCGAAACAGAAAAGGTTAAATCTGATCCCATTTCGAACATATTAGTTGTGGTCATTCTGTTGTGATTTCAGTTGTACATTTAAAGGAATACTTAACCCACAAATGATCAAAATGATACATGCATCTTCACTAAAACATCACTATTTAAACCACTTTAGACTCGTCTGGACGTGTGGTGCACAGATACAAGCTGAGACTGTTTCTGTGTTTAAAGGTTTTAGTGATGTTTGCTGATAATGTCATGTTATCATGTTAATATGCAGACATTATCATTTAGCTCAAAGCACCGCTGTACTTCACAGAGCCTGTTGCATGGCTGTATATAGATTCAGTTAACCAGTTGATATTATTATTATGTAAACCGTTGTTGAATATTGTTCTGTTGTTTCAGCTCAAATCATTTATGTTTAGTGTTAAATTGAGAGGATGTGTTTTCAGTCTGTATAATGCAGCATCCTTAGATAGTGTATGATTTTATCAGTAGAGCTGGGAGGCTGGAAAAACAGAGAATGGAGATTTAACAGCATAACAAATGGATATTAATGATGAGTTATTATTTATTGTTATATTGTGGGTTTTATTTATATATTGTATAAATTAGTGTTGGGTGAGAATAGGGTGATTACTGAATTCCAGGATGTTATGAATGAATAAACCCAACTTTGAACAGTGAACCAGCAGCAGCCATTGTTGCTCACCGTCCTGCCTGACAGCTGATTGTTATCAGGTTTGAAATGGGACAGATGGGAAGGCAGAGATTCTGCAGCTCGACAGAGAGGGAGATATAAACACTCTGATAAAGCTGATGGGTCTGAGCACACAGGGAGGCTCGCTCATACACAACACTGCGTGGAGACGTTGCTGCAGGGTGGCTCTCCTGAAACGGCTTTATCTTCTTCAACAGGGAACAGCTGCCAACACCGTGTGTGTGTGTGTGTGTGTGTGTGTGTGTGTGTGTGTGTGTGGGTTTTAGTAATGCTTTCCCAATACCAGCTGTTCCAAAGAACCAAACAGCCAAGAATCCCTCTGAGCTCCTGTGTGAACCTGGTGAATCTAGTAGTGTGTGTGTGTGTGCGTGTGTGTGCGTGTGTGCGTGTGTGCGCGTGTGTCTACCTGGTGAACTTCATGCCAGCCGTTCTCGTCCTGGCAGCAGACGGAGGCATGGTGGTTCAGCAGGAGCTCGCAGCAGCCCGGATCTCCTCCCACCACCACGCTATGATACAGAGGAGTCAGACCACGGCTGTCCTTGTAGTCCGGTGAAGCCCCCAACTCCAGCAGAGTCTGAAGTGTAGGTGTGTGAGGAGAGAGATGAAGGGTTAAAAACATGGAGATATATCAACAGGGCAGAAGGGAGCATGGCTCACGTACAACACTGTCAACCATCATATCAAGTTTGAAGTTCCTAACTTAAATAGTTTGAGTTCTGCTCCGGATATAGAAGTTGAAAATAATCACTTTTATAGCAGCAACCTGGACTTCTAACCCCCAAAAGGCACACCTAGGCCACTCTGCTGACCATCACACTAAATCCTAAGCTGCTAAGTCAAGCAGTTTCTGAGTTCTGCTCCATAAACGACAGCAGACAGAAGCGCTACATACCCCCGACTACGATGTCGCAGGGTATAATTATTAAAGTGAGTCATCAAGTTTCTAGTTTCCACAGGTCAGATTTGTAAGTTATTGTAAAATGGCCTCTTTAACAGAAGATTCATAATGATGAGCTGATAATCATTATCATTATCATAATAATACATTTTACAGAGTGCTTCAAGATTTACGATGCATTAGGGCCGTTGTAGGTAAAAAATTATGGAGTTGGGGCAGGGGGTAATATCCAGAGGAAAAAGTCACAAATTTATGAGAGTAAAAACCTGTCAAAAATCATGAATTAGCGAGAAACTGTGGTATCACCAGTCACCTTCTCAAGGACAGCCTCTGGGTGAGATGAAGGTCATGTTTCATGTTATTTCTGTGGCATTTTATGAAAATAATGCTGACATCTGTATGCATTGTACTTTATCATCATGTTAGACCTGTTCGTTATATTTTGCGAGTTAAATCCTAATGACTGCTGTTTCCGATGTCCTCTGAGCGGGAAGGTCAAACAAAAAAATAAATAAATCCTAATATATTTCATCTGTTTTGCACTCTACGCTCAAGCTACCATTGAAAGTGAAGTGATGTGGTTCCTTAACAAAAAGGATACTTTACAGAGTCTTTCTCATGAATTTGTGACTTTATAGTTGATTTTATTTTTGTCTTAACTCCTCAGGAAAGACTGACAGCATAAATCTTGTTTCCTCCCATCTTTAGCCTCCACTGTGCTCATGGAGCATCATCCCTTCATCATCTCATCATGCTGTTAACTGACTGGTCTGAATGCATCAAAAGATTGCCAGGTATGGTCTAGAAATAGAGAGGCGTGTATAGCAGCAGTTCCAGCGAGCGGGTGTGAAGAGAGGAAAACGCAGCAGAGCAGGATGACGGTGGTCGTCCTCCTTTACCGTGAGCGCAACGTGGTTCTTGGAGCGAGCAGCTTTGTGGAGGGCAGTCATGCCGTCTTTGGCTCTGTAGTCCAGGTGAGCTCCTCCATTCTTCAGCACCTTGATCATCTCCACCACATTGTCCAGGTGAGCTGCAAAGGTCAGTGGACTCTCTAGAAAAACAAGTCAGACAAAATATAGGTTACAAGATTTATTAAATCTGTATCGGAGAGCAGATAAAGAACAAGAAACATACTCTGCAGAGCCCATATGTGTTAATGATTAAAATACATCCAGCAGGTTTGCTGTCACATAAAAGTTTTTTATTTGTTTGTTCCTAACAGGGAGTCACAAGCTCATAAACATACTACGACTAAAACAATAATTAAATATACCTCCTGTAACATCAGCATGCACACGACTCCAGGGGACTGATACCGAGGCTGTGATGACACAGTTTGTTATCTGTTGTACAAACCACCTGGGAAATGTCTGCTGGCATTTTGATATTTGCTTGGTTTAAATTCACACACAACTGCAGGTAAAGTACAGCTTAAGTCACACGACAGAGACAATTCATAAGGAGACATTGCAGCTGTATAGTATGTCATAAAGAAATACACATCACCATGTTAGCCATGCCTGTTTTAGAGGGTTTTTAGCCATTGAAGGGGACTTTTTGGGGACGTTTTTCTGCAAATTGAGAGTCTAAGGATGCTGTCCAGAGGCTGCTGTTCACTTCAGATTTGTGATGGTGATTTCAGGCTATAGAATGAAATCTGACTTGGCATTGTACAACCTGAATGAATGAGATGAGTTGACATAGTTTCCCCATAGCTCAGCTAGACTATTGCTATGCTAACAGGGTGTAGTTATTTTCAAATATAATTTATTGTTGTTGCAAGTATTTATGCAGTGCCCAGTGAGCATAGGGACAGATTACTAATGTTCAGTTATGGACAGTTTGTGTTTGGCTGGATTTCCCAACATGACTATTAGCTGCATTCATAAAAAGATATTTATTCTGAGGTCCGCTCCTGCAGTTGGCTTACGTCAGACTCCACTCCTGACAAACACCACAGACCACTTGAAGGAGGCCTCAGGCTCATTTTCAGTCTCTTCGCTGCAGTTTAAGTGGTCACCGTCCAGATCTGAATGACGCAGTGCAGAGGTCAAACAAACGTCTCCAAATAAAGTGGGACTGAGGTTAGTCTGAAGACGGAGCTGTGAACGGCCCAGCATCAGTGACCATTCAGCTCTTTATTTGGGAATCACAGGTTTTCTATCGGTGCACGTCGTCACTGTTCAGGTTGTTGTTACCTCTTTGTGCTGTTGTTAACTGGGCCAACGTGATCTCACAGAAATATGTGAAATGACATGTAGCATATTCCTGCAATAGAGGAAGCTGCAGTTTCAGGACTGCATGTCTAGAACACTAGTTTTTCACAAAGCCTACTGTCTTCAGTGCAAACGCTTGTGTAATAGTCTCTCAGGAGTCGCTGAGACATTTAAGTTCTGTTGTCCTCCGCTGTACAAACAGGAAGGCAGTCTGCAAAGTTTAAGTTACATAAACATAACATATCTGATTATAACCAAAACCATGATTGTTTCATTTTAGTTACGTGGTGGCGACACATAATTTAACATGTAGGCTATTCCAATACGGTCCTAGAAATGTGGTCCTGAAACTGCAGCCTCCCCTAATGCAGGAACATTATACTGGAAATGACCACGACCACTTGACAGCGCATTACGTGTTGGATAGGTGACCATGTGTCCCACTTTGCCAGGGACTGCACAGTATTTTTATCCCATTCTTGCTGTCCCACATACTGAGACCATGTCCCACATACTGAGACCATGTCCCACATTTTCGCTGGCTCTAGTTTTCTGAACTGCGAGTCTCCGCAAAGCCACAAACAATGCACATTTTGGGCCGAATACGATGGAAACTACCGCAAAGACAAAGAAATGCAACTATTCAACAAAGACTGTGAAGCTACTTATAAGTGGGTGACACCGGCGGAAGTTTTATAGTTGTTTTTCAGTTTAACACAGGGAAACGACATGGTACATGCGAGTCTCACAGGAAACGTGGAGAGAGATGTGCTGATCTATGACTGCTTTTGGGCAAAGCATAAAGATGTTACAAGCTAAGGGGCAGAATAGAAATCTTTATTTTTGGCACGGGACAGAAACAACGGTCACCTTTCCAGACCTCCTCCCTACACAGACTTTTGAATTTGAGTATCCACCCCAAAAAAAGGATCCTAATTGACTTTCCATGGTGTTGTATCCATGGTGACGGCATGTAATTTTAACACATTCTGTGCCATTAACAAAAAAACAGACCAATTGTCTGTCACAACTAATAAGAGTAATTTAAGTAATATTTGTTTAAAATTGTTTTTCTGTTTTGTTATTTTTCTCTTTCTCTCACCAGATGTTTAGTTACGGCGTCACTGTCAACTGTAATATTAACGGCCTGCGCGCTCCGACACAGACTGGACATTTTCCATGACATTGGTGTGTGATGCTGGGCAATCATTTTTTTAAAAATACATTTTGTGCTATGTGTGTTATGACTCAGGGATCTAAGTCAGATGTTCATTTATAAATTCTGTATTGTTTGTGTGTTTTGTTTCTGTTATTAAAAGGAAAATAAAGTATTGTTCAAAAACAGAGTAATAAAACAAACTTTGCTGGGATTAAAACATAAATTTTTAAATGTCAATCAGGTCCTCCAACAAGATAACGGAGCTGTCCTAATTTCACTATGTACTATGCACACTTAGATCCACACAGTGTTTCACTAGATTCTTTAATACTAAGCTTTCAGTCTGTCAGACCTTTTCTTTCCATATTTCTTTAGACAGGGGGAGATATGGAAAGAAAGATATGTCATAGGGAGCTTTATTGGACCCTTCAATAGCGCTTTGTTCTGCTGTCCCTTTTTTAAGATCTGGATCTGGGGATCTCTGATTTATGATGGCTTAAGCCTGATGCTTTTCACAGCCCCATTTTACTTTGTGATCTAATATGTTTTTTTATTTTCTATATTCACTGTTCCACAATTTCTTTGTAGTTTGAAAAACACACTGTTCAGTACTGCAGATTGTGCCAGTGGATGTCATATAAACTTCCTGTGGGTGCATGTGGACACTAGTGCATGCATGGTGTATTAACTTAGTATGTTTTTGTACTGAGCATTTTTTCATTGTTGTTTTTTGTGGATTCGGAAGAGAAAACATTTACAGAAAGAGATGAAAGCTCCATGTTTGTTGTGACTGATTAGTTTGGGAAATTCTCAGTCATTTCTGAGCGTCTTCTTCTGACATAATGAAAATGATTTCATTTCTTCAGCCGTGCAAACTGTTTATATATTACTGTGATAATCACAGTGAAGAGCTTTTACCGGACAGCTGAAATCAATAGCTGGTACAGTAAGAGTGGCGTAACAAGAGTCCTAATCTACAGAGAGACGCCTCTGCCCTTCTGCAATAGGCCATTCATTTAACAATAGCTCTCAGAGCCCATTAAGAGCCTCAATTCTCTGCTTAATAATGCTTTCTCATCTCAGCGTCAGCTTTATTTGCCTCAATAGACCAATTTTTTTCTGCCCAATCTCTGTCTACTCAATACTGGCTGTGCTAAGAGCACCTGCACCACTGAGATATCCTTGACATATTCATTAAATGATAATAAATACACATTAATAATACTCAGGTAAACCAGTGCTGGTGAACAAATGATTGTAATGAACTGTTTAATACAGACTGCTTTAGATGAGGTATAAGTTACTTTAAAATCCAAAAACAGTTTGTACTACAAGGACCCTTTTAAGAAGGGATGATTTCTTTTGCTCTTTATTATGCCAGGTTTGCTCTTTCACTCAGTGCTGTTCATACGTCCTCACTGGCTGATGAGTGTCCCCAGGTGTCAGAAGCTCTCCGTATAACAGGTCGACACATGAGGGAGCTTATCAAACGGTTGGCGTTACCAAAGGTCAAAGCTTAATGCTTAATGACAACTAGCCTAGTACACACTGAATCTATTCAAAACAACAGCACAAACATAATTACTGGGCTGTTAATGTGATAACGCCAATTAGTTTTAACACCATTTGTTTCTTTGACGTATAAACACAACTCACAGTTTAGGTTGTAGCGACTAGCTTCTCATGAAGGAGGCTGAACAACGGTCCAGAGTTGGGCAACATTTTAGTGAGGAAACACTGTCATGTCCATTTTCAAAGGGGTCCCTTGACCTCTGACCTCCAGATGTGTGGATGTAAATGGGTTCTCTGGGTCCCCACCAGTCTCCCCTTTACAGACATGCCCACTTTATGATAGTCCCAGTCAGTCTGGATCAAGTCATAGTCAAGTCAGCACTCTGACACACTGACAGCTGTTGTTGCCTGTTGGGCTGCAGTTTGTCATGTTCTGATTGGAGCAGATTTTTGATGCTAAAGTCAGAACCTGGGAGGGTTTCTGGACAATATCTGTCGTTGATTAATCTTGTTAATTGATTTCCAATAATAAATATATAAACATACATTTGCATAACGCAGTATATTTGTCCACTTCCATGTTGATAAGAGCTTTAAATACTTGACAAATCTCCCTTGGTGAGGTTCATTAATTATATTATAATTCATTATTATAATTCATTAATTACGGACAAATGCCATTAATCTGTATTAAATATTTAAATTGACAGGCAGCCTTTATAATTCCAGATATTATAAGAAGAAGAAGAAGAAGAAGAAGAAGATATTCCTTTATTGGTCCCACAGTGGGGAAATTCAGTTTTACTTATTATTATTATTATTATTATTATTTACTTATTATTAACTTATATCAGAAAATCAAAATGATTCACACAACATAAAACCTTTTGAAAAGTTTATTTAATGTGTTCACAGGATATTGAACCGGGGAGCACAGGAGCCTGGGAACATAGATAAGCAACCCGACTCCCAACTCGTACTGCCGGTGGAGTTTCCTGTCAATCCTATGGATCGCTGATTCCCAGTCAGCATTCAGCTCTTCCAAAACCCAATATGACTGATTAGAGGACTGAGGACGGGAGGAAGCAGGGAGCACTAAAGTGATATTCCAGTCAAATTCAAATTCAGTCTTTTGCAGTTAGATATCCAAAGACCTGCACACATAAACAGACATTACGGCCTGAGACCACTTTCTAATTTGAGTGAATTGACCTTTCAATACAGCAATGGTAAACTGCGCTATAACAGACTGTCTGCTGCTTGACGTTGCTGCCAAATGTAAAAAGCCCTGCTGAATACCACCGATGTGCTGGAGTTCAAAAGCAGCCGAGGAGTATTTTGCCTGCTGGGCAGCAGCGAAGGCTTTTGTTTGTGCTGAGGATCCTCCAGGTGTGAGCATGCTAGTTGTGTACCAGGTATTCCTGAGAGGAATGTGTGTGTTCAGCCAGCCAGCTGCATCCTGAGTAAATAGAGTTACTAGTAGCCAAAGACTTGGCTCTGTGTTCTTACACACAACCACACTGGGGGGTAGCCGGGTCCCAGAGTAAAGAGCTGTGTCCTAATGTAAATGTGTTCTCAGCAAAGCTCACAAATGTTCTGTAAAGACAAGGTGAGCAGATGCTCCACGCAACGCTGGGCTGGGAAAATAGCTATAAGTCCTCCTCGGCCCACTTGTAGGCAGAGAGTCTGGAATCTGGAGAGACTACAACCTGGCAAGAATAATAACTTATCTCCAAACTGCACATCCAATCACTTGCACACTTGACTTAATTTGCTGTGGAGCTCGAGGTTAACGTCAGATATTATTGCCAGTTATACATGAAGGAAATAAATCAGGAGGAGCTTCATAAAACGGAGAGCTCATCCTGTTTTCTGTGGGTGGATAACGATGGGATAACAAAGTGAAATGGAAATATGGATTAAAAGTAAATGGGGGGAAATGTATATATACTATATATACTACTATGTTTATATAAGAGCAACTGTAATGCCCCGATTTCCCCCCGGGGGTCAATAAAGTCTCTCTGGTTCTGATCTGTGTATTTCATTATAATCCTCACGGAGAAAGTGTGTTTTTTGGGGCAGAGTGGGAACAGTGCTGAACAGTGAGCGGATGTATTGCTGCTCGTTTCATTAGCAGCTTGTTATCTGGTGGAGCATCTCGACGCTGCCCCTCCTGGTTTCTCTTTATCTTTCTCTGTGTTTTGCTCAGTCTGAGTGGACCGTATTTAGGATCAGGTCTTACTATCTCAGCTCTTTATTTTTTTATGGTGGACCCATGAAGACCTCTGGAAGAATTGCTGCCTCAGCTCTGGAAATGAAACCCAGCTGTCTCTCATTACCTGTTAACCTACATACTGTACAAGTAATTCTATACCTGTATTTAGCCTCGATGTAAGCTAAACCTGTACAGGAAGCGATCGCAGTGGGAGAATATTATCTTCAGAATGATGGAGGACATTTGCTCAGACTGAAACTTCATCAGCCACTTGGCATGAATTGGGATTATTGAAGGTATGATTTGAGAACAGGGCTCTGGAGGAACCAATGAACTGCTTCCACTATTTCTTTGTTTCAGCTTTTGTGTTTCTAAAGGTCCTTGGTCATGAGTACCTCATTGATCATTTTTATCAATTCTCCAGTAGTAAAAAAAATGGTTAAATTTAGCACCAAATCTGTGAAACAAATAATATCAACCTAAAAATTGCTGCAACAATTGATGAGGAGGATGGACATCATATACTTGTTCTACACTCTTCTGCATTTTCACAAGAACATATTAGTTGTGGTAATTCTGTTGCAATTTCAGTTGTACATTCAAAGAAATACTTCACCCACAAAATGACCAAAACGATATGATGAATCTTCATTAAAACATCCCTATTTAAACCACTTTAGGCTCATCTGGATGAGCGGTGCCCCGATACAAGCGTGACACTGTCTCTGCAGAAGTGTTTAAAGGTTTTAGTAACGTTTCATGTGTTTGGGAAGTAGTGAGCATTCGACTGGATAAATAAAACCTGGATTATACTGCACAGGTTGTGTGAGAGTTTGTAAATGGATGTTTTCATATAATTTTGCTGAATAACTTGATGTACAGTGCTGTGCTTCATCTCAAATTAATCTTCAGGTTCCCTGCTTTCAGATGACGTACACCACTTCCATATGACATCTACTGTTGACCTGGTATCTCCCCACAGACCCCCTGGACCCCCTTATTGTGGGTCTCAGACTGTTAAATACAGTGACAGTCTGCTTCATTGGCTGGAACTCATATGTGCCATTTACATCCAGCTGTGTGTTTGTGCTTGTGTGCAGAGTGCTGCCTCACCACCAGTATCACTGTCATGGTAGTTGGGATCGAAGCCTCTCTCCAACATCTTAGCCACTTTGTCCACCTGATTATGCTGGATGAGGTCCATGAACTTCCTCAGATTGGCCTGCACAACCAGAGAAGAGAAAGAGCTATTACAGTGAGAAGAAAGAACAACTGGTGGTGGGTGTGTGAGAGAGAGACGGCAGGATAGAGGTCCAGAGCTGTAAAAAGACTGAAATAGAAGTTGAGATAGAGGAAGGTCCAGAGGGTCAAACACAACTGAGGGTGAAATGCGGAAACGTTTATTAATACAGAGTGAAACTGAGGGAGACTCACTGTTAAAGATGGAGGAATATGAGGCAGAATAAAAGGCTAGTGAGAGCAGGAGGCAGAGGAGGGAGATGATAGGATTGAGAGTGCGGCGATCGTGGGGAGTGGAACGGTTTCTGTTCTGTTCCTGTCTGCTTTCTTTCCAGGCCGCACGATAAAAATAGATAAGAGAGCAGCTCCCTGAAGGAGAGGAAAAAATGAGGAATGAAGAGTGAGATAGCAGAAGAAGACAAAGACAATGGGAAGCAATAAAAGAAGAGACTGAGAGGAAAGGCACAAAAATTAAATGAGGAGTAAAAAGGCAGGGATGTGGGGTGGGAGCAGGGATGTCCTCATCATATCACGTTGCCCCAGATCCAAATCCAAGTGTATCAGCCAACACACAAGAGAAGAGACTTTGAGTTTTTTCCCACCTTATACAGCTGTACTGTCTCATTCAGGGCTTTCTGACTGCTAAACAAACAAATGATCAAAGATGGATCAGGCTTTATTCAGCAGATACCTTTGTGTGGAAATATGCCTGAGACTGCTCTATGTGTCCTGTACATCAGTTTGAGACATCCATGCTAAGAGGCTCTCCATTGCTTTCATATCACTAACCTGGTCCAGACTTCTGAATCTCAGACCAAAACTTTCTCAGTCAAAACAGTAAGTCAGCAACATACAGCTACACAGTGGAGCCAGCTGGTGTACCTGCAGGAACCAGCCAAAGGATGACAAGGGATCTGAATTTTTATCACCAACCCATCTAAAATCCATCAGTCAACCCTGATAATGTGAATCTGCTTTGAAAATCGCTGCTAAAAGACTTTATACGGTAATTACCTTTTAGGAGTCATCAACAATCACATTTTTAAAATTTTATTAGCTTAATATATAATGCTTTCACTGGCTTACTACTTACGGTACTTGTTACCTCCGCCAAGGAGGTTATGTTTTTGCCAGCGTTTATCTGTCTGTTTGTTTGTTTGTCTGTGTTCAAGATAACTCAAAAACTTATGGACGGATTTTGATGAAATTTTCAGGGTGTGTCGAAAATGTGAAAAGGAAGAACTGATTTAATTTTGGGGGTGATCTGGAAGAAATCCTGGATTCTGGATCACTTTGAAATTTCCGTTAACATTGGGGTAAATGGGACCCAAAAAATGGTTTCTCAATATCTCTGGTAATTGTTGCCCAAAGCTCATGAAATTTGACTCAGGGATTTACAATGTGTACTTCTATCAAATCCCAAAGGCTGATCCAGATCTGATCCAGATGGCAGAGGTCTGCGCTCTCTGAGTGCTTTTCTAGTTTTATAACTAAATTCTCAGCATAACTGAAGATCATTTTGTGATAAAAGCAAAAATAACAGTAAAACCAACATCCTAGTTGGCAGGAAAAAATGTTGTCATTGTACATTTCTGCAAACCACGGATACGTTCAGTGACGACGTTTTTGGACTCAGTCTGAGCTAATGACGTAGAAAGTTATACGGAATAATAAGCAAGAAAGTCCTCTAAGTGTTGGTGGGTCAAAGTCACCTAAGAGACCGCTGACTGTATCCCGTGTGAAACCAAAGTCCATCACAGGGCACATAGACCCAGACAACCTTTCACGCTCACATTCAAACCTACAGGACATTTAGAGTCATCAATGGAGTGGGTGGAAGCCGGAGTACCCGGAGAAAACCCACGCTCAAACGGGGAGAACATGCAAACTCCACACAGAGGAGCCCCAAGCCGGATTCAAACCTGCGACCCTCTTGCTGTGAGGCGACAGCGCTAGACTTATTTTTGATTCAGAAATATCGCCAATGAACGTAACCTGTGGTTTAGAAACAACTTTACTTTTCTGGCGACTGGGTTGAAACCGTAACAAGTTTGACCACAGAGTGCTTCTGTTTAGATATCAACCATGACGAGTCACTGCCAGTTCAATATCTGGAAATGTCAAGAGTACACGTACACAGCCCTGATTCATTTAATGCAGCTGTTTGTGTGTGTTGGGTGTCTTGTCTTTTCTCTTTTTGCTCAAACAGGTTTGAAGGCTCGTGTTTGATTGGCTGACTCAGTGTGCGCACTAGACTGCGAGGTCTCACTCCCAACTTGTCAGACACTGCCGAGTGTCCCTCGGCATCGGATACTGATGTTCGGAGGGGCCCTTTACCGACCCTAAGTGATGACCCCGGCTTTCAATGTAAACCCAGCCGTGGCGTTACTCCACGGTCAGGGCATGTGGCATAGTATAAAGAGCATGAGAGTCCATTCAGGGGAGGTGGATGGGTCAAATCGAACTGGACTTTCAACCAGGAGACTGCTGTTCACGTCCCGTGTGTGAAACTAAAAGTAATGTCGACTTATTTTGTCAAGTATTCCTGTGATTCACTAGATTGCTAGTCCCGTGGGCCCTGAGCCATGACAGAAAGAAGAAGAAGAAGATAATCCTTTATTAGTCCCACAGTGGGGAAATTCAGTTTTACACTCTGTTGTTAACTTAGTACACGGTACATGCAGACCCGAACACACACATGCACAAACATGCAACAATGGAGAGATGTCAGAGTGAGGGGGCTGCTCCTGAAAAGCGCCCAGAGCAGTTGGGGGTTTGGTGCCTTGCTCAGGGGCACCTCGGCAGTGCCCAAGAGGTAAACTGGCACCTCTCCAGCTACCAGTTCACACTCAGTGTCTTAGTCCATGTCGGGACTTGAACCCGGGTCCTCCACATCCTAACCCAAGTCCTTACGGACTGAGCTACTCCCCCAAAGGAGACTGCTGTTCACCCTCCGTGTGTGAAACCCAAAGTAATCTCGCCTTATTTTGTCAAGTACTCCCGTGACTGACTGATGCTAGTCCCGTGGGCCCTGAGCTATTAGAGCCACTAGTCAGTGGAGTTAACATCAACCACGACTGTTTCATAATCCAACTAAGTGGTTGTGTTTCCTAAACATTACTTCCTGTGAAAACGGATGTTACGTTGAAAGGACACTATGCATGTAACAAGCTTATATTGTCATTGCCATCCCTGGTCCGTCCAAAAGTAAGAGGGGTACCCTGTGTGTTGGTCTCCGATACCGAGGGGACTTACCAAAGTATTTGACGAGTTGGGAGTGAGAGTGTGTTTGTTTACCTCCAAAAACTTGGATCACGCCATGAAATGAGAAAGAAAGGACTCAGTAATAAAGGTTTGGAGAGCCGCGTTGTCTGACTGATGACTTTTGGTGCTGTGATTGGAGTGTAAACGTGTGTGTGTGTGCCAGCATCTGCACATTTATAAAACATGCTTTTCTTCTTTGCCTTTTTAATTTTACACTCTCCTCTTCCTTCCTCTCTTTAGAAGTAGAGCAGCTGTCAGACAGTTTCCTAGTGAGCCGCTAACGGAGAGCTGCCAGAGACACTTATGCTTTGGCAGCACTACAGGAGTACAGTAGCTATGGGAGAGCAGCCCAGAGCTAGCCTCACAGTGCACAGCGACGAAGAGGCTAACAGTCTTCAGCTTACTGTAGAGGTTTACTTCAATTCGTGTGGGAGAATCAGAGATAGACCAAGGGAGGGAAGAGACTCCAGAGCATCATACCATCATCACAGAGGAACAGAAAAGCTCAAATCGGTCCAGGCTGATGGGTAAGCTATACTATTCACTTGTTAACAACCCTCCTTTCTCTGTCACACAGTTCAAGCTGCCAAGAATGAACACTTGTCTCATCCCAACCAACCAGTGGAGCTGCTAAATAGATAATGCAATCTGTGATTTTTATTTTATTTTGGCAACACCGTTTGGTGTGAAACAGTCATTACTGTGATGTTTTCACACTGCACTTCCCTGAGGCCAGTCGACACCCAGACTGAGGTGGGCGGCACTGTGACACTCTTTCTTCAGTTTCTTTGTCTGCTCAGCTGCTCATGCTAACTCTACACTTTGCCTTCAAGCTGGAAATGTTTTTCGCTATTCTACAACAGAGAGGAATAAAGAAAGAGTCTCTAGCTGACCGGCAACAACACAGTGATTCAGCTGCCTTTCAAAACCCTTTATTTGTCCTTCAATTGCAATTTTTTTTTTTAAATTTCGAAATATTTTTTTTTATGCCAGAAACAATATATCTGCTTCATCTGAGTCTATGCAGAGGTGGAAGGAAGTTACTGCTTTTATTGTGGTAGTCTGAGTAACGTGACGTCGTATCCGTTCCATATCTGTCAACCAAAACAAACCTCAGAAAGTATTAAAGGTTGGAGGGTCAGCGTGGATCTTGATTGATGGTTGTAAAGCACTATGAATTGCCCTGTTGCTGAAAGCTGCCTTGCCTTACATATCGAATCGGTGCTCAAGTATCAAATCAGGAGAGAGGTGTATCATCCCAGCCCTACATGACATGCTGCATGCTGTTCAGCTGGAATAAACGTGTTGATGTGATGCCACATATGCATAACCAGTTTCTGCTCACAGCCAAAGCTGGCACTCGTGATACTGTGATAAGTCCTTTGGAGTCTCTGAGAGCCAGTGTGCTTTGAAGAACCTCAAACACTGGCCACAAGCAAGGCTTACATTTAAACTTTACACTTACTACTTGGTGAGTTTAAACTCTTACCTTTGTATGAAGCTTGGCAATCTGTTTCTCGTCCACATTGGGTTGCCTGTAGACTCTGCTCTTGTAGCGGAACTGTTGAGTGAATAACGAATCATTAAAAAAGAGAAAACACCAACACAGACTCTATTAAAGCTCTGTTCTGGGAACTGATAACCTTTCCCTCTCAGTCATGAGCGTTTACTTTACACCTCTGGGTGCATCTTGAAAGTAATATTTCTTCTGGAAAGAGCATCGCTGAGCGATCAATGGGTCTCCTCTTTATTAATAGAACATGTTATTACTTTCATGGTATCTTTACTGGCTTTAAAAGCTTTAGTGTTAGCAAGAGATTATTTACTATAATAATATTTTCTTTGCCAATATTTGAAATTTCCGGTGGATCATTTCATTTGTGGTTTACTTTAACAGGTCTTTTGTTGTTTTTACAAACAGTATGTCTCCCTGCAGTTTAGTGAACCCTCAGATAGCTGATCAGTCCCAGTGATCAGCAAGGCTGGGCCAGAGAGAGGGGAACATTTGCATATACTGTCAATGTTCTCAAGTGATGTATCCTAACAGCCAAACACATCACAGAAACAAACATAATCTTTCCAAGGCAACACGTTCTCACTCCCAACTCACCAAACACAGACGCTTGGTCAGTGACCTACACTTCAAACATGATGCTCTATTTACCTCTCCAGATGCAGTTTTGGATGTATCAGGGACGATGTGTCAGGCTGTTGGTTAGGTTTAGGCAACAAAAGCACTTGGTTATGTGTACGTAATCTTTAAGATCATTATTCATTCAGTTGGTTCACCCTTTTCCTATGTACAGTCAGATTGTTTTTCTCAACTCAGGTGTCTTGCAAAGAGTTGTAAAAATACCTTGGTTCCTTATTTGGATGTGTGTGAACAGATAAAGGAAGCAGGAGGGCTTGATCAATACACACTGATTGACTGGCTGCTTGCCAATCGGTCAGAATGACAGTAACAAAGAGTAAGTAACCACCAATACAGGAGGATTTCTCTCTCCTGGAAGACGTATATCGTTGTGTGATGTCTCCATTTGGAGCATTCTCCTTTAACCTCTGGTTTCCTGGGTTAAGGTATCAATGCCTCCTAATTTCAATTATATTCACTGATTTCTACATCAGTGTTTTGTGTTCAGAGCGCTTCAAGTGTTACAGAAGACTTCTCCACAACAGTCAGGCTTTGGAAAAGATTGGGATTTAGGTCAGAATAGGTATGACTGTCTAATAATGAGGCGGAGGGTTGTTACATGTTTTTGTTGGAAGCCCGGTGTGTCACATACAGATGCTTACGGGAACCTCTATCAGACGCAGAGTATATGGGAGCTCTTTAGGAATGCATAGCCTATAGATTAAGGGCATATTTAAGGTCAGCTGAAATACTGATCTAATTATGTCAGACATAGAGAATATTCATAAACTGATATGAAAACATTTTTCATGATACTGTTTTAGTATATAGCCCAGTCCTAGTGTGCAGTAAAATAATATTTACATGTAAATTGACACATCACTGCTTCCTAATTTAGTTTTTATTGGAGTAATGATCTCACTGTCCAACAGTTTACCTCCAAAGACGGGACTCCCTTGCTGATTGGCTGTGGGTACTCTCGAAGGATGCGCTCTTCGTCCAGGAACTTGCCGTCCCTCCCATTGCTAGCTGGCTGGAAAAGCCCATAGTTGAGCACATCTTTCAGGCTCTGATTAAGCGTACACAGGATCCGCTGCTTGGCAACCCAGACCGTCGCGTCCGGGTTGAACCGCATACATTTCTGGTTTGAGTGAAGAGGGGAGAGAGTGGAAGTGTGTGAGAGGGAGACACATTGACTAAACAGTGATGACTGGAGTGTTGGCTGGCAGTCAGAACAATTACCACAACTGAAATATTCATCTTTGAAATCAACTTGTGACAGATGCTTCGCTGTTGAACTGGACGTCCAACTTTTGATTGACAGATGCAACGATGCCCGATCAAAATAGTTCGGGCACATTGAAACTGGTGCTTTGATAATTAAATCCTGTCCCAGTTACACATAAACCACGCAGCACTGCCAGGCGTTTTATTGTTTTATTGTCACTGTGCTATATGCTAAACAGGCCACTGAGCTCACTGAGGATGTAATTGACACGACCCCTTTGCCCCCTGGTCTCTCCCAGTCCCAGATTCCCTGGAGTGACAAAAACATACAATGCAGGATTTCTGGCCTCGTCCGAATCAGAGAGGATTACGGGCACTATGCCGTGGCATTCGGGAAGGGTCTGTGAGCGTTTACAGCTGGATGTGCTGCTCAGCCGGCGATAGCAGCCCTGTGTCTGTGATAAAGGCTGACGGGATGAGCAGTCTGTGAACTATGCCTACCCATAATCCTCTCGCCTGGCGTTGAGTGGGCAGAAAGGAGGAGAAGAAGGGAAGGAAAGATGAAGGGTCGAAGGTATACAGAACCAGATGTCTGGCATCTGGCAGGGCTGTTTGGACTGATACGGCCTTCTTTCCCTCTGGTGGTTTATTAAAGTGGCAAATTTCCATCCGCTCCCATTACAGCTGCTGCATCCTCAGCCCTCGACATCAGTGCAGCTTAGACAATATGGATGAAGCTTTCAGCTCCGGCAATCTATATTTTTCAACATAGAGGCACCGATAATGACGTGTGTGTGCGGTGTGTGTGTGTGTGTGTGTGTGTGTGTGTGTGTGTGTGTGTGTAAAGGCCTTTACACACTGGGGTTGTGACGAGTAAATGAAATGACAATGTGAAATACTCACCTACGAATATCATATGTCCAGGGCTTTTATTGTGTAAGAATGGAAGGAGTGTATTTGGTCTGCGTTGCCTTTGTTAAGATTGAAAGGAGTAATAAAGTTTTCCATTTTGGTTCGAACTATGTGTTTTTGTGTCATAAATATAGAACCCGTTCTGCAGAACGTGATTGGTTGACGTCTTTATTCATGGTGTGACAGCTCAGAAAAGTCACGTTTTCACCACGTCATATTCACCTTCTGTGTGAATTCAGAAAAACAACAACAGCTATAACAAATATACTGACGTGCAAATCAATCACAAGAAAAAAAAAATGACACCCTGGTGTGTAAAAACCTTAAGAGCTCTTGTTGCACCCTGGTCATCATCACAGAAAGAGAGTATTATGTAACAAAATAAAAGCATATGAGGCACAGCCAGTTACAAAATAAGAGCATAAATCGTACAAGCACAGTCTCCAATGGCTAAATTACTCTACTGACTTCAGTGGTTGAACTCATCTACTCTAATGGTGCAGTTTAGGGTTAAGAGGGTTAAAGGGAAATTTCTGTATTTTTCAACCGTCCTATTCTCATAAGATGCAGCCATTTCGACTAATAGGTCAGAATAACTTTGCATGCTCGACCAGTCTCGTGAATGACACATGGCTCTTTGCTGACGCTGCCTGTCTTTATGATGTTTGGCTGCTGTGGCTCAGTGTATGACCTTGGAAACTAGATACAGAAGAAGCTCTCCAGTGTTCTCAAACTCTCCAATCATGGTCCAAGAATTCGAAGCAACAATCTTTGGAAAACTAGCTTGTTTGTCTGACCTCGAGTCTGCCATTGTGTCCAATCACTGAATCATTACCAACATGAGCTCTGAAAAGATGGTGTCTCCATCTGGACACAAGAGCTGTACACTGGCATGAAATGGAAAAATAACTTATTTGAGGAGGACAATTTGAAGATTGTTGAAGAAGCAGAGATACAGAAAAGCATGTGGGGAGGAGAAACCGTCACCGCTCCAGAAATCTGTCTTTTTCTGTGATTTTCCTTCTGTAACTTTCTCCTGGTTTAAGATGCATCTGTGTTGGTTTGTGTGGAAAAGAAGACCATCGTTACAGCTGCTGCCAGGTTTAGTCTAAAGGCTCATTATATCAATTTCACAATGTGAGCAGAAAAAAGGGAAAGGAGAAGTTTGATGGTGGGAAATTGTTTGCTTTATTGCCAAACGTTACATGAGATGATCAGTGGGGTTGGACGATTGGACAAATATATCAGCTACCACTGATTGGCTGAGTCCATCATTGGTTGTTTTTGTGGGCGATGGGAGCACCAAGGATTTTGGGCTGATGAGGAGAGGATTTTCCGGTGGCAAGGGTTGCTGCTCTCACCGTTAGCATAGCATGCTCAGCAGGATGGTGGATTTGCAAATGCCTATTTAAATTGGAAGTGTTAGAATCTGTTGCCTACACTACACATTTGCAAGGATGGCAAACTGCTTTATTGAGGTCTACTGGCCTGTCAATCGCCTTTCCAGACAGAGGTAATTTTGTATTCTTTTTCACCACGAGCTCTTCCATAATTGCACTGCATGCATATATCCACAAACACCGTTTGTGGCCAATTGGAAAAATGTGAAGATATCATCCAACCCCGATGATTGGTGCCACTTTCAAGTCAGTGCACACAGAGCTGGAGCCAAGTGGTGAATAGCTTAGCTCAGCAAAACCAGCTAGTCTGGCTCTGTCAAAAGTTCCCAAACCCTTTAAAGCTCACTATAATTAACACCTTGTATCTCATTTGTTTTATCTGTTCACAAGCTCATGTAAAAAACACAAGTTGTGGCTTTATGTGGAGTTACGCACTGTAACTGTTTCTTTAGAAACATAACATGGTGCAGAGACTTTCTGGCTGCCATTCTCCAAAAAATATTTAAAACATGACTGTTTTTATACGTCTGTTTGTGTAGGGATGAAACAAATGCCATATACTGTGTTAATTAGTGAGCTTTAGAGCTGTCAGATTGTGTGTTTGGTAGGGCTGTCAAATGCATTGAATATTAATCACAATTAATCACACACTTCTATTTGTTCAAAATGTACCTTAAAAGGAGATTTGTCAAGTATTTAATATTCTTATCAACACAGGAGTGAGCAAATGTACTGCTTTATGAATATATATGTATATATTTATCACTGGAAATCAATTAGCAACACAAGTCAATGACAGATATGGTCCAGAAACCCTCCCAGGTTCTGACTTTAGCATCAACAATCTGCTCCAATCAGAACATGGCAAACTGCAGCCCAACAGGCAACAACAGCTGTCAGTGTGTCAGAGTGCTGACTTGACTAGGACTTGATCCAGACTGACTGGGACTATCATAAAGTGGGCATGTCTGTAAAGGGGAGACTGGTGGGGACCCAGAGAACCCATTTACATTCACATATCTGGAGGTCAGAGGTCAACGTACCCCTTTATTCCAGCTTTTTCGCTCCAAAATTTAATGTCATTTTGGATTGTTAGTTAACCTCCTTTGCGACAAGCCTTTCAGTCTATATGCTATGTTAAGCTACACTATTCGCCTCTTGGCTCCAGCTCTATACCTAGAGTGCCATCAATCTTCTTATCTCACCTCAGTAAGTAAGCGAATAAGTGTATTTCCCCAAATTATATAAAAGGAAGCAAAATTACCAGAAACTTACGATCTCTTTTGAATACATGAAATGTTCTGACTGCTGAATGCTTTTGTACCGCACAGTGTGCATCAGAGCTGGAGATGGAGGCCGGCCTCACATGCACGTGCTGTGTGAATTATTCAGCTGAGTTTGATTTCCAAGTGGACTGTGTGACTCAATCATGTGATTGAGTAGCACCGCAGAGTGCTCAGCGATGAATGTGAAATCAGGAGCATTAGTGCATACATGTGAGACAGCTTAGTGCACATGTGAACACACACACACGCACGCACACGCACACGCGCGCGCGCGCACACACACACACACACACACACACACCTTCTATGCTGGAGTTATAACCACCGAGCTAATTACATCAAAGGGTCATGAGTTCATCTCTGGGTCGACACTGCACCTCGAGGATCCGGCCCCACTGGATCACACACACACTCTGTTACGAGTTGCCGCTCAGGAAGTTACAGAAAAGTGCACTGAAGCAGTTGCTAATAGCTGTACGTTACATTCCTTGTGTTTGCCTCAGTGGGAGGAATTTTACAACACAAATGACAAGATGTGTGAGGTAAAAGGGCATCCAAATAGAAACTCAAAATTGACAAATTGAGATGGAGAGTCAGAATGAAGGAGGGAAACCCAGGAGAGAGAGAGGCGACAGGTGGCTTCTAGAGGTAGAGCTCTGTCAAACAGCCACCGTGCAACTTCCTGTTCCCCTCCCTTTCTTCTTCTGCCCTTTTGTTCTGCCCCAGCAGCATGCAATGAGGAAATGCTCCGGCTCACTGTACTGTCATGGACATCCAGTGTGAAGCTCCCCGAAGACACACACATCAAACAAAGAGCTACGGTACAAAGCAGCATGAGCTCGAGATGAAGCCACTGCAGCGGCTCCGGCAGCACCTCCAGCTGCTCATCCTCAGGGAATCACAGCTGCTCTTTGATGATAAAGCTTCACATCCAACCTTCTCTGGGAATGACAGAAAGCAATATCCAATGAGATACCGTATATGTGCCATATGATCAATGGGGATACAGCATAAAGCTTTATATACTATACTGCCCACAGGAGCTCCAGTAGTCATTCTGTTAGCTCTTTCACAGGAACAATGCACACATTGTTCTCCCAGACTGTTAATGCAGCACACCTGGGGCTTTGTTAAAGGGAACGCTGTGCAGCTAATGAATGTATGTGGCTGTTATGTACATGAAACATTCAGAATTTACACTGTTGAGTTTAATAAAACATATAAAATATTCAGACTCCACTGTTAAAGTTGTGTTGTTATCCACACGTACGTTTCAGGCGTGACACAGATATCAGAGTTAATAACGGAGAACGGATGTTAGCTTCATTTATTTTTTTCTTGTTCATCTAGACATGATGTCTTTTTAGTTTTCTTGTTTTTATTTTAGTTGCAGTGAAGCAAACCTTCATTCATTCATTCATCGTCAACCGCTTATCCTGTTAGGGGTCGCGGGGGGTGGGGGCGAACCCCGGTGGGATTGGGGGAAGGGGGGGGTTCCCCCGGAAAGGGTCGCCAGTCCATCGCAGGGCAAACCTGAAGCAAACCTGTCTCCTACAAAATTACATTCTCATACAATTAAACTGTCTTCTCAATTAAATTTAGAGGGAAATCTATTTCCTCCCAGACTACATTCGCAGTTTTAAACGTGTGGTTGATGTTGTAAAATTGAAAAAAAAAAAGCAAAACACAACAAAACGACTTGGTTATGTTTAGTAAAAACGTCAGGGTTTGGCTTTAAATGACTACGTTTGTTACATTAAGCTACAGACATATTTTGAACGTTAACTTTTAGTCTCACACAGGACATGAACAGACGTCTCCTGGGTAAAAGTCCTGTGTGTTTGGACCTGTCCACCACTCCAACCGCCTATGCGGACCTCTGCGGACCATCACTACAAGCGTATTTGTGACATGTCAAAAACAAACAGCCGTGACAAAATACGTTTCCCTCAAAATGTGCCCAACTGAGAAAGACTCTTTATCTGTGACTGCTGGTGATTTGTTTCCACCAACTTACACCCGATACTGTTCAAGATTTGGAGGTGTGCTCGCTGCTATTTTCTATTTTGTCTTCAAAATGTAATTCATAATGCACTTTTGTTGTATGTGAACTTAGGCTGAGAAAAGAAGTTGTATAAATGAAAAGTGGTGGCCATAACTTAAACCTACAGGTCTAATACATTATCTGGGGAGATCTCCTGTTCAGCAACATTGAAAATACAGTTTAAAGAAAAAAATAAAGACAGAATAAAGATATAACGTGTTAATTGGAGGTGCTGGTAAGCACATTTTCTTCTCACTGGACAAAGCCGTTTCTAGTATTTGTGCTATAAGCTAATTGGCTGTTGCCTTATATTTAATGGATGGATACGAGAGTGACATCACTCCTCTCAGCCTCTCCAAAATGTCAAACTATTGCATTAAAGGTACAGTGTGTATTTAGCCCTCCACTCACTCCTCCCTTTCCAAGACTGCAGTAACATGAGCCGCCGAGTGTAAAACCGTGGTAACGCCGTTCACCTGGCTCAGAGGCCACCCATACCATAATAACACTACTTTAGGAGCAACAGAAGTCAGATGACAGCTGGCGGTACCACAGTTCAGCATCCCGCCGCTCAGGTTACAGCAGTGTGTCTGAGAACTACGGACGCCTTCAGGTAACGTAACAACGTTCAAGTCTCTCTCTGGAGTCAGAGTTTGGTTTGTCCATTCTGGACTACTGTTGAAACATGGTGGACTCTGAGAAGAGGACTCACTGCCTATGTAAATATGAAGGGCTCACTCTAAGCTAACAGAAACACAACAGTTCTTAGTTTCAGGTGATTAAACACAACTTAAATGATAATTATGAATATTATATTCCATTTCTGCTAATAGATCCCCCGAAATGCTACAAACTGTTCATTTAAAGACAGAAATATCTTTGTATTCACATACTGTATTGTGTAATCTGTGGGCAAACAACATAGCATGGTTGTTTTTCAGTCACACTCTTTGCGTAGGTATGAGGATGTGGGCCTGAGAATAACATTCATTATGCATCATTTGCTTTCCGCTATTCATCTACCTGACAGTCATTTACATACTAATGGAAAACGTGGGGACAATTATAACATGTTTCATCAGTCTTCCTCTTGGTCTCACATGTTTGTTATCTATCACCTGTTACAAATGGCACCACAATATTACAGCCAGCTTTAGCGTTCAAACGACCAAACATATATTTTACTGATCAATAGAGTGGGCCCATCTCATATTGTTCAGTATTGAACCATGATGCGCCCGCACAAGTAACTGGCTTCATTCATTTGCAATATCGACCAGTCCTGTGTTGACCCCACAGTTATTTACAATCAGATATTTCCCTGAATAAAGAGTTAATACAAAACCCCCTTTAAAGCACAGTCCTATATATTAACATCCTACATGTCACCCACTCAACATTCACACACCACTACGTGTTATAAGGAAAAAGGACACGATGTGAACGATGGTCAGAGCTCATTCAAGTCACAGGCTTTACGTTGAAACAGAATGAGTGAAAGATTTCTATAAGAAGCCCATTTAAAAACCACAGGCAGCATCTAGCATGTTTCAGAGGCAGATCATTAATATTCACGCTTCCTCATTTGCTGCAAGATAAGAGAAAGGTTATCAGGATACCAGACACAACCGTGGGCCTGCTGGGTATCTTTAAGATTTAAATTAAATGAAGATTTAATTGATGGTTGAGTGTGAAGTACTTCATCTTTTGACAAAGATCTTTGCAGAGTACATGAAAACTTGTTATATCTCATGAGAAAGCCTCAGTACTGTATGTTTCTCTAGGGGTTTTTTGATAAAATAAATCTAGGTCTTTAAAGGAACAGTGAGTAGCATTTAGCGGGATCTATTGATGGAAATGGAATATAATATTAAAAAGTCGTTTTCTTTAGTGAATAATCAGCTGGAAAAAGAAGCTGTTTATATCTACATTAGGACTGTCATGAGAACCTGTACTTTGGTGACTTGACTTGTTTTTCGACAGTACAGCTGGTACTGCAGGGTTTGAGGCTGATAATTTTACATCGTGAACAACAAATCTACGTTGAAATCGACGGGAAGAGAGCAAGTTAGCGATTAGCTGTTAGCAGCCGGTGGGCAGCACAGTCCTGCTTGGCTAAGTAACCCAGCTAACCGCTAACGTTTATGGAGGTTGCATTGAGTTACATTATGATATGTTCAAGTTCTACTCAGTAAAAATGGTGTGACGATAAATTACTTTATGATAGTCCCAGTCAGTCTGGATCAAGTCCTAGTCCAGTCAGCACTCTGACACACTGACAGCTGTTGTTGCCTGTTGGGCTGCAGTTTGTCATGTTCTGATTGGAGCAGATTGTTGATGCTAAAGTCAGAACCTGGGAGGGTTTCTGGACAATATCTGTCATTGATTTGTGTTGTTCATTGATTTCCAATAATAAATATGTACATACATTTGAATAGATCATATTTGTCCACTCCCATGTTGATAAGAGTATTAAAATATTTGACAAATGTAATGCATGTATGTATTTCAGGTCTGTGTGTACTGTGTATAAGTTAACAACAGAGTGAAAAAATTGAATTTCCCCTCAGGGGATCAATAAAGGGTGTCTTCTTCTTCGTCTTCTTTAAGTTTAACTTCGAACAGATAAAAAAAAATGTGGACAATCATGAGATTAAAAAAAAATCTTGCAAAATTTTGTTTTTGTTAAGAAACTTGAGGGATTAATAATAAATTTGCAAAAAACTGTGTACAAACAGTGTAAGAAGTGGCTGTTGAAGTACCGTATTTTTCACACTATAAGGCGCACTTAAAATCCGCCAACTGTTTAACTCAGACACTGGTGATGAAGGATTTGAGGAAGACGAATGAACTGAAAAGTGAGTGTATTGTTTTGTATTTCATGTGTTACAACTGAAAAATGTTGAGAGTTATTGAAGTTACTGAGTTATTAAATGAACTGAATAAAGTCCGACTTATCTGACTGTTTTGTTTCGCTTAATGCGCCTTTTAATCCGGTGCGCCTTACAGTGCGAAAAATACGGTACATGAAATCGTGGAATTTCACTGGTATTAGTATTGGCTCATAATTTCTGGTATGGTGACATCCCTAATATACAGTATATAGATATACTATATAGGGAGTGAGTCCTCCTCATGGAGTCCGTCATGTTGCTCTGCCGATGTTTCTACAGTTGCCCAGATTGGACAAACCAAACACTGGATCTAGAGAGGGCCATTCACATTTTCACGTCACCCAGTGTAGTTCTACACGCTTACTGCAGAATGAGCCTGTCCAGCAGCTCTAACACATGTAATACATCTGCTTGAGTTTACCGTGTTCCTGCTTCCCAAAAAAGCTCTTGAACTGCAGACTATACAGTATGGCGTCAAAGACAGCATCATTAATTCTCAAGTGGATCTCTACCAGAACACTGGATGATCAATACTCAGATGTCAACATCGAAAAACAAATTCATATTTCATATTGACTCTCACACGACTGCACACATGTTAATACGACTGCCCGCCACGTTTCTGTCCTTCACAGAGCCTCACCGTCTGCTGCAGGTCGGGTATGAGGACTCGCACGACCAGCGAGTTTGTGTGAATGTCGTCCATGCGGCTCTGCGATGGCTCGGCGGTGGCCCTTATGGTCTCGTAAATGGTCTCTTCGCGGGAGCTGTCGGAGGCGCAGTCGTCGGAGTAGTCGGAAAAGCTCTGGGCCATCTCATCCTCACTGGAGGTGGGGCTCCGGGGCATAGTCAGCAGGCCCGGCGGATTCAGCTGGAACAGACAGGGAGGGAAACAAGGTCAGACTCACATAAACTCAAACAGTTTATTTGAAAGAGTATTCAAAAGAATCCCCCCTGCTCCCATTAGACACTGTTTGTCACCCCCAAAGATGGTGCTTGTTAGTGTGTTAGTTTATCCTCATCCATTCTGTGCTCAGGAAACTCCCAGAGGAATTAATGTGACTGCATTTCTTCACCAAAAGGTTTTGCTTCATTAGAGTTATACTGAGAAAAACAACTTCAGGGGGCTGAACGCTGCGCCTGCAAGCAACTGTGCCACATGACCAAAGGCCCTACTCCTAAAATGGTGGCGGGTCAGGTGACTGAACTCTATTAATCTGAAACGTCAACATGATTTATGGATAAGAAAATGAAACGCGTACAAAATATCATCCATCACTGCTTGCAGCCATGCTCCAGTGAGTGACCAGGATAGAGTTAAGACATTTAAAATAACCTGACTATCTAATCCACATGGTTTCCTTATTAGAGGTCAGTGTGCAGGGACCTTAAAGACAAAGAAGAAGTGAAAGGACAGTTGGTAATGTGACATATTTGGGACTGAAATGGAAAATAACTGCACAGTGCGCCTGTGGTTCTGTGCATTTAAGACATGTTTCTGCAGAGACAATGTTGTTTGGTGTAAGACAATACAAAGAAAGACACTACACATAAAAAGCTACATAATCAATCCGTGTGACTGACAGAATCGCTGCAACACCATCAACAAGGCCATTTCTTTTCATCGGCACTGAACAAGAGGAGCTGCGCCATTCCTCAGTGTTTGGTTTGATAAAGGAGAAGCTCTTCACTCAGAGAAACCAACACAGAACAGATGAGACATTTCAGCTGAAACGGTCCAGGCTGAGATATGTGTGTCGCCCTGCAGCGTCTGTGACACTCATCCCGGTGTAGAAACCTACTGAATGTCCATTAGCGGAGATGCTTGTCATCGTGTTGTGCCATTGTCCCTGACACCTGGACACGGCTGATGAGAAAGTTTTCTGATAACGAGACGTAAAGGTCTCCATTTCTATCAGCTGTCAGCGGGATGGATGGATTTTCTTTCCACAGATTACTTTCTGTTGTTTGGTCTGTTTCTCCTGATAATAAAAACTGTGTTTTCCCTGAGGGTGACACTGTTAAAAAATGCATCAAAAGGCCAGCAGGAGACATTTCTTAACAACAGAATAACTGGTGCTCTGTAACATGACGTTAGTTCTTCATGGTTTTCTCCTGCAACTTGATTGGATGCCATCAGACTGGTTCAAACAAACTGGATGTGGTGTTAAGTGTAAGATAATCAAATGCAACACCCAGTAATATTCACCAGAAAGTCCAGAGTTCAACAAAAAAAAAAAAAAAAAAATCAGCAATAAGCAACAAAAGATAGTAATCGAGTCTGACTCGAGTCCGCACCTCTAGTTTTTGCCTTTTCCCTGCTACACTGTCTCCTTATCAGTTATTACTCCTACTAACAATTATTATAACTGCCAAAGATGATGCTGTTGTTGTTTGTTTTGGTGTTGTGGTATTTGTCTGATTGTCATTTCTGTGTGTATGTTGTAAAATCAAAACAGCAAAAAATAAAGTAAAAAAAAAAAAAAGGATTAAAAAAATGAGAGAAAAGATGGAAAATAAATATATTAAACTTATAAAGGTCTTTAGAAAAATACCAGTTTTCACATAAATTCTGTTTTATCCCCCACCGCCATCTTGACTTCCTGCTGGGGGCGTCATACTGCTATTTGCCTGATTTCCTTCCATGTTTTTATAATCAGCATGTGGCCAATTATAAACGCAATATAGGTGATGTGTGTGTGTGTGTGTGTGTGTGTGTGTGTGTGTGTGTGTGTGTGTGTGTGTGTGTGTGTGCGCGCGCACTCTGGTGTGCTGTAGAACTACATTACATATTCCCTTTACATGCTTGATGCTTTGATTAACTTGATTAGCTCATATATGAAAACACTGATATGGATTTAGTGTCTATGGCAACCATAGCTGCACTTGCTGGTGACAGTTTACTGAGAATCCTGAACGTCCATCCATCCATCTTCCACCGCTTATCCCGTTAGGGGTCACGGGGGGGCTGGAGCCGATCCCAGCTGGCATTGGGCGAAGGTGGGGTTCACCCTGGACAGGTCACTAGTCCATCGCCATGCACACTCACATTCACAGCTACGAGACATTTAGAGTCATCAATTAACCTGCATGTCTTTGTTTGTATATTATGTTCCCATATAGCCCAACTGTAATCTCCGTTCTGTTTCGAGAGAAATGTCATTTTGCACAGATCATGGCCCTTTTTACACAGCGTTTTAAACAGTTTTAAACATGTGGTTAATCTTGTAAATTAAAATCAAGCCAAACAAATATTGCAACAACTCCACTTAGTTAGATTTAGGCAACGAAACTGGGTTAGGTTTAGTAAAAAAAAAAAAAAAAAAATCAGACCAGATCAGCTTTTAGACATATACACAACTCAACTAAAATAGCTTAAAGTTTAGGTTACACAAAAGTTTAGTTCAGACAGACTGCCAGACGCTGCTGTGGGTCAACAGGATCCTGCTAGTTGATCCTGCACAAATCTATTTAACCCTTTAGTTGAAAAAATGTTGCAGCTGCTGCAAACTTGCATCACTGCTGGTTTCATTTATTCCTCATGCCCCCATGTGTAAAGGCCTTAATATGCCGTCGGACATATGTCAACAACATATTACCAACCAACCGTCACCAATACAAACACACATAAGCACATTGATTTACATAAATGTGATATGGAGCACTGCAGAGGAATTAATGAGAGTCCTTATTCTCAGTCACACTCAGGGTTTAACGTGCACGACCTGATCTCCGTCATGAACCCTAACGCTGCCTTTCACCAGCGGCAAAAAGACGATCAAAGATGCAAATACTCCCTTCTTGTCACACAATGTGATAAATTTCAATTGATTAGCGAGCTATTCATTCACGGCCAATTCACATTCAAAGACAACACTAAACAGACATGCCTGAAGATGTGTTACTGCATGGAAAACCATTGATGTCACAGTCAAATTGTATTTGAACTCATTTTTTAAATGTATTTTAATTAGGCATGTCTGATAAGTGGAAACAAGTTATTTTATGTGGATAAAATATGAGATTTTTCTGTCAGAATGAGGTCTTTTTAATTGGAGAAACCCACAGATTGCTTGACAACACACCCTGTAAGTGGCTCTGAGATTATTTTTGAGTAACTTTTAGCATCATTAAAGAGTTCGGCTGCTCGCTCATTTAATGATCTGATGCAATCTCAGAGCTCAGGCTGAGTTATGGTCTGATGACATTCACATTTCTGACTGACGTTTTTCAGGAGGTTGCACCATTCCAGCAACTTCTACGGATGAGCCTCACTATCGTGATTGTGCAGCAGGACGCGGTGACATCTACCGGGGTTTCTAATGAACGACACCATCAAACCAGGAGAACTTCTCCAGGGCTGAAAGGCAATAGCTGGCCTTAAGTAGCTCCACTTTCTCTGGCTGCTTTTATTAAAGTAAATGTGTGAAAGTGGGTGTGAGACAGAGTGACCGGTTCTTTTGTTGCTGTTTTTTACCACCTCTACTTTAACACACACACACAGTGGTGTCCATTGTGACAAGACCTTTTTTTTGTCAGCCCTGGACTCATTTTTCTTCCACACCATCCCTCGCTTCATTCAGTGGTGTAATTGAAAAGATGAAAAGACTTTCTCAGAGACTTTCTAAGTCTTTAGGTGCCTAAGAGAGTATTCAGAGTTCAGTCATGAACACAGTAGTTTGATTTGATTTGCATGAGCTGTGCATGTGTGTGTGTGAGAGAGAGAGAGATTGAGAGAGAGCTAAAAGAGGGAGAAATGGAGGGAAAAAAGCAATTTTCTCTCTAGTGTGAATGTCTGTGACAGGCAGAAGTAGGTTAGGAGGTGTTGAACACCTGAAAGGCTAACACACTGAATTAGTGCTGCAGCCATTAGAGCAGAAGGAATACATTCAATACGTTGCATTAAGTTACATTAAAGCTGCAATCAGCGGCGTTTTAATGGAACTTTAATGGAACAAAATCAAGCATGGAGTTCCCACATGTTGCTATTCAGAGATAAATCATTCCTCTACTTAACCCCCCCAAATGGGGTGTGGTTAACAGTCCGACATTTGAAATGCAGTTTTCAGGATGTTTTGGAGGTCCACCTGCACCGGTTGCTCTCACCTCAGCTCCGTCATCGCCACCACGGTGGGCTGCACTGTGATTGGTTCATTTATTTAACAGGAAATTTCTCTTGATTTCTATATAACATATTGGAGGGGGGCGAACAAATAACCACAAGACTTTCAACCAGGACACGGCTGTTTGTGTCCAGCATGAAGCTAAAAATAACGTTGACTTATTTTGTCACGTCAGTCATTGGTACAAGACTTGGTATCATCAGTCACATGAGCTGTTAGTCAGTGAAGTCCAGAGGAGTACCCCGAGCTTCGGTCACTGACCAAGAAGAAGAAGAAGAAGAAGAAGAAGATATTCCTTTATTCGTCCCAAATGGGGAAATTAATTTTTCACTCTGTTGTTTTACTTATACACGGTACATGCAGACCCGAGACACACACATGCACAAACAGGACCCATATACATGCAACAATGGAGAGATGTCAGAGTGATGGGGCTGCTCCTGACAAGCGCCCCGAGCAGTTGGGGGTTTGGTGCCTTGCTCAGGGGCACCTCGGCAGTGCCCAAGAGGTAAACTGGCACCTCTCCAGCTACCAGTTCACACTCAGTTCTTGGTCATGTCGGGACTTGAACCGGTGACCCTCCGGTTCCCAAGCCAACTCCCTACAGACTGAGCTACTGCCGCCCCCAAACGGCAGTATTTGACAAGTTGGGAGTGAGAATGTGCTGGTTAGGGAGGAGCTTTGCCAAAATCAGTAGTGACCGACATATCTGTCACCTCAACGCCGTTTTAAGTCGATTTTAAGCTGCAGTTGACTTATTTTTTGTTGATTCATGATTCTGTAAGTTGACTTCCAACAACTATGGCTTACTGAAAGGGGCTGGGACACGGTCTCGAGCTATGGGTATGATACAGCTGTGGTCGTGCATTGCTATTGGCTCAATATGTGAGTGCAGACCAGATTTCACTATGCATGTATTATACACACATCTCCTCTTTTCACCCTCCTTGACAAAATGTCGAGCTGTAGCAATGACTTGTCACTAGTCACCATTTTTGTGGCTCTGTCACAGGATGATGAAGTCTCCATTTTTTCCATGCATCTGCAGAGTTTGGCTTTAAATGAACACAACACCAGACGGATTTGAATTACTGCAAATGATAGGATACACCACCTCCATAATACATGGTGTCACCAGCTGCTTTTGCTCACCTGACAGCGATATGCTTTACAATGACAGCTGCTGACAATGTGAGACTATATTTAGGTTCCTAGGGGATGAGCTGGGAGTTCAGATATGTTTTTTAATAAAGAACAATGGTTCATTCAAGTCAGATATTTAGTAGGAGAAGGAAACAAAAGTGATTCACATTTGTATGACCTTTATTTTTCATGATTTTGAAACAGATTTTTTAATGCCCTAATTGATATATTTGCTTCATCTGAGCCTATGTGGAGGTAAAAGGAAGTTATCGCTTTGATTATGGTCGTTTCAGTAGTCATATCCGTTCAGTATCCGTCAACCAAAACAAACCTCAGAAAGTATTAACGGTTGGAGGGTCAGCGTGGATCCGACCTCCACCCTCCATGTTAAATCCAGCGTGTTAAACACTACACATCCAGCAAAGGATGGAAACACTTTGGGTTTCAGACATTGAAGGAAAAGCAGAGCTAGACATCACGGCTAAAGCTGCACGCTAACTCTGTCACGGACAGAAAACGTTATCGTACGGTGGTAACGTGCGGTCCGGCCGTCGCTCTCGTCTCCGTGGTCCAATGGGCCGACGCTACGACTGTAGAGCGCCATATACTGATATTTATGTTAAATACATTCAAACAGCCCCGATGGAGCTGAACATGGATGGATAAAGAGAACGGAGCTGACGGAGAGCTACAGACCACCATTGAATCAGGAGTATATCATCCCAGCCCTGATATTACTGCAACGAGACCAACAGCAACTGCTGTCACGTCAGCAGCAGCATGTTATCTGAGTTACTTAAACCAAACACACACCGTCAGTGGGGCTGAAGGAGAAGGTCATCTGTGAATCTGAAACAAGACTGGGAACATCTGACAAAGCGAGCTTTCAGAGAGTGATTGCTCTGGGTGCCCATCACACCACGATTCAGTCTTTATCATCCCTTTAAACAACCTGCACACATCTGCGTGCTGTTAGCTCCACTGCAGGACTCTCGCTACAAGTGGCTTTGCTTGGAGTCGTCGACTTAATTGCACACGACAGACTAATGATCAAACACACGGTTCAGCCTTGATTCATTAATGCCCTGAAGTCTGGAGCCTTTTAGTCACTTTCACTTTATGTGGACTCAAACTTAAATACATGTAAATGCTTCACTCTTTAAGCTGGGAACAGGCCCAAAGATGACTGGAATCTGCAAAGAATGGAAACCCCACAAATCACTAAACTTCACACTTTTTTTTTCTTTGCAGTCTGAAATGAGCAGAGTAAACACAGAGGACGCACACCGGACGACAGACGGGTGTGATTACAACTGTGTCACTAGGCAACCCCAGAAATCATCATCTGTTTCTGCAACAAAACAGAAACAGATATTTATCAAACCATTTGCCTTTCTAATGCATGCTTCATATTTTAATGAATAAAGCAAAGAAAGTGATTCAACAAACACCAGGTTTTTAACTGAGTGTTCCAGACCGGCCTTTTGTTTTGTTACATTAGTGACGTTTGCCGGTTGTCATGTGACGACTGTCACGTTTTTGATTGACATTTATGATGTGTTTTCTGTAGTAGTCTCTGTACGTGTTTTACTTACTTTACTTACTTACTTATCTTAAGCCCAACCATTCTGTTTTCCCTTAACCCAGACATACCAACCTTGAGACCTTAAAAGGAGGGAGTACTTCAAAATCCCCCCCACCACCCACACACACACACACACACACACACACACACACACACACACACACACACACACACACACACACACACACACACACACACACACACACACACACACACACACACACACACACATTCAGAGACCTTGTTTACTGCATTCTGGTGACTTCAAAAGAGTGAAAATAACAAAATAAGTTTACTGCAACATCATATTATATAGCATATTTCTTAGTCCTCTCCATTTCTGCTCTCTCACTCACTGAAAGTCCTTTCAGACACATCATGATAACGTCACCACTGTGCTCTGAAACCCGTCGACGTACCACAACGGCTTTTTGCAGCATCGACCAGAGCCCAACTATAGACTGCTCTCCTCTGCTGGTGTAGCTCTAAACATCAGGGATTAAAAACGCTGTTCAGCTCCAGACAGGCTACGATAACAAAAAGGACAAAAATGTGAAAATTTTGAAAAAGTTTGTGAATAGAATAAATCAGGAGAAACCCGGGAGAACTGTGACTCCGGGAGGAAACCGGGAGAGGGTAACTGGGAGGATTGGCAAGTATGCCCTATAGTAAGTGTCTTTTTTGTTTGAACCTAAGTTGGTGGTTTTCTTGCTTAATTATGGACATTTGCATGGTATACAAATGACTTACAAAAAGGCTGAAATGCATCCTCATGACACAGAAAGTCTGTGTAATGTTGTGGTATTTATACGCCTTCCAGTGAGCCCGGGTTGGTATGATATAAGTATAAGCATCAAAAGAACTAGAAAAACTATAACATAGATTTCAACTAGTGCCGTGGGTATCCCTGCACTACATTTATGTGCAGTATTACAAATATGCCTGTAACTGATAAATGTCACCTATGCAAAGAAAATGACAGATACCTTTATGTATTCTTTATTATGTCATATGTCCTTTTCTATGTTCATATATTGACCTATGCATCTATATATTAGATTTCTAACAGCGGTGTCATTTAGTAAATGCTGTGACATACTCGGTGTAAGAAAAGAGAGGGAAGAAGAGAAGACATTTATTCGGTTTGCCGTCTGTGAAGGTCAATAGGAAGCTGAAAGCAGTGAAAGACCGACGATGACAGACGTGATGAGCTCGTTCATTCAGAGGAGATAATCTCTGTGCTCCTCTGCTTCTTTATACCATCCAAATGACAGACTGTGAAGCCAGTTTGAGTTTGATAGATGCATGGACGTGTGTGTGTGTGTGTGTGTGTGTGTGTGTGTGTGTGTGTGTGTGTGTGTGTGTGTGTGTGTGTGTGTGAGTAATGAACCAATGACGGATGTCCAAAGTGACAAACAGCTTGAAGGGCACGTGATTGATGCATATCTTTTTCTCTTACTATACAGGCATTAATGATGAAAACCTTGTGAAATGGAAGTGATGAATTACATTTGTCAGGCCAATAATATCTGCTCCATCTGTGTGTGAGACTACAGAGAGTTGGAATGAACAGTAGTCTGACCCAGATCTGTCAGCGTGTCAGTCCATCGAACAGAGCAGAAAAACAGAAAACAAATCTGGTCTTCGTGTGTGTGCAGTACATCATCCTTACAGGTAGAACCTCCTGTAGATCAGCTTCCCTGCTCTTTACTGTCGCAATATGCAAAACAATTACAGAGAAGCAGTTCAGGACAAAAACTCCTCCTCAGATAAGATGGGAAATACTATCAAACTGTCTCGATTTAAGGCGTTTTATTATTTAGGCTATTGAATAATATAATCACTGACTTAGCTCCGAGATAGTTAACAGTGCATTTTTATCAACTCAAGACCTCAATAGAGTTGTCAATGCTCTCATTTCCTCCCGCTTAGATTACTGCAATGCCCTTTACTCTGGTCTCAGCCACAGCTCACTTCACCGCCTGCATTTGGTCCAAAATGTGGCTTCCTAGGTGATCACTGGAACAAGGAGATTTTTTTAATTCAAATTTAAATTAAGATTTTATTGTTAACGTTTAAGCTCTGAGGTGTAGCACCGAGCCTCCTCACTGAGCTCCTTACTCCCAACGTGCCTCCTCCTAACCTGAGGTCCTCTGACAAGGCTCTGCTGGTTGGACCAGGTCGAGGTCGGTGACTAAAGGAGTCTTTGCCACAGTGCCTCTAGACTCTGGAACAGCCTCCCTGAGGACCTCAGGTCAGCTCGCTCATTAACCAATTTTAAATCTTTTAAAAACACAATTTTATAAAAAGGCTTGTTTGGCCCATGAGGCAGCAGCTTGGTGAACCTTCTTCTACTCCTTATATTGTCCTTATATTGTCTTTATATTGTCCTTATATTGTCTTTATATTGTCCTTATATTGTCTTTATATTGTCCTTATATTGTCTTTATATTGTCCTTATATTGTCCTTATATTGTCCTCTTCTGGCTGAGGTGTCTTTGTAGCAAACTGATTAATTCCACTGATTATGGGTTTTAGTGTTCTCATTATTTTGTCTGTGTTTTGTTCTATTATTGTTGTTTTCATTTTGTCTGTATTTTATCTGTGCAAGCACTTTGTAACTATGTTTAGAAAGGATTTTTCTTATTCTTATTATTCTTATTATTAAAGAAAGTCAGAAAAAAAGTTTGGAAATCTGTGTTTGGTTGATTATTTCTCTGTCGTTTCAATGCTGTCACTGTATTTTACATGGTAGGAAAGGCTGGTTATTTATCTTCACAATGATGTCCAACCTGTAAGGATCATGCATTTGTGGGATGAGCAAAGAGAAATCCTCTTCAGTGTATTCTCCTGTTGGTACTGACTCTTGTTCTGAGCTCCATGTGCCAATCAGGCACCAGAAGCCCAGACCACCGGATCACAAAGTGATCTGGTTCATTCTGTAAATTCAGCTTTTTAAAAACCAACATGGCTCAGTTCAATATTTAGTTTCAAAACAAAACTCCTCATCTCTTCTCTGACATGATTTCAGGTGTCTGATGAGCAGCAAAAGAAAACAGAAAATAGATAGATAATAGAACAAATTTCCAAACTTTTTCTCAGTCGGTAGAAGTGTATACAGTGAAGTGACAATAGTGACGAGCTCTCAAACACACCTTTCAATCCAAATTCAAACACTCTGAGCTCAGTGAAAGAGCATTTATGTCAATCTACCTGGTGTTGACTTTGTGCTGTTTGCTGGTATTATTCTTTATCTCAGTGTCCACATGCTGATAACTCATGTCACGATATTTCAACACAACCGATCTGAAGGGAGATTTTTTTTTTAAAGAATAAAAACTTTCAGCAGTAAATGTCACTGATCCCAGTCAATACGAATAAAAAAGGAAGTGCTTCTTTAAAGGCTGACATTTTGCAGAAGTCATCAACAATCACACAGGAGGAGATCTATTGAGGAGGAGGCACACAGAGCAATTTCTACATCTATTGTACTACCAGAAGAAGAAGCACACAGCTAAGTACAAAGCAGCAGCTCAATAGTTGTGACAATAACCCATGTGGGGTTTTTCATGAGTTAGTCTTACTGTGAAAAGTGCAGTGAATACAGACAGTCAGGTTGAGTACAACAAGTAAAGATAATTACATTTTGAATTCAATAATTATCAGATGTGACCTTTCTTTGCTCTTTATTCTTTGTACTTATTTAGCATGTTTTTCTTCCTCTGCATGTTGCTGTCCTGTTAATATTTAGTCACATTCACAGCTGCTTTAAATTCTCTATTTGCAACTTTCTGATAACTCAATGTGTGAATATTTATATTTCTGTCCCCTGTGATCCGACAGTTTTCCTTTTAAAAATCATAATTCTTCAATAATAATGGCTATTATTAAAAGCAAGCAACAAAGACAAAGGTTGCATTCGTTGCTCCATCTCTGAATGGCTGTGGTGTCATTTTGTCTAAAGGTTACCTCTGCAGCTTTTAACCCTCGCAGTGGGGGAAAAGGTTAAAGTTCTGTCGCCTAGCAACAGAAGGTGTAGGCGGGGGAACTGGATTAACTCCAACTGGAAAAAAACGGTTTCCAAGGCGTCGCCGGTCAGTCCAGGACGGAGCATTGTTCACCGGTTTCTAAGGAGACGTGCAAACTGAAATGCAGTTAAAAGGATGTTTAATGAGCAGCTACAAAGAGCTGATGGTGGTTTTAATGGCGCTCCTTCGCCCTGCAAAGAAACCATGTGGTGTTTAACTGGAACTCAAAGGAAGCTGTTCCAGACAGTGACTTTTAGAAAAATGCACCGGTGCCTCTCCCTTTGCATTGTGGACACCAGTCTCACTCCTATTCTCCTACAACGATTTTTTTCTCTTAAAAATGTAATTTCATTTAAGCAACCAAACGGTATCACAAAACAAGGATTAATGGTCATTCCTCTCACAGTTTTTGTTAAATATTAAGTGCTGTCTGACCTTAATTTGCTCTAGTATATTCACAAATTTGTGTGTTCCCACATTTATTCATTGCAGGTATTTTCTTATATTTATCCCTTTCTTTATATTATGATGAAAGTTGGAGCTCCTGTTTTAATGAAGGTAAATGTGTGCCATCCGCCTGAGAAGGGCACAAGGTAGGTTACATATTCACATTATGATCGATACCAAGTGACATTTCAGTGTCTTTTATATACGGATATATATTAGAGCAAATCAATCGCACATTTTTTTATCTGTTCAGAATGTACCTAAAAGGGAAATTTGTCAAGTATTTAGAAAGAAAGAAAGAAAGATTCTTTTTGCAAGTGGGAAATTTCAGTTTTCACCTGTTGTTCACACAGTACATATACATGTAATGGAGAGATGAGAGTGATGGGGCTGCTCCTGACAAGCGCCCAGAGAGTTGGGGGTTTGGTGCCTTGCTCAGGGGCACCTCGGCAGTGCCCAAGAGGTAAACTGGCACCTCTCCAGCAACCAGTTGGTCTTGGTCCATGGGGGATTTGAACCCAGGTCCTCCACATCCTAACCCAAGTCCTTACGGACTGAGCTACTGCTTGCCCCGGCAACATGGAAATGGGAAAATATGCTGTTTGATGCAAATGCATGTATATATTTATTATTGGAAATCATAAAACAACACTAATCAATGACAGATATTGTCCAGGTTCTGACTTTAGCATCAACAATCTGCTCCAATCAGAACATGGCAAACTGCAGCCCAACAGGCAACAACAGCTGTCAGTGTGTCAGAGTGCTGACTTGACTAGGACTGGATCCAGACTGACTGGGACTATCATAAAGTGGGCATGTCTGTAAAGGGGAGACTGGTGGGGACCCAGAGAACCCATTTACATTCACATATCTGGAGGTCAGAGGTCAAGGGGCCCCTTTGAAAATGGACATGACAGTTTTTCCTCACTAATATTTTATGCAAATTTGGAACATTATTTAACCTCCTCTGTGAAAAGCTACTCTGACATGGTTGGTACAGTGGCTGCTACAGCAACTCTCCTGACGGTGAACTGGAGACAGTGAACGCAGCACCGTGGCTGCTACAGTAACTCTCCTGACGCTGAACTGGAGACAGTGAACGCAGCACCGTATCTGCCACATCAACTGTCCTGACGGTGAACTGGAGACAGTAAACGCAGCACCATGGCTGCTACAGTAACTCTGCTGATGGATGAAATGGGGACTTAGTTTTCTGTTGTGCTCATATACTGCATACGATGCTCTAATCTTGTCGGTTAATGGTTAATAATCGATTAACGAGGGTCTGCAAGCGGTTACAAAAAAAAAAAAATTGCATCCCTAATTTCACTCCTTGTTAATCCAAAAATATTGTTTACTGCATGTTTGTTAAAAAAAAAAATTACTCATGATTGAAGTATATTAAGTAACTCATCAGTCTTAAGTTTAAAAGCCGATATCTTAATGTTTGATTGGATATTATTGAAAGATTAACAGTCTCCAGCGTTTTATTCTACCAGGATGATGAATGATGGTAGAAGGTTTTTCTGTGTGTTCAGCAACAGAACAGTGTACTCTAATCATTAAAGCTCTGTGAAGACTTCAGCTCCTCACATATAGTTTGGATCACCAACAGCCTTCATCTGTTATCACCCTCCAACACTTTCAAACGTCCTTAGTGATCAAACAGCCTTTAGATGTGAAATAAGAGTTAACTAATGGAAACCCTTGTTACCTCTGAGCAGTTCACGCCTCACCATTACAACTAAAATCCACTGACACGTGACCACTTCATGAAAACCACAGAGGAAAAAAAAATCATCTACTCCATTTTTAATAAGCTCTTTAATAAAGACATTTTAATACGTGGGATATATCTTGATTGATCACTAGCCATGCAGCACGCTGGCCCCCCGAGTGTCAAACTGGTGGTGGAACAATGGCAATAATACAGCGGTTATTAAAAGCTCTGTGACTGGAAAACAACCTCATAATTAATCAAATGATACCGCCTGGCTGACTGTGGCATTAATGAAATTCAGACCAAACTAAGTTTTAAGCGCGTATACAGTAGCGTCTCTTTAGGGCAACGTGGTGATCACAGTTAAAGTCTGAGGTTTCATCTGGTTCTCCACAGAGCCAGTTACAATTTGTTGAGCGTCGTCTTATGTGGTTTAACTGGCTCACAAACTGAGGTATGCCAGGACAAAAGAAAACGACCACACACACACACACACACACACACACACACACACACACACACACACACACACGTGCTTCTATAGCCCTGCATGTCACTGCATGTTCTACAACACTGGCCTGCAAATATTTCAGAATAAAAGCCTTGTGTTAACAAATAAAGGATGAAGGAGCTCTGCACTTCAAGGATTTTATTTTGAAATGAAAGCAGGAAGTGTTGATTCAAAAATAAATCTTTTTTTCATGTCTGTGACATGACATTTTTTTTAAAGATATCTAGACATAAAAAATGTGGTAATGTTGCTGATATGAGGCCAATAAACAGTCACGATCATTTCCGCTGTCTGTTCTGACTGAACCGTGCGGTTCGTGTCAAAAATAGATGAATTTCATGGCCGCAGTGTGTCTGCTGTAACATGTCAACATGGACGCCGAAATGAAAAACAAGGTAACGCAGCCGCCACGCACGGCTGGTCTGGCCCAGCCCGTTTAACCATTACAACTACATGCCTGACCTAAACCTAAACCTAGTTCTAACCTGGACCTTCAAACCAAGTTTGAATCCTAAAAGGGACCTTTGAAGGTCTGTCCTAAAAGATTTGAAAGTCGAAAACTCAAATTGCAATTCCACAATTTCCCAACTTGGGATCAATAAAGTATCTATCTATCTATCTATCTAAATTGGTCCTCACAAAGATAGCTGCACACGAGCACGCACGCACGCTAAACACACACACACACACACACACACACACACACACACACACACACACAGAGGAATGTAAAAGGAAGCCCTCCACTAACGTGTTAACTCGTTTTCTGAACTGGATTCTGAGCTATTTACTGGCAAACACACAAACCATCATCAGTGTATCATTTCTGCTAATCTACCACCTGCTGCCTTAATCAACACAAAAGTAACACACACACACACGCACACATGCTCAGTGTAGAGCAGTGTTGAGTGAGGTTGACACCAACAAACAGATCATCTGTAGCTTTTCTTTATGACCAGCGCTCACCCTCCTCTTCACTGGTTCACCCTTAAACCACTTGTGTGTAAATTTTAATTTTAATTGCTCTCTCTCATGCCGGGATTCCAGCTGTGATGTGTTTATGCTCCGTCCTCTACACGGCATCTAACCACACTGTTTCACAATTGGTGTGTTTTGCCTGAGTGGCTTGTAGAGTTTTTCCATTTTTACTGGATATTTGTGCTTTAAAGATTCAGTAGGCAGAAAGTTTTTGGCATAATTGGGCAAAAATCTGTCAAAAATAGACTTGGCATGTATTTTTGAATGGAGCAGAGCGGAGAGCCACTTCTGAAACGCGGTACATCACGTTTGGTGGAATCACAAGCATCGTCTAGAGGGGCTGTGGGATCCAGGGGTGAACGCCCCTTTTCAGACACCGCTGTGCTCCCAAAGCCATTATTTTTGATGGCTTGTGTCGCGCCGTGACGGTTTTTCGCAGCATTGAGCAAAGTGCATGTAAGGTTGTGATGTGTGCTGAACCCAGTGGTGAGCACGACCCAAAATTTAGAAACCAAAGTTTCCCAGAATAAAGCCTGCTCTGTCTGTCGATATTCAGTCCATCATCGTACATGGCAGAGAGGAGCGGCACAACTGTACACTAGATGGGCTGAAACTAAGGACTATTTGACTTTTTTCACGCAAAACAAAATAATAGCTGATGGATTTCCGGTCAATCTATCAATCCATCTATCAATTCCGGTTCAAAGCTTGTATACATGTAGTCCATCGATCAATTATCCTGGGGTAAAGTGCAATTACCAGATGTCAATATTGTTATTAATATTTTCTTTGTTTTTTTGTCTTTTTCTTTTGCTCTTTTTCATTTTTTTTTCTTTTCATGTGTTTTATTCATATTTGGGACTATATGGAATATATTATATATATTGGAATCATTAAGGGTGGGATGGACGGGTGGTTCGGTGGTTCTGTATGAGTGGGAAAGAGAATGATAGAGTCAGTAAGGAGGAAATATACTGCAAAAAAAGAGAGAGTGGCAAAAGCAGAGGATGTGACACTGTTATAGCCCTAGCATGGATGGATATACACGCTCATTTAGGCATGTAGACGTGGTCAAGACAACTTGCTGAAGTTCAAACTGAGCATCAGAACGGGGAGGAGCATCGTGGCTTGGTTGTTGGTGCCAGATGGGCTGGTCTGAGTATTTCAGAAACTGCTGATCTGCTGGGATTTTCACACACAATGATCTCTAGGCTTAACAGAGAACGGTCTGAAAAAGAGAAAATATCCAGTGAGCAGCAGCTGTGTGGACAAAAATGCCTTGTTGATGTGAGAGGTCAGAGGAGAATGAGCAGACTGGTTGGAGATGATAGAAAGGCAACAGTAACTCAAATAACCTCTCATTAGAACCAAGGAATGCAGAACACCATCTCTGAACGCACAACACATCGAACCTTAAAGAAGAGGGACTACAGCCCCAGAAGACCACACGGTACCACTGCTGTCAGCTAACACAGGAAACTGAGACTACAGGCTCACCAAAACTGGACAACAGAAGGTTGGAAAAACGTCGCCTGGTCTGACGAGTCTTATTTTCAGCTGCGACATTCAGACGGCAGGGTGTTTGGCCTAAACAACATGAAAGCATGGATCCATCCTGCCTGGTATCAACTGTTCAGGCTGCTGGTGGTGGTGTAATGGTGTGGGGATATTTTCTTGGCACACTTTGGGCCCCTGAGTACCAGCTGAGCATGGTTTAAATGCTGCAGCCTACCTGAGTATTGTTGCTGACCATGTCCATCCCTTTATGACCACAGTGTGCCATCTTCTGATGGCTACTTCCAGCAGGATAATGCACCATGTCACAAACCTCAGATCATCTCAAACTGGTTTCCTGAACATGACAGTGAGTTCACTGTCCTCCAATGGCCTCCACAGTCACCAGATCTCAGTCCAGTAGAGCACCTTTGGGATGTGGTGGATCGGGAGATTCGCATCATAGGTGTGCAGCCGACAAATCTGCAGCAACTGTGTGATACTATCATGTAAATATGGATCAAAATCTCTGAGGAATGTTTCCAACACCTTGTTAAAGAAAGTATGCCGTAAAGAATTAAGGCAGTTCTAACTTGTTGGATAAAACACCACAACAGTTTGTATGTCCACATGACCCTCATGGATGTAACATAACTAAGCAGTTAATGGTCACATCTGGAAAGGCTGAACCAGAGAATGTTTGACGTCTGTGCTCAATAGATACCTTTCATGATTATTCAATAGATTAATCAACTCATTCAACATCATTCATCATTCATCATTTCAGCAGTACAGTATGCAAATGTCAATGTTCCTGATTTGACCCCTGCTACATAAATGTAAAATTAGACTTATTTTATGAAGAGTACAACCGTTTGACTTCTGTCATTTACACTGACTTTATATTCATCGGTTGCCATTTCTGGAAGTATGGAGGAGCCGCCACATGAAAGCTTTTAAGCTTTTTTCTAAGCTGCTATATGTCTGGTATGTGGACATACAGTACAACTATTACTCCAAGCCAAGTGGCAGCTTTTGTCCCCTTTCAGCATGCCATCGCCATCACTCAGGGCCATTATCCTCCAATCCCTTCACTACTGACCTGGACAATCAGAGGGAGTAACTTCCCTGCTGAGATATGGGAGGAGAGCAGTCAAGTGCTGAGAGGAAGGAGAGGGGAACATAATGAGGAAAAAGATGTTTTTAAAGATGAGCATGGAGAGCTTGAGAGTTTGCCTCTAAAGCAGAGTGAGCACCAAAAGCTTTGGGTATTTGAGATAATAGAGGGACTGACTTTCAAGCTCAATGGCTGTTAAAGTTATATATGGAGGCACCCTGCTGTGCACCACAAAAGGATGAGTGTAGCGTCAAGTAGGGACGATAAACTGTTAGTTGGCACAACTGGCAGATGATGGGATGTTCAGCTAAATGACTGTGGGCATCCTTGGCTTTGAAACGTTCCAATGTGATACGTCTATATCTGAACGCACGGCTTCACACCTCACTCCTGCTTTCTGCTATGATGCCTGTAAGCCTCACAGTCGTTTCCGTGTTCAGAGAGAAGAGCACACGAGGACACAGATGGTCCACTGCCTTTAAAAAGAAATCACTGTCTGTGTTCACAGCCGTGTGCTTATTTGTGAATATAAGCAAGAGAGGAGACATAGAGAGAAAAGAAATGAGCATACTCTTCATTTCACAGTGAATAATTGCTGTGCCAGCTAGAGAGTGAGTGCCCAGTGTTACATGGACGTGCACTCCTTTTCAGGACTAAAACTGTGCAAGTGCAAAATTACATAGAAGCTGCAGTGACTGAAATAGCTTCAGTTAAATCGTGTTTGGCTTTCAAGTGTATATTTTCTTTAGGCTTTGATAAATCTATTGATGATTTTTGCTTTAACTTTTAATTCAGGTTCACATATTGTGAGCTGGGTGGTTGCCTGCAGGGATTTAGGCAGCACTGTAGGATTCCAGGGCTTCTTTAAGCAGAAATGAAGTTGTGTGAATTAGCGTATAGTGACCTGGAAGTCTGAATCCGCCATGTTTCTACAGCAGTCCAGAACAGATAAACCAAACACTGGCTTCAGAGAGACTTTCACGTTTTTATGTTACCTGAAGGGTGCTTATGAAACTGCAGTAACGTGAGCTGCAGCGTGTAAAACCTGCACATTGTCACTCCAAACTCATCAAATACCACCACTCGGTCAGAGCTCTTTGCTATCGGACATTGATGCAGGTGGTACCCCTCTTATGTTACTTCTGGACAGACCACGGACTGTATGTCAGGATCATGTCATTCAATTCATTCAATCCATTATCACAGGAAGTTAGTTTTAGGCAATGCAACCACTTAAAGTTTACCTACAGTTTAGAAAGCAGTCATGGTTGATGTTAATTTCGTGGATGATTCACGTGACCATGAGTGACTAATGGCTCGCATGGCTGGTGATCATGCGACTCACAGGACTACATAACAAAATAAGTCAACATTACTTATAGTTTCAGACAAACCACAGTCTCCTGGGTGCCAGTCCTGTGTTTGTTTGACCACCACCACTCCCGCCCACCCTGAGTGGACTCTATTGTGGCCGCTATTAATACTACATGCTCTGACCATCGACTCACGCCAAGTGGGTTTACAGTGGCATTTACTGAAAACCTGGTCCTTATCCTTACCCAGTGCCGAGGGGCACTTACCAAACGGCGGTACTTGTCGAGTTGGGAGTGAGAACAGATTGGTAAAACATGGTCCTGCTGTCTGACATCCATTGCTCCTAAAGTAGTTTCATTATGTTGAGAACGGCCTCTGAGCGATGTGAACGGTGCCTAAAAATGTCTTCTCCAGCGTTCAACTTAGCTCCACCCTCTCATGTCATGTCTGGTTGCAAAAAACCAAGGTGGTGATGTCTAAAATACCAAACCCAGTGCTTCAAAACCATAGCCCACAAACCAATGGGTGATGTCACACTGACTACATCCACTTCTTATATACAGTCTACAGCTGAAATGGAGTCTGAGGGGACAAACCACAGACCTCTGTGACAGTGGATAATGTCATTTTAGCATGAATTAAACAGCTAAACTACTATTTGTATCTGTTGACTGTGGGAACCGTCACAGGAATGATGAGCACCCTGTACACTGGATATGGACATAGGCACATTATAACCTTCAGAATAGATTTATGATTCAGGTTATTGTTACGCCATCAGTGTGTGCGTCTGTGTGTATTCCTCAAAATCCTGCTAATAAGAATGGCTACTAAAACCCAAAGCACCCACTCAGAACAAGAATTTCCAAACAATGATGTTATCTTGAAACATGAACCTCATACGCCCCATACACTGTTTATGAATCATTAGGCTGACTACCTCCTTTTCTTCCTTCGCAATTCAAATGGCTGCGAGTGAAGAGGCCTATGAGTGACAGTTATCATGAAGCCATTCATGCTCCTCTGCATGATGCATTGTTTGCTTTGGCTCAACAAGATAGGCTTACTGCTAAACTCTGCATCCTGGTTTTATTCATGAAGATCCCACTTGTGTCTATCTACTCTACACTCAGTACAATTTCTGTTTTCTTCATTTGCCTGACAATGCCAAAACTATTTCTCTGTAAATGTCAGAGGTGCAAATAAGACTATTTTCTATTTGGATTTTCTGTAAGGCTGTCATTATTAATAGTCTCGTAGAACAAAAGGTGACTAGTGATACTGTACATTCATAAGGACGCATGCAATTACATGTTAGAGATCTCAAGTCTCTCCCTGGCTTGTATAGGAATCATAAAGTAAATTGCATGAGGGGAGCAGCAGAGATAGAATGGCTTTCTATCTCCACAGACACTGATGCAAACACACAAGTGAATGCTACACTGTGCATGTAGAGACGTGGAGGAGTTCTGTATGCATGCCCACATAGCACACCCAGAAGGTCTGCAGACACATTACTGGGTCACGGTGGCTAACAGTTTGCCGTCCATAATGTTGTTGACTCAAAGATATCAGCAGACGGGAAGATTAACTGATTATATCTGATTAACTCAGATCTGAATTAGAAAAAAAAACAAAAAACAAAACAGTGACTGAGGAGATGAGCTGCTGTCAAATAACGATCAAGACAAAGGTCTGTCAGCCACAGGTATTTGGAAGTAATTACTGCTATTAAACACATACATTTAAAAAAAAACTACAAGTTTGGATATGGTCATGTAGACTTTAAATCCAGGGATGCCATTTGAACTGAAAGTTTAATGTAAATCTTCAATTATATACACGTGGCCCAGTTCTGCCTAATGCTTTCATCTGGGGACTGTCAGTGTACATTGAATATTCATAAGAAACTATATGGAGATGCATGGAGAGGAAACAATCCCACATGCCCTGAAAACAAGGCCTCAGACAGACGGATGTGTGGGTGAACGTGTGCACTCAGTGGTGTGGGCTGTGTGATTGTAGGTATACATTCTATACCTGCAATAAAATCAACTATGAATCTCAACATACCTAGGTCCAGAGTGAAGAATCTTGAAAAGTAGAGGATGAATTTTAATGAAGTCTGGCACAAACATTATGATCCCCTGACCTTTTAACGAGTGCCATCAACAGATCAAAATTATCACTTATCCCGCACTAAAATGTGTCCTGATCTATTCCTTACAACATACTCACGCAGTACGTAGCTATATAGCCCAGAGAATATTATACATCTAAGTTAAAACTGATAGAGATGAGCAGAAAAAGTCACAATTACTAATTTATCTGCTACTTCAGCACCAAGGACAGCGCCATGGATTCATCAACACACAGCACAGTTAGGCTGCTGATATTCCAGAGCCGTGGTCGGGGCCATAGATTCTAACTTACTGATGTTTCAGAGCCGTGGTCGGGGCCATAGATTCAAACTTACTGATATTCCTGAGCCGTGGTCAGGGCCATAGATTCAAACTTACTGATGTTTCAGAGCCGTGGTCGAGGCCATAGATTATAACTTAGTGATGTTTCAGAGCCGTGGTCGGGGCCATAGATTCAAACTTACTGATATTCCAGAGCCGTGGTCGGGGCCATAGTTTCTAACTTACTGATGTTTCAGAGCCGTGGTCGGGGCCATAGATTCAAACTTACTGATATTCCAGAGCCGTGGTCGGGGCCATAGTTTATAACTTACTGATGTTTCAGAGCCGTGGTCGGGGCCATAGATTCAAACTTACTGATATTCCAGAGCTGTGGTCGGGGCCATAGATTCAAACTTACTGATATTTCAGAGCCGTGGTCGGGTTCATAGATTCTAACTTACTGATGTTTCAGAGCCGTGGTCTGGGCCATAGATTCAAACTTACTGATATTCCTGAGCCGTGGTCAGGGCCATAGATTCAAACTTACTGATGTTTCAGAGCCGTGGTCGAGGCCATAGATTCTAACTTACTGTTATTTCAGAGCCGTGGTCGGGGCCATAGATTCTAACTTACTGATATTCCAGAGCCGTGGTCGGGGCCATAGATTCTAACTTACTGATGTTTCAGAGCCGTGGTCGGGGCCATAGATTCTAACTTACTGATATTCCAGAGCCGTGGTCGGGGCCATAGATTCTAACTTGCTGATGTTTCAGAGCCGTGGTCGGGGCCATAGATTCAAACTTACTGATATTCCAGAGCCGTGGTCGAGGCCATAGATTCTAACTTACTGATATTCCAGAGCCGTGGTCGGGGCCATAGATTCTAACTTACTGATATTTCAGAGCCGTGGTCGGGGCCATAGATCCAAACTTACTGATATTCCAGAGCCATGGTCGGGGCCATAGATTCTAACTTACTGATATTCCAGAGCCGTGGTCGAGGCCATAGATTCTAACTTACTGATATTCCAGAGCCGTGGTCAGGGCCATAGATTCTAACTTACTGATATTTCAGAGCCGTGGTCGGGGCCATAGATCCGAACTTACTGATATTCCAGAGCCGTGGTCGGGACCATAGATTCTAACTTACTGATATTCCAGAGCCGTGGTCGGGGCCATAGATTCAAACTTACTGATGTTTCAGAGCCGTGGTCGGGGCCATAGATTCTAACTTACTGATGTTTCAGAGCCGTGGTCGGGGCCATAGATTCAAACTTACTGATATTTCAGAGCACATACATATACATACACATATACACATATACTGTACATGTATATATCCATGTTAAGATGACTATATATTTAGAATGATAAAATACTGATAAAATCAAGTCTAAAAAAAGCTTTTTGATTTACAAAACTGATCAACACATCAGATCAACACGTCAACACCACTAGCGGTGAGTAATCACACCACCTTATGTAAAACCAAGAGGCTTCAGGTCACCGAACAAGCAGCTGCTGCCTGATGTCTGCATGTGAAGGCTACACAGAATCCAGAGTTACTGATTTTGGTCTTTCAAGCAAGTTTTGACAATGAAATGTAAGAACTCTGTATCATCTCTACCTCATCACGCTCCTTCCTTACAGGATCATCGTGGGGTCACAGTGCGTTGCCATGGCACTGGGGCTCTGGCTCGTTCACTTATTATTATTTGCTTTGGAAGCAAATTTCAGCTGATTGCCTGCAAGGTAAAGAAACAAAAACTGTGCAGCAGGCATGCCCAGAGCGAGGCCAAAACAAACAGATGAGTCAACGCTCTCTAAAGAACACAGCTTGTTTTTCTTTCTCTCTGTCTGTGTTATGTTCTCTCTGCATCCCCTGGCCATTGTTCAGCAGCAAGCTGCATCTCTTCATGTTTGGTTATTGTTCAATCACACTGCTTCTACCACCTGCCCACTCCGTTAACAGACCATGCTGGCTAACATGTTTTATTAAAATGATTTCCACAGTAAAATCCATCACCCCCCCCCCCTGCAGTCATGAAACAATATTTCACTACTATAAAGCTGCTGCTTAAAAATGAGCATTAAAATGATGAAGAGTCATACAGACAGATAATGGACCTCTTACAGTTAATTTTAGGATCTAGGACCTCATTTAGAAAGCACGAGTACTTCACTCCTACCATGAAATTATTCAAATCATGTACTGCACATGATTTCAACAGTTTAACTTTCCAGCTGAAACTGAAGCAGAGGGTCAGGTTGAATGAGTGTGAGTGAAAATCCATCCATCCATCGTCAACCGCTTATCCCGTTAGGGGTCGCGGGGGGGCTGGAGCCGATCCCAGCTGGCATTGGGCGAAGGCGGGGTTCACCCCTGGACAGGTCGCCAGTCCATCGCAGGGCACATAGAGACAGACAACATAGAGACAGACAACCATTCACGCTCACATTCACACCTACGGGCAATTTAGAGTCATCAATTAACCTAAACAGCATGTCTTTGGACGGTGAGAGGAAGCCGGAGTACCCGGAGAAAACCCGCGCTTACACGGGGAGAACATGTAAACTCCACACAGAAGAGTCCCAAGCCCGGATTTGAACCTGCGACAGCGCTAACCACTGCACCACCGTGCAGCCCTGTGAGTGAAAATATATAAGCAAATATAAATAATGCAAAATAACAACCGTGAAGACAATGGTGTAGAAGCGCTCCTGGTGATCACACACAGGTGCTTCCTTCACTGTGTGGAGTAATGTTAAATGCATGTGTTCTGCAAAAACAATCCACCGCAGGGTTTGTACAAATTAAAATGCCTTTATTTTATATGGCAGTATGTATTTAAAATGACCAACGTGTTGGGACCTCCATCGGTCTTCAGCAGGGTTAATGTCAGCTGTAGTCCAAAACAAAACAACAAACTTACACAGAAAGCAAGAAAGGACACTAGAATCAGATATTCAGGAGTATCTCCACCTGTCCTCTGGTGTAATGGGACATAGGAATTTGTACCTCAGGTCTTTAGAGACCCACACACCATCTAATTACTTCACTTCATTCAGTTAGGCACTCAGCTCACTGCTGCTCCTCAAACTACCTCTTAGCCTCACTAGAGGCAGCCATGGCAGCGTCTGTTGGTTCATCCACCACTGTGGTCCAGAGTTAAATATCTCAACATGTATTGGATAGACTGGCATGGTATTTTGTACAAACACTCATCATCCTTGGAAGACGAATCCTAATGATTTGATCCTTTGGTGATTCTCTGATTTTTCATCTAGTGAAACTGGCCAGACCTGTTTTTTAAAAATGACACTCCCATTCAAATAAACTGCAATGTGAATTACGTACAGTATTTGGTAGCAGATTAAGTTGAGTAACATGATGTCACATCCATTCTGTGCCCTTCAAACAAAATTAATCCAGCGTGGTAAACACTACACATCCAGTAAAGGAGGGAAACACTTTGGGTTTCACACATTACAGGACAAGCAGAGCTAGACATCACGACTAAAGCTGCATGCTAACTCTGTCACAGACAGGAAACGTTAGCGTATGGCGGTAACGTGCGGTCCGGCTGGCTGTCGCTCTCATCTCTGTGGTCCAATGGGCCGACGCTACGACTGTAGAGCGCCATATACTGACATTAATATTAAATACATTCAAACGGCCCCGATGGAGCTGAACATGGATGGATAAAGAGAACGGAGCTGACGGAGAGCTAGAGACCACCTTGGAGGAGTTAGAGGAAGTAGACACCTGGGACTACGTCTGGTTTTCAAAATAAGGTGTTAACAAAGGGAACTGTATATACAAAATACATCTATCAAAATAAGATTGATTGAATAATATTCACCAGAAGTATAAAACACTAAATGTCATAACATTTGTTGGATAAATGATTGGACAAAATCAATTACTGGAAAGAATGATTTTTGTTAATGATAATTTCTTGCAAGCAATATAAGTTTGATTTGAAACTCAGTCTGTGTTATCTCAGTCACAAAAGACCTGAGGAAGTATGTAGGACTGTCTGAAACATTCATGCATTGAAGGGTTACACTTTGTCTTTCTACAATCAGCCATCTTGAGTGAATGAAGCATGCAACGTATCTGTCTTAACAGACCACTCAGATGTCAGAGCATCACCCCACAGCAGTTTATTTCCATCTGCACTGAAATCTGGGGCTGAAATGAATACAAGTTCCCTCCTTTGGACATCTTTCCAACATGTAAACAAGGACCAACAAGAAATGAACAAGCAGTCAGTACGTGGAGGCAGGAGCAGAAGCTGTGAGACGTCCCACCACCCTGCGTATGAATAAATGTTTCATCGCTGTGTGGAACAAGTGCAGCCTCTACCACAGCACATCAGCACCAGCTGGAGCAGAGACACAGGGATCAATACACCTCCCAGGAGTGACAACCTGAATTATACAGTCACTCTGCCAGCGGTCAGTCAGAGCAACTGTTGGCCTGCAGCACAACAGAGCTGCTTCTAATCCAAAAAATACATAAATCATTTGTGAACACAAGTGAAGGTCAGAACAGCGGTGTGTGGATGCCCCTGAAAATACACAGCGCCAGAGCAAACCCCTGGCTGCCACACATCTATTCTCACATCCACGACAGACAACATGAGAAGACAACGGACGATGCCATTCATCTCAGCCTGACGCATGTCGACACAAGAGGTGCTCAAATCCACCTCCAGGTGATGGAGTTGTCATCTCAACTTGAAAAAGCAAAAGGACATTAATAAAATACATTTTAAAACAAGGAACGCTACACGACCATGCACAAAACACAAAACATCACGACACAAGTCTCACACGATGGCCTTTAACATTAGTGATGGCTGGAAATTTTGCCATATTTGTACAGCAGAAGAGCAGAATAACATCATAGTACACTGCAAGTTGTGTCTTCAAACTGTGAAAAGCAGTTCCTTAACACTGGGACAGATTTTCACTTGCAGCGATTTCACGTCTGCTTTTAATGAAACAATCCAGCGGATATTCGCACTATAAAGTCTCCCTGAATGTTTTCTGATGGTAAAACTTCAAGTTCCTGCAGGCAGGTAACAGCAACAACAGAAGAAGAAGTTCTTCTTCTCCAACTTCTACTTTTCATCTTGATACTCACTCACAGGCACCACCTGGTGGTGACAACCGTGCAGCGCATTCCCAAATATCAATACTGTAATAGTATACTGTATACTAGTATACTGTTACTCACCTTATAGATATTTCTTTTCTCTAGTCTTTATTTGCATATTTGGCACTGAGGTAATCCAAAAGTAACAGAAAAATAATCAATTTACAGTACTTAAATATTCTACTTTAACATCGATCTTTTCCTAAACCTAACTAAGTAGCTTGTAGTGTAAACCTAAGAAGATGTTTCCTGTGAAGACAGAAGCTTATTTTGAAAAGACTAGAGAGGAAATTCACATGTGCCACATGTTGCTGGACATTCGCAGGAAAAACACAGAAAACGAGGACCAGCTTTTCGTAAGATACCATACGAACCATTATATGAGGATACGTTGTCTTAGTGTCACATAAAAACATTTTTGTGGTTATTAGGAGTTTTATCATCTTCAGCGTAGCTCAGCGTCTGACGCAGCTTTGAAATAACTGAACCTTTAATATTTCTGCAAGCAATACAGATAAAATTATGTGAATAAACATTTTTAAAATGGTGTGAACACTTTATTTAATATTTAAACATTACAAAAACATCTATTTTATAGCAATGTCTCCTCAATTCAAACAAAGGCTCCCTTTTAAAAGTCTGTGCTTGGTGTGACACTATCACATCACATCGTTTCTGTTTCCCATTATTATCTAAACTACATCCATAACGTTAACTGCTCTTACAGAGTGCAGAGCGGAGTTTTGGTAGCAGGCATATGGAGAACGAATATGTGGGAAAGAGACGAAGGCTCACTGGTTTGTAACAAGGAATTAGACTTGACTTGTGCTGATAAACGGGGCTCAGTGGGCCGACATGCCGCTCCATCAGAAACCTCTCTAAAAGCACAGTGGGAGGCAGATTTTAGAGATTATTTTTACAACATCTTAGTTCTGACAGTAAGTTTGTTAAAATCTCCTTAATGTCAGCGTAGCAGAAAATGATCATCGATCATCCTTCAATCGTTGATGTCCGATCCCATTGGGGTGCAAGAAAATATAGAAAATATAGTGTTGCTTTTTGTGATACTGTATTGATTCTAAAAATACTGTATTGATTTCTAATTACTAGGTTACATGCAAAGATGAACTCAGTCAATATTGTGTCCTCTCAAAGTAGTGCTATGATGTCAGACGTTACAGCAACTGTGATCAATGTAGATCCCACTGCTCTGGTTGCATAAAACAGACTTTTACTCAGATTTTATCCATATGGTGGTGTGTTCTTTAAACTAGGACAGTTTTCCTAAAATTTAATTTAAAAAAATCGTGATATATCTTGCTTACAGTATCACGATATATTGAATGGTAACCCCCTGTACCACGACACGTATCGTATCGCCAGACTCCTGCCATCACAGATCTGATCTCCATCACTTCTGTACATTTGTGTGTTTTGCTAATGTTGCTCATCGCTGTTTCTATTATAATTACAGCCCTTTGGGGCATGCTTTGTGAAAATAAACTTAACCAACCAGAGCACGAACACAATATTAAAATGAGTCACGCATCAGGTTATCAGATACATTTAGGTAATTATTCATTCAGTCTAACAGAGTATGTCTGGCTGTGATGATTTAGTGTGTGGAGCTCTGCAGGGCTGTGTAGTCAGGGGACACGAAGACAAACAGAGCAAAACAACCTCATATAACTATGGTATGTCTACTTCTTCTCCTGAGACAGACGATTAGATAATGAACATGTGTACTACATTGTGTACTTCTCCTTTTACGGCATAACTGAATATGGTATAATATAGGCTGCATCAAACTTCAGCCTCAAAAGCTTAACCATTAAAGACTACTGTTTATTTATTAGGGATGTCAATCGATATTTAATCATGATTAATCGCACATTAATTGCACATTTTATCTGTTCAAAATGTACCTTAAAGAGAGATTGTCAAGTATTTAATATTCGTATCAGCATGGGAGTAAACAAATATGCACTTCCTGCAAATGTATGTATATATTTATTATTGTAAATCATTTAACAACAATAATCAATGGCAGATATTGTCCAGAAACCCTCCCAGGTTCTGACTTTAGCATCAACAATCTGCTCCAATCAGAACACGGCAAACTGCAGCCCAACAGACAACAACAGTTGTCAGTGTGTCAGAGTGCTGACTTGACTAGGACTTGATCCAGACTGACTGTGATTATAATAAAGTGGGCATGTCTGTAAAGGGGAGGCTGGTGGGGACCCAGAGAACCCATTTACATTCACACATCTGGAGGTCAGAGGTCAAGGGACCCCTTTGAAAATGGACATGACAGTTTTTCCCTCACAAATATGTAGCCTAACTTTCTTATTTGTGTTATTTAGCCTCGTTCCCAACAAGCTAGTAGGACATGACTGGTACCAATGGATTCCTTAGATCGGGGGTGTCAAACTGAGTTTCATCCTGGCCAAATCAGCATCATGGTTCCCCTCAAAGGGCCGGTTTTAATGTTAATTAACCACTAACATGGATTCTCTTTCTGTCTCTCAGTAAATTTCCTTCCCTCTGCATCAACTTTTCTTTTCTTGGACATTTTGGTTCTATTCATATATTTTTTACGACCCCATCACTCAGCTAGAGCGCCACTGCTGGAAACCAGTGATACTGAGACGCTTCAGTGTGCATGTAACAAAATCTAGATGCATTGTGGGACATGTAGTTTAAGGACACAGAACTTCTGTAAAGCAGCACAGAATTGTATGATAAAAATAATATATTTTTTACAAGCCCTCGGGGGGCAAAAAAATGAGGTGGCGGGCCTAATTTGGCCTGCAGGCCTTGAGTTTGACACATGTGCCTTAGGTTGTCTAGTTTCATGTTACACCAGAACTATCTTTAAAACTGAGTCTCCTATAATGTGCTAATGCATTAAAGAAATTTGTGGCGTTAAAACGCTTTTATGTTAGCGCGTAAATGCTCTAATGTTTATATTATAGAATCTATGGTAAAGAAAAATGTTAGCTTACACATTAACATTAACTATGTTATCAACATTATGCAAACTTGGGAACCTCATTATGTGAGGGCTTCTGGTTGATTTACGACTGGAACTGCCAACACTTTTAATCCCTACCACATCTTAAATGGGATTAGGAGTCTGTGGATATTTTGATTCTTATACAAGTCTGCTGATGGACTTTTTAAACCATCTGGGAGAGATTTCTCTTCTAACGTCATTTCTAGGAGCTGGGGGAGGTTCAGACATTCGGCTGGCCTGCAGAACGCTCAGAAGATTAGACTGGAGTGGGTTCTGGAGACGAGGCAGAGTCGCCGGGACTGTGAAAAATACCCGAGGATTTCTCAAGGTCACTGAGACAAAACATGTTTAGAAATGTAGAGAATGACGTTCTTTGTATTAACGTGTTGCTATGTAAATATCTGACCTGATGTGGGCTTTTGTGCATTCCAGATGGAGCATTTGATTCCAGTCAATGGAATATATTTCAGTAACTGATTCTCTTTACCCACTTATTGGCATGCAGGGCCACAGGGGCTGGAGCTTATCCCATCAGACCCTGAATGCAGGAGGACACTGTGGATATGCTGCTGGTCCATCACAGAGCTAGCACAGATAGAAACACACTCCCACCCAGACTCACACCTTGGGGTGGTTTAATGTCTCTGTTACACTTGAGCGGCTTGTTTTCAGGCTACAGCACTACAGTTGAACCCTGCTCCCTCCATCTTTCTGGCTCACAGTACCGTTCTCCTGTCTCATAAATATGTTTTATCACTGCAGTTTGGCGTATTGCCATATAAATGTGACAAGTCCTTCAAACTAAAAGACAAAATACACATTTGCCATTGCAAAAGGACCCATATGAGTAGCATTTGATCCAACGCCCCTCCAGGCGGCACGGCATCCGTAGTCATTTCCAAAACCCCTCAGAAATGATTCATACGGCCGTTTATTGATTGATATGTTTAACGGTTCATTATTGGATTTAGTTATTGTCTCAAGATCTCAAGTAGGATATTAATATCAAGTCTTTTTTGTGAATCTGTCCTCTTGATAATCATTCTCTCAGTGAAACGGGACTGTTTTTTGAATTTATTTGTTGCCCTCTTTATGTGTAGTTTTCTGTGTAAATTTAGCATTTCCTTTTTTTTTTTTTCCTGACAACATTATGCCAACCAGGAGCGTTGTGGTGCCCAGTGGTCGAATGCCTAGTTAACACTACACGACTTTAGCCCTGATTTTTCACTCACCAGCAGTTTTTGGACAAAAGCTTCAGATCAGAGTCAACTCTGCGGTGGCTCAGTGCTCGCAAATCGGTGCTCAGGCGCTGTGTGAACTGCTCAAAGACGCGAGCCAGGAGGCTTTCTAGCGAGCTGAACGCTTGAAGTCTGTCAGGGAGCTACAGCCAATGAGAACGTGAGACAAGTGGAGAAGGGAAACCTGGTGGAGGGACTCGCCTGTAACAACAGGAACTTTACTGTATGTGCTGCATATTCAGCACTTGGCAAAGTTGTTGCGCTCGGAGGAAACAGGCTGTACATGCTGAACATGTGAAACGTGTCAATGACTTCAACAAGCCTGACTACAAGACAAGTTCTGTGGGTTGGTTGATTGGATTCCTCCAGGTGAATGACCTTGCAGTGTGTGACCTCCTCTGTCTCCGGTCAGTCATGTAGTGTGAAAATCACAACGACGCCGCGTTTACAACTCAGCTGGTGTAGTGTGAACAGTGCAGAGATCTGACCACTCTGAAAGTAGCTGAACTTCACAACACAACACACAAACACAAACTACATGTAGGCAGGTGTGCTCCTATAATTACCTGGCAATACAAACAGACAGTAAGTTAAATTTAAGTGCCGACGCTGATTATCTGTGTGCTGGGCTGGCTCAGAGACAGGTTCCCACTGCTTAGTGAGATGATGCCAACACTTTACAATGCTGTGCTGGAAAGCATCTTTAGCTGTGGTATAGCATCATGGTAAGGCTCATCACAGTCCAGTTCACATTAAGAATCATCAACACAGTGAAAGCAGCAATGACAGCGATAGGACGGAAAGACTATCCATCCCTTTAGAAAACTGTATAGAACCCTGAAGGACCCGTCACACATCCTGGACTCTGAGTACAAACTACTACCTCCAGGGAGACGTCACAGAGCTGTAAAAGCAACCACTTCAAACTTTCTCTCCTCCTGACGTCTATAACACGACTCAACAAGAAAACAGGTCAAAGCTTGTTTCTGGAGTTCACAGGAAAGAGGTACTGTTGAATTTTGTTTTATGTATAATGTCTTATGGCTTTTACGATACTCTCCGGTTTAAAATGCCAATGCATTCATATACATTTTTTTTTCTCTAAGGGAATGTACAATATTTAAGATGTTTTTCTACTGCATCTTGGTGTACCGCTGTACTGTCTATGTACTGTTTTAACCTCTTCTACTCCACAACTCTTTCTCATAGATCTGTTTCTGTCTTTTCTACGGGGGTCCAGGGGGTCTGTAGGGGGAGACAGCAGGTCAACAGTAGATGTGGACATCATCTGAAAAGCTGGAAACCTGAAGATTCATTTGAGATGCAGCTCAGCGCTGTGTGTCAAATGTTTCTAGTTACAAATCAGAAATAAAAAATGAATGATTTATTAATTAATGAGAATAAATTGAAAGTGTAAAGGGACTTAAAACATTATGATGGAGATATCAGGTATCAGGAGAGTTACTGTAGCAGCCACCCTGCTGTGTGTAGTATCATATTTTTCATATCAGTTCTCTCCAGCTGCAGTGGAGGCAGAATAATTCTCTGGTTTGATTTTTTAACAATGGTTGAAAAAAAAAAAAAGGAGTAAAATATGAAAATGCGTATGTACAGTCACTTAATCTCAAGGGCCGATAATATTGGCGAAGCATTTCAGAGATGGAGAGGTTCGCTTCTGTTAGTTAGAAAAAGGCTAAACTATCAGCAACATTTTATCTCTACCTCTCTAATAATTTAGTCTATTAGCATCATTTTCATGACATGATGTAGGGACTCAACTATATATTATATTCTTCATTGATTAAGTTATATTTTCACTTCATCAATACATTGTGCACTTAAAATAGTAAAAGATGCAAAGTGATGTCTTCAAATGTCTTGTTTTGTCTGACGAAAACTCAAAGATATTCATTGTACTAGGAGTTTGTGTTTGATGAAGTACATTAATGATGCATGGATTACCTTATTTTTGATGTAGAATATTTTTCTGTCAATCATTTGAGTACTACCCTGGTGAATTATATCTACCTGTTTCATGAGGAGGGTAGAGTAAAAGGAGGGTAGATGGTCTTTACAGCAGCATATGGGAGAGTGTCCTGTTCCCTTTGTGACACATGAGCTGTGACAAACAAGGTCTGAGGACAGCACCTTTGGACACATTGCACTCTTACAAATGGGCACACAGCCATGGACATGTCCATATGTGTGCTGCATGCTCTGCACACACACATGCACGTACGCACACATGCATGTGCACGCACACACACACTGAACTGAGTGACAGCCTCAGCCGAGCCATGCTATCTATCCTATTCTGTGCTGTCAAATGAACAGTGAGCAGCGATCGCTGCGATTGGTCTGCCTCATTACCCCTCAGCGGCTCTGATACGGTCGGTGTTAGTGTCTGGACCCTGAAGCCTCTCTCTATCTTAAACAGGTTCACCTCAGATTAATGAGCAGGCTGCTCACAGACTGGCTTCTACTTAGACAGTGAAGTGGTATCTGATGAGGTGGAGTCCCTGTTGTCAATCACACCCTTGATTTCAGTACGGGAGCACCAACATCCATGACACCTCCTGACACAACATTACTGTAAAAATGTACCAGACTATTACCCTGTAATATATTCATATCATATCTCATAACCAATTTCCCCCTTTGAGGATATCAGATTACATTCAAATACAGACTTGAAAGCTTAAATAAATGCACCAAGTGAGCTTGTTCTTTTTCTTTTGACAACTGTGAAAGCTTAGTAATATTTCAGCGTGATACAAAGCTGGCTGGAAAGGACCCACGTGACTCCTCAGAGGTCTCCACAGAGAGGGATTTGGCTGAGAGGGAAGGGTCTCTGGGCCGAACACACTCCGTCTGCCACTCTACTCTCCACCATCTCCTCCAGTCCCAGAAATCTGTCCCACTGGGACAACGTTGTAACAGAAGGCACTGTAGCAAAATGGATAGACGCTCATCATTCCAGTCCCAGTCTGGTCGCAGTGTCTTCAAAGTTCAGAATATCTCAACAGAAATATCTGACTGTAATTAAGTTTTTACACACATAAACTAGGGCTGTTAAAGTTGACGTAATAACACGTTAACTGCACTTCTTTTTAACACCACTAATTTTCTTTAACATATAACAGTTTTAAAGCTCAAGTGAAGATGCTGGTATCATATGAAACTACAAAAGGACTAAGGATTAGGACTCCATTGGTACCAACAACGTCATTCTAGCTGTCACAAAATGAGGCTAAATATTGTTTTTCTCTGCTAAATGCAGTACCTGTGAGGGTTTCTGGGCAATATTTGTCGCTGTTTGTGTTGTTATTGATTTCCAACATTGCATTTATATAGTGCTTTCCTAGTCTTCTAGATATTCCAGCCTTCATCCATTCACACACATTCATATACTGATATCAGAGGCTGCTAAGGCACTAACTGCCCATCAGGATCTAATCTAAATACTCATTCACACAGCAATGGCTGTGCCTTCGGGAGCAATTTAGGGTTAAGTCTCTTGCTCAAGGACGCATCACGTGACCGGAGCAGTCGGGGATTGAACCACCAACTTGCTGGACAACCTGCTCTAACCTCTGAGCCACAGTCATGTTGATGTGTGCTATTAATCACAATTAACTTTGGACAATGAGGTGATTAAATATTTTAACCGACTGACAGCCCTAATATGAACATCTTTTAATCCTTTTTTATTGCCAGTGTGTGAACAGATTATAATCTCACCTAAAAAATTAGTCCTTCTACGACTTTCTGTGTTTCCTCTATCAGCCAGTAGACTGATTTTAATGTGAAAAACCCAGGTCCGTTTTTTCAGGAAAATCCAACGGATGTGATGTCATGCAGTGTCTTCACTTTCAGTGAGCAATCATAGCTAACGTTCGATTACAAATGGAGTCTGCTAACGTCAACTAACGACTCAATACAAACTCCACTGAAACACATACCAAAGTTGTATCTGGTGTGGCCCGTCTTGCTAAACAAGAATGTGACCAGTGGAGGAAAACTGGTGTGGAAGTGTGTGTGCATGTGGGAAGTGAGTGGTGAAGCATGAGAGTGAGAGCGGCGGTGAGTGCGTGAGAAGATGAGTGAGCAGCGGAGCAGAAGAAAGTTAGCTTAGCTCTCAGAATATCGGTGAATGTTCAGTGGAAGTAGGGATGTGATAGTGGGGAAATTTTCCCACCGGCACACCGGCTGTGACTCCTCCGTCCTCCTTCCAGTGATTATCTCATGACCATAATGGTCTTAAATCTGAAATATTGCCAAATAGGAAAATTTGCTTTTCACTTTAACACCAAACTCTTTCTTGTCCTGTCAGTGTGAAATGTGACACTTTCTACTTTGAGCTGAGACTCCATAGGAAGCAGACGCATTCAATGTCAGTTTGTAGCGTTTGTCATACTACTATCTATTGATAACATCGGTGATAAAATGCCAAGCAATATAATCAATGTGTGCCCGACCACCGTGTGACACCAGTAACACTGACTGCCGCGACAAGCCTAAGTGGAAGTTCCCGTTTGAGCAGAAATAAATGCTGTAGCTTCTCCAGACCAAAAGAGGTTTCCTCCTGCTGAGTGGAGCTGAGTTAACTCCAGGGCGAGTACCGTTATTGACTCTGGCCCAGGAGACCTAAACTACGATGTCTCCCCTGTGTCTTCTGACCATGGTTGGGAGGCTGAAGGAGGAAAAGTTACCACTATGATCAACATCGATTCATGAAGGGTGGGTTTAGATGCTAATGTTGCTAACGTTAATCAACTTGATGCCTGCCTATCACAGTGTCTTGTGTGTGCTGGTAGTGCAAGCAACAAGCAACAGGACATTGACTGTTGTTGACTTAAAGTTTCACTATTAACAAGCAATTTCTGATTCTTACACAGAGCTCTTTTAAATATGAGCACTGTGTTTACTCACTTTTAAACTATATTTTATAATACATAAAGTCCTTCAGAGAGTGAATGAAAAGCATCTAATGAGCTTCCCTGAAGTTCATAAATACTAAATCATTTTGAGGAGAAGTCTAGTGGAGGACATTCACTGGTTAATGGCTGCAGAACATTTGAAATGACATCACTTTAATTTCCTTTTTGCTGCTCCATGCAGGGCATGAAATATTAATTTCAGTAGTAATTTTTGGGTTGAATGGGAAAGTATAAATCTGCAAAAAAATAATGTTGTGCACATTCATATTACTGCACAGAGGGCAAATTGTTAATTATTATTAAAATGTCATCAATGTGAAGTCATCAATGTGAAGACAAACATGTTGCCAGTATTATGGACATAACATTACCAATGAAATATTATCACAGGGAGGAATATTCATTTGCAGACTTGGCTCTTGTGACCTGATGAATTTAAGTCCAGTATTCACTCTCCTTTCAGGAGGGAACACAACCATCAAACAACAGAGAGGCAGAGCTTTTCTCTGAGAACAGCTCTGAGAACCAAAACAATGAGCTGAAAGTTGCTACAAGGTTCCACGGAGCTGGGGGGCAGAGCACAGGCGGAGCCAGGAAACAGGGCCTTGGGACTCGGGAGCAGGGGCAATGACTAGGAGCAGGGACAGGGACGTGGCTGCAGCCAAGCCAGGACAGGAACAGGAGGTGGCGGCGGCCCAGCCATAACAGCTGTCGGCCAGACCCTGACAGGAGATGTGGGCCAGGTTTCGGCCGGACTACCGACATGACACCAGGAGCAGGTGTCAGCTGGACACTGACAGACTTGAGGATAGCAAACTGGGTGCTAGCAGGTCGCATGCTAGCAGGTTGCATGCTAGCAGGCCAAGAAGCACACCAAAGGATAGCAGACTGAAGGCAGGCTGATGAGGAAGGAGGCTGAGGGCTAGCAGGCTGGGAATTAGGGGTATTCAAGAAATCCTTAATCCATCCAGATAAGGAGCTCTTCAGCCATGGCATGGATGACACTTCCCACTGTGCCAACCTCAAAACAGCCTCTTGTGCTCCTTATTATTGCTCTCTTCCACTCTCCCTACAAGCAAATCAGATTATATGATCAAGTCAAAAAGTTCCTCCCCAAACAATACTGCTGGGTCCATGTCAGCTCGTACTGTCAGCTTCTTTCAGGGAAAATAGGGCTGGACCCAAAATACAGGTAATGATGAGGAGGTAGTGGTAAGAGATCAATGAGCCAATGAAAAGCAAACTTACTACAAACAAAAAGGCAGCTGGTCCGGCAGGCAGGTTCACAAAAGACAATCCAAAAGCAAAAGTCAAAAGGAACAAAACGCAGGAAGTCTTTCACAGCTAATGACACATGATCTTCCTGATCCAGCCTCCTGTTTTAACAGGAAACAACAGTAAAATGATAACAACAAGACATATTCAAAATGCTGTCTCCTTGTAGCTTAAAGTCAAATCATGTAGCATAAGAGGTCCAGTCATGTGTTCACTAACACAGAGACACAATGTACCTGATGAGAACTGAACCCTATTAACCCTTACATCCATAGACACCTGAGTCTGACCTCCGGTACTTCCTGTACACCTACCATTCTCTTCATGCCTTCAGTGTGTTTATAATCATATAATTATTAACCACACTGACATGAATCCACTCAAACAGGCCTCTGCCTCTCTGAATTTTCCTCTCTGCCTCCCTGACTCGTCATGACGAATGGCGTTATCCCTCCTCCGAGGCCTCCCTCCCTTCTTTACACATTGCTCATGTCTCCGTAGATGAGACGGTGTAAAGAGGCCAACACACAACGGAGTTCCTCCAAATTGAGAAGATTCTAAATGGGGCGTAATAGGCCATCCTTCTTCTTCTCTCCTCTTTTTATATCTGCCCCGTCACTCTCTCTTCTGTCTCTCCCCTGGTGATCCTCATTGCTCGGCGGATGACTGAACACTTATTTCCCCAAGAAGCAGATGCATGACAATTAGTTAACTAAAGGCTTGGTGGGTTCTCGTTACACATTCTCTTTCAGACTGAGTCTTTTTGAAGGTGTTCACAAGCAACACCATCTCAAAAATACAAAATTACATTCCTGTACAACTAAACTGCTTTCTCAATACGCTTTGAGGGAAACATATTATCTCCCGGATTACAGATAATCTTAATTTTAAACACATGTTAATGTTGTAAATTGAAAGAAAACACAACGAAACTACAGGGTTAGGTTTAGTAAAAATAGCCCTGTCAAAGTTAACACAATAATAATGGATTAATGCAAATTTGTGTAAACGGCACTAATATTTTTAACGCATTAAAGCAAACAATCTTTCAGAGGTTGTACCAAGCTCAGTTTTAAAGCTACAGCTACATGACGATACTGGTGTCATATGAAACTAGAAAACCTGAGGAATCCATCGGTACCAACCAGGTCAGACTAGCATGTTGAGAAGGAGGTTAAATAACGCTCCAAACTGATGCTAAATTTTGGAATAAATTTCCATTTCCAAAAGGGGCACCTTGACCTCTGACCTCCAGATTTGTGAATGTAAATGGGTTCTGTGGGAACCCACAAGTCACAGTCAAGTCAGCACACGGACACACTGACAGCTGTTGTTGCCTGTTGGGCTGCAGTTATGAGTTGAGCATAATTTTTTATGCTAAATGCAGTACTTGTGAGGGTTTCTGGACAATATCTGTCATTGTTTCGTGATGTTAACTGATTTGACAGAGAGAGAAGTGTCATGAAAAAATGTGATTAAATTGTGATGAAATATTTTAATAGATTGACAGCCCTTAAAAAAAATCATGGATTGACTTGAGAGGATATGTCACACGACAGTTTTGTGTTTTGTTATTTGACCCATATACCATGTAACTTCTGCTCATTGCCCTACATTATTTGCTGTGGCTGTCTGTGGACTTACATACAGAAGACAAATATAATCAACAACAAAACATGTTTCCTTCCAAACGTTATTCAGCATACAGTTTAGTTGTATGGGAATTTGATTTCTAGGAGACACAGCTCTCATAAGTGGCATGAAGTCAGGAAAACAACACACAGGCTTTACAAGGTGTGTTGAGGTGTGCTGGTTGCATCAGAGACTGACTCCAGAGTATGGATAGAAAACGACAGCATTTCATACACAAATATACAAATGCACTTTAGAGCCAGACAGATAAGAAGAGAGGACAACCAGGAAGCTCCTGTGATGAAGAGAGAGTTAAAGCATCACTACTGGCACTGACAAGTCATTTAAGGAAAACCAGTGTTTCTGTAACTACACAATGTAGAGCAGAGGACTATGTTTGGAGCAAAATTCCGCTTGTTTCAGTGCATGTTGAATATTTCACCAAACTAGGGACGCAAACTTTGAAATAATAAATTAACCAAAACCAATCCTCGTTAACCGATTATTACCCGCCAACCGACAAGATTAGTGCATTTCATGCAGCAGTGCGCCAACTGTAGGTTATGAGTACAACAGAAAAACAATTCACCGTCAGGAGAGTTACTGTAGCAACCACGGTGCTGCGTTCACTGTCTCCAGTTCACCGTCAGGAGAGTTACTGTAGCAACCACGGTGCTGCATTCACTGTCTCCAGTTCACCGTCAGGAGAGTTACTGTAGCAACCACGGTGCTGCATTCACTGTCTCCAGTTCACCGTCAGGAGTGTTACTGTAGCAGCCACGGTGCTGAGTTCACTGTCTCCAGTTCACCATCAGGAGAGTTACTGTAGCAGCCACGGTGCTGCGTTCACTGTCTCCAGTTCACCATCAGGAGAGTTACTGTAGCAGCCACGGTGCTGCGTTCACTGTCTCCAGTTCACCGTCAGGAGAGTTACTGTAGCAGCCACGGTGCTGCGTTCACTGTCTCCAGTTCACCGTCAGGAGAGTTGCTGTGTGTGTACAGTTTACTTGTCGCTGAATAAATGCTACGAGGCTACATCTCCTCCACTCAAGATGGGAGCCAACTTCCTGTATCCACCACCAGCTGAGACTCTCTTAAGGTGGACCAGCTTTTCTCATTAAAATGATGAGCCACTCCTGAGTTTTGCTCAGCTTCTTAATTAATTCTGAAATTAATTTAAGTTCATAATTATCATTTAAATGTTACTTTAACAGCTACAAGAGCCCAACAAGCTTCATTGTCTATAGTGGCCCACTGTGGGTTGTGATTTACTTTAATATATTTTCATATCATTACACCATCCTGAGTGATCGTTACTCTAAAAGCTACTGCTACACAACTGCCATAGATGTATAATCAGTGATGCTCTGCCGTCAACGTTAAGCCATCACTCAGCCCTTCAGTAACACAGCTTCTGATTGGTCGACCAACCAGACTTTCAGAAAATCTCTAAAGTGAAAACTGCACTGAACAGCAAGTGTTTTTATGTGTTTATGCACACCCTAGCCGACCGGGCTAATTTTAAGAAAGTAAACAACTTTGAGTTTTCCCAAAGACAATGTATCCAGGCAGAGTGTTTGTTTTGCAGTAGAAAGGTGTGAAATCTTGTCGGAAAATGGAGCACTGAATCCAACAGGAGCATTTGCCAGACAACAGACTTGGTAAATCCACCCTCAGTGCCAACCAGTGCTGCCCACCAAGCCAAGTGTGCCACTGCAGAAAACCCTGAGCCAACATATACATCACCTGGAGCTCCTGTCTCTCTTTCTGTCTGTGCCTGCAGGTCTAGATGCACATATGTAATATGCACAGAAACGCATATTTGCATTTAATTTGATTTTGGAAATTTCTGGTTGAACTGAGCAACATGAATGTAGCTGCAGCGCTTACATTTTGCAGTATTTTTCTGACTTTTACTTGTCCGCTGACAGCAGCAGGCTGTTATTCATAAACTCTCTCCAACACCGTTAGGTCTCAGTATGAATCAAGCAAAGGGCTTGTTGAGTCACTTATCAGCTCCTGGAGGCCTCTCACCAACATCAGAATCAGGGAAGGGGGAGAGTCTCCTACAACTTCCCATTCAGGCAATCTGACATCCAAGCCTTCTTTACACAGTGATTGCTGTGTTGTCAGATCAGATTGTCAGTTTCAAGCTAAATCACAACTTAAAACCTGCCCAGTTTGATAAAAAAAAAAAACAGCCCAAATCATAACCTAGCCAGAAACCAGCGTAAAACCATAAAACCTGCACAATAGAAAAGACATCATACAAAGCTTCAGAGAGGAAGGATTTCAGATTCAGCAGACCTAGTGTGGACGTGGTCTTAGTCGGATGTTTACTGACTGGCTCCCCGGCATCCTGGCCTCAGGAGACCACGACTTAATGAGATTCTTGAGCCATTGCCCCCCAAGTCATGACGCTCTTCTCTAACCTTTATGTGAATGGCTCTCAGTGTGAAGCAGTCATAACACATGCACAATAATAGCTATCAGCAGCTCAAGAATCAGACAACAGTCCACTCTGGCCTCTTTCCTCTCCTCTCTAACGATGCAGAGGCATAGACGCTTCAATAAAACTGATAAAAACCTTTACTCTTTTTGTGTGTGACCTCCCCTGAACCTCCATTTGGCCACATCCCACGACAGATAAGACAGGGAACCTTGCACATCTGAGTCTCGCATTGCACTCCACAAAGGCACTGGTCACAAAACCCACACTTGGTCTCCATTACACGGATGTCACACCTCATCCCTCTGCAACCCTAACGGCTTCTGGGACATCCAAGCTGCGGCCTATGCTGTTGTTTATCTTATCAATTTCAGAGCAAGGATTGGGTGAAACAGGAGAAAATGTGCTTTTTGTGTGCCGTATTAGCAGTGCATCACCTAAAACACCCAGTGTCTTGTGTTGGGAGCTCCCATTCCCTTTTCCCACTCCTGTGTACTTTTTGGTGTGAAATTGCTTTTCTTGTGCTCCAAAGTGCTACGAGCGTCTTGATGGGACAGGAAGCACAATCCATTCATTGAGCTAAATGGCAGTGTGAGTAGCAGCCCCTTAAATGAAAGCAATCATCAAGCTTCATCTCAATGGCTGTTTTGTATATACAACTGCTGCCTGCAAATCTATTAACCAGCCACCCCAATTAGATTCTGGGATGAGGCAGAAAACAGCGAGACACAAAAAGCAAGAACGTACTGCCGATTAATACAACTGCAGAAGAATCACTGATAACATTTATAATTTGTTTCTCTATGGGGGGAAAAAGAGTCAGCCAACTGCTCAGATTGAAGGAAATGATTGAATATTGTGCAAACTGAATTAATTTCCTAATTTCTGTTTCAAAGACGGTCATAGAGCAGCAGTTTAACGCTGCAGGTGTGTGTGTGTGTATAAAAGTTAATTTCTGATTGAAACACTGGAGAATATGTTGTCGTCTACATGATTATCACATTTATCCAAAAGTGTCATCTCCAATCTGTCTGTCATACTGTGAACAACCTTTTTAAACACGAATCTCTCTACAATTAAGATATTAAGATGATTAAACCAAACACTAATTAAACTGTGCTTATCTGACAGTGACATATGGAGTAAAACTATTTTATCCACAGAAACTAATACAGTAAATTCTCAAATAGCGACCTTTATGTACCTCAGCTGCAGAGCCAACCAGGCCTTCATCATTTAATTAACCACAGTTTTTTTGTTATGGTGCAATCAATGAAATTCAGTAATCCTCCTTTTTTCTGATGGCTTTAAATGGGAAACATCTGGTTAGGTTTCACGGACCAGCCTGTCCGCACAAAAAGGCATATAGAATAAATACCACCATAATGCAGCAGGCATTTAGCGTACAATAAGTACACCTTTCTTGATTTCTGTGCATCGCCATGGATGCTGCACTGACTGCAGGGCAGGCGGGGAGGTGGATGGGTCCAACAAACACCAAACTTCTAACCAGGTGACCTGTGTTGGGGCCTCGCAATGACAAATAACTCTCAGCTATAGACACAACATTCAAAGTTGGCCTGAGAGGCAGTGAACGCAGCACCGTGGCTGCTACAGTAACTCTCCTGACGGTGAATTGAAGATAGTGAATGCAGCACCTTGGCTGCTACAGTAACACTCCTGATGGTGAACTGGAGACAGTGAACGCAGCACCGTGGCTGCTACAGTAACTCTCCTGACGGTGAACTGGAGACAGTGAACGCAGCACCTTGGCTGCTACAGTAACTCTCCTGACGGTGAACTGGAGACAGTGAACGCAGCACCGTGGCTGCTACAGTAACATTCCTGATGGTGAACTGGAGACAGTGAACGCAGCACCGTGGCTGCTACAGTAACTCTCCTGACGTGAACTGGAGACTCAGGTGTCTGTTGTGCTGGCGCACCGCTGCATGTAACATACAAATCCTGATGGTTAATGGTTAATAATCAGTTAACGAAGGTTCAGAGGTTAAGACATTTTTTTCTAAATTAGCTTCCCTACACTATCTAGTGGGTCATAAGTGAAGCTTGAGAGAGATTCATTTTGTATGAGTCTAAATATTTATTTATTTTAGAAAAATTCTAGTGTCTTTAAATAAACACTGAATCCTCTAAAATCAAGGGAGAGGCTCTGAGGTGGACTGACTGAGATGTGAATGTGGTTGTGAATTAGTTCTGACCCTCCTCCTACTCCTCCTCACCCTCCTCCTCCTCTCCTCCAGCTTGAATAAGAGCAGCAGAGGAGTAATGAGTCCTCCTGGCTGAGAGATCAAACCAGAGCAGCCATCGTCCCCTGATCAATAACTGTCACCACGGACACCAGGGACCAAACAGCCGTCTCCCAGGGGCACAAATCTGGGGACAACAAGAGATGGTGTGTACTTGTGTGTGCATTTGTGTGGATGTGTTTGTACTATATAAATGAGTAGAAGCTAGGAGTGAAAATGGGAGACGAGAGGAAAGATGTGTGTGCATGTTGTATACTGTATAAGCACCTGCAGTCCCTCCCCTGGGCTGCTACAAACTGTAGCTTATTAGGACTAATGGGCTTCTTTAAGGCTCTCGTGCTCATTATCTGGACACTTCCAGCACTCTCAGCTCTGCGGGGTCTGATTTTCCAACACATAAATGTGGGATCCAGGCCCTGTGTCTTAGGGTCCGACATTCTTGGTACCGTGTGGCTAAATTCAAATTAGCTCATGACACACTTTAATGCCATTTTATAATTGTGTGAATTCATGTGTAGTTTTGCTCTGCAGTTGTGGTCCACAATTAATTGTATTCCTGGTTATTGTAGGCCAGCAACCATTAGATTCAAAATTAAATTTACACCATGTTAGCTAATTTGAATTTACACATTCAAATTATAATACTCTTTCTATTCTATAGAAATGCCTTTCGTTCACACACAAGGGTTTAACAGGAATCAATGCATGCATAGCCTATACTGTACATGGGCTTTTATTTCACTGGTAGAAGCTTTCATGTTGACAGTTTTGGCTGCTGCACAAGTACACAACAACATGACTTTTATTGCAAAGCAGCCAGTGCGAAATGAAATGTATTTGTCACTACGGAGAGCACTGATGGTCCACAAAACAACATGTTTGCAACTTTTGTCAGTGGACCATTTCTAATTTGTGCAAAGGAGGAAAGGAACAAGCAACAGTAAGCTGTTAGATAAATAGATCTAGATAGAGCCACTGGCAGAAATGAAATATTAATAACTATGTTTTCTTTACTGTATAATCACCCAAAACCAAAAATGATTGTGTTTTGTTACCTTAGAATGAGGCCGTCATATCTACATAGGGACCAGGTCCTCGTCATGCTGTCAGCCATGTTTCTACAGTAGTCCAGAGCAGACAAACCAAACACTGGCTCTGCAGAGTCTCTAACATTTAACCACACCACTAGATGCCAGTAAAGCCAACACACCTGTACTTTAAAACACACCTGTACTTTTAAACTGCTGTTATAACAAATGACGAAAGAAGTCAACAAAGCAACCAGGAAAGAAATCTTAAGATTATACAAGGCAAACTATAGATTCCAACAACTGCTGTTTCCAGGGCCGGGACCCTTCACCTACCTCCAGATTCAATTTTTGGGTGCCGATTCATTACGATTCTACAAGTATTGTGATTCAATATTACAATTTACTGTGGTTTTTGTTGAATACAAAAACTTCTAGGGACTTTTACCTTAGAAAATATTATTATTTATATTATTATTATCATTTTTCCTCACAAATTAGAGGTATAAGGGTAATCTTTTATACTTCTGGTGAATGTAATCAACCAGTCTTATTTCTATATATGTATTTTGTATATACTGTATATGCTGAATACTGTGGTCTCTAGCTCTCTGTCAACTCTGTTTATCCATCCATGTTCAGCTCCATCGGGGCTGTTTGAATTCATTTAACATAAATGTCAGTATATGGCGCTCTACAGTCGTAGCTTCAGCCCGTTGGACCACGGAGACGAGAACGACGGTCGGCCGGACCGCACGTTACCGCCGTACGATAACGTTTCCCGTCCGTGACAGACTTAGCGTGCAGCTTTAGCTGTGATGTCTAGCTCTGCTTTTCCTGTAATGTGTGAAAGTGTTTCCATCCTTTACTGGATGTGTAGCGTTTACCACGCTGGATTTAACATGGAGGGTGGAGGTCGGATCCACACTGCCCCTCCAGTGTTTAATACTTTTAGCTTTTACTCCAACTACAACAATAAAAGCCGTAACTTCCGTCTACCTTCACTCAATGAAGCAAATATATCAAATCTGGCATAAAAAAAATTTGATTTAAAACTCATAAAATAATAATAATTTTAAAAAATGATACATAGGTGAATCATTTTTTTCCTACCCTTAGCTCTTGCTAGAAAATTTTTCATCAAATGTGGAACCAATTAATAATTTCACAACATTTTAAACATTGTTAGCAACTTACGAATAACACCAAATATACTGTTTCAACAAGAAATACACTGAAGAAATTTAACTCAGAATCAGCAAACAGGCTGGATGTATCTCTCTCTCACAGGAACATATAGAACATGAATTATTAATATGCCCTATATGTGGTAAAAGTGGGTCAGTGTGCACCGATGTGTATTACCCCATTGGTTTCAAAACATCTCACCCAAGGACTGCAGCTGACAATTAGCCAGTTGGCTAACACTGACATACTTACTGAAAGGCTGATTAATGTGTGTTATCCTTGTTTAAATGCTGCTACAACGACACACATGGTGTTCATGTTGTTGTTGCTCATCACGACATTCAACACTGAAGTTGCTGGATCTTAGACGGTTTGATCATACAGCAGCTTTAAGCAAAACATCTTTTTCCATGTCTCAAACTTTCAGAAACAGGACAGTGTGATTCCTCTGCACAGTGAAGATATTCTGCATTATTGACATTACATCACACACATTTGCTGCCATTTGAAGTTAACTAGCTTGTTTGTGTCTCCTTGGAGTTGAAAGACCAGTTTGACTGAATTGTGCAGCACCTCCTCGACCAAGAGTGACGACTTTGATGTGTAGAGGTGAAAAAAAAATGTACCTAAGTATCCCAATTTTTTTACGATTTTGAAGTCAATTTTTGAATGCCAGAATTGATATAATTGATTCATCTGAGTCTTTGTGGAGGTCGAAGGAAGTTACAGCTTTTATTGTTGTAGTTTGAGTAACGTGACTTTATCACTAAAACAAACAGCGAGAGCCAAAACACAAAGTAGAAAACGTTGGATGGTCAGCGTGGATCCGACCTCCACCCTCCATGTTAAATCCAGCGTGGTAAACACTACACATCCAGTAAAGGAGGGAAACACTTTGGGCTTCACACACTGCAGGAAAAGCAGAGCTAGACATCACGGCTAAAGCTGCACGCTAACTCTGTCACAGACAGGAAACGGTATCGTATGGTGGTAACGTACGGTCCGGCCGGCCGTCGCTCTCATCTCACATCGACGCTGGTCGTTGATCGTTGATCCCAACGTGGTCGTAGTGGCCAACGGTGGTACTGCAACTTCTGTGTCTGTCGCGTGACGTCTTTGATGATGAGCTTGGACTTGCCAAATGGATAATTGCTTGTAAAATTGCCCTCAGAGGGCCTGAGTTCAGAGAGAATGACCTTGGCTTTACTGATAGTGTAAAAGGTCATCACCTTTCTCATGGTTGTTCTCTCCTGTCCCAGAGTCCTGCTGCCTTTCTTTTTAGTCACCTGATTAGGGACTGATATTTAAAATCCAGCAGTAAAACCAATAGCTTCAGTTTCTCTTCGATTTATTCTCTGCTCAGTTTTCTTTGCCAAGTTTGCCCGTCACAGCTTTTTTTTCCATGTCCCACTTTTTATCTCTATGTGGTCATACTGTCATCTCCCTAACAGACTTTGCATGCTCATGTCCCTCATATTAGCAGCCATATGGGTCCAGACCAAATGAGTCCAATTTAAAAAGAAGAACTCATCTTCACATCCACAATGAAACTGCTACAATAACAAAGCTCCGTTATCGCACGTCCCATGGCAGCGTTTCCAGATAACGGCTAGAAAACATACTATAAAACCAAATGCAGGATGAAATTGGCAGCAGTTCAGAGAAAGCTGTGGCAGCGCTGCCTTTCCACTGCTGCTGCTGAGAACAGTGGGGAGGTGAGACGAGTGGAGAAAAGTGTCCAATCATCGCCAGGCAGAGCGATGGGGGGACAATCAATGAAACGGCATGAGATAAATGATGCAAATTCAAACACTACAAGATGAACAGACAGAATAAAACACTACACTATGCACACACATGCACACAAACAAACACACAGCAACAATCACAAGGTTGGTGAGTGGTTGGATAATGAGGTATAAAGACCATGAAAACATGGTGCTGTGATCAAAAGGCTCAGTAACTTATCATTTATTACAAGAGCATCAAGTAAGAGTCTTTTTTCAGCCTCACAAAACAACACAAAAAGCAGCCGATGCAGCTGTTTTCAGGCCATTAAAGAAGCGTTATCAGTCACTGTGAGCACCATAGATGTGGGTCAACAGGCACCTGCTACACCTACTGCATTGCAAAAGTGAAAGAGAAGCTTAAAAGCAACAAGCGTCAACGTAAAACTGAATGAAACGTCACGTTTTAAACACAAACAAAAAGGCTTTTTTAAGTTTAGACAGTAAAACTACAACTTTATGTTTATGCAATACAGCTAAAACTTCTTTAGGTTTAGACAACAAAAGGCAACAACTTTTTGAGCTTTCGGCAATAAAACTACAACTTCTTGAGGTTTAGGGGAAAAAACTAGAACTACTTCAGCTTTAGGCAATAAAGCAACGTCTTTAGGTTTAAGCAATATAACTACAACTTCTTTAGGTTTGGCAACAAAACTACAACTTCTTTAGATTTGGCAACAAAACTACAACTTCTTTAGGTTTGGCAACAAAACTACAACTTCTTTAGGTTTGGCAACAAAACTACAACTTCTTTAGATTTAGGCAGTAAAACTATGACTTTTTTAGGTTTAGGCAACAAAATTACAACTTGGAGTTTCACAATATCTGTACTGCAGCGCCTGACTCTGCTCCTGTCATAATTACTGTGGTCACTAGAGTTTGCTGTTGTGTTCTTTTATACCTTCTTTCGGTGGTCTACTATGTGAAAAGATGATAAAACCTACAAATGGGTTTAGTAGGCCCTTATTGACCCTCATCCATGGGGCTAATAGCGACGGATAATGTCTATTGAATAGCCTGACACTTTAATCAGCTGCAAAGAGACTGAAAATATCAACATTTCTACCATACAGATAATCCACATATTGCCAGAATCTGCTGGTTCAATTCCCTCACTGCAGAGAAAGGCAGATAAGGATCATGAATTACTCATTATGCTTTCAGTGTTTGGAGAGTATGTGAGTGCAAGTCAAGTCAATTACTTCATCTGCATACTGAGAGGCAGTGTTCAGCCTCAGAGGCCGTCAGCGTGGTGAACAGTCAGTACTTCTTTTAGAAGCAGTGTTTTCATTGTTTTAGCTCAACTGCAGCACATTGAACATGAAATGAAACACCAGACCTCATGTGAGAACCATTATAAGAACAGACTGGTTCTTAAGTGGCTTTGAAGGAACAGAGTGTAGGATTTAGGGGATCTATCGGTAGATATGTTCAGCTCGCCGCGGTCACTTGCTGTTTGTGTTGGTTGACATATACGACGGATATAAGGCTTTGTTACTCAGACTACAACAAAAAAAAAGGTAACTAACTAACTTCTACCTCTGCACAGACTCAAAGGAAGCAAATATGTCAATTCTGGCAATTTCAAAATCAAAAAAATTAATAAATAAAATAAATCGCAATACATAGATTAATTAGGTTTTTTCCCAACCCCTAATTTTTAAATTATATTGCAATATACTGTATGATATACTATACTGAATATCTCAGTAATTTCATATTTACTCTAACATAACTGTTTGATTTAATCCTTTGATGCACATGATCACACCAGCCTGATTATTCTAGTGAGGCAATCTGAATGATCTGAGGTCATATTGAAGTCTGATTGATCTTTGGAAATGTATTCTTATTAAGTTTGACTTATTATTCACACTATTGAAATTCAATTTTCTCTGAAATGCAGTTTGCAGCCAGTGTTTTTTTTTTTTAAATTATCAATCATTTTATGTATTATTTAGTATTAATTCATTTTGCTTTATTTCTTCATTACTGACAGACTAACTTTTTGAATTTATGTGAAATCTGATTCACCGGAGGATCTCTTTTATTTTGAAGTCTGTTCTTGGTCGCTTTTATTTTGAAGCCAGTTCTTACACGCCCTTACTGTAATATATACCTAATATACTGTATACACATATTGTTTGACTGTCTTTTTCCTGTCCTGGCCTCACACATATAAACTGGTTTTGGCGGTTTACTTCTTTCGCTCTGTCCAGCCTCTTTCCCTCCAGATACAACAACACACATCTATGCTCATACGCCACACACAAACTCGCCCAGGAGAGGGTGTCTGTGGGGGGGAGAGAGAGAGACAAAGTAAGTCCCAAAATAACGAGATCATAATTAATATTTCTGCACAATGTTTGCAATAGTAACCAGAATCTGAGTATATTCGATACATCGCCCATCTTCTGGCATTTCACCACATCTAGAATTTTCTCCACAGATGGGATTAAAATGCCTTCGTCTTAATGAATTTGGATTTTAAATATATGACGGACTGAGCATGGCGTGTGGACTGGAGAGGTGCCAGTTCGACTCCAGCCTACCGGACCCCCAAAGCTGCTCCTCGGGCTGTTCAGTAGCTTCCCACTGCTCCTACTACTGCTCCTAAATACAGAGACCGAATTACTCTGTGCTGTGTACAATACAATGTGTGACAACAAAAGTAGATTTACATTATAAATCAGTGTGATGTGCATCCTGACGCCGTCTCTTCTATGTTACGACTATGCGTATTAATGTCTGTCTTTGTGTAACATGGAGGATTCACTGGTCTGCAGATCTTGGCAGCTGTAGAAGGCAGTCCTACACAAAGCAAGGCTGTCTGCTGCCATCTGTTTATTGTTTGACGGTACACTAAGCAAGGTGCTTTATCTTGCTCCTCACCTGTGTCTGTTTCCCAAATCTAAAGAGTATTTGAACTGTATTACAGCTCATTGATATGCAAATTGTATGATATGAAAAATAATGTGGCCAAATAATCAGTAAATCAATATGTTTGTGGTGAGATGGTTTAGTCCAGCCTGGTCACTCGGTGGGGGGGTGTTTAAGGAGAGGTTGGGCTCGGTGTTGGCTGCTGTTTGTTCGTCACACAGCTGCATGGCGCTTCAGTAAATACCCACACAAGGGTCAAAAAGATCCCTGCTGAGCTTCTGCTCTAATCCACACTTAAAGGTCAACATCATGGAGAGCCAATTTACTCCTACAATGACTTTATCTCCTAAAATTATGGTAGAATTCATAGAAAGGGCTCAGGTTTCTACACTGTTGATCTGATGTGGATGTAAATACCCTCAAATAACATTGAGAGTCACAAATTTAACCTCATAATCATCGTTTAATTTTAAAAAATTTAGGAAATGAGAGATTGAATTTAGTTCATGTCAAACAAAACTATAACCTAAAACATAACCCTAGTTAGAGTTGGGCAATATAAATGATTTACAGTAGATGATAGAAATTATTCAAAAATCAGATTATGCTTTATTGTGCTGAGACAGCTTTCCCTTTAATATCTCTGACTGTGTTAGATAGTTGCAGACAATAACACTAATCGTGACTGTTTTAAACACAGTCCGGCAAAAGGAAAAATGTTGGCACTGTACATTTCTACACACCACAGATACACTGAATGTTAACACTTTTGCATTCAGTAAGAGCAACTGACAAAGTTTATTGAGCGAAAGTTTTGTGCTGCGTAACACTGTCATGCAACATTGTGTTGTATGACGCTGTCGGATAACGTTGTTTTACGAAACATTTGACGTAACATTGTTTATATAACATTATACTTGTTACGTAATGTGACGCAAGAAAGTCCGCTAAGGTACGTTATTATTTTAACACATATGAAGATATATTTTCTAACCTTAACCAATTAGTTTTGTTGCCTAAACTTAACCGATCGATTCACAGCGTTAACCATGTGGCATTGTGCGTTTCTGCAAGCTTGATACGAGGCTGATATGAAACACATTCATGAAACAATATTGAATTTCCGGGTAACCCCTGACCTTTACTGGTCAAAGTAAATCCATCACAAGTGAGAAGTCCTCTTTATAAAAGCAGTCCTCTTTCCAGCTTCTTATTCCATCTCATCCTAAAGCAGGCCAGCTTCAGGTGAAACGTGAAAAAAGAGGCATCCACATTCACACTCATGTCTCTGCTGCCTGTTAACCATTTAAGGCCTTAAGTACCACTGGACTTTTAGCCTTTGACTGAGCCTACGTACCATTTCAGCCATAACATCCAGAGGAGAAAAGCTCTCTGAAGGAGGAGGTTCCACTGTAGCACCCAGGTAGCACCCAGCTCCCTGAGTGGGGAGGAGAGAAGAGAGGGGAGGGAGGAAACAGAGACGTCTACGGTAAATTGAATCACTGGAGCCTTCAACACACTGCTATGTTGAAATATCAGCTTTAATATTTGATATTTACAGTGAGACACAGACCTTCTGGTTCAGCCTACATGTGTTTTACAAACTTCATGCTTTAACGAGACATATATGGAAGATGGTTTGTCTTATCTATGACTTAGACTTCTAAACTGAATGAGAGAGCTTGTTACATGCAAATCTCATTTTTGATTATACAACATGTTAAACACAAAGCATCAGCATTAATCACATCAGCCCATCCACCCACAGCAGTTCTCCTCCCCACTCCACTTTGTGGAGGAAATAAAGAGAGTGGGTAGGAGAGGGGGTATCCTTTGTAAATTTTGACTCACGCCACTGGTTATTATATATATTGTGTCCTGTGTGAGGAGATTCCCGGTATCGAGAAATGCTACTATTTCTAGGTCCAACACATTTTCCACAGGGTTGTGATGAGTTTGTGGTTATGTTTCTGTATCAGAGTTGTTCAGATAGCTCTTATAAACCACAATAAGCTGGAGCACGATAACCTCCACCATGTAAAGGAACACAGAGGTTTCTGACCTAGAACTAGTGCTAATACATAATAGATGACCTTCCTTTACGATAACTGCATTCAACGTTCATGTTCATTAGAACCTGATTACTAATCTTGCTGCTGATGCAACTGCCTGCACACACAGTCAAATCTCAGAGGATGGGGGGAGGAGGAGGAGGAGGAGGACAGGGTAAAACAAACAAGTAAACAGCTGAAGATCAAAGATGGGATAAAACTCAGCAGTTCTACTTTTTCCGTTGTCATCTATCGTCCTTGTGATTGTGAGGTACTGAGACACACTAGTCCATCACTCAGTGTGTCTGTGTAACATACGGTAACAGAGCAGAACGAATACAGAATACAGCAGAATGCAGATCGACAGTGTTTCCTATGTATAAACAGTAAGGGCGGGGGAAAAAATCTATTCACCTATATATATATATATATATATATCACTATTTTTTCGATTTTTAAATACATTTTTTAATGACAGAATCAACATATTTGCTTCATTTGAGTCTATGTGGAGGTAGAAGGAAGTTACCGCTTTTATTGTTGTAGTCTGAGTAACGTGACATAATAACTGCTTGGTATCCATCAACCGAAAAAAAAAAAAAAAAAAAAATGCAGCGAGCTGAAATGAGAAAGAAGAAAATGTTGTATTGTCAGCGTGGATCTGACCTCCACCCTCCATGTTAAATCCAGTGTGGTAAACGCTACACATCCAGTAAAGGAGGGAAACACTTTAAGTTTTGAAATCATTGTTTTAATGCCAGAATTGACATATTCTGAGTCTATGTGGAGGTAAAAGGAAGTTACAGCTCTTATTGTTGTAGTCGGAGTATTGTGATGTCATATCACCAAAACAAACGGCAAGCAGCCGCCGAGAGCCAAAACACAAAGTAGAAAACGTTGGAAGGTCAGCGTGGATCCGACCTCCACCCTCCATGTTAAATCCAGCCTGGTAAACACTACACATCCAGTAAAGGAGGGAAACACTTTGGAAAAGCAGAGCTAGACATCACGGCTAAAGCTGCACGCTAACTCTGTCACAGACAGGAAATGTTATCGTATGGCGGTAACGTCAAGGCCTCCTGATGGAGGCTGGGACACGGGCAGACTTGGGTCTTGGGGTTAGGGGTGCAACACATGCGCAGTGTAACTGAAGCTGTGGTCGTGTGTTGCGATTGGCTGAATTTCGGGAGTTGCAGAGCAGATTTTACTGTGCATATGTTGTACCTCAAAGATACAGTAGGATGTGTTGATGAAGCGTCAGCCAGCCTCTGTCAATAGGCCTTGGGTAACGTGCGGTCCGGCCGGTCATCGCTCTCATCTCCGTGGTCAAATGGGCCGACGCTACGACTGTAGAGCGCCATATACTGACATTTATGTTAAATACATTCAAACGGCCCTGATGGAGCTGAACATGGATGGATAAAGATAACGGAGCTGACGGAGAGCTACAGACCACCTTGGAGAAGTTAGAAGAAGTAGACACCTGGGACTACGTCTGCTTTTCAAAATAAGGTGTTAACAAAGGAAACTGTATATACAAATTACATCTATGATCATCTAAGATTCATTGGGTTATATTCAGCAGAAATATAAAACATTACATGTCCCTTATCAATTAAAAAGAAAAAAGAGTTGGGATACTAAATTATCAAATCAGGTATGTGACAGTGACACGTTTGTGTTGTGTTAGCTCAGCACTCTGTTACAACTGGATTTGAACTCAATCAATGAATGTGAGGTTAAAGATCAGCGGCTGGTTTCACCAGCTATTTGTCATTTCAAACATATTGAACATAGCGTGGGAGTTACACTACTGTATAACGTAGTGGAAGTGGGTTGCACACTGGGGTGATACTGGTCAGGAGCCCACCAGAGCCTGATTTGGGTGTCTGGAGGCAGCGCTGAGCCCCACAGTTTGACAGCTGACAGTGACGAGCCAACATACATATTATATCTACAACTGGAACCACCTACCAAGGAAAAGGCTCCTATGATGTAATGTCATGTAAAATGATGTAATGGAGATACTGTTTCTGGAAAGAGATGCTGCTGATAAATATTTCAGTGCTGTGAGCAACTAAAACATAATTCCCTCCACCTTTACTGTACTAGAATTAAGGATTATTAAATAATTAGAATTTATTTTATTTTTTTTTATTTTTTTTAATTTTGAAAATAAATAAATAAATAAATAACCGATAGCCAACCCCAATTATTAGGGTGCCACCTTTTGGGGAGTGCTGGTCAACATCTAAAGAAAAAAAAATAAAAATAAAAATAAAAATAATATTTTTAAAAAATGCCAGTGGGCGCCCTTCCTTATTTTCTGCATTTAAGTAACAAATAAAGAAATAAAGAAAGAAAGAAAGAAAGAAAGAAAGAAAGAATACACTTTTCAGCCCTGTAACTCTCTTTCTTACTTTTTCGTCTGCCTGGCTGAACTCATTTGTGTAAATTTGTAGTGATATTGACTGAATAAACACTTATCAGGGACAAATGATTTATTTATTTTATATTCAATACAGTTATTTATGGAAAAAAAACTTAATTTTGTCTTAAAACCACTGTGATGTCTGCTGTGATTTACGGGGCACCAACAGAGCCAGAGCCAGCCCCGGGAACACTGGTCACCTTACCAAACAGAGTCACAACTATTGCATGCTTATTCACTGATCTGTTTAAATCAATATAAATCCTACATGAGCAAAATCCTGCTGTGGCGAACCATTTCTTCAATGAACTTTCCCTCCATTTAAGGACAAGCACAATGCTGTGACCCACTCCTCATTAAGTGAGTAGATTTATTATCGAGAGAAGTGGCTCTGAGTGTTTCTCGAGAGGCCCTGAAACCTCCTTGTTTACTGACTAAACGCTGCCAGTGTAAAACCAGGGAGGAGCTCCTGGCAACATATGCAAGGCCTTCCTCCTCAGGGAAATGAAATATAAATACCAGCACAGAAAACTGCTTTCAAATCTGATTTGCAGAATCATCTAAACTCTCAGACAAACCAGATATAATAAGAGTGTTAGAGAGCAAGAGCATTATTTAAAGAGTTTTATTCACTACAGGCACATTACATGTTAAAGAAATAATCTGCAAGAAAACTCCAATTAATAGTGTTTTAACTACAGCGCTCAGTCGACTAAAATATTTAATTGTGATTAATCGCAGGATTGTCCATAGTTAACTGAGATTTACTGCAAATTAACTATTTTTTTATCTGTTCAAAATGAACCTTAAAGGGAGATTTGTCAAGTATTTAATAGTTATCAACATGGAAGTGAACAAATATGCTGCTTTATGTAAATGTATGTATATTTAACAATTTACACTCTGTTAAACTCATACATTGTGGTCTTTAATGTCAGGTTGGTGTGTGTGGGCCTTAAATCACTAGTGAGTCACTAGTATCAAACTCTGAAAACAATGATTACTACTGTTCCAATAATGCAACTGGATAGTGCCTTAGACCGTCCCTGCCTTATATGCTTCCACATAAATCAAACTCCACACCCCAGACTGAAACAGGGTTTCCTTTAAAACTTGTAACCCAAGCTGAAATAACCTGACACTGCTCCTCCAGAGCCACTGCAGACATTATACAATAATTTAGCTTATATTACAGATTAGTTCCCATGGTGACCTGGTAAAAATCAGCTCAAAGCAGCATGGACACCTGAAGTGTCTGGACAAAGGAAAGTGCACCTACTACTTGCAGGTCTCTGCTCTGTGTCTTAATCCTTTAAAAACACAATATCACAGTGCTGCTTGATTGACAGGTGATCTGTCATCATGAGTAGCTTCACAGCAGTGAGCGCTTCATCACAAGCAATGAAGGCAAAGTCAAATGTGAAAAAAGATGCAAAGAACAGACATCTACAAAACAAAAGCAACATCTTGGAGGCGCCCAGTTTACTACTAAACCAGCAGCTCGTCAGGAGGGCGCCAAACGGGCTTCCCAGTAATGGAGCGCATGATATAGTAGGTAACCATGGCGACTGTATACTCATTTCACTGCTTCAGAGCATTTCCTGTGGAGACGTATTTATAATCAAACTAGGATTTCACAGTTTTGTGACCTTGGTGTCCTGTGTGGTCTGTGATTGGTGAATCTGGAGGAAAAATAGGGCATGCTGGGAAACACACCTAGAGGCAAGACCTTTACACACACACACACACACACACACACACACACACACACACGCACACACGCACACACGTGCACGCACACACACGCACACCACACACACCACACACACACACGCACACAATATGGCCAATACACAGCTGGCTGTGAGCACTCAAGGCAACAGGAACCAAAGCAAAAGCACTGATTTACATCAATAAGTTAAACAGTTACATCTGCAGCAGAAATAAAAGCTTAACAACGCGCTGCTGACCAAACACACCGCACAATAACAGCTCTTCATGTTTCACTCATAACATAACTCCTATCAAAAATGAAAGAGGTGAATTAATATTGATGGTGTACATGTAGAAATGTAAAAAGCTTCAGTTATGCATCACATTAACTTGTCAAATGTGTCACTGGGGAGCCTGAAAAATTGATATAGTGTAGATTTTATTTTATTTAATAAGGACAATGAGCGATCTGAACTTAAGTCACATTTAAATTTAGCGTGTCTATGTTCATATCATTCCTCCCATTTGGTGCAAATTATGGCCGACATTTTTCAGCAATAACCATTTAATATATTTGCATCCTTTGACTGGTTCTCTATAGTAGTTTGTGTTGTCAGTGGTAGAAACTGCAAGGATGAAAAAAAAGTTGGCGCATTCACTTATTTCACCAGTCTGGTCTCACCAAATGGTGCATAAATGACAGGGCTGTTTGTAAGTCGTTCTGCGTACGTTAAGAGCCCTGTTCTTGTGCGTCACCTCATGCCATCTAGTCTGCACTGACTCCAATTAAACACATCTGTGTGAGTATGTTATGCTCAGAGCTGGTGATGGAGAATATAAAGACTGGTGAGGGTGGACGGGTCCAACAGACCCAGGAGACTGGTGATGGTGGACGGGTCCAACAGACCCAGGAGACTGGTGATGGTGGACGGGTCCAACAGACCCAGGAGACTGGTGATGGTGGACGGGTCCAACAGACCCAGGAGACTGGTGTTGGTGTCCCAGAGTGTTGAAATGTTTTAGTTACAAGAGTGATGTTTGTGACATTATTTACATACGGAACTCATGTTGAGCCAAACCGTGACGATTTTCTAAAGTGATTTTGTTGTTTAAACATAATCGTGACCTTTTCAAGGTAACATTGGCGTTAAATTATACATAGTCCGCATACATGAGGCATGCAAGTATTAAAACAGACTTGAAAACCTTTCTTTAATGACCAGAACCAAACTGAACAGGGGTGTAACGATTCATCCACTACATCGACGTATGGATTTATAGTCCTACGATCCAACTACATCGATACGTACTCACAGGGAACGAATATCGATTTGGAAGGTAAATAATCTGTTGTATTGATACTATGAATTTGCATCTCGAATCTAAGCTCTACAAATGTTATCTGGACGGATTCTTTAGCAGTTTTAATAGTAAAGAAATGTTAAATGTTACTGTGGTTAACTTTCCCTGTATATGACGTTATCGACATGCGCCAGTGGTGCCAATCTCAGAAACATCACAACAAAACGAAGCAGACTGATGGCAGGAAAAGACAGACAGCAGAGATTTTCCAGCCCTGTTTGAGGTCCAGCGTGTGGAAACATTTTGGCTTTTGCAAAAAAAAGAGATGTCCTTGATAAATCGCTCGCTGTTTGCAGGATATGCAAAGGTCAGATGAAATACAACGGCAGCGCGACCAATCTTTCCACACACCTACCGAGACACCATGCACTTTATTTTTGTTAAATATCATTGCTCTAGCTTTTATATTTGAAATGAGAACAGAAGCAGGTGGTTCAACCACTGTTCATTTGACCCGAAGAGAAGCTGGCTGCATTTTATTTTGTTAAATATTACTACTCTACCTCTTGCTTTGAAAATGAGAACAGAAGCAGCAGGTTAAACCACTGTTCATTTAACCAGAATAGACGTTGGTTTATTTTTATTTTTTTGAAAAATGAAGCAGCCAGTCCTGAAGTTGCACTTTTTATTTTCAAATAAAAGGTGTATGTCTTTGCCATTAATAGCTGTGTTTACTTGTTTATATCCATAAAGAATTTATCCTTGATTCTGTTATAAGAAAACCCTTGAGGAGTCCTGGCTGGCAGCTATTTACTTCACAGTCACACTGACTGTATAGATTTCAAGTCACTGAATCGTCTCATATCATATCGCTCTAGATGAGTCAGATATTGTCCTTCGTATTGGAACCATGGCAAGTGATACCTATCGTAGCGTAGTAAAAACGTATCATTACTCCGCTAAAACTGAACAAAAGTCAGCAACCATCCTCTGCTGCACTGCTCTACGTCACAAATCCCAGTGTGAGAAGGCGCTGGGCATGCTGGGAACTCCCTGCCAAGACTAGAGATCAGCTCTGTTCCCCAGCAGATGCGACTCACAGCAGGAGAAGGCCACAGACGGCCAGGGTGGGCGAAGAGAGGAGAGGAAAAATACAACCGAGGAAAAAGAGAGAGATGGGGATGTTTGGAAGTGCAACAGATTGACATCCACCTCCTCCCTCCCATCCTCTGTTTGTCTGCTCTATCCCTCCGTCAGCGCTCTCCTCCATCTTTACCTCCGCTCAGGGCTGATGGAGTGATTTGGACAGAGCGGAGATAAGCCAGGAGCAGGAAAAGGGCCCTGCCCGGAGAGCTGAGGGTGAATTTGAACTGGACGAGGCGTCGGCAGGTTTCCATTTTCTTTTCTGTCTGATATTCTTACATTAATCTTTATTATGATAAAGTGTGGCTGGACTTTCCTCGGGTACTTCCTACATTTCCCAGACTGACTTTTAATGACTCAAAGCATGAGCATCTTACATGCTTAAATTTCAACCGATGGGCATATGGGTGTGAAATCAATCTGGCCTGTATCCTTCGCTTGCCATATGCTTAATATGTGTGTTAGATCAGGATTTATGTCCTGCACCCTCCATGTGGTCAGCTACTAAAACACTTGGTAAGAGGATAGGTTAGGTTACTACGGTTAGGGAAAGAGGTGGGTTTGGTTAAATATTGAAAAAAGCAGCACATGCACATGTCATACTTAAAGTCAGCGTTGACTTCTGAGAATATTGAACCTAACCTTACAGGGCTAATCAACATACTGCTGCGGACGCCACATTAGGACAGATCACAAAGTAACACACTAACACTGACAAACAAACCCATCAAGGCAGCGGTAGACCAGCACCTCGTGATCTGTGAGGTAGAATTACTGTTTTTTTGTGAATGGAGTCTGGTGGCTTTGAAGAGAGTTGTATAACTGCTTCAGTTCCCCGTCAAAAAGGGCTGAAAAGGGGGTGAAAACATTCAAAATAGAGCGTACACTTAAACTAATATTGATCTTGGCTTCACCTTGGTGTCAGACAGCCCTTTATGAGGGGGAACTAAAGCCGTTATATCGCTCTCTTGAAAGCCACCAGACTACATTCATCATCTTCCATTTTATTCAAATGGAAACGAACACAGATGGTCGATGTGGTCGACGTTAAAATAAGTGCCTTAACCGAGCCAACAATAATCCTGCTGACAGGATCAAATTGGGAGCATTTTAGAAGAGCTTTAGAAACACTTTTTATAAATATAAAGTATATTTTCAGATTTGAATAAAGGCTGCTGTGTCAAATCCTCCCATACTGCAAAACAGTGAGATGTTTTAATTTTGTTGGTTTTGCCTAAAAGCATACTAATTTATCTGCAGCCCTGAGGAGAGGATATTGTAGAAAAACAATCTAATTACAGATATTACCAATATGTACATTTCTTCCTTATACTGTTAAATAAGGTAATCAGGGTGACATCACATTTCCTAAAAACAGATTTGCTTGTGCAGATTAGATGTATGTCACAGTGATTTCTAGGTGACAGGGTTGGTACACGATTGATCAGCCCCACCTGAAAGTAAGTAGGGTAGTAAATGGTAAATGGACTTACATTTATATGGTGCTTTTCTAGTCTTCTGACCACTCAAAGCGCTTTACACTACATGTCAGCATTCACTCATTCACACACATTCATACACTGATATCAGAGGCTGCTAAAGTGCCAACTTTGCCCATCAGGATCTGATCTAAATACTCATTCACACACCGATGGCTCAGCCTTCGGAGCAATTTGGGGTTAAGTGTCTTGCTCAAGGACACGTCGACGTGACCGGAGCAGCCGGGGATCGAACCACTGATCTTCCAATCGGTGGACGACCCTCTGAGTCACAGCCGTGTTTACGTTCAACAAGCTACTGTGATGGGAGGGAACTAGAGCTCAGGCTGATTATTTTAATTTTTTTCCATAATCGCCATCAGCCAATGCCTGAGCATATTGAGCCAATTAGCATCAGTGTTGTTGCTGTGGAACATGTGTGACTCCGCCACCGTTCGACCAGCAGACCCCAGCAGATGAAGCAGTGGGCTAAACTTTGCAAGAGTGCATGAGAAGAACAACGTCCTAACGGCGAGAAACTGTGCAGACACAAAACGCAGAGAGACGGATCATAAGTATTGTTCAATAAATGTTTACTAAGTTAAGAAATTCTGTGTATAATTTGTTATTATTAAGCTGTTATATTTTATTAGATGAGGAAAAAAGAAAGCCAGCCAAAAAAAAAAAAACTAAAAAACAAGAAATCTGCATCGTATATCTGCCATCAGCTCTCCTGATTCTGTTAAAAAACAAACAAACATTAAAAACCTCCACATGAGGTCGACCGATGTGAAATGATAAGGTTTCATTAAACCCCCGGCACCACCTCAGTCGCCAAGGGAACCAAAGTGATCAAATGCACTTCTTCCATTCACTTCTACAGCTAATAATCTTCAACAGCATCAGAACCCAGTAAGACAAAACACAAAGAGCTCACCAGTCACAGCTCACATAGCCCTCGTGGTGCCTCCAAATCTGTCTGTACTGTACTTACACATCTGGCCAGCTATCCACACGAGTGGATGACATCAAACTCCTTCACAAATGCAAAGTACAGCACTGAGAAATATCCATGAAAAAAAGCCTTACGGTGCCGTAGTCAACCAAAGATGAGTCCCTGAATGAAATCCGTTACCAGGTGACTGGTCTTTACATAAAGTGAATGTCTCGCATTGAGCTCACCACTCGGTGCAGAAAGGAAGGAAATAGTTTAGAATACATTCATACAGAAACCGTCATACAAATACTGAAATACACCATCAGTTGGCAGTGAAACACACTGTAAGAGAAGACAGCTGAGGAATCGCTCCCCTGACCTCTGACCCCATTTCCACATCAGTGAACGGAGCAGTTCAACTGAGCTTGAATCTGCCTCTGCAGCGTCCGGTAAGCAAAGACTCTGGGGGAGGAAATGCACGGCTATCTGAATTAATATTCCTGGAAAATCTTCTTTTTTTTTATGAAAGGCAGGAGAGAAAAGTGTGGCGTGATGCACGACGCACATACTGTAACACAGAGGGGAGGTAGCAGGTGCAGGCTGTAAAACCGTCAAGCATTAATTAAACATCTCTAGGTAGATGAGATGGTTCGCCCACCTATATGCTTACACCTGACATTTAGGTAAATTTACCAACAGTAAATGCCATTCCTCTGCTGCTCAGATTGGAGTGACGGATGAGAGAAGCAGCGGCTGAAATGATAAGGTTTCATTAAACCCCCGGCACCACCTCATTCGCCAAGTCCAGGCTATTTCTGAAAAGCACTCCTCTCTGCCCGAGTACTCAGTATTAGAACTGTTAATGGAAAATTTGTTTTGTGGAAAACTGATGAGTTGTGAAACGTCGGGCAGCTCACAGTTATCTAGTCTGTCTTTCCTTTGACATGCAGAATTTCCTCCCAGAGGCAGAAGAGCTTCACGTCAGACTCAGAGATGCTGAAGCAACCAGTGAAGGGAGTGGTAGTGCTGAAATCATTAGTCCATTCGTCAGTCGATGGAACATGAAGCCAAATGCTTGACAAACGATTCATCATTTAACACAATAGAGAAGGAAGTGCTGGGCGCTTCAACATTTCGAGGTGTACGTCGGTTCTGGTGGTGGTCCGTTGCTCGTGCACACTGACTATAATCTGTCAACACGTCTGAGCTCACTGCAGTGTCCGAACCAGCCCCTGATGAGCTGGACTCTGTTCCCACAGGGCCATAGTTTAGATATCAGGGACATTAAAAGTCCATTTACGGTGATCCTACTGGGACCTCGTCTTACACTCTCCATGCACAACTTCCTACACTACTGATGCTACTGATATTCACACTCCACACCCGTTTTTTGATCCTTTGTTCTGCACAATTTACTCCTTTTTCTTTAGAAAATGAATTTATTTGCTCATTATAACAGTGTGTCTCCAGGTTGCGACAGTCAGTTATACATAAAACAGCCTAACATCGGATGACTGGTGGCTGTTGCACGTGTCAACTCCTCTTCCTCCTGTAATCGACTTTAAGGTTATACATCAAATTCATCTCTCCAGATTTAAACTTTCAAATTTTTACCCCGAGATAGATGACAAATGTGATAGCTGTGCACAATCCCCAGCTGACCTAACACACATGTTCTGGTCATGCCCTGAAATGAAGTTTCTGGTCTTCCTCCTTTAATAATAATAATAATAATAATAATAATAATAATAATAATAATAATAATAATAAATAACCTCTGAAGTCACTGGGGTGGAGGTCCAGCCTGGCGTAGGGATAGTTACCTGAGTTAATTGAACATTTCACATCAGCACATAAGGGGGATACCAAACTATGGAGGGACAATCTTTTACATTTGTGCGTTTCTGTTCACCTGATGTTAGGTCCAATAAATCATTACGGGGAAAAAAAAAAGACCTGCCAAACATTTTCTGGTTCCAGACTCAAATAAAAGAGTTTGGGATAATATGAAAGAAGAAATAAGAAAATAAGCAATGTGAGGACATCACTTTGGACTTCAGGAGTTTATTTTATTTCATTCACTATTTTCTGACATTTTTTGGACAAAGCAATTACTCGATCAATTAAAAGAGCATAAAGTGATAAATTGCTAATGAAAATAATCAAGAGCTGCAGCCAAAGGGAGTTCATCACCAGCTTCACTGTCATTAGAAATAATCAGTTTGAGTGAAGTGAAAGCCTGGAAACTCAAGGCAGTCTAACACAAACCTGATGAAACAATGACCTTAGAGAGAAAACCCATTTACGTAGTAATAAGACAGGTCTCTCCAGAAAATCTCTGATAGTGTGAACTGGACTTATAATGATGTTCACAGTCTGGCACAAAGCAAGCTGACTCAACAAGGTGAGACCTATAAAGGAGCAGGTGCTGAGCTCTTATTGGGACTGAAATTAAACAACAGACTCACAAACACAGACTCACACACACACACACACACACACACACACACACACACCTGAGCTGTAACTCTGGGACAAAGTGAGTTATGATCAAAAAACATGTTAATAAGAACATAATTTAAGACAACATTTTTATGAATGAGTGGAGAGACATCACATGGTGAAAGCGAGTAAGGGAAAGGGGCGTTTTCAGGCTTTGTCACACTGGCATTTAAAACAGTGAAATCTCAACTAATTCAAAAGGTTACGGTCACATGGGCGAAGGAAATCTGGTGAAATTGGGCATTTCCTTTAAGCCTCTGAGCTACTGGGACTCCCTCTACCTTGGCATTTCTCAGGACACCATTTTCTGTTTACGACTTATTCAGCATCAGCCTTGCATCCTAACACTGGCTCCCTGCTCCCCTACCCCTCAGATCCACCACCTGGAGGCTTTGGCTGTGCCCCTGTTCCCTGAGTTTAAACTGTATTTTCTATCTTAATTTTGCTTTATTTCCACATCACGCGGACACGCCTATATGTTTGTATGTGTATGCATATACAGTATGTCTGTCTTTGTGATGCATTATGGTGCAAAACCTGTTTGCTTTTTAAAGTGCTAACTTTAAATCTGTGCAGATTTTTCACATCCAAGTTCAGCGTTGGTGAGTTTTGGAACATAAATCTGTAGCGTTGACCGACAGCAAGCCGTCTCCCGACGGTGCTGATCTTTGGGGGATCGTAGAGGTGGACCACCTACTTTTATTTAACTTCCTCTGTCGCTGTATAACGTGCTCTACAACAGAGAAATGATTTGTAGACTGTTATGAGAAAGGCGTCCACGACACAAGACATCTTTAGAGTAAAACTGTGAGTTAACAAGCTCGCTAACCGACCGTTAACACACCAGTATGGCTCCATCAGACCTGCTGTGCAGAGGTGTGAAAGTAAGCTGGGGTTTGATTTTTCTCCCATGTTCTCTTAACTATTTCTGTCACTCACCATGTTAAGAACTGAGTGCAAACTATAAAGACCTACAAGGACAGACTGTCTGAAAATGTGCCGTTATCACCATGTTTAAAGTAGTACTGCATCTCCCACATCTACAACAGCCTGCTTTTTACCCAACACTGAGTGTGGTTGTTTGAAACAAAGACACACAGTTTAACGAGCTTTTGAGTTTTTGTCCCCTCCAGAAAAACGATCCTACCGTCGGGGGAGAAAATAGCTCAGTACAGCAACAACACAAAGAAACTTAAGAGAGATACTTTAACCGACTAATGTGTGTTAGCCATTAGCTCACTAGCTACAGACTTTTCCAAATAGCCCTGTGAGTACCAGCCTATATCACCAATTTTCTAGAACCAAATAAGTCCCAAATACGCGCCTAAATAAACTACGAAAACCACTGTTGATCAGAAGGTTAAAAACAAGATGTAAACCAGCTCAACAAACAGTAAAAAGTGCTTCCTCCTGTTATTAGGGATTTCAGGCAGCCTTCATAAGAGTGTTAGAAATTTAAACTAATCACTCAATTAATGGTTAATCCATGTAAAAAAACATATATCTAAAATCATGTAATGTGTGTTTCCAGTGGACCTGAATCACTGTCGTATGTTCCCTTCAAATGTTTGAAAGACGTAAACTTGATGATCCAACAGATCCACTCTGTGTCACAGAGGACATGATTTTAGTCACAGTGGACTAGGGACGGGTTAAATACAGAGGTCAAATTTCATGTCCGTACCTGTATGTATATGACAAATCTGATGCTATTGATAACTCTGATAACATTCAGCCACTATGTCACATTCTCCCTCCCCTGTTCCATTGCATTTACTTCACAACTAGTCGTTGCCGTCAATCTCAGCTGTTTATCCGTGGTGACCTAGAGACACCTCGTGATACCAATGTGGTTTTACTACTGGCTGTTAGAGGTGAGAACCAAACGGCAGATATCTTCCTCAGAAATAAACAAAACATTCATTTTGAACCCGACAAAGTTTTTAAAACACTTAATTCACAATCTTTTTTTTTCTGGAAAGAAACCTACATTTATTCAGCACCTTTCAAAAAGCTCTGCGCATGTGTAATCTTTCTTATTTTCTTAAATGTTGTCTACATAAAAATGTTAGCAATAAGACCTTTAAAGTGTAAAGTTTTAAAAGTTTAATAAAGGAGACATTTTAAACGGTAGCAGACAGCAGCGTCAGGAGTCCTTTGGGAGATACATACAGTTCATACTGATCATTAATAAACCATTCAGTAGTGCTGTATAGATCAGTCATAAGATAATCATTAGATTAGAACAACTTTTGGGTTGCCAGATTGTAAAAAATCCCCTTGTCCAGTTCATCAATGGACCGATTGACCACATGAGAGTAGCGCTGGAATTAACTATTATTTTCAACACCAATTAACCTGCTAACCAATTTCTCAATTAATCATCAGTTAATTATCAGTTGATAATTCAGTCTATAAATGACAGACCGTAATGTTAAATACTGATCTGAATACTACTGAATACTAATACTGAATACTGAGTCCCAGGCGCAGACTTAAGATCATGGTTTTGTTAAGTCAAATAACTGGTTTAGTTCTGCTGCAGAGCTTCTGGACCAAAATCTATTTATTAAAAATAAACTAACCATTAACAACTAAAGAGCTGATGGAATACAATGAGAACCCTTTTGTCTCATGTCATAAAGATTTATAAATACAGATTACATACAAACTGGAGCTGCTGACAAACCTGTGACACTTTTTAATGAATCTACTGATGTTTGTAGATTGTTTATTTGGTTCCTTTTCACACTTCAAGTTCCTGTTATGAAACTTTGACTTTGGCCAAAATTTAGTTTATCTTTGTCAAATAATTCAGATACATTTTCATGTAACTGCAGTGCAGCATTTAATAATGCTATTAAAATGTGTACTGTGAAAAAAAAGTCTATTAAACTCTTATTTCACATCTTCCCCTGGTTCCCCTCACCACCAACAGAGCAACTGGAAACCAAAAGCTGTTCTTATTAATGGTTCATAACTATATAAAAGAAAGCATGTTTAATAGCCATTAATGAATTGTTATTACATTTATAAAAAGGTAGCATGTTATATACATTTAATTGGAGGTTGGTTTAGTTTTATTCACCATGATGCTGCAGGTAAAACTGCAGCTCCACATCATCTCTGGAGGCTACAACAGCCTGAAAAGTGCGACCAGGTGGATGAACTCACTTCCAGCTCGCTCCCAGAGGTCAGTATTACTGTTACTGTTACTGCAGTATTATCACAGGACACAGTGCAGGATCGTGTTTGGAAGAGTGAAGAAGTCGGAGGAGCTGAGCGCTTACCTTGGACGTGGCCCTGGTTCCTGTTTTATTCCCTTCGTCCTGCTGTCCGCTTCCTGTGCGCTCCAGACCCTAAAGTCGCTCCATGCCGCCGGCTCTCCGGGCGCACCGCGGACGGTGGTCCAGCTCTGCCACGAGGGAAACTTCCACTCAAAGTGCGGATCTGTGGACGGAGGAGAAGGGCGGCGATGGGCAGGAGGAGAGCACCGAGGGGAGAGGGGAGGGGACGGAGTTTAAAACCTGATCTCCCGGAGAGAAACCCGACTGCTGCCGCGCTGAAATTCAATATGAGGCGACAGACACTCAGCGCGGCTCCGAGCAGCACATCTCCTGCCGGGGGAGGGGGGGGGGGGGGGGGGGTTTATTATAAGGACACCAAACAAGCGCCTCTCGACAGACAGGTGGATGAGCGCCTGTGGTTATCTTTGTCATTTCTGTCACCGCAGAGCAGAAATCTCCCTCAAAGTGCACATCCACTGGGTTTTAAAATGGAATCTGAAATTCAGGCTCAGTGTCGACACCTATTCATTATCAGTGCAGCTGGTTATAAATAGAAGAAATACAGCGGAGCCTGCTGCAATTTCATAAAACACCTTCACTTCCAGCTGCAGCCTAAAAGGTGAAAGGTGGATGCATTAAAGGTGCAGCTTGAAGGATCTGGTGGCATCTAGTGGTGAGGCTGCCCCAAGCATGTCTGAGGACTACATCTGTCCACAGCCAGCGTTTGTCTGGTCTGGGCTACTGGACTACTGGACTACTGGACTACTCACTTGTGAAACTACAAATCCTTCTATAGCGAAGGCGCGACCCGCCCTATTCTTCCTCTGATTGACTTAGCCTGATATTCTTAACCCTAACCAGTCTCACTCCTCATGCCTAAACTTAACCAATCCACCCAACAAAGGCAGCCAGAACTAGCCAATGAGAGAGTGGCCAATCAGGGCAGGTCACGCCTTGTGTTGATATTCTCAACGACCTCATCTTGCTAACTTGTTAGCCTCTGTGGCTTCTAAACTCGGACAGTACCGTTAATATTGCCGTTGCTTAGCAGCGGTGTTCTTCACGACTTAACCTCTTGAACGCAACACATGTTGTGTCCATTTGAAGTCACCAAAACTACCTGCAGTCAGTTCTTCTTCGTAGTCGCCAGTGGCAGCCATGACACATCCAGGGCGACAGCACAGTGAAGGCTGCTGCTGAATCTGAACTGATTTCTGGTTAAACAAGCTGATTTTATTCCTGGTTAATAAAATCAGTCACGTCGATACCCGATATGGACTTTGTGCGGTATTGGATGTGTTTGTGATACTGGTGTCAGCATCAAAACAACTAGATTGAAGTGATCATACACTGAAGAAAACATCCTTATTGATAATATATTGCATTTCTGCCAATAGATCCCCATAAATACTATACACTGTGCTCTAAATCAGTCAACTGTAAGGGAATTGAATATTTTCCGTGTCTTGATTTAAGCTTCACAAAAGATTTTTCACACATTTTTGGGAGATTTGCAATACTGTAATAAAGAATATTGATTTTACAGTTTAGAAACAGGCTGATCCTGATTCATCTTCCTACCCGTTGTCTGACATCTCCTCTCCTCTGTCACCTTAACTTCCTCAGTCTGTCTGTGTGCATCCCGGAAACACTGGAGACCAGAGAGCCCCCTGCAAATAAACGGTCATTACCATGACAACCACGCTACAAGCCAGAATGGGATGATGTTGGTCATGGCAACAGTGCTGGCTGGCAGCCAGACCAACAGCCCGGCTCGACCCCAGGGGCGAGCCGACGTGTGAACTCCAGGGTTTGACTTTTTAATACTGGTTGATATCCTCCGACAGCAACTCAACATAAAACACATCCAAGGTACCGGAGTGTGAGATATGCCGTGTTCCTCTCCACACCAACTATTCACACTTGAGCAGTGAAGAAATCACAACTGTGTACATGTGATTTAGGAAGAAGATCCCAAACCACCTGTCCACTTCTCCACCCTGCAGCTCCGCCCAGACGCCATGTTCATCACAACGCCTGCTTGGCTGGAGCCTTAAAGGAACAGTCTGACATTTAGGGGAAATACACATATCAGGCTGTTTGCTGAGAGTTAGATGAGAAGATTAATACCGCTCTCGTGCAGATGGAGCTGGGAGGAGGTCCGCTCAGCTCCGCATGAAGACTGAAGCCAGAGGAAACAGCTAATCCATCCCTTTACTCTAAAGATCGCTAAATAACATGTACATCGTTTTTTTTTTTAATCTGCACACAGAAACCTTAACAATCTCTGTTCAGACATTCATGGCGCCCTAATGAAGCATCCTAATAACTCTGATGGTCCCGACTTTTCCTCTGGCGCCACCATGAGGCCGACATATGTGGTCTTTAGCGAAACGTCTCGACAACAGCTCGTCATGTGAACCTCGCAGAAACACACGATGCCACGTGATTAACATTGTCAAATGATTGGTTAGATTTAGGCCACAAAGCTACTGGTTAAGGTTAGAAAGAACAACCTGGTCTGTGTTCACATAATAATCTAACAACATAACTAAACCACTACAGTTAAGTTTAGGTTTTTGGTGAGACTGTGGATGGAGAGGGGTGTCGGACTGGGAACTGGGGCTGAGTGACCTTGAAAATGAAGCTGACTTCAGAAACCTGTACCAGGAAGTGAGTTCATCATACCCAGGATATCGTCTCCTTATCTGGTTTAACTAATCCTAACAAACACGATCATGCTAAGAGGTCCTTCAACGCTGGTTATTTAACTTGGTAAATCAACCCAGGGTTTCTCAGTCTGGTTAAGAGCATGTTCACAAAAGAGAGGTGGTGTTTGTATCATCTGACCAATCACAAACATGGACTACCGTCAGTCTACTGTCAGGAAGTTTAACACATAATCCAGACTAAAAGTAACAGTTAAAGCTGCAGAAAGAAAAACTGCCAACATGTGAATGTGTAAATTAACAGACTTATTAATTTAACCGAATACTCAAAAGTCAGATACAGTGGTCTAGATGGGGCAGGGATATTATAAAATGCTTTCAGAGTATAATGGATGAACACGTTACTCATCATTATGCTCTTCAGTAAGTTAATGGCGGGTTCGACTATTTCAGCCTTCTTTCAGCTGCGTGCCCATCTCCAGCGGTGTGAAACGGACTTGAGAGAAAGTAAAAAAATAAAAATAAAAACATAATTCCATGCAGTAAACACCCACAACATAAAACCAGCTGTCCTTCCTGCATTTATCGGTTTATTTCAGTCTGGTTTATGACTGTCACTTCTTCGTATTCGTGTAATATTATCACAAGATCTGTACCCCGAACTCTGATTGGTCAGTAGGCGGCGTTTTTATATGAGCTGATCTCTTATCTGGAATATAACCTTGGCTAAAGAGGTTGATGAAACAAAAACTGTTTATAATGAATTACTTCTATATGTAATCTGCTTTTATCGGAGGTGAGAACTGAGTGAGTTTTGCTTTGCAGCAGTCACAAAGTGTCGGGTGCCAGCAGACATCCTCCACAGTGCTGTCAAGGGCTTCAAGTATTTTCTGCAGTCGCATGTTGTGGACATTGTTCGTAGACCTTGATACTGCTTTATTTGAAAGAGGTGCTTGTGTATGCTGACACTGACAAAAAAAAATTATTCTTTTCAACCAGTGAATATCATATATGAAACGTATTTACGAGAACGATTGGCAGGTACTGGATCTAAAGTCTTAAGATTAGAATCAAACACTATGATTTTACACCGACTGACCCCGACTAGACAGACTCGGTCCGACTGTCTCCTTTAAATCAGATTCATAATCAGCCAAACAGCCGTAATGTGTCTCTGTCTGCAGCCTCACTGTGGCTGTGGATCTGCTTGTTACATCACCGTGTACAGATTAAACCAATGAGACAAAACTACTGGTACATTTCCCAAAATGTCAAACTATTCCTTTAAAGGAAGAAAAGCAGAGATCTAAAACCACAAATCTTTTGACATCATCAAGTTGGAAAAGCTGCTGAGAGAAAGGGAGACTTTGAGTAATGTTTCTCTAAGTCTTAGATGTTCCACTGAAACAAACAACGAGAAAGCACTCCTCCACTACGGCTGCACAACGCTCACAATCTGGTTTAATCTACATGCACCGGGCTCTGCAGAGTGAATCATGCGCTAGATATTTTTAATTCAAGGACTTCATGAAAATGTTCAGAAAGGTCTCGAACAAAGACAACGTTCCTGGATCCTCACCAAAGAACAGCCACTTGCTCCTCAGCCAGCGGACTAACAGTGAACATAACATCCCGACGACTAATAAACAGAAACATGACTTCCTCTGGCAAAATAAAAACTAAACATTCAATCAGCAAAATACAACCACAACAAACTGTGACACAGTTGACATTTTGGATTTAACTAAACATTAGCGTGATGATTTTGAGACATTATGTCCACCATAAAGACTGTTGATGACATTAACACTTCAGCTGCTGGGTGACGTTATGCTGTTAAATAAACCTGTTCTGTTGGCACAGACTTCATGTTGGATTAGATATTGATAGGTCACTTCCATTTCGTTTCCCTCAAAGCAAAAGACAAAACTTTTTGATCCTCTCTGAAACAGCAAATCCTGAAATTTAAGAGAACTGTTGTAAAATATTTTTTTACTAAAGGCTTGGAAACAAATAGTGCCGATGGTTTGAGTTGTGATTCCATTTAACATAAAAATATTGATCATTTAAAATGCTATATACCATAACATGTTGCAGTCAGGAACCATTTTAATGCAACACTGCACAGGTCGACTAGTTTAGTCTAATTATGAAGCTGAAGATGTAAAACAATGTTGTTTCTCTGCTCATAATTCAGTAATCAGAGAGAGATGAACCTTTATTAATCCCCGGAGGGATTGAAGAGTACCATGCTTCCAGCAGGTAGCCACCCGTACCTGAGCCGTCCAGCTGGAATCCTCGTCCTCCACCCTGTGAACAGGCCTGCAGGTCGATGGTACTTCGTGTCGGATCATCTGTGGGCTGTAAACTGTCCGTCCACGCTACATCCACTTTACATGACCAGAAAACTGCCATGTCAGCGCTTCCTGCTCTGCAACCTCAGGCCCGAACCCGCACAGGAAACCTGGCGATTTATTTCTCCTGATCAGATAAAACACACACGTTTCCGTCTCCGTCTGCTTCCACGTTTCCACTCTGAACGTTAAACTACATGATGTCATTTCCTGTCGCAGGTCGCAGGTGTTGTCGCACCGGACCGGACCGGACCGCTCCAAAACCTCATTGGTCTGTGCGTAAAGGGCGGAGATTACACTCATTTAACACCAGCACCGAACAGAACCCCCGCAGACCTGTTATTTTTATTTCATTTATTTATTGGTTGTATTGTTTTCTCTTGTTTTTTCACTCTAATGAGCTGCTTAGTTTTGTTTATTAGACAGTTTAATAATAATAAACCTATTGGTATTTGTTTTGTTGTGCTTAAATTGATGAATAAAGATTAAGGGGAAAATCCCACAGACCTGCAGCTCTCTGACAGACATACATTTGTAATGTAGTCCTGTCTCTTTGTCTCTGTGTCTCTGTGTCTCTTTGTCTCTGTGTCTCTTTCGTCTCTGTGTCTCTGCGCTGCCGATCACTTCTCTGCGTCACGCGGGGGACGGAAGTACAGGAATGGAAGGACAGAATCAGCGCAGTGCGTCCTGCGCTGATTACGCACAGCTGATTTGGTTTCATACAGAGTGATACAGTTTGTGCAGCCATGTTGGAATCGGCTGGTAAATGCTAAATACTGGAAGAAGATCTGGATGCTTCCTTATAAATACTTTATCATTAATATAATAAATATATATCTATACTATTCATATATATATATATATATTAACCTGTCAGTCCCTACATGCAAAAATTTCAAAATCACAATCACGATGAGTATTTATGACAACACCTACACAGGTTGTTGTGGGAAATTTGGGTGTTTGGTTTCTTCAAAAATCCAAGGACAGAAGACAAATTATTATATTATGATTCTTTTAGTTTTATGTCCCCACTGCCTTCTGTGCTTTTATCTACTTTTAACATGTATTTTATCTGTTGATTAAATGATTCGGTTTCTTCAGGGGAAGCCATCATATCTGCATAAGTACTTAATTTTCATAATGACAATTTTACACAAAGAAAAGAATTTAAGTTAAAGTTTGTGTGGAAATCATCATCATAGCGACCATGATCTTCAACCAATACGTGTATATTTATTCTTTTCTTATAAGTTGGTGCAGTGAAACCCAGCAGTCAGCTCTCCATGGCACATCGTCTGACAGCTGTGAGCCAGCCATCGCTGAACACTTTCAGGCTGCACATGTAACCAAACCATCATCATCAATCTATACTTTTATAATTAGCTGTCTTTTGGCTTTGGAAACTGCTCTCAACCCATCAGGGTTAAAACACAGAAGCCTCTCACAGATTTCACTAAAAACAGTTGATTTAAAAAGCTTCTGCTGTACTTTCTTGCCTTCATGATGTTTTGTCCATTATACCTTAAGTATCTCTCTCAAATCACACTTATGTATTTAAATTTAACTGGAATATGTTGAGGGATCATATTGTGTGAACATGTTTTAATATTCAGGGTCCTTCTCTGTAATCCCAAGAAGAACTAAAGCTGCTTCCAGGACTGGTTATATTCCTGTCCTGTTAGGAACAAAACAACAGCTTCAGTCTTCTATTTCATTTGGTCTCCTCTAACACCAACTCCAGATTTTTAATTCTTCCATACTGTAACCCCAAACATTGCAGTCTGAAACTATTTGGCCAGTGTTATGTGTCTCATATTTGGTTACATCAGTTTGGACATCAGTTTCTTTAATGACTGCTCTCATGAAAGAAGATCAAGAAACTCCAAACAGTTACCAGTGGTGGTGAGTGTTTCAGTGAGCTGAACTAGAGTCATCTTTACATTTAAATACTGTTTATTATTTGGCTTTAACATCTGAATACATAGACTGCATTCTACAGAATACATATGCTCTTTAATGGTTTTGTGCATTATGTTATGTTATGTTAGGAAGAGATTGTGTCTTTGATGAAATATTAATAAAGTAAACATGTCCGGTCTCATGTTTAAGTCACTTTTGCCTTTTTCAATATTTATCCAAGACCACGATCTTTCCCTAAACATAACCGAGCGCCCTGAGTGGCCTGAACATAACCATAAAAACATTAGTCACACTTAAGTTGCTGCAATTATGTTGCTTGGCAAGACAATGTAGGGAAAGAAAATTAAATTTGTTGTCAGTGATGGTTTTTCAGATACATTTAGTATGACATTTTTTGCAGCTTGGCAGGTACATTGGTGGTGACATAAATTAGATTAAGGTAGGATTTAAATTAAACTCAGTACCTGTGAGGTTTTCTGGACAATATCTGTCATTGTTTTGTGTTGTTCACTGAGGTCCAATAATAAATATATACACACATTTGCATAAAGCAGCATATTTGTCCACTCCCATGTTTATAAATGTATTAAATACTTGACAAATCTCACTTTAAGGTACATTTTGAATAGATAAACAATGTGTGATTTATTACGATTATATATTTCAATTGATTGATAGCCCTGATATGAATGGAATTTCTAGGAGACAGGTTTGGGTTTTGGGCTGTTTGGACATTAGTGATTTTCAAACTTCGTGTCTACAGTTTGGAGAAAGTCATTTCCTGTTTCAGCATGACAATGCCCCCACCACATAACAAAATGGTCCTCCCAGTTTGGTGCGGAAGAACTTGACTAGTCTGCACAGAGCCTGGACCTCACCCCGTCCAACACCTTTGGGATGAACTGGAACAGCGAGACCCGATCACCCAACATCAGTGTTGGACCTCATTCATGCTGTTATGTCAAATCCCTGCAGGGTTCAACATCTGGTGAAACCAGAAGAGCGGAGGCTGTTAGAGCAGCAGGTTATGGATTTAGAATAAACAGGCGTCCACATACCTTTGGCTGTTTGGTATACTGTATGTTGTATAACAGATAACAAAAAACACGTTTTTTTTATTCACCCCCCTAAAGCAACACTATAAGTTGCATTATCAGCTGTCAAATAACGCTTCTGTCGACTCTGTGAGAGAAAGAGAGTCTTGTGTGAATGTGGCCGTTGTTACTCGCCATGTTGCCGTTCACTGTCTGTCAGGAAACATTTACTGCAGCGGACCGTTTCTCAAAGATCATCTCAGATGTGTTCTCCATTTGAATCTGAAATAATACATAAACGCAGGACCGTACTGTACAGAAAACTGCCCCCTGTTAATGAAGACAGACGTCAGCGCTCTAAGGAAAAGGTCATGGCCTTTGAAGAGCAGGAAAAAACAGAAACTATATCTGGACCATAAGTGGAGATTTATTTCAAAGTTCTTCACAATAAAAAAAGCAGAAAAGAGGCAGAGGATGGTAAAAGGCACAGAAGAATATAACAAACGAAAAAGAGATGAATTAATAAAGCGCTCCCCACTCCACACACTGTAACATGAATAAACAACAATTACTAGTACAAGGATGTCAAAAACAAGACAAAGTTTAACTGCAGCAGTGAAATGAAAGAGGAGCTCTCAGCCGTTATTGCAGCCTCAGTAGATGTGTTGAAAATGTATTCAGCGCTCATTATTCTTAAAGGCAAGGGTGGAAACCAAAGACTCTTTTTTCTGCTTCTGAATGTATCATCCTTTTATTATGGAGGAATTCCTGTAGGGCAGTAAATAAGCGAGACTGAGCTGACTTAATCTGAGGGAGAAATATGGCAATTAACAGAAGGATCTCCACCCAGCGAGGCTCTGCCCTGCATTCTCTCTTTGAACCGGCTGATAAGCAGAGTTTCTCTGCTGCCTTCACAGCTATGTAAATAAACAATTAAGATCTGGAATGCAAGATGAGGGAAAGATGCACTGTTGAGTTATTCATATGGTCACAACCTTTCCTTCTTCTTCCTGTTTTCACTCTTTTATCAGCATTTCTCTGGCTCAGTCTCTCCCTACACTCACATATATACACAGAAATACACAGTTGCCAGGTCTTATGTTGACCTGTCCAGAGCTTTGTGTGGTTTTTGTATGTATAAGTGTATGTTTGTGGATTGAAAGTCAAAAATTCAGTATGTCACATCTAGAAAGGTTCCCTCAGTAGAGTGCAGAGCTCTAGATATGGTCTGCAACGACCACCACCGTCATGTTTGACTGAACAAATACAAACCCCTCTGTCTTGTCCAAAGGGGGTCCGACTTGTTTTTCACTCGTAATCTGTGGTGGAAAGTCCAAACCGATGCAGTCATTGATCATTTGTGGCCCCTACCAGCCTGTTAAGAGTGGTGAGGAGTCATCAATCAATGACGCCTTGAAACAGTCAATAAAATATGTTTTTAAAAAGTGTTAATCACCACAACAACTAGAGGTCATTGAGCATACAGTCATAAATGAGCACAATAAGTATCAGATGGATGCAGTTTGTGAGATTAGCTGCAGACAGACAGACACAGCACACCATACATAATCTCCTGGAGGAGGTAAATACTTCGAGGAACAATTTAGAGGTTTTTGCAGCCTCAGGATGTCTCAATAACAGATGGTTTGAAGTTGCACCTGTTTTTTAAAGCTATTATGGGTTGAAACAATACATTACATAAATGCAGCATTCTGACAACAATTGAATCGAAGGCAACTGGACTTAGATTTGTCAGACTAGTGGGGACTAGTCAGACTGCTGCGTTACGAACTGATGAAGCCACTTGGATAAGGGGCGAAACGTCTTCAGGGACAAATCTAAGTCCAGTTGCTTTCGATTCAATTGTTGTCAGAATGAATATGACCTTGATGAATGAGAACATTCACAGACTTATAAATGCAGCATGTGTTGGCAAGAAGAAATAATAATTTTCTTATAGGTCCATTGTCCCAATTAATCTGCTTCCCCGTCACCTTGTCTCCGTAGAGGGGAAAACACAGCTGGTTAGAAAATGCAGAGAAAGCAGAAGAGAGAGAGAGGAAGCGACTGAGCCTGGGAGTGAGGCAGAAAGGGTTGAATGTCAAGATGAAGTGAGTCCACTTCTCCCTTACTGTCATTTTTGTTCTCTTCTGATGAATTTAATGTCTTTCTCACAGTGAATGGAGACAGTGTCCTCATGAAACCTGCAGCACCAGAGGAGTCCGCCTGTCTGTGTGGATCATCAGACGGCTGTTATTGCCTGATGCTTAAATATGAGAACTGAGTCGACTGTCAGGGAGTTGAATCTGTTTGCAAACAAACTGCAGCTCTATAAGACTACCATTTTAGAGAAACACTCCACTAAAACCTATGTTTAGAGCATCACATCCTCCTGTGGCTCGTCAAGGTAAAGCTTACTCCTTTGTGGAGGACAGTAGCTGTACTCAGCAGTTACAATAAACTCTAATGGTGACCCAACGCAGCAAGAAATCATGTAAAAAAATCCAAAGAAATGTCTCAAACCACCGTGCAGAGTCATCAAGTCTTCTGTGTTTGTGTGTTTCACACGTTCACTGAAAATCCACCAAAATATGGTGAATTACACAGCTTCCATCAGCGGTGGGATTACCTGTTTACATGTGTTGTTTATGACCATGTGGTTAGATTTAGGCAACAAAAGCACTTTGGTTAAGTTTAAGGAGCGATCATGATTTCAGCTGAATGTAATGCAAACAGAAACTTCACCTCTAAGAGATGGAGAGGGAGAGAGTCCCTCTATCAAAAGACTATTTCAAGCATGGACAAACTGGACACTTTCATGACTAATGTAAGCAAATGTAATGGCATGCACAAATTCGACTGACCAACTGTGCTATATGGAAGCTGTGTATTTACATTTATTTTGGTACTATTTTGGTGTAAAGTACCTACTGATATATGGACATTTTGAAACTTTAGTTTCGGCAAGTGTATTGTATTTATTACATCAGAATACAGGAGGGCATTAACCTCTTAAACCCCTATGGCTCTGTGAGGTGTGGTTTTCCTAGACAGACAAAGTCAAAATAAATCAAGAACAGCTCCACAGCTACGAGGTCTGTATGGCTCATCATGGCCTCGATGGTGTCAGTGACATTGTGACTATTACTCTGACTTAGTAAATTGTGATGAATCAAAGGACAGATTTACTTTTTTTGTCCTGGCCTGAAATGTTTTCTAGATTAGTGGATAACACCACTATATCAACGATGCCACTGAATTCATTCAGACAATACTTGACCACAACTGTGCCAAAGCACATATAAATAACACAAAGCACATAGAAACTACAAAGGTTTTAGTCAGGATAGGACCAGGAGGACTCTCCATTTGGACTCTTGGATACCCAAAGTGTGTCAAATGGGTTTTCTACCTCATGAAAGTGAATCTGGATAGAAAATACGACTGATATCCACTGTAGGAGGCTATGTGCACACAATGGAGCCTTTGGCCATGACATTTACCCTGTGCATCATCTATACCATTGTGCACAGTGAAAAAAAAAACAACTAAAAATAAAAATAATAACTGAATAAAATAAAATAAATAACAACGTAAATAAGATAACAAAAAAAGAAAAGAATCCAAAGTCAAGTATGTACATTCAATATAAAAACAGTCAACAGATGTTATAAATTAAAAATACAATTTGTCATGTGTTGCTTTTGTCAGCTCATTGCCAAACAAACATTGTTTGGATAAAATCCACTTGGATTGTTGTTCTAGTCCAGTTTGTCTCGGCTGCCGTCCCGAGTCGATCCAGTCAGTGGGTAAAGCGTGGTGATAGAAGTCCATTCAGTATAGATTTAAATGTGTTAATGTGAGAAAAAAGTCACCTCATCCATCATCTTCTGTCTTTTCTCTAGATGGGAGGAAGAGGAGGAGGTAATAAATCTGCCAGTAATGCTCCTGTTACTCAGCGTGTTCAGCTTTACTTCTATTCACATCTCCAGTGCTTCATTTAACAAACAGAAATAGAGGCAGTTTGTTTCAGTGGATGGATTTATAGTTACTGCCTTTCCAAATACCTTCTCTGTTTCTCCAGACTCCTATTAATGCATCACTGCTGGAACTGGTCCTGATTGGCTCTTTAACCGAGGACATTTTGAAATCCATCCAATCGTCAAGTTTATGGAAAGCTTTGAGTTTGCAGGGTTGATCTCAGTGCTGCCAAAATGCAAGTCTTCGGTGTAAACGGTAAAGCACCGAGCAGCCAGCTCCTAAATGTGTGTGCCCTCTTTGAATAACTCTCAGCCTCCTCTAAAAGTGATGGTTTAAGCTCTCCATGGCAAACACTGTAGTGTTTATATGTCACTGACTGGATGGATTTCTGTTTACTCACCTGACAGGAGGAGCTCAATCAATGCACGACTATAAATTACACTAACTGTTGGCAAAACATTACAGAACATTAAAACAGCACTAAATGCATGTTGAACTGCAGTGTGTTTGAGAACAAAATCATAAACATAGCTGCAAAAAAAGCTGCATTTATCATTTTTTAGGGAAGAGGGGGAAAAAAACTAAAAAAAAAAGAAAAAGGGGGGGGGTGTTGGTAGGTTAGGGGGGGGGGGGGGGTGGGTCCCCCCACGGTCAGATCTGATGCATGTTGTCCCCTCTCTCTCCCTTGACGTCTATCTTCAGCTGTACGATAATAATTGATTTTTCCCCAAACTAATATTTCTCAATGCCTCAAAACTTTAAGCAAAGAGGAGCTTATTTTACAGATCCAGCAGACCAGGAGCAACATTTTCATCCCATTTATAGGTCATGTATGTTCATCTGATGAATAAATAATATCTCATATTCACTCCCCTTTTAGCTCTGGTTTGGTCTCTGCCAACTCATGAAAGAAATATCTGGCATTTTAGCTGCTAAGTGCACGATTTTCCACTTTCTTCAGCAGCTACCTGCATGCTAACATCATCTACCTGCTGTTTGGTGCTGGGCAGGTAGTCCACAGCTGGTTTACAGCAGCAGCCAGAGTAAAGACTGTACAGACGTTCGCAGTTCTTTCTGTTAATTTCCATTTATAAAGTAGAGCTTTGGGAGTTTGTGTGTATTTGTCACTCATGTTTAAACATCTTCACAGTGCGGTGGGCGCATGTTCACCTCAATTTGCAGCACTCAGAACAAATCTCAACTTGCATATTTGCATAACATTTGTAAGTAAACACGGATCTCCAAAAGCGGCTTTGCATTCAGTTGAACACACTCTCAGAGGAGCCCACGTTTCCAACCATTCATAATATGTCCAGACAATAAAACCACAACAAAGGGCAAAATAATAACCACAAACAAAGCCTCTTAGAACTGCACAGTTTTCAGAAACGTTGGTCAGTGCAGGCTTAAGGTCCTCACAGAGATTCAGACACAGAGAGCTGCTGTCATTTAAAACAGTCTCTGCAGTAACACTCTTTATATCTCACTTCCAAAATCTCTTTTTCCTAAAAATCATTTATCGGTGCTGTCAGCACATTTGCAGCTCAGCGTTCTTCAGTGTATAAATATCTCCTGCACGGAGAGGACAGAGAGAGAAGTCATCTGGACAGGCAATATTATGCATGGTTGAAGGAGTTGGGGGGTCTTAGCCAGGAAAGACCTTGTTGCTATGGCAACTAATGAACCATGTTGGGAGGGGGGTCATGCATGTAATACTATCTCCGAGTAAAGATGCTGAAGTGGGACATTTCACTGAGTAAGTCAGGGTAGGGATGATTAGGAGTGTGATGAAGGACCAGAAGTTGGGATGTTAATAACCAAGATTATGGATTTCAACCTGATTGACGCTATCGGTTAAATGGTTGACAGAAATATTAATAATTAATAAAAAGCTGAGAAAAACTCAGAGGAACAGCTCGTCACTTTTAGGAGACTTTTACTGGAAAAGTGGCTGCACGTCCACAACACTACACGCTCCTGGATGGTAAACTGGGGACCCTGAACGCAGCATTGTGGCTGCTACGGTAACTCTCCTGACTGTGAAGTGAGGACTCTGAACGCAGCACCGTGGCTGCTACAGCACTACATACTGCTGCATGTGACTCAAATCTTAATCTTAATGGTTAATAATCAGTTAATGAGGGTCGGTTATTGACTAAGAATTTTTTTCAAAATTAGCATTCTTAACCAGAATCTGAACGAAAGGTTGATTAGATGACTGGGTGGCACGTGTCCATGTACATGATGGGATCAATAACAGAGAAAGAGGACAAGAACATGAAGAACACACAGGAAATAGAAAAAGGGGAGGAAGGATAGTCAGGGGAAGGCTGACCAGCTCTCAAGAAAATGGCGAGGTGTTTGCGAGTGAACCCAATTCCAGAGGCGACGAAAGGCAGTCCGAGAGTTGAGAACAGTGTGAGACAGCATCACAGACGGCCTTGAACACACACACACACACACACACACACACACACACACACACACTCACACACAGCAGTGTGCGGGGCGGGAGGAATCTCCATCTTGCTGTTCCTCTCCGTACACACCAGCAGCAGACCTAATTGCAAAGTGGGACATTATATAGGGCAAAGTGAAAAAATATGTTGGGCTAAAAAGAGAACAGGAGGAGAGCAGTGATGCACTAAAGACCTGCAGTGTCCAGACAACACACACACACACACACACACACACACACACACACACACACACACGTTGTTAAGTTTAATACTTACGACTATACATTGTTTAAGGTATGGACATGACATCATCATCATTGCAGTTGCCGATTTAACCTGTTGTACCTGACGGACCCGGTACCGGTTCGGCTGACCTCGAAAATCTCATAAAATACTGTGATGCTGGTTTTTTCTGAATCGTTTCTAAAAGACGAGACCTTAACGCTACTAAAACACTTCAAGTGTATTTTATCCAAATAATGTTTGTTTGACAATAGCGACAAAATCAACACACGAGCAATTGTATTTTTACTTTATACTATTTTCGACGGTTTTAATATTGAAGGTACATACTTGACTTTGGATTCTTTTTGTTATTTACATTGTTATTGATTTATTTTATTTATTATTTTTATTCAATTTTGATTATTTGATATTTATTTGATCATATTTCATAAATATAATAAAACTACTCCATTTGGAGTCAGAATTATACAAATTAATTGTTTTTTACTGATTTTACACTGTGCACAATGGTAGAATGTGATGATTCACAGGGTAATGTCATGGCCAAAGGCTCCACTGTGTGCATATAGCCTCCTGTAGAGGAGATCAGTAGTATTTTTTTTACCCACAGTCACCTTCAAGGTGTATCTACCACCTTCAAGAGGTAGATAACCCATTTGACACACTTTGGGTATCCAAGTGTCCAAATGGAGAGTCTTCTTGGTCCTATCTTGACTAAAACCTTTGTAGTTTCTCGGTGCTTTGTGTTATTTATATCTGATTCATCACAGTTGTAGTCGAGGAGTTGCTGAATGCTTTCAGTTCATCTCTGTGCATGGCATCATTGCTATAATGGTGTTATCCACTGTCTGATATTGACCTGGTATTTGTATTCTGATGTAATAAATACATTCTCTAACTGTGCTACAGCTTTTCCTCTGCATTGTCAATAATTCTGCTTAAAAAGAGAAAAAAAAAACTAATATAATTTCTACAGTGTTGTTTTAATGTTATTTAATAAGCAGGTCACACCTAAACTTGTTCATTAGATGAGAGTTTGCTGTTGCTTTTAACTTGATATGTGGTTGATTGCGTTGATTGTCTGGCTGCATGTTGTTTCTCTGCAGGGACAATAAAGCTTGAATGACATTGATGTGTCAGACACTTTAGCAGAAACATAAATAACAACATATACAGTATGTAGGAGATAAAAGATTGTTTTGCTTCAGAATTCCCACCTTTTATTTATTATATACATTTCAACTTTTTCAAATGTAGCTGTAGTACAGGGAATGTAATTATGCAATTTTACAGTAAAAACTCAAAATTTATCAAAAGGTATCTCCTAAAAAATGTGTTTCATATCTAAAGATTAGTCATTTTTTTGAAAAAGAAAAAGAACCATGGGATCTTATTTCTCCTCTACTAGTGCAGAACGGCGAAGCACATTTAGGTTTATCCAAATACTTTATGTACCAACTTCACGACTCGGAGTCCAGAAGCAAAAACAAGCTGCAATGCTCGTCGCAATGTACGTAAGACGGTTAACACAAAACAGGGTTTTCACCCAGGAGACCAAAGTTTGCATCCCATGTGAGACCAACCGAGTATAGCTGTCTTTAACTGTAGTTATTTAACCTAAAACACAGTTTTTTCCCTAAAGCTAACTCTTTTTTTTGCCTAAATCTACAGTTATTTTATTGTCTAAACCCAAAAAACCTAAAGAAATTGTAGTTTTGTTGCCTAATCCTAAAGAAGTTGTAGTTTTTTTTGCCTAAACCTAAAGAAGTTAAAAGAAACTACGGTGGCCGACGTCAAAACGTGAATCTCCCTCTCTAGAGCTAGTTGGAGCAGAGCCAGTGCTTAGAGTGTGAGTGTACGTGGGAAGTGGGTATTGAAGCAAGAGAGAGAGAGCGGCGGCGGTGGGAGCGAATAATCGACTCCGGCCCAAACAGGAAACAGAGTTTAGTTTGTCCATGCTGGGCTACTGTAGAAACATGGCGGAGCAGCATGGTGGATGCTCATTCTGAGGTAACATAAACACTTATTAATATTCAACCCAACATTTCTGCCCCTAGTTGTTACACACTGGTCCTTTAACCCTTAAAGTCCCTCTACCAGAGGCAGAGCAGGCAGAGCCTGATCTTCATACTGTGCTGCTCCAGTGGTGCTTAGCAAGTGAGCAATCAAATGACCACAAATCAATGAACCCAGTGAAGCTGCAGATATCGGGGCCTGGGTCAATTAACCAATTACATCAGTGGGTAATCCATCCTTGACTGAACTGAAGAGGACTGGATGAACTACAGTAGCGTGGTCACCATTCAGACTGCTGGACAAACGTTTGAGGTGAAAATGGAAATCTAAGTCTAACAGACAAAGGGTTGAGGATGTTGCTGGTTTTGTTATGAATTTCCATACGAGGCTCTATTTTCATCAGCTATTATTGAATTATCCTGCTTTACGCAAACAAAGAAATAAACATGCAGGACTTCAAATCTAATCTTATCAGAATGACATCTGAGAGGACGTCTCAAAGCAGAAAGACATAAATATACAATAACACTTTATAATAATAACCATCATTTATAAATGGCAAAGTGATAGTTAATTAAACTTAATTTATAGTTATTTCACTGTTAACAGTGGAATGGTAATTAATAATTTCACTGATTTTTGGCAATGCTATGATGTATTTACACTATATGTAATTTATCATTAGCTTGTGTAATAGGTGATAAGAGACAATAACATTCTGATTATATTAATAAAGTATTTATTATCAGCTTATTGTTGCACACATTATAATATTTTATATACTATATTAAGTATTTGTAAATGATTACCAAATGACTTGTAATCCTGTAAGAAATCATTTGTAAAACATCTAGAAACATGACATAGACAGGCCAGAAACCAGTTATTAACCACTGACAAAGTGTTAACTGTCTATATAAATAATGTTTATCGATGCTTTACAAAGTATTTATGAACCATTTAACGAGGTACTACAATCATCAGTTGCAACTTTATGATAAGCATCCACATAATGTTTATGGGTGGTGTAAACCACAAAGTCTTACAAATATTTATCTATAGAATATTTTTAATGAAGTTTAGAGGTTGACAAATAATATCTTCATTAACAGATTATTTAACTACGACTTTTCCATTTCTAAATGATGGTTATTGTAAAGTGTTGTCAATGCAGAACATTACGGAGCAGAAGACCAACCCTTCTGAAACACCGTATTTCAGACGAGCTTCTGTCATTTTAAAAACTACGAGTGCAATCACTGCTGAGCTGCAGTGTTTGCAGGTTTCTTTTCTCTGATATATCACAGCGAGCGGCGTCGAAGGCTTTGCTAAGATTCAAAAGAACAGGGATCGAACCGCCCCTCTCGTTTGTGACGAGGAGGAGGTCACCGCCGATGCCATCGATCCTCAGGAGGCTCGAAGCAGGACGACTGATGATCGGCTGCTGATTTATCTGCAGAGTCCTGCCTGCTTTCCTGAACAGATATAAAATCATTAACTCTGACCAGCAGAGAGAGGATCTTTCCCTCACCGATCACCGTTACCCCCCTCTGATACAGCTGATGTTCCTGTCCTCCTTTTGCAGATAGAAATGCTGAAGTGTTTCTTTTGACATGCTTACATTCTCCAGTGCATGCATTAAGATGAAGTCATGTATTTGCTGAGTGCACCTTTATCAGGAGCCTACTCGTACTCTTTCCATTTCCACCACACATCACAGGAGTCCCTGTTCACTGCTCTCTATCGCTCTCACTCACTCCATCTCTGAAAGCACATTAATCATAGCAGACTCCCACATGTTTTCACCTCTACCTCCTCCCCCGCCCTTTTCTCCTACTCCTCCGGTTCTCTTCCTCTGGTGCTGGAGGCAAGTGGGTCACCAGCAACCGGAGGACTGAGCGAGAGAAGGAAAGAGAAGGAGAAAGAGAAAGAAAAGGAGAAAGAAAGAGAAGGAGAAGGAGAAGGAGAAAGAGAAAGAGAAAGAGAAAGAGAAAGAGAAAGAGAAAGAGAAGGAGAAAGAGAAGGAGAAGGAGAAAGAGAAAGAGAAGGAGAAAGAGAAGGAGAAAGAGAAGGAGAAGGAGAAGGAGAAGGAGAAGGAGAAGGAGAAAGAGAAAGAGAAGGAGAAGGAGAAGGAGAAGGAGAAAGAGAAGGAGAAAGAGAAGGAGAAGGAGAAAGAGAAAGAGAAGGAGAAAGAGAAGGAGAAAGAGAAGGAGAAGGAGAAGGAGAAGGAGAAGGAGAAGGAGAAGGAGAAAGAGAAGGAGAAAGAGAAGGAGAAGGAGAAGGAGAAAGAGAAGGAGAAGGAGAAAGAGAAAGAGAAGGAGAAAGAGAAAGAAAAGGAGAAGGAGAAGGAGAAGGAGAAGGAGAAAGAGAAAGAGAAGGAGAAGGAGAAAGAGAAGGAGAAAGAGAAGGAGAAGGAGAAGGAGAAGGAGAAGGAGAAGGAGAAAGAGAAGGAGAAGGAGAAGGAGAAAGAGAAGGAGAAAGAGAAGGAGAAGGAGAAGGAGAAAGAGAAGGAGAAAGAGAAGGAGAAGGAGAAGGAGAAGGAGAAGGAGAAAGAGAAGGAGAAGGAGAAAGAGAAGGAGAAAGAGAAAGAAAAGGAGAAGGAGAAGGAGAAGGAGAAAGAGAAAGAGAAGGAGAAAGAGAAGGAGAAGGAGAAGGAGAAGGAGAAAGAGAAAGAGAAGGAGAAAGAGAAGGAGAAGGAGAAGGAGAAAGAGAAGGAGAAGGAGAAGAGAAGGAGAAGGAGAAAGAGAAGGAGAAGGAGAAGAGAAGGAGAAAGAGAAAGAAAAGGAGAAGGAGAAGGAGAAAGAGAAAGAGAAGGAGAAAGAGAAGGAGAAGGAGAAAGAGAAGGAGAAGGAGAAGAGAAGGAGAAAGAGAAGGAGAAGGAGAAAGAGAAGGAGAAAGAGAAAGAGAAGGAGAAAGAGAAGGAGAAAGAGAAGGAGAAGGAGAAAGAGAAAGAGAAGGAGAAAGAGAAGGAGAAGGAGAAAGAGAAGGAGAAAGAGAAGGAGAAAGAGAAAGAGAAGGAGAAGGAGAAAAGAAAGAGAAGGAGAAAGAGAAGGAGAAAGAGAAGGAGAAAGAGAAGGAGAAAGAGAAGGAGAAAGAGAAAGAGAAGGAGAAAGAGAAGGAGAAAGAGAAAGAGAAGGAGAAAGAGAAGGAGAAAGAGAAAGAGAAGGAGAAAGAGAAAGAGAAGGAGAAAGAGAAGGAGAAAGAGAAGGAGAAAGAGAAAGAGAAGGAGAAGGAGAAGGAGAAGGAGAAAGAGAAAGAGAAGGAGAAGGAGAAAGAGAGAGAAGGAGAAAGAGAAGGAGAAAGAGAAAGAGAAGGAGAAGGAGAAGGAGAAGGAGAAGGAGAAGGAGAAAGAGAAAGAGAAGGAGAAAGAGAAGGAGAAGGAGAAGGAGAAGGAGAAAGAGAAAGAGAAGGAGAAAGAGAAGGAGAAGGAGAAAGAGAAGGAGAAAGAGAAAGAGAAGGAGAAGGAGAAGGAGAAGGAGAAAGAGAAAGAGAAAGAGAAGGAGAAAGAGAAGGAGAAGGAGAAGGAGAAAGAGAAAGAGAAGGAGAAGGAGAAAGAGAAGGAGAAGGAGAAGAAAAGGAGAAGGAGAAAGAGAAGGAGAAGGAGAAGAGAAGGAGAAAGAGAAGAAAAGGAGAAGGAGAAAGAGAAAGAGAAGGAGAAAGAGAAGGAGAAGGAGAAAGAGAAGGAGAAGGAGAAGAGAAGGAGAAAGAGAAGGAGAAAGAGAAAGAGAAGGAGAAAGAGAAGGAGAAAGAGAAGGAGAAAGAGAAAGAGAAGGAGAAAGAGAAAGAGAAGGAGAAAGAGAAGGAGAAAGAGAAAGAGAAGGAGAAAGAGAAGGAGAAGGAGAAAGAGAAGGAGAAAGAGAAAGAGAAGGAGAAAGAGAAGGAGAAAGAGAAAGAGAAGGAGAAAGAGAAAGAGAAGGAGAAAGAGAAGGAGAAAGAGAAAGAGAAGGAGAAAGAGAAGGAGAAAGAGAAGGAGAAAGAGAAAGAGAAAGAGAAGGAGAAAGAGAAGGAGAAGGAGAAAGAGAAAGAGAAAGAGAAGGAGAAGGAGAAGGAGAAAGAGAAAGAGAAGGAGCTGACAGCAACAAGATGCAGGTTTCCATCAAGACGGCTTCTTTTGTTAGAGCTGAGTCTGGGGTGGTTTCCTCCACAAACTGTGAGATCCAAACAAAGTTGACTTCATGTAAGATAAGATAAGATAAGATATTCCTTTATTTGTCCCACAGTGGAGAAATTTCCAATGTCAGTGTGAAGTGAAAAAATTGTGCAGCTCAGGCGTATAAATGTGGAAATTGGAGATTCATCCCTGTCCGAAACAAAAACGGCAATCTTGGACTGTTTCATATTTTCACAAGAGCAGACTGATGTGAGTGAGAGGAAAATGTGATTGTTCTGTAATAAAAAAATCAATGTGAGGACAAAGAGATGTAATTCCCCTTTGATCGATGACTGCAGCGCTTTTATTAAGAATATAATAGCAGCTAAAGATCGAAGACACACTGAGAAAACCTGGTTTTCTCGACCCCTCTACATATCTGCCTCTCTGCCTCTCACAGGACATTTTATGAGGTTAGACCATAAATGTGGAAAAAGGGAATTTCTCCATTAATATATACTGTATGAGGCAGGAAATCAACTATTGTAACTGCAGCTGAAATAACTCAGGGAGGAGAACGGGGCGAGCCATTAAAGTCACCGCTCTCATTCATGATAATCTGAGAAAATACTTAAATACCATCCAGCAACAGAAACGGTTTGTTTACTGTGGTTGTGGTTCTGGTATTAAATGAGCAGACATTTCCATCTAGTGGCGTCATACGCTCATTGCATTAAACAAAAACATCCTGTAATACATCAGCTGTCAGTAGTGGAAAGTCTCTCAGTACATTGACTCAAATACAATCCATAAACATACATAAACATGCTATAGCCATTCCTAAGGTCCTGACAGGTGTCTCGCTGTCCTTGAAGTGTACGAATATGTGGCATCCATTTCAGATATTCGACTGTGAGCTTTCATGGAAAGGTATAAATACAGCTAATCAGAGACTCAGGGCTCTCAGCCTTGAACATTACATGTTGATGGTTGTGTGAAATACAACTCAGAAAGCCGCTCTCTTATTTTTGAGTCCTATTTTAAAAGATATTGCTGCCACAAAATATAAATATAATAATACAAACCTGTGAAAAAGACAATTTAAACATAATAAATCCTTAGAGAACTATTTGCTGTTAATGCCTTTTGCCAAAAGGGACAATTCAGCCACTCAGGTAGGCTGGGGCCGTTAAACTATGCTCAGTTGGTATAAGGGGCCCAAAGTAAGACCCAAATATCCCCCAAACCAGTAGACCACAGCAACCTAAACCGCTGATGCAAAGCAGGACGGATCATTCATTTACTCATTCTGAACAAAGTCAAACTCTGGGGTGTGCCAAAATCATCCGTCCTATCTTTATGCGACATACGTACTAACCTTTTGTTTGGGAGCTTTGATGCAGCCATCCTCTGCTCACGGTGCAACCAGGAAGTAAACACTTCTGGTCATGTGACCATTCACACGATGGCAACTTCTTCTTCGTTGTGGTTTTACAGCAGTTCGTATCAAGATGCTGCATGACTGACTTTAATTAATTCGATTTTTTACATACCATACAATGACTTTTAATTATGTTTTTGTTCACTATACAATGATTTTAATGATTTTTTATATACTATACTATTACTTTTAATGTTTTTTACATACTATACGATGACTTTTAATTATTTTTCACATGCAATAGTATGACCTTTAATCATCTTTTTTACATGTTATACTATGACTTTTAATGTTTTTATAACATACTATGATATGACTTTTTTGACCTTTTTATGACACATTATACTATGACCTTTTTTTGACATACTGGCTTTAGGATTTGTTTTGTGTGACATACTGTACTATGACTTTTTCTTACCCTTTATGCAGCGTAAGATGACATATTATGACTATTGATTTTTTTTAATGACCTACTATATAACTTTTTATGATTTTCTTATCTAGGTCATAAAAAAGGTCAAGCAATGCCATAGTATATAGCATCATTTAAAAAAAAAAATCATAGTCATAATATAGACTATATAATAAGCCACAGAAGATCATAAAACATTTTTTGTGACCTACTCTAATATGACTTTTTAATGATTGTTTTAAAATGACATACTATATGATGAATTTTATGACATTTTTATGATATAGTATTTTTTTTAAATACATTCTATACTATGGTATAGTGTGCTTATTTATTTATAGTAACTACCCGGGTATCTGTGAGTATCTGTGAGTGAGTATCTGTGATCCCTATATATATATATATATATATATATATATATATACTTCTGAAAACTTGAAGCTCATGAATCAACAAGGAGTCCAGACTGTCAAATCTTAACACATTTCACTGTTTTCTATATATATATATATATATTAAAAGACAAAAAAAAAAAAAAAAAATATATATATATATATATATATATATATATATATATATATATATATATATATATATATATATATATATATATATATATATATATATATATTCTTTACGTAATCATGCTTTAAAAAAATCGAACCCCTGATGGGAGACTTTGACCAATCACAGGTCATTTCAGGGAGAACGTTCCTATTGGCTGTGCTCCAGCTGGTGGGCGGTGCTTGGTATTCCCTCAACTGGTCTCAACATGGCTGCTGGGTCACAAACTTTATCATTTTACAGCTAAACAGTACCTACAAGATGTTTCTGAGAACATCTGAGGAAAGAAATAGTCATTACACTAACAGAATATTGATTCATATCTGATCAGAGCTGCCTAGTTTGATAATTTGATCAGAGTTTGGGAGCGATTGACTCTCATAGACAGCAGCTGGACGGCAGACTCCAGATCAGCCCTGATTGGTTGTTTTCCTCCGGTCTGTGAAATCTTGTAGATGCTGTTGGGAGCACCAGAGGACACTGAGATGGATGTTTGTTTGTTTGTTTTTTTCAAATTACCTGTCTCATGCACTACTATTAGGATATAGTCACCGTTTTATATAAATAACTTTTTTAAAATCATATTTGATCCATTTCTGACCACTGCAGCTTAAAGTGTAAACACCACCACACTACATCAGACAGCAATACTTAGAAATATGAAGATTTTGTTCACTACTTATAGTCATATATATATTTTTGGCATTGTTGGGCAAAAATATTCAAAATAATTTTTCAGCATATTAGAAATGTGACGATTTTATCGTCTACTTTATAGTTCTGTAGTTGTGATCATTAGATTGGTTGCTGTAAAGGTTATGAAACATGATGAGGTTCAGCAGCAGGAAAATATAATAATTCTTTTTAAATTATTTATTTATTTAAATTATTATTTTTAAAAATGTTTTTTTTACTGACTATAAAACATTTGTACTAGATTAGAAAATGTAAAAAGTGTGTTTGTGTGTATGAGAAAGACAATTAAAGTGGACAAAAGCAAACATGCAAGAGTTCTATGATTTTATTTATCCATTAAGCAAGTGTATCATAATATACTTTGGTCTACCCTTAAAGGGCTTTTGGCAGAGAAAGAAGACATATGGAACGATTATGATTGGCTAGGACTACACATATCAATCAAGATACTTGTTTTGAATCATACTGTTATATATAATAGCACAGGATTCCCCAGTAAACAATGGTGAAAAATCACAAATGAACAACCACCCAGCATCCCCAGTGCTGGTTGATCATCATTTCAATTTTGATTAATATAAAAATGAACTTGTTTCCTTTTTGCACAGGCACAGATTTTGCATGGAGTGTTTCCTCTTATATAGCTCACATTTATGAATTTAAATGGGCCCATGATTAGACATATGCACACTTAATATCTGATAGCAAAATCAATCAAAAAAGCTTTATGTAGTCAAATGCAATTAAGAGAATTTGTATGCTGCTTAAGTTTCATATGTGGGTAAAGGTTGGTATGTGACCTTTGACATTTTGGTTTTGTAAATGGCCACTGCACTAATCATGGCAACGGCTGCAAGAAGACATCCAGCGATGAATACCAGGTTCAGATTCAGGTTGATCACTGGAGAAAAGAGAAGCACAATTTCAATTTGGTCTAACTGGGACTCAAACAAAGCAGGTGTGCTGTAAAACCCTCTGTGTCTTCATACCTGGGCCTCTGGTGCTCTCTGCTGATCTCCTTAAGCGCAGGGGACCCTGGGAAATAAAGTGCCTTGCACTCTGAGTGACAGCCTCTCTCTTTTGGTGGTGACGGTGACCAATTGGCAATTTGTTGCTCATGCATCCTTTGGAGCACCTGGTGCCATAGCGCCCTGCTTCACACATCAGGACTGAACAGCTGATGTACACCTGAACGCGACAGAAAACGCTGTCTTTATATCAGCACACATACTGTGGTCAGATCCCACATACATGATCAACCCTCTGCTGCATGTTACTGCTACATGAGAAGTTCATTCTAACTGTGCGCAGGAATTCAACCTTTTTTATCTTCAGCACCACGAACAGCATCCTGCATCAAACAACACACAGCACAGCTCGGCTGCTGATATCTCAGAGCCGTGGTCGGGGCCACAGATTCTAACTTACTGATATTTCAGAGTCGTGGTCGGGGCCACAGATTCTAACTTACTGATATTTCAGAGTCGTGGTCAGGGCCAAAGATTCTAACTTACTGATATTTCAGAGCCGTGGTCAGGGCCAAAGATTCTAACTTACTGATATTTCAGAACCGTGGTCAGGGCCACAGATTCTAACTTACTGATATTTCAGAGCCGTGGTCAGGGCCACAGATTCTAACTTACTGATATTTCAGGGTCGTGGTCGGGGCCATAGATTCTAACTTACTGATATTTCAGAGCCGTGGTCAGGGCCACAGATTCTAACTTACTGATATTTCAGAGTCGTGGTCGGGGCCATAGATTCTTTCTTACTGATATTTCAGAGTTGTGGTCAGGGCCATAGATTATAACTTACTGATATTTCAGAGTCGTGGTCGGGGCCACAGATTCTAACTTACTGATATTTCAGAGTTGTGGTCAGGGCCACAGATTCTAACTTACTGATATTTCAGAGTCGTGGTCAGGGCCACAGATTCTAACTTACTGATGTTTCAGAGCTGTGGTCAGGGCCACAGATTCTAACTTACCGATATTTCAGAGTCGTGGTCGGGGCCACAGATACTAACTTACTGATATTTCAGAGTCGTGGTCAGGGCCATAGATTCTAACTTACTGATATTTCAGAGTCGTGGTCGGGGCCACAGATTCTAACTTACTGATATTTCAGAGCTGTGGTCGGGGCCATAGATTCTAACTTACTGATATGTCAGAGCCATGGTCGGGCCATCGAATCTAACTTACTGATATTTCGGAGCCATGGTCGGGCCATCGAATCTAACTTACTGATATTTCAGAGCCGTGGTCGGGCCATAGATTCTAACTTACTGATATTTCAGAGTTGTGGTCGGGGCCATAGATTCTAACTTACTGATATTTCAGAGCCGTGGTCGGGCCATAGATTCTAACTTACTGATATTTCAGAGCCGTGGTAGGGGCCATAGTTTGTAACTTGCACTAATCTGAGTCAGATATCACAAAGACATTAACGGTCCCTTGCTTCAATCTACCCACACAGTCCATTCTTCACCTGGTCATGCAAGCCGATGAATGTGAATGCCTCTAAGCTGAACCTGAACTGTGTCTTGTGGGCGGGGGAATAAATCACAACAGTCGAGTCCACTTCACACCTATTCAGAGCAAAAACAAAAAAAAAAAAAGATAAGAAATATTGCCTCTGTGACTCTGTGTCTTACAATGGATGCTATTATAGCAGCAGATTATTGTATTGTACTGTAGTAGGTATTTACATGATAAGGAAAAGAAGTATACAGTAGGTTACGCCAAAGATGAAGTGGGTGAAGCATTGACTTATACAGTACACTCTAACATGGTGATATTGCATAAGGTATGAGGACTTATGGTATGGCCCCTAAGGTATGAGGAGATAATCACCTACACAGTGAAACATAAATTAAGGAGACATTTAATTTCCATCTATCCACCCATAAATGGGTCATCTCTCATTCATATTTGCAGGTATGTTAGTTACAGACTAAAAAAGCTTTAGAAATACTTTGTTATGTTCATGCTTACCCATTCTCAATGATGGAGTAGGTTGGCTGGTAGTTTGGGTTGTCATATGGTGCAGCTCTGCAGGACTCCACAAACAGCTCAGTGTTGTTGATTGAGGAGGTGGCCTCTATCTGCATGTAAATCCTGTCTCCTATGTCATACTCCAGAGGGTAAGAATTTGGATCAGTCATGGTTTGGAAACTTGTGTCAGGATAGAACTCAAACTGGTAGGTGAACCTGCCGAAGCCTTTCTCCCACACTGTGACATTGTGCCTGTGCACTGTGAAGCCTCGTGTCACGTTTCCACGTTTGGGGTAACGGCAGTCAAACTGCATCTCCAGCAGGTGCTTCCTGGTGATCAGGTCTGTTATGTTGTCGACCATGGTGATTACATTCTTGAAAATTAGATTTTTATCATCTTCCTGGGGAGTAAAAGGTTATGTATTCAGTCCTCATACACGCTAATGAAAAGCAACACTAACAACTAAGAGAAGAGCACAGCAGCTGATGAAGTAAATAACCCTGTTACCTCAATCTGAGTGCCACAAGCATTGAGGGGGATGACAGCGATGAAGTGAGTGCTATTGGAGTGTTTACGGAGGCTGCAGACTGTGTTGGTGGGGTCACTGAGCCGCAAATCGTCCTCATGGATTCCCTCAGGTAATGAGGATTTCTCAATCGTTACTGTCATTGATGACTCATCGCAGCTCACATGGGATTTAACTAGAACAAGAGATATATATTTAAAAAAACACCTATCATGCCACACTATTCTGCCCCCTTTAGTGCCCCCATGTTCAAACAAACTGCAGCAAAAGTGCCCTCTTGGAGACCCTGTGGTATATAAATCATGATAAAATGCTCTGCAGGATGGGTACCCTTCCAGTGATGAAGTGCCCTCCAGGGTGCCCTTCCTGTAGAGGACACATGATAGTGGAGAAAACAGGCTGCTCTACATGCTGGAAAATTTTCTGCATGCTGCTGCCCTTTGACTCCTGATTGACAATCAGTGTTTGCTTTTGGCCCATGGCCCGCCATTTAGTTTCATTTTTGGCTCTTCAAGGGAAACGGTTTGGGCACGCCTGCTGCAAATAATGCAGGATTTAAAATACTTTTAAAAATGGGCTTTGCAAATGTTTTATGGGGAAGGAAATGCACTTTGCATACAATGATGATTCTGAATTTTTGTTTGGTATTAAGGTTTACCCAAATGCAGCACTTTATAGAAGTAAAAGTCTTGCAGCTTTAAAAAGGCTATCTAAAGTACCCAAGCCATGCAGCCAGTATTTGGCACTTTAACATAGCATTTCACCTGTGATTTATTTGGTGAAAATATACATCAATACAGCTGTAGGTACACTAAAAAATGTTGACATTAAAGTAGTCCTTAGACTCACCTTGGTTGTCCCGGACGTCCACCAGAACACACCTCATCTCGGACTGATAGATGCCAGACCTGAAAAGCATCAGTGAACACTGATTTAACTCTAATCCCTGTTTCTCTTTCAGTTTAGCTGATTTGTCATGTTAAAATCATTACTGGTGTTTTTGTCTCCTAATTATAATTAAACTGACAATAGTGTGTATGTTATGTAACTTAAAACATTTTTTTACTTTAATTTATGGTAATGTTACACCTATGTTTGACTTGTTGATGTTGTAACTTGTGTTCAGAAGTAAAACCTATTTTCCTAATGAATAATGAGTAATTATTATCTAATTGTAAATTATTTAAAATTGTAAGACAGAGAGATAACAGAGAAATGTCACTTACTTTGAAGATGGGGTGGTGTAGTAATAACGACGACGGCGGTGTGCGGCGGTGTGAATGGGGCTTACAGCAGACCTGCAAAATGAGTTAAAAAATGAAATCACACACACACACACACATAAACACAAACATAATGATTTTATCATCGTGTGTGTGTGTGTGGCATAGGGATTGGCTTTTGAACCAGCGGGTGAACCAGGAGATTACATACCGGACCTACAGTATATACATGCATTAATGGACTTGCCAAGAGGCAAACTGGCACCAAGAGGCAAACCCAAAACCCCAAACCCCAAGACGCAAACTGAGACCAAGAGGCAAACCCTCCATTAACGCATCTACATAGGTCCTGTATGTATTTTGGGCCTGTGTGTACTGTGTAAAAAAATAACAGAGTGAGAAAATTGCATTCCCCCTCAGGGGATCAATAAAGTGTGCCTTCTTCCTTCTTCTTCTTCTCCTTCTAAAATAACCCAAAGCTCACCCAATCACTGATTCAACAGCAAAGCAGATTGGGTAATGATCTCCCAGGTCATCTGCGATTGGCGTCCACCTAATGACAAACTCGTCATGTGCGATCTTGTGTTTGCTGACATTCAGTGGCCCACTGACGATGATATCATGTATTCTGTGTGAAAACAAAACAAAGAAACCAGATGTTATCGTTCTCTCCGCAGGGCTTCACTGATCGCGTTGGTTCTCACTTACGTTGCAAATGTAGCTTGTGCTTTGACTCTGATCTCCACTTCTTTATTGACCTCTGTTCGGAGGTGTGCTCCATTTTCAGGTGTTGGGTGCATAAACTTTGGCAAGTAATGTCCCTCCTGACATGAGGGAACAGGAGGGTCCACTGGAGTTTAAAAAAAAAACAACAACATTATAATAGTTCAAATTCCAAAGTGCAATAAGTAATAAGAAAAGTGCCACTTTGCTGCTGTTTGTGGATCAAAACTTCAAAGGTTGACAACTATTAGGCCATTGGCCAGTAAATATCAAGTATCTCCAAATGTAATGATTAAAATATTTCAGGTGAACTAAAATGTTCCTTCACAGGTTGAGAAAATATTCCTTCATACTGCTTAAGCTCAATAAGCCCTTTAAAAGCCAATTGTATTATATGAAATGTGTACTGTATAGCCACAAAGCTGAAAATAGGACAATTCATTACAAAATTCTGTTTTATACAGACACCATCATGGTGGGAAACATAATTTACAGACGATGACTAAATTAATAAATAAAATGTTTAAGTTTGTTGAGTTAGTTTCTGGCCAGACTTTTCTGGGGGACTTGCACTCCTGATCTTAATATTTAAAATAATAACTACTCTAATAACTACTGCCATATGTACTGTCACACATTAAGGTGTGAGAGCTGCAACGTACAAACCCAATTATATTTATTTGTTTTGTGGACTGACTCATTTGAAATGTGGATAGCGACAAGTAAACCTGACTCACCAAGAACGGAGAACTGCAAAGGTAGTTGACTGAGAGGAGTGGGGCCAGTCGTCATAGTAGATGTAGATTGCCAATATGGTACAGTGGTTGACGGTGTGGTAAAAGCTGTAGTTCTCCAATATGGTACAGTGGTTGACGGTGTGGTAAAAGCTGTAGTTCTCCAATATGGTACAGTGGTTGACGGTGTGGGAAAAGCTGTAGTTCTCCAATATGGTACAGTGGTTGACGGTGTGGGAAAAGCTGTAGTTCTCCAATATGGTACAGTGGTTGACGGTGTGGGAAAAGCTGTAGTTCTCCAATATGGTACAGTGGTTGACGGTGTGGTAAAAGCTGTGGTTCTCCAATATGGTACAGTGGTTGACGGTGTGGGAAAAGCTGTAGTTCTCCAATATGGTACAGTGGTTGACGGTGTGGGAAAAGCTGTAGTTCTCCAATATGGTACAGTGGTTGACGGTGTGGGAAAAGCTGTAGTTCTCCAATATGGTACAGTGGTTGACGGTGTGGGAAAAGCTGTAGTTCTCCAATATGGTACAGTGGTTGACGGTGTGGTAAAAGCTGTAGTTCTCCAATATGGTACAGTGGTTGACGGTGTGGTAAAAGCTGAGGTTCTCCAATATGGTACAGTGGTTGACGGTGTGGTAAAAGCTGTAGTTCTCCAATATGGTACAGTGGTTGACGGTGTGGGAAAAGCTGTAGTTCTCCAATATGGTACAGTGGTTGACGGTGTGGGAAAAGCTGTAGTTCTCCAATATGGTACAGTGGTTGACGGTGTGGGAAAAGCTGTAGTTCTCCAATATGGTACAGTGGTTGACGGTGTGGGAAAAGCTGTAGTTCTCCAATATGGTACAGTGGTTGACGGTGTGGGAAAAGCTGTAGTTCTCCAATATGGTACAGTGGTTGACGGTGTGGTAAAAGCTGTAGTTCTCCAATATGGTACAGTGGTTGACGGTGTGGTAAAAGCTGAGGTTCTCCAATATGGTACAGTGGTTGACGGTGTGGTAAAAGCTGCGGTTGTCCAATATGGTACAGTGGTTGACGGTGTGGTAAAAGCTGTAGTTCTCCAATATGGTACAGTGGTTGACGGTGTGGTAAAAGCTGCGGTTGTCCAATATGGTACAGTGGCTGACGGTGTGTGTTTTGAAGCTGTGGTTCTCCAGTATGGTACAGTGGTTGACGGTGTGGGAAAAGCTGCGGTTGTCCAATATGGTACAGTGGTTGACGGTGTGGGAAAAGCTGTGGTTCTCCAGTATGGTACAGTGGTTGACGGTGTGGGAAAAGCTGTGGTTCTCCAGTATGGTACAGTGGTTGATGGTGTGGGAAAAGCTGTGGTTGTAGTTGGTGATGCAGTTGTGGCTGCAGTTTGTAAATATGGATTTATAAATTGTCTTTTTCTCCTCACAGTCAGCGGATCCCTGAAGGACCAGGATCCATCAGTGTAGGCCAGAGTGATGGGCCGTTGCGGGAAGTCCTCCACCACCAACTCAAATCCATAAACTCTGTCGGTGGCACTGGAGTAGATGTAGTATAGTGTGCAAGAGTGCTAACAATGTGAACATACATTAGTGAAGTGAGGCAAGCAACCAGTCAGGTATTGTAGAATGTATTAGGAAACTGAGTTTCAACTAACCTGATCTAACGCAAAGCCTGAAGGTTGGCTACAAGAGCTGCACTCTGTATTTCTGATAATTGCATATCTGCATCGAACTTTGTCGCCATCAGGATCAAAAGACATCAGTTTGTATGTCCGTGGGCAGTTCTGGGGGACTCTTGAACAGACACATTAACTTGAGTTAGAAACAGTCTTCTGCCAAGGATCCTTTACACAAAAGCAGAGTTACAAACATGCATGTCTGGATAGCTAGACATATGCAAGTAAGTGAGACAAAGCCAGTGACATGCATTATACAGACAGCATGAAACTCCATATGGGGTTGAGGTCAGGGATGATGGCTAGGACACAACACACTTGACTTTCATCCAGGAGACCAGAGTTTGCATCCAATGTGAAACCAACTATGTGTAGTTATGGGTGTAGTTATTTTAACCCAAAATACAATGTTTGTCCCCAAACTTCACAGTATTATATATTATAGTATTATTTCTTGCCTAAACCTAAAGAGATGTGTTATTGATCATAAACTAACATGGAAACAACATATTGAGTATATTAAAGTCCATCCATCGTCAACCGCTTATCCCGTTAGGGGTCACAGGGGGGCTGGAGCCGATCCCAGCTGGCATTGGGCGAAGGCGGGGTTCACCCTGGACAGGTCGCCAGTCCATCACAGGGCACATATAGACAGACAACATATAGACAGACAACCATTCACACTCACATTCACACCTACGGGACATTTAGAGTCATCAGTTAACCTGCATGTCTTTGGACTTTGGGAGGAAGCCGGAGTACCCGGAGAAAACCCACGCTTACATGGGGAGAACATGCAAACTCCACACAGAAGCCGGAATCGAACCTGTGACCCTCTTGCTGTGAGGTGACAGTGCTAACCACTGCACCACCGTGCAGCCATGATGACTATTGACCTAGCTGTGTCTTCTTATCGACAGAATAATACACTGTTTATTAGTTCCCATGCTATGAAATGTAATGATTTGCTTTATTATAAAATAATTCAAATCATGTTCAGAGCCAAATGAAAGTCACTCCCAGATGGTGAACAAAGGTTTTTTGTAGTATGATCTGAAAGGTATTTCTAAGTTTACTGTACAAAAAGCTCAAAACATGAAAAGCATTAAAAGTATTAAAAGCAGATGTATTTCTGTTGTTGGGTTCAAATTATGGAATAATATAAATTTATGAATATGTTACACCTGCAGAGTCTTAAGTTATGTGTTTTCTCATTTTTGTCTTATTTTGGAGTTTCCTGTTTTATTGTTTTACCCCTGTTTTCCTGTCATTTCAGATTGTGTGACTTCCTGCCCCTGTGTGTTTTCCCTTCGTTTGCATGATTGACAGCCCTGACCTAGGTTTCCCTCACCTGCTCTGATTGTTGTCCCGCCCTGATTGTTTCCACCTGTGTTGTTTCCTCCCCTTTCCTTCCTGTTTTTAATATGTGACGTCTCCCCTCAGATAAGAGGTTTATAGGTTTGGCATATATAAGCATTTTGCTTCTGCCTATTCAGTCACTACTTAATACAAAGACTGTTGACTTTGTTAATACTGATTAATGAATACTTATAGTATTATGTGTGATGACTGAATAAAAAATACTACTACTTCTAAAGTTGTAGTTTTGTTGCATAAACCTGTTTTTTTTCCCTAAATCTAAAGAAACTGCAGTTTCATTGCCTAAACCTAAAGAAAACTTTGTGTTCAAAAGGTGACATTTTATTCAGTTTTACAATGTTAGAATGTTTTACTTTTAAGTTTCACTTTTACTAAGCAGTAAGTGTAGTAGGCCCCTACTCACCCACATCTATGGGGCTTATGGCGACTGATAATGCGTATTTATTAGCCTGATAACGGTTGCGTCGGGTGGCCACAGCATACTTTTTTGCAATACCACTGTGGAGGGGCAGCAAAGCAAAACATTTTCCATAGATTATTTAAGGAGATGATTTACAGTTTAATGCTAACTGTTTGGGACTTACCGTAGGAATGGTAGAATGGCAATAACCGGTGATCTGTTTGGTTTTCCAGTGTCAGATCTTAATCCCAAATCCACTGAAGTCAGCACTCTCCATTTATCACCCGGGTTACGTGTTGAGACCCAACAACAGCTTGCTGCCCTGGAATGTGTTGAAACAACACTTTTGACTGCATCTAACATGTATGTTTTATGATAAGCAGAACCATTAGAAATCCAATAGCATACACGTTAAGAGCTGCAGCAACAACATCAATATGCTATAAGTGAAAAGAAAAGAGAAGCTCACCACAGTCGGAAAGGTCTGTCTGGGACATTTCTTCTACTGACTGTTTCTGTTTCACACCATTGGTTGTTAGATTGCCGTGTATTGGTGCTCCTGTCAATTACGCCTCTCTGATTTATGGGGTTTGAGCCACAGCTGCTGCTGAAACAATTCCAGTTGTGGCGGTTCAGGCATCCATCAAAGGTTGCCCTGTTGCGAATGTCCAGCTGTGGAAAAAGATAGTTGCTCTACTGAAGCTATGGACATTCTTACAAATTACATTTCTGTGCATTTTGTAACAGCCAAGTCGCACAGCAGTTTATGAAATGGTCAGGAAATTTAATGCATTAATTACTGTACATATACACTAATTAAAAAAAATTGTGATGGTCAGCGTGAAATCTCTGTGTAGGTAATCCATGTAATTGTGAATTGGGAGTTAAGATCATCTGATCAACAACTAATGTAATTAAAGGCCATATCTTAGTCAAAATTATTTTTGTAAAAAAAAATTCTGAAGCCATTAATATTGCAATATGGCAGAGAAGTCACTCCTTGGATCTTGAGGTGAATAACAGTAAAAAAAAAAAAAAAACATAATGATAACAATAATGACAAAACAAAACAATATAAGACACAATAAAACGGTTGAGGGGGAGCCTTAGTTACTGTCAAAAGATCATTTATCATCTTTCATGAAGATCTTAAAGGGCAGCGTCAGTGTTTTTCAACCTGGACCCTGTTTTCCCATTATTTTGTCTAACTGACAAACAGTGACAACAACTTCTGAAATTGGTCCAGTATTGAGGGAGAGCGCTGCAGACGGCAGCTGCTCACAGGCTGTTTTACAGTGCTACTGGGTCAAGCTGGGACCGTCATTTACGTCCACTTAAAGGCTTGTTTTTGCCATGACTGGCTCTGATTATTATTATATGTTGGCATTACTGAAAGAGTCTCGCTCAGGGAGAAACCTCGATCTGAAATCTGGTGAAGTGACGTGTTGCTGAAGACAACGGTGGCATAGTGGACTACATCTATGGTGGAAACAGGCAGAAACAGGCAGACTTCCCCTTGACCAGGACTTGGACACGATAACAAACAGACTGGATCATGAGAAAGGTACGAAAAGGGTTTTATTTGTCTGTAGGATCCTTTCCATTATGCTGTCAGACACTTCTAATAACAATCTGAGCCCGTCCACTGACGCTACTCACTTTCACTCACAGCTCATTACATGGCTTCCGGTTACAGAGTTTTCCCTCAATACTGGACCAAGTTCAAAAACTGTTGTCCCCATTAGTCACTTACAAACAAAAACATGACAAAATAGGGTCCAGGTTGAAAAATACTGGCGTTACCCTTTAAGACGTGCAGCATGCAAGCAGCATGAATATTAGGGGGTCGATTTATTGCTCTGTCATGCAGCACCAGCACAATTAGAAGAAAGTTACTTGCTAGATTTTAAGAAAAATGGTCGAAAGGCATATTGTTCAAACCAAAATTACAAAGATATATTCAAATCAAGCACAATTACAACACTGAATCTTAAACGTATCGAGGGATCCTTCCTCTGGCCCCTGAAGTCAGTAGATTTGAAAACAGCTTGTGTGGGTATGTATGTATGCAGGTTAGGAGAAGATGAAAATGAATCACGTTTCCTTTTGTATTGTCCACACTATGATGAGTTATGAGCTTCTATTTCAAATTAAATGTCTGTTCAAAACCCAGAAATGTTTTGGTGCTCGGATGATGGCTGTTTAATTTTAGTGCTTATAAGTTGACTACTTTTGTTTCTAAAGCTTATTTGTTTAGTATTATTTGTAATTTATGCTGCTACTCTGGTTTCTGCCTTTGTCCTTTCTTTCTTTTCTAAATAACAGTGTCTTGTAAGCCTGTTCGGGCTGGGCATATCACTTATGCAAAAATAATAAAATAATAATCAAAGTAATCAAAGTAAAGTAAAAAGCTCCTTAGGGATCAATGTGACAAAGACAAAGGAACTTGTCATCCATGAAAAGGAACCTGTTCAGTCTATTACAATTAGTGGACAAATAGTGGAGGTAGTTGACCATTTTAAATATTTAGGCACTTACATTGATAGAAAACTCAATTTTAATGAAAATACTGAACATATTTTTAAAACTTGTAACCACCTATTATGTAAGATTAACTCCTTTGGAGTGAGCAAAGATATTATGGAAACAGTCTATAAGAACATGATAGAGGGAATCTTGACTTTAACATGGCAATGTGGTATGGCAATCTAAATGTAAAAGGAAAAAAAAGTTACAGCGAATAGTGAAGCTAGCCTCAAAAATAATCGGTAAGAGACAAAAACAATTAAGTGGTATCTATGATGAAGTAATTCGGAAAAAAGCTATTAAGATAGCAAACGATTCTTCCCATCCACTCTGCAGGGAGTTTTAACTACTCCCCTCCGGTAGACGGTGTAAAGTACCAAAAGCTAACCGTAACATCTTTAAAAACTCCTTTATTCCTAATGCCATTATTGCATTAAATGATAGCATGTCTCGTTGAACCTGTCTGTATTGTATTTGTCTCTGTTGTCCTGTGTTTTTGTCATTGTAAGTGTTGTTGCTGTATATGAGACCGAAGACAAATTTCCACACTGTGGACAATAAACTAACTAACTAACTAACTCATTTAAAATAACAACAGCAATAATGTTAATATAAATGGATTAAATAAGTGTTTGCCAGAATATGACAAGTCCCAGAGAAAACATATTCACACATCATCTATAATGCATGTTGCATATCATTAAAAGTTGAAATTTCACCTGAAATGTTCCATCAGGGTTTTTTCCTTTGTAGGTGAAGGTCACAGTTCCCCCAAAGTAATATGAGGCCGAGACCAGCGAGACCAGCGAGACCAGCGAGACCAGGACCAGCTGAAGCAGGAGCACCAGAGTTGAAGCCATGATGCCTCAAATTCACCTCTGCAATGAGATTGCCACTGACATCAACCTTGTATGGCTGGTTATAGGTCTGGTTGGCACCAAACTAGTTTCACAACATTTTATACCAGCAGAGCCTCATTTGAAATGCCCAGAGAGATAATGAAACACATGCGACATGGAAATGTACAACCCGAAACCTTAAATGTTTGTGGTCATAAAAATGATCCAATTAGTTTTGCCACGCAATTTTAACAGCTACATCAATCAAATGGTGTTTAGACATTACAGAAATAAACCTTCCTCTTCCTATAACAACCAGATTTCTTATCACAGTCCAATGATTTTGCGCATTCAAGGTTTTTTTCTTTGCTTTGTTTTTCTCCAAGCAGCATCACATTGATTTAAAGGAAGGGTTGATTGAAGTGAAGATTTTAGAGATAGTTTGTTGTTATATTTGTTGAAATTCATTACATCCTGACAGCAATCAATAAATCAAATGCTATGATCAGAGAAATTAAATCTGATCTGTGGCTGTTGCAGGAATGTAACAAACCGTTTCAGCAAAATGATTGGACGGGCTACCTTTCTACCCTTACACAAAATTATTATACTTCGAGTTTATTTTATGAAGTAAACTTAAGTAAAGTTCATGTATATTATCCAAGTATACTTTTTATAATAAGTATACTAATACCAGTGTACAAGTGATTACTTAAAAGTGTACTACTCCAAAACTTCTTGGGACTAAATTGGCCCCCTTTTTAGTGTACAGAAGTACAGTGCTGTGAAAGAATATTTGCCCCCTTCATGATTTCTTATATTTTTTGGTATTTGTCACACTTAAATGTTTCAGATCGTCAAACAAATTTTAATATTAGACAAAGATAACCTGAGTAAATAGAAAATGCAGTTTTTAAATGATGATTTTATTTATTAAGAGAATAAAACTATCCAAACCCACGTGGCCCTATGTGAAAAAGTAATTCTCCCCGTGTTAAATCAGGACATAACTGTGATTAACCACAATTTGTTTGGAAAGTTGAGTTCAATTTCAATCAATGTTGAATCAAGAAATCACTTCAATAAAACCTGTCTGACAAAGTGAAGGAGGCTAAAAGATCTTAAAAAGCAACACATGCTGCGATCTAAAGAAATTCAAGAACAGATGAGAAACAAAGTCAGTGACATCTATCAGTCTGGAAAGGTTACAGAGCCATTTCTAAGGCTGTGGGACTCCAGCGATCCACGGTGAGATTCATTATCCACAGATGGAGAAACCTGGAACAGTGGTGAACCTTCCCAGGAGTGACCGGCCGACCAGAATGACTCCAAGAGCTCATCGACGCCTCATCCAGGAGGTCCCAACAGAACCAGAACCACATCTACAGAACTGCAGGCCTCACTGCCTCAGTTAAGGTCAGAGTCCAGGATTCAGCAATAAGACAGAGACCGGGCAACAACGGCATCATGGGAGAGATCCAAGGAGAAAACCACTGCTGACCAAAAACTACACAAAGGCTCGTCTCACATTTGTCAAAAAACGTCTTGATGATCTGAAGACTTTTGGGAAAATATCCTGTGGACCGACGAGACAAAGGTTAAACTTTCTGGAAGATGTGCGTCCCGTTACATCTGGAGGAAAACTAACACAGCATTTCAGAAAAACAACATCGTACCAACAGTGAAACATGGTGGTGGTGGTGTGGTGGTCTGGGTCTGCTCTGCTGCTTCAGGACCTGGACCACTCGCTGTAACTGATGGAACCATGAATTCTGCTCTCTACCAGAAGATCCTGATCCTGTCCGGCCATCAGTTCCTGACCTCAGGCTCAAGTCTACTTGGGTTCTCCAGCAGGACAATGATTCGAAACACACCAGCCAGTCCACCTCTGAATGGCTTAAAGAAAACAAAATGGCTTAAAGAAAACAAAATGAAGGTTTTGGAGAGGATTGAGAAGGTTTTGGAGAGGATTGAGATGCTGTGGTAGAAGAAGAAGAAGAAGATATTCCTTTATTAGTCAGTTTTTACACTCTGTTGTTCACACAGTACATATACATGCGTCAATGGAAAGATGTCAGAGTGAGGGGGCTGCTCCTGACAAGCGCCCAGAGCAGTTGGGGGTTTGGTGCCTTGCACAGGGGCACCTTGGCAGTGCCCAAGAGGTAAACTGGCACCTCTCCAGCAACCAGTTGGTCTTGGTCCATGGGGGACTTGAACTGGCGTCCTCCGCATCCTAACCCAAGTCCTTACGGACTGAGCTACTGCCGCCCCCACCTCGAACAGGCCGCTCATGCTCAAAAACCCTCCCGTGTGGCTGAATTAAGACAAATGTGTAAAGAAGAGTGGACCGAAACTCCTCAACAGCGATGTAAAAGACTCATCGTCACTTATCGCAAACGCTTGATTGCAGTTGTTGCCACCAAGGGCGGCACAACCAGGTATTAGGTTTAGGGGGCAATTACTTTTTCACATTGGGCCAGGTAGGTTTGGATATTTATTTACCTTAATAAATGAAATCAGGTTATTGTTGTCTGATGTTAGAATTTGTTTGATGATCTGAAACATGCAAAAATAGAAGAAATCAGGAAGGAGGCAAATACTTCTTCACTGCACTGTATACTTTTAAGTGTAAGAAAAGTAAATTTTAATTGTCACAGTATATACTTTTAGCCCACTTTTTAGTTTATGAGAGCACACTTTAAAGTGTACGTTCAGTAAACTACTAGTTTAATTGCAAGTATACTTAGGATACTAAATTTTGTTGAACATATAGCACTTAACCAACGATTTATTTATTACATTAAGAGACTTTTGCTATTGATATTGTGTGATGAGATTAAAACAGTTCCTCCACAGTGAACAGAGAATGCAAAAATGTATAAATACATATCAATTTACAAACTGTCACACACAGCACAACAATATAAGCAAAATATGCTTAGACTTTTCTGTGTACTTGTCAGAGTAAGCCAAGTATACGTAGACCTTTCTAGTCTAAAACTGAGAACATACTGTCTTATTTTAAGTTTAAAAGAGGTATACTAATAGCACACATGAATAAACTTCATTTTGGTATAAGTATCTGCCTGTGCACATTTTAGCCGTGCATTCATCCACTCATTGCGTGCCACCTGTCTTTTCAGCAGTCTGATAGCATCACAGCTGTGAGTACTAACAATAGCCATGTTGTTGTTGTTGTTTAAGCTCATAATCATAATAGCGTGCGAGTGGCGCTTTAAGAGATAAGATAAGATATTCCTTTTATTAGTCCCACAGTGGAGAAATTCACATTTGGCGGGCGGCCACAAAGGTCTATGGCTGAGCCTTAAATGGATCAAGAACAACACTTTACTTACTGACCTATATCACTGACAGTACAAGTTAAATGTATTTACATGATGAATAAATGACCTTTAGCACCAAATCTGTGTAACCAATGGTATCAACCCAAAAATCGTTGCAACAACTTATGAGACATAGCAGATGGCCATCACATACTCAGATCATAATGCTCTAATCCCTCACACACCTTCACAATAAGTTTCAATTAATTAATTAATTAATTAATTAATGCATGCTTATTTCAATTTCTGACTAACAACTTGACCTACAGTCCTGAGCAGCATCACAAATTAATCTTCAGGTTTCCAGCTTTCAGATGATGTTATGTGACATTTACCGTTGACCTGCTGTCTAAATGATGTGATGTCTAAAATACCTCCAGACAGTCAACCTCTCCCATGGGTGTGCCCTCCATTGTGTTGGTTTCCATGGTGCTGAACAACAGAGCCACCCAGGGGAATGCAAGACTACGGTAAGACAACGCAAATGCAAACCTCCAAAGATTTTAACTCCAGCTCCACAGGCATTTCACTTTGAAGTACTGATAGTAACGGGGTGTGGAGCATACTTTGAAATCCTTATGATTTTATTGCTTGTTTTGTCTTTTATTTTATTTGATATCTGATCAACATACTTGGTTTCTGTTTCTATTTAACTTTGCGAGGGATTTATTGTGTTCCCTGCAGAATTTCTTACTAATTGTGCAGCTTTTCAGTACACGAAGGGTTTCCTGTACACAACTGTGTGACACTTTGTGACAAAGTGACAAAGCTACAGTGTTTATTCATGAATCTGCATTATTAATGAAGGCATATTGGTTTCAATAGCTTCTTTTCAGCTTTCAACAAAAGTCAACACTCTTTATTTTCATTCAACTCTCCCACTGAACATAAATACCAGCTTTGTTTTATATGCTCTGAATATGATATAACTTAGAATGATATAAATATAATATAACATCACTTTGTTTTATCCTGTTAGACAACTGTGTGACATTGTCATAATTCATGAGTTTTTGCCAAAAACATGTTTTGTGAGGTCACAGTGACCTTTGACCACCAAAATCAAGTCAGTTCATCTTTGAGTCCAAGTGGACATTTGTGCCAGATATAATGAAATTCAGTCGCCCTATCACACATCATTATGTCCTTTAGCAATGGCGTGGCATGTTTTTGTCTTTGTATTTGTGTAATAATATATGATGTGTGTACCAAGCTCTGACTGGTCAGCAGGTGGTGCTTTTAGTCGAGCTGATCTCTTATCTGGAACCGGAGCAGGTTACATAATCGGCATCATCTGGTGAGCTACCCCGGTGAGAAGTGAACCACCGTCGTAGGACGGAAAACCCTGAAGTTACCTCGCTAACCCCTAGATCCTGGTTGGGATTAGAGTGTGTGACATTTGCATATTCTGTACAAAACACAATAATGTAAAAAATATCAAAAGGTCTGAAAAGGGCACAAATCGAATTGTGTTTCTAGGTAAAAGTATTAACCCGCGTCTCTAAAACCAAATACATGGAAACCGATGGAAACCGATGGAAACCGATGGAAACATGTGGAAATGTATCAACAACAATATCAGCAATGTGTCTGGTGTCTGGTATCATGTCACCCCAGTTTTAGCAGCACTTCACTGACTGTCTGTCAAGTTTAGAGTTGATTTTAAGATTTTATTGTTAACTTTTAAAGCTCTGCAGGTGCAGCACCGAGCCTCCTCACTGAGCTCCTTACTCCCAACGTGCCTCCTCCTAACCTGAGGTCCTCTGACAAGGCTCTGCTGGTTGGACCAGGTCGAGGTCGGTGACTAAAGGAGTTTTTGCCATCAGTGCCTCTAGACTCTGAAACAGCCTCCCTGAGGACCTCAGGTCAGCTAGCTCATTAACCAATTTTAAATCTCTTTTTAAAACACTTTTTTATAAACCACACCAGCACAATGAAACCATTTCATTAGTTTAGCACTAAGGGCTGACCATTAACAAGAGAAACAAAACCCTCCAGTATACACAGCACCAGGCTTCTTCCATGTTCCTGGACCAGGAACAGACTCGTCTTCCATGACCTTTTATACCCTTCACCTACTGTCTGCAGCCAATCAGGAAGCATCTCTGGAATTAGCGCCACTTCAACACAGGTGGCATCAATCTAGTCTCAGTCAGAGGCAACTGGTGGTCAAATGCACTTTGACCAAAGATATTAATCAAATGTATCTTCTAAAGAGGCATAAGCAGCACATGAATGTTGTTAGTGAAGCCAGAGAGACAAATAATCGTTCCCCTCTTTGGTACTGACAGATTACATTACATTACATTACATTACAACAGGAACAGTCACAAACAAAGCCATTTTAAAGGGGAATCACACTCCCCCTTCTTAAAGGGTCAGGCAGGTCTCAGCAAGTACCACACAAAGAAAATATATATCAGGAGTGAAGAAAATAGGCTCCATGACATGATGCTTTGTCAGTTGTAAACAGTAGCACAATCATGGATTTATTAAGAGACAATGGACCCCTGCACCGACATGTAAGAGGCCCTCCACCCTGTCTACACAGGAACACCCAAACAGTCAAAAAGGAGTCTACTTCTGGTCATTTTGTTTTCATTTTGCATCTATTTTGAGTCACTGTGCATCTCTTTGTATTAACTTTGTGTCTCTTTGTTGTCATTTTGAATTTTCTCATTTTATTTTTTTGTCATTTTAAATTTCTATGAGGTTGTTTTGTGTCTCTGTTATAATTTTGCTTCTGTTTGTGGTGGTTTTGCATCTTTATTTATTCATTTTATGTATTTTTGTTGTAACTCTGTCCCTGTGTAGTTGTTTTGCATCTTTTTGTTGTCTTTTTGTTGTCACTTTGTAGTAACATTGTGTCTTGTTGTTGTCAGTTTGCATCTTCTTGTAGTTGTTTTATTTTTTAAGTCACTTTACATTTCCATGTGATTGTTTTGTCTGTAGTCATTTTGAGTCATTTGCAGTTGTTCTGTGAATGTTTTGCATCTATTTTTAGTTATTTTGGATCTTTTGGTGGTAATGTTGTCCCTGTGTAGGAGTTTTGCATCTCTGTGATTGTTTTGCATCTATTTTTTGTCATTTTTGAACATTTTTAAATCACATGGCCATGAGAGGATACAACATAACACTGATTATTTTTTTACCAAGAATAATATTAAAGTTTTTGGCATCCTTATATATATCTAGTATAGCTTGTTTCTTTGTGTCCCTCTCGCCTTCCTCTATGATCTTATTTTATTGTCTCAAAATGTTTTAATGTCCTTCTTTTGACTAACTGTAAATAATAATAATAATAATAATAATAATAATAATATTTTATTTCAGGTTACTAACATGTTTAGTAAGCAGACCAAACAATTGTGAATTAGCTGATTTAGTTGCTATCCTAAAGTAATAACCTTGATAACCTTCCAGCATGTTGTAATTCAAGTGTCCTGAGAGAAAACTAGACTTTGACCAATCAAAGGTCATTTCAGAGAGAGAGCGTTCCTATTGGCTGTGCTCCAGCTGGTGGGCGGTACTTGGTATTTCCTCAACAGATCTCAACATGGCTGCCAGGTCACAAACTTTCATTTCACAGCTGAACAGTAACTACAAGATGTTTCTGAGAACATCTGAGGAGAGAAACAGTCATTACAGTAACAAAATATTGATTCATATCTGATCATATCTTGACGTTTGATCGGAGTTCAGAGTGATTGACAGCTGCTCATAGACGGCAGAGCACCGGAGGACACAGAGGACACATGGTTTATTTCAGATTACCTGTTTCATCCTCTTCTGTCAGGATATAGTGTTTTATAACAATAATTTATTAAAATCATATTGCTCCAGTTCTACCCACTGCAGCTTTAATGGTTGCTCAATGACTCAGACAAGGCAGGAATCTAAAAAAAAAATAAAGTTTTATTCTTCACATATTGGACTGAAGACATGAACTTTTAACACATTCATTTTCATGATACATAATATATAAAAGAGTTCATTAATTTGGTATTTACATTAAAATCACTGTGTCAAACACTGGAAGTAAAGGATGTGATTGAGTGTCTATGAATATAAAAGTCAAGGCGTGTTCACCTTCACATGATACGATGCAGTTTCTGATGTAGAGTCACTGTTGGCAGGTACTAATGCACAAACCGCTAATAAACGTTTGAATCGTACTTCAGCAGCAAGCTGATATATGAAGTGACTAAAATAATTCCTTCAATCCCCTAAAACTAATATTCATAAGTGTATAAAATAAAGTTTGTAGATTTACAGGGGATTTTCAGTGATGTGCTAACTAACACCGCCAATTTCCCAAAAAAAGATAACAAAACATTGTCTTTAGCAGTAAAAAAACTAAAACTTACACTTTATATAACCATCATTAATGAATGGTAAAATAACTGCTAATTAAAATATAGTAAGTTTACTGTTAACAACCAATAAATTCATAATAAATAAAAATGTACTAATTATTGTCAATGCCATGAATTATTTTAACAGTTTACTGTTGCACACTAACATTTTATATACTATATTAAGTATTTATCAATGATTACCAAAACATCTATAAACATTATTTAGATGGTTATTATAACGTCACAAGTGATGATTATAATACCTTATTTAATGGTTAATTAAAAACTTTGTAAAGCATATATAAACATTATTTAGATGGATAATTATTACTTTGTCAGTGATTAATAATTGGTTTCTGGTCACACTTTCTAGATGTAATACGTTGTTTTATATTTTTAGTTGTTTTTATTGTTGTTTTTAATTTGTAAAGTATATAAAATGATATGTGTGCAACAATAAATAAATATTAATATAATCAGAAAGAAAGAAAGATATTCCTTTATTAGTCCCACAGTGGGGAAATTCAGTTTTACACTCTTTTTTTCACACAAAAAAAAAATAAATTTCAAGGGGGAGAGGTGAGGGAGGTCCCCCCGGGGGCGCGAGAGAGAGAGAGGCGCCCCCCCCGAAAAAAGGGGGGGTTTGGGGGGGGGGGGGGGAAGCGGGGGGCCCCCCCCCCAACAAAACAAATTAATAAGGGAGGAGCTCCTTCCCCCAGGAATGTAATTGTTATAGTCTTTTATCTTTTATGACACAATTATAAACTAAATATTTCACATTACACAAACTAATGATAAGGTAACATAATTAGTAAACATGAATTATCATTTGATTGTTTGTTAACAAGCTAAATAACTAAATTTTAATTAACTTTACATTACACGGTACAGTAGCTGAGAATCTTTCTCATCGTCAGAGAGGCTCAAAATGGCGTCTCTGTCTTCGGTCTCCGAGGCTGGCAGGAGTTGGTATTTAATATCTTTGGACCTCTTCAGTCGGTAGATCACCACTCCGCATACCAGGAGGACGCCAACAATGAAGACAAGGTTCAAGCCCAGAGTCAGACTCGGGCCGGACGCTGAGATGGATAAAAACAAACAAAAATTCAGGCACAGTAACGTACAGTATATTATAATATATATTTATATATCAGGCCATTGTGTGAAGAGTTACCAACTCTACTGATTAATCTGTCAAATCACTAAAAACATTAAAACTAAATATGAGATTTCAGTGTTTGGATTCCAGTTTTTCTAAATTGCTTTGGCTCATTTTCTGAAACAGTCTGTGAGTTCAGTTATCACAACTGTCTGATGGGACATCACAAGTCTACAGCATGTCTGCAAGTGGTAGTAATTCACCCAAAACACTTCATTCAAGCCTCCAAATCTAGTTACTGCGTCTCAACAACGGCAGCAAAATGAAAAGTTGTCATAGTGTGAGCCGGACTGGTCCAAATGATTAGATGTTTTTTCACCATCAACCCAGGAAATGCTTCTTAAACATGCTTCAGAACAGTTTTGCAAATCTCTTTGTTCTACTTTCTTGTCGATACTGACTGCTTATCTGTTTTCTTTCTCTTATCTGCTTATCTGTCCGATACCACAATACTGTTGCGTCTCGTGCTGAACTTTCTGGGAGAAAGTAAAAGTTTACTGGGAAAAGTCAATATTGTATTCACAGAAACAGGATATTAGTATGTACATGGGTGTTTGTGCAGTAAATGTATGTGGGTAACATTGAGTTGTCTGTATTATAAATAGAAAAATCACCTTTGATACAGTGAACAGAAACATTGCCACAAAATGGCATCCATGCAAAAAAATAAACCCCACAAAAGTTAAAAAATACTAATTTTACCTCCTCACCGTACGTAACACCATGTCTTAGATATTTATGGAATATACACGTAGGTCTGACAGATTTTCGTAACTGATCTTTTTTCATGTGACGGCTCAAACGATGAAATATTGTATAGAAGTCGTGAAGAACTTGATCAGTAAGTGATCTGCAAGTGGTTATTGACTCTTTGCACACACGTACCAAAACGTGAGCAAAAATCAGTTCTGAACAATCTAATTGGTCAGAAATTTGTGGCTTTACTCCAGGTTCTCCAGCTTCCTCCCACAGTCCAAAGACATGCAGGTTAACTGATGACTCTAAATGGCCTGTAGGTGTGAATGTGAGTGTGAATGGTTGTCTGTCTCTATGTGCACTGTGTTGGACTGGTGACGTGTCCAGGGTGAACCCTGCCTTCGCCCAATGCCAGCCCCCCCCCGCGACCCCTAACAGGATAACTACAGTGTATCTGGTAATCTGACGGTATGTGCTGTATGTGTCTACGCTCAGTTTCCAGCTTACTACAGTACTGCAAGACATCCTTCGTCCTGGAGGTCTGTGGTGCTGTAGGTGTGGATTATATTATACTGTGCTGACAGGTTGTATGTTATGATTTTGAACTGTGCACACTCACCTTGGCTGTCAGAAGTTTTAATCAGGCGCAAAGGTCCCTGGGAAATAGCGTGTCTGGAAGATTGGCCCACAGCTTCCCTTTTGCCGCGATGGGTCCCTGTCTTGGATTTGATGCATCCCTGAGAGCACCTGGTCCCGTGGACGCCAGTCTCACACAGGAGGACCGAGCAAATGATGTACACCTGCAGACATATGGAGGTAAAGTCAGACAAAAGTTGTAAAAAGTTGTTTGTACATTTTAAACAAACTTCGCACGTAATACAGACTACAGTACAAGATCAATCCATTTATTATATTGTGATCCCCAACTGATAATACATCAAGGAGAGTGTGGTTGCTTTCCAGCTGTGTGTGTTAGTGAGGGTGTTCATTGTAAATGAACCAGACTCAGTTCTCTTAAAGTGGAGCACACTTAAAAACACACCATTGGAAAAGCACTGCCTTTTCCAAAAAGACATTTATGGGCTTATTATCATTAGGACCACACAGCACGTTCTGCATCCAAGTAAAAAAGCTCCAGAGAAACTATAGTGTGAACAGAAAGAGGACTGAGGTCCCATCAGAGCTGAAGTAAACCAAAACCAGAGCCGAGTACTCTTTCAAATGAACTGATACTGTGAACGGAAAAAGACCAGAGTCCCTTTTCTGCTGGTGCGCTTTTTGTTAATGATTTTTAAATTTTCAGGTGGTGAAATGTATGGAAGATTTAAATATACAACATTTTTGCATTTGTGTTTTAAAAAAGTGACCTTACCTTTTCATGGGCACCGATGAACTCAAAAGCCTCCATTCCAAATCTGAACTGAGACTTGGAGCTGGGGTAGATTTGCACCGTCTTGTCCCTCACACACCTGTGACGGTATGCAGATATAGTTTATAACTAGAAATAGGGAGGCATTTCTCTCATAATAATCAACTACCATACAAATGCATTTTCATTGCATTCACCTACCCATGTTCTATGATGGTGTAGGTGATGCGAGAGTTGGGGTTGTCATATGGAGTCGCCCTGCAGGACTCCACAAACAGCTCTGTGTTGGGGATGGAGGCGGCCGCCTCAATCTGCATGTACATCATCTGTTTGAGGTCCACCTCCACTGGGTAGGTGCTGGCGTCAATTTCTTTTCTGAACCGCTGGCTCTCGAAGAATTCAAACTGGAAGGTGAAAGTACCGAAGCCCTTCTCTTTGAAGGCGTACGGGTTCTTGTGCTTGAATCCCAGAGTCAGGTTGGTTCGCTTTGGATAGACACAGCAAAAGGCGATCTCCACATCATGATGCCTGGAAATGACTTGATTCGGGTCAGCAGATGAGATCTCGTTCTTGAAGATGATATGGTCTTCATCTTCCTAAAAATGAAAGATAATTGAAATTGGAAAGGAATTAATAGTTGTAACTACAAGGCAGTACTTCAGTATATATAGACAGTCCGGCACCACATGACCAAAATGGTCCATTTATGATTTGGCTAGCTTTAGTTACAGGCATGGGCCGACTGGAGCTGACCGGTAGCTCCAGCTAGCAGCACTTGTGGCACTTAGTGGCAAACTTCAGTGTCAGAAATCAATGGTCTATTTGGACAGTTTCTGTTTCATGTTGCATGCTTGTCTGTCTCACACTTCCTGTTTTATTTTGGCATGTGAAACCTTTCCCTCCCCCCCCAAACCCCTCCCCTTCTTCTCCCCATGAGTCCCCCCCCCTTTCTGGGCGCCCCTCCCTAACACCTATTTCCCCCCCATTCCCCTGGGCTCATTGGGATTCCCCCCCCCTGTGTGTCCACCTGTGTATAGTCAATCACTCCCTCACAAGTAATTAATGTGCGCTCCCCATTCCTTCTGGCAGATCGTCTTGTGTTTTCATGCAGAGTCCCAGGCATTACCCGCTGAATTATAGTCTTCCCGTGTATCGTATCTCTGCCTGTTTTTGACCAAGCCCTTTGCCTGTCGCCTTTGGAACTGTTTGCCTCGGTTTGATTTGTGTCCACCCTGGACTGTAACTTTAATGACGCCGCTTTTCTGCCTAGACCTGTTTCTCCTGTGTTTGCTTTGGAGCCCCCCCTCCTGTGTACAGAGTCGTAACAAAAATCAATGGTCTAATTTGGACAGTTCTGCCGTGCTATTCATCACTAGTAATAAGAGTAGCTCCAGGCATGCTGAATTTAGGTTTAGGTTGGAACTTGAATGTCCCATAAAAACCAATCGTACAATAGATAAACAAAAGACGTGAATGCATACAACATACAATAGAGGTGTGTGTGCGATAGCAACTAGGCCAACAGCTTGTTTTAAAGCCCAACAGCAGAGGGAACAAATAATCTCAGATATGTGTTTGATTTGGCTCTCCTGGGAGAAGTGCCCCTACGGTGAGCCGTTTTAATATTTAATAGCTAAGATTGAGAGTCCAGAATTCACATTAGTCATATTTTGCCAGTCATAATAAGATTGTGATTTTTTTTTTTGTGTATTTCTGTTGACCCTGCCGAGTCTGCAAAACTAACAAATTCATTGCTCTTGACTGGGGTGTCAAACTCATTTTAGTTGAGGGGCCACATCCAGTCCAAACACTGCTTATTAACCTATAAATAACAACACCTCCAAATGTCCCCTTAAAGAAGTAAAGAAGTACAAGTACATTCTGAAAGTCCAGCCCAAAATACAATTAGAAAGTCCTCCAAATTAAAGTCCTTAAAAAGTCATAAATTCAAATAATATCTCAGAACTTTGGTTTACTATGTCAAAATTTGGACATTATTTACTTAAAGTCTGGACTTAATTTCCATTAAAAAAAATCATAAATGTGACAAAATATCTCTTAATTATGACTTCCTATGATAACTAATAATACATTTGATGTAATATCTCATCAATTTGTCTTTCTGTGTCAAAACTCTGATGTTCTTTAACTTAAATTTGGACATAATTCCTGTTGAAAGTCAAAAATGTGACAAAATATTTCAGAATTGAAAAATTAAAAATTAAAATCTCATACTTTTATGCAATTTTTACACTTTGCAAAGTCATTCAGTGGGCCAGATTGGACCCTTTGGTGGGCCGGTTCTGGCCCTTGGGCCGTATGTTTCACACCCTTGACATTTTATCTGTTTATCTGTGCTCAGTCGCAAGAAAACATCAGTCTGACGAGCCAAAACGTGGCTAGTTTTGCTAATTGAGGAGGAACGTTTAATTTTTTTCTTACTGGCACTTTAGTGGCCAGTAGCCTACGAATGTTAGCTAAAACAGACATAGCGATGCTAGCCAGATAAGCAGATGTCGCTGCTGGTTTACCGTTGCCTCAGTCAGACAGTTTGTTGTGTTATTGTGTGACTTTGGTGTTGAGAGTCACATTGTGCTCTGTATTCCAGTTCTGCATGCTGTACCTCTACCATGGTTCCACATGTGTTCAGTGACATGACAGCCACCAGGTGGGTGCTGTTGGAGCGTGATTTCAGGCTGCAGGAAGCATCCTTGAAGTCGTTCAGATGCAGCTTGTCCTTGTTGCGCCTGATGAGGCTGGTCTTCTCCACTTCCACCATCATTGTTGTGTCATTGCATGTCACTTTGGTCTCTAAAAATAATGTGAGATGTGTAAAAGCTATTTGCTTCTTTGTGATGATGTGATCAGGGAAAATGTCAAGGCATTCAATTTGACGTCGATGCACTTGATGTCAAAGTAATCCAACATATTCATGGTTGGCAGTATTTAGAAATATCAACTATATCCTTTGAGTAAAAAGGTAGTCAACTAACCATAGTGTCCAACATCAGCGATCACACAGCGTAGCTCTGACTGAAAGACTCGGTTATATCTGGAATATAATATAAGATAAGACAGAACACATAGTTTAAATGATATGAACTGTTTCACCAGGAAATTTCTTAAATACATAATTTTAAAAAAATGCACAAAGATGTAAGAAGAAATGTAATAAAAACGGATTTGTGTATAAATTTTCTAGTACACTTTTCTCATTTAACCTGTAGCCCATATAGACCAGCCAGATGATTTACTTAAAACTCACCTGTCTTTTGCCTCTGAAACAAAGCAAATAGGAAAATGATCATTCAGTTCATTTTCTGTTGGTTTCCATTTTATGACATATTCTTCAGTGGAGATTTTATGCTTTGAAATGCCCTTTGGTCCAGTGACAACCAGGCCAACGATCCTACAAGACAAACAACATTATTCCTACACAGCATAATAAGTCACTTATTATTATTATCATTATTATTGTTATTATTATTATTATTGCAAAATATGACCCAAAACCTTGTTAGAAGTGTAGATTTTGAGTGAACATTTCCTTACGTGGTGTATTGTGCTCTGGATCTGACTTTGATTTTGAGGGTGTGGTTGACAAAGGCTGGCAGATTCACTCCATTATTCGGAGTTGGTGACAAGAAAGTGGGAAAGTAATCCCCATATAGGCATGAAGGAGCACTGTATGAGTCCACTGAAAATCAGAGGAGACGAGAGACACGCTTTCATGAAATGATAATATTCAAATCAGTGTTGTTTTATATATATATATATATATATATATATATATACTATACCATATATATATTACCGTACCATGAACAGCAAACTGTAGAGGAAGCTTGCTTAAAGGAGCAATTGTGCGTCGGTAATTAGCAGTTCCAGTTGTTGTATAGGTTGATGCAGAGGCTGTACTGGCTGTTGAATAGGTGGTTGATGCAGACGGTGTACTTTCTGTTGAATAGGTGGTTGATGCAGACGGTGTACTTTCTGTTGAATAGGTGGTTGATGCAGACGGTGTACTTTCTGTTGAATAGGTGGTTGATGCAGACGGTGTACTTTCTGTTGAATAGGTGGTTGATGCAGAGGCTGTACTGGCTGTTGAATAGGTTGGTGCAGAGGCTGTACTGGCTGTTGAATAGGTTGGTGTAGAGGCTGTACTGGCTGTTGAATAGGTTGATGCAGAGGCTGTACTTTCTGTTGAATAGGTTGATGCAGAGGCTGTACTGGCTGTTGAATAGGTTGGTGCAGAGGCTGTACTGGCTGTTGAATAGGTTGGTGCAGAGGCTGTACTGGCTGTTGAATAGGTTGGTGCAGAGGCTGTACTGGCTGTTGAATAGGTTGGTGCAGAGGCTGTACTGGCTGTTGAATAGGTTGATGCAGAGGCTGTACTGGCTGTTGAATAGGTTGGTGCAGAGGCTGTACTGGCTGTTGAATAGGTTGGTGCAGAGGCTGTACTGGCTGTTGAATAGGTTGGTGCAGAGGCTGTACTGGCTGTTGAATAGGTTGGTGCAGAGGCTGTACTGGCTGTTGAATAGGTTGGTGCAGAGGCTGTACTGGCTGTTGAATAGGTTGGTGCAGAGGCTGTACTGGCTGTTGAATAGGTTGATGCAGAGGCTGTACTGGCTGTTGAATAGGTTGATGCAGAGGCTGAACTGGCTGTTGAATAGGTTGATGCAGAGGCTGTACTGGCTGTTGAATAGGCTCCGCCTATAGACTGACGTTTATGCCTCCTCACTGACACTGAAAGGGGGGTCTTTACTGTGTAGGATCCATCAGAGTAGAACAGCGTAGTAGGTTTGTTGGGAAAGTCCTCCACCACAAGCTCAATCTGATGGTATCCATATTGATTACTGAATTTATACTTTAGGGAGCAGGAATCCTGACAAAAAGGAGAGAGACTTTTATGACACAATATACATTACAACGGCTGCAATACTTCATGAGCTGTATATTAGCATCCCCATTTTTACCCACATAAATATATTTTTCTTCTAAAATGTACTTGTAAATCAATCATCTTTGTTTTTCACCTTTAATGGAATGGTTAATGAAAGCTGCTGGGGGTACAATAAGTTTTTTTTTTCTTACAACATTTCATCATGGCTTCAGTTCACATGCACAAAATATCTATTTTTCTACAGTAAGGTTTTACATTTGAAAAATCACATTTCATATCGGAAGTTCATACCCTATTTATTTGCTGAATTGCCTAAATTTATAATGTGATCTAATAATGAACCAGGAATTCACTTATACTAAATTGTCTTATTGTTCTGTTGGGAGGCATTATGGACAGATGACAGATAAATAGAGAGAGATATATATATAGAGAGAGATTTGGCTGACTTACCTGATCCAAAGAGAAACCTCTGGCCAGACGACACCCTCCACATTCATATGTCTTTGGGCTTGTTGGTAATCTGCATCTGACATGGTCACCATCAGGGTCAAACACGGTCAAGTTGAATGAACGTGGACAGTTCCTGGTCACTCTGTAACATGTGAATCAACTGAATCAGCAAAAGTCTGCGTCTATCGTCTATCTGTTATGATACAACTTCATTATCCTCCATAATGGAAATTTGTTTTTGCCCTTGCAGAATACAACATCATAAAACATAGAACATTACTAATACCATCAGTATCAGTTTTGTGAGTGGAAACAGCACTCTCTGAGCTCTGAGTGCAGCTGAGTCTGAGTCTGAGTCTGTAATATTATACATATAATACATATAATAGTAATAATACTAGAAACATTCAACAATTTGATGGACTGTCATAGAATTTGATTCAGATCTTCATGGTGTCCAGAACATGAACCCAGTGATTCTCTGTCTTTTGTCCTTTGCGTTGAAAGGAGCCACTTGAGGTGGTTCAGGCATCTGGTAAGGATAAGGATGCAACCATCAAAAAAAAACACGTATTACCTGAGAAAAGGATGCATGGTAGTGATGGGAGATCTGTTAGCTTCACCAGTATCAGATCGGGTTCCCAGGTCCACATGTGCCATCATTCTCCAGGGAGTCACTGCGTTTCTGACGTTTGTTACCCAGAAGATACTGCCGCCTTCACCGGCGGGGTATCTGTTTGAAGAAATATTTAAATAATAAGGACAACGCAGGAAGATATTTTAACAGCATGTATTAAATGGCACAGTGGGAAGTGACGAGGTGTCACAACCAGATATGTACTTACCACCTTGTACTTACTTTATTCTTTTTTTTTTTTTTTTTTTTTTTTAACCTACTTGCTATTTATATTTTAAATCAGTACTGCTTTATTGATCCACCTGGTGATCAATAACGCAGCATGTCTTTGGACTGTGAAAGAAAGCCGGAGAACCCAGAGAAATGCCAGCCACCCAGCCACAATGCAAATATTTATATATAAATTTATAGGATGTTTAATTTAAACTGAGCTGGATGTTGCTCAAGAAATCATACCTAATACCAAAGGGTAGGTTGCCGTTGAGTTTTATTCTTTTCACCACCTGGTTTTGGCACCAACTGGCACCATAGGAATTCCTGGAAACAACTGTCCGGGTGGTCTGGGTCGGGGAACCGCAGTCACCATAGAAACACGAGTAGTCATACACCCTGCAGTGGGGTGTAGTTTGCTTGTTGCGAAGTTCCACCTGTAAAGAATTATGCAAAGATTATCCCTGCACAATTTCTTCACAATTTCAAGCCAGCAAAAATAGAGGATGTTGGATATACGTTATCTCATTCTACAACCAGATTTTAAATTCATCTGGTAGTGATCAGAACATCATCACTCCTTATATTATATTCAGGAGGAAAGGTACCATCTTCTTATGGCACAGTCAAGCCAACTTTATTTGATGAAAGAAAACATTACACAGCATTTTTAGTACTTTTTTCTCTGACAGTGGAAAGGATTGCAGTAATATAAGTCAGGATGGGGCAGAACACCCTTTAACATTTTAACTTACCATATATGTCCCGTCTGAATTTCGTCCTTTTGGGGTGAAGGTCAGTGATCCACCGAAGTGCCAGTAACGGTTTGAAGATGTGGAGGATTGTGCAGATGCAGCTGAGACCATAAGCAGCAGATGCAGCAGCATCACTGTGGGAGAAGCCATCTTCCTGAGTGTACCACCTTCAACATGTTCTGCAACTTAAATACTCTACTACAAGGAAATGAAGACAATGAAAAAAAAATTCTCACCCACATAATTTACTGAAAGTATAAAGCATGAAGTAGAACAAGTTTCACCTGCCTCATAGCTGTTGTTTTTGACACAGTGTCAAAGGGAGGAGCTGTTTCTAGATACACTTTTTGCTAATTATAGTCTTGGACCAAAAGTAAAGTGATGTAATAATCAAAACTTCAAAAACATCCATTTCGCTTCACACAATGATATCAGCCTCACAGTAACAGAGTCGCGTGTTCGAATCCGGCTTGGGGCTCTTCTGTGTGGAGTTTGCAGGTTCTCCCTATGTTAGTGTGGGTTTTCTCCTGGTGCTCCAGCTTTCTCCCACAGTCCAAAGACATGCAGGTTCATTGATGACTTAAATAGCCCATTGGTGTGATTGTGAGTGTGAATGGTTGTCTGTCTCTAGTGCCCTGCGATGGACAGGTGACCTGTCTAGGGTGAACCCCGCCTTCACCCAAAGCTAGCTGGGATGGACTCCAACCCCCTGCAACCCCAAACAGGATAAGCGGTTGAAGATGGATGGATGGATGCATTTGAGTTTTGTAAAGTGGAACACAGTTTTATTGTTTGTGTCACATATTCTCCAAAGTGGGCCATATTTTTCATCTGAACAATGAAGAAAAACTGTATTGGTATACAGCAATAACTTCCAGTCCTACTTCAAAAAAAAAAAAAAAAAAATCTTGTCTTGAGCATCTGAAAATGACCTCCCACATTGGAAAAACCCAGCTACCGTGTCTACTTCTTCTATCTGTAAGGTGTGTCCATTGTGTAAATGAGACATCAGATGGCAGATGTAGTCGGTATGTTTTGCATGCAGAATGGAGTTTCACTGCTGGCCATGTTGAAGTGCAGCAGAAAGAAGGAATAAAAGTGTTAAGAAGGAAAATCCAGGCTCAGGCCAAAAAACAAATGGGTGGATGTGCCCCAAACTCCCTGCATCACATGCAAGCAGCAGGCGCTCTCATGGAGAGGGATGTGGCTGAGCTTAAAGCTTCACTTGGCTCTGGTTTTGGTCATTTCCAAACAAGTAACTTGAGCATCTATGGCTCCAGTATTGTTATTATAACAGTGCTCATTGTAATAAACCACAACCCCATTCCTTCTGCTCACCAGAATGAAATTGCTTTCCAACTAGTCATACAGTCACATTGTTTTATTCTTTCATTACATAACACAATTGATAGGAAAAACATGCACTGTTGTTAATGGAGATGCCTCTACATTACAGCTATTATGTTTCTAAACTTGTTATGTAACTAAAGGCTAAAAGTTAATCTTGAGCCTTGGTCACCTGTGCACAGGTGTTTTTGTTAACAACTGTTTCAGTGTTTCAGTCTTTCATCCACACGTTAACAGTGTTTTAGGTCACTGAAAACAGAGATTTAAAAAAACTCTGGCCAGGGAGAAGACTTTCAGACACTGTATTTTCAGCATTGGGGTTAGGGTTAGAGTGTGCACCATAGTGAGGCATCACTAATGAGACAACCAGCCTGCTGACGCTGGCAACACTTCAGTGCTGTTTTTACATCTTCATCTGGACAGAGATGTGTTCGTGCAGACTAGGCCTCAAACCGGACTTTCTGGCTAACAAGCTGTGGAAGAACGATGTGCAACACAGGGTCAGGAGGATGTTATGTTAACTGTGGGGCATGCAAGGATGTGCAAAACACTCACTCTTCGTCAACATCTTATCTAGGGGGCCAACAACTCCAGCAGGGGACCCCAAACTTCCATATCCTGGGCCACATTAACCAGCTCTGACTGGGGGATCCAGAGGCTCCTTTCAACTTAAAGGAGCAGCAGCTCTACTCCGAGTCCCTCGCAGATGGCTGAGCTTCTCACCTTATCTCTAAGGGAGACGCCAGCCTCCCTCCTGAGAGGAATTATTTCAGCCACTTGTACCTGCAATCTAGTTCTTTGGGTCCTGACCCAGCCCTCATGACCATAGGTGAGAGTAGGAACGAAGACGGACCGGTAGATCGAGAGCTTTGCTTTCCAGCTCAGCTCTCTCTTTGTCACAACGGTGCAGTAAAGTGACTGCAATACCGCCCACGCTGCTCCGATTCTCCGGCCAATCTCATGTTACATTGTTCCCTCACTCGCGAACAAGATCCCGAGGTACTTGGACTCCTTCACTTGGGGTAAAGACTCATTCCCTATCTGGAGTAGACAATCCATCGGTTTCCTGCTGAGAACCATGGCCTCAGATTTTGAGGTGCTGATCCTCATCCCAGCTGCTTCACACTCGACTGCGAACCGATCCAGTGAGTGCTGGAAGTCGCAGACCAATGATGCCAGCAGAACCACATCATCTGCAAAAAACAGCGATGAGATCCTCAGCACACCAATCTGCAAACCCTCCTCCCCCCGACTATGCCTCGGGATCCTGTCCATGAATATCACCAACAGGACTGGTGATAAGGTGCAACCCTGACGGAGGCAAACCCCCACCGGAAACAAGTTTGACTTACTGCCAAGAACCCGAACACAGCTCTCGCTTTGGGACTACAGACATTGGATGGCTTTGAGAAGTGACCCCCTCACCCCCATACTCCCACAGCACCTCCCACAGAATTCCCTGGGGACCCGGTCATAGAAGATCAGCCTTTATTAGTCCCACAGTGGGGAAATTCAATTTACACTCTGTTAAACTCATACATGGTACATGCAGACCTGAAACACACATACATGCATTAATGGAGAGGTGTCAGAGTGAGGGGGCTGCTCCTGACAAGCGCCCCGAGCAGTTGGGGGTTTGGTGCCTTGCTCAGGGGCACCTCGGCAGTGCCCAAGAGGTAAACTGGCACCTCTCCAGCTACCAGTTCACACTCAGTTTTTTGGTCCATGTCGGGACTTGAACCGGTGACCCTCCGGTTCCCAAGCCAACTCCCTACAGACTGAGCTACTGCCGCCCCCATAGGCCCTCTCCAAGTCCACAAAACACATGTAGACTGGATGGGTGTATTCCCAGGCCCCCTCCAGGGGGGGCCAAGAGTGAAGAACTGATCCGTTGTTCCACGGCCAGGAAGAAATCCGCATTGCTCCTCTTCAATCCAAGTTTCGGCTATGTGCAAAATACATAAGATAAGATAAGATAAGATGAACCTTTATTAATCCCCGGAGGGAAAATTTGGGGTAATAAAAAAAAAAAAAAAAAAAAAAAAAAAAAAAAAAAAAAAAAAAAAAAAAAAAAGAGGGGGAGAAGAAAAAAAAAAGGGGAAATGAAGAAAAAAAAAAAAAAAAAAAAAAAAAAAAAAAAAAAAAAAAAAGTGAGGGGGGTGTGTGTTTTTTATATATAAAGAATATATATATATATTTATATATATAAATAAAATATATAAATTTAATAAAAAAAAGGGGGGAGGAGATAAGGGGATAGGGGGGGGGGGATGTTGTAAAAAAAGGGGGGGGGGAAAAAAAAAAAGGGGGGGGTGGAGGGGGTGTGGAGGGGGGGGGGGGGGGGGGGGATTGGGGGGAAGGGGGCTCAATTTGGGAAGAAGGGGTTGGGGGGGGGGGGGGGGGGGTGGAAAAAAGAATCCAGGTTCTTCTCCTTTCTTCTCCCTCTCCTCCTCTTTAAAAATAATATAATAAAAAAAAAAAAAAAAAAAAAATCTTTTTTAATTATTTTATTTTGTTTGTGGGGTTGTGGGGGAGGTGATCACAACAAAAAAAAAAAAAAAAAAAAAAAAAAAGAATAGAAAATAGAGAAAAAAAAAAAAAGAGGAGGTTGGAGGAAGAAGGAAGGGTGTTTTTTCTTTAAAAAGAGAAGGATTTTTTTTTTTCTTTTTTTGGGGGGGGGGGGGGAGGGGGAGTGGAGTATATTATTTTTTTAAATTAGAAGGAAATTGTAAGTATTTTTTTTTTTCCTCTCCTCCCCCTCGATAGGGAGGGGGGGGGGGGGGGGAGGGTGCTCCTCCTTCTATATAAAATAAAAAATCATTTATTTATTATTAAAATTAAGAGGTGGGGGGTGGAGGATGTGAAAAAATCAAAAAAAAATTTATAAAATGTTTTTTTTTTTTTTCTTATTAATAGTGGTGAGGGAGGGGGGGGGGGGGGGGGGGGGGAGAAATGGGAGGGGGGGGGAGGGGGAGGAGAGGAAGAGAGGGGGGAGGGGGAGGAGGGGAGGGGGGGGGGGAGGGGGGGGGGGGGGGGGGGGGGGGGGAAGGAGAGGGAGGGAAGGAGGGGGGGGTGAGGTGTGAAATAGGGGGGGGGGGGGGGGGGAAGGGGGGAAACATCTTATTTATTGAATTTTCTTTTGTGGTTGTCTCTGTTGTTCTGTGTTTTAATTCAATTCAGTACATTTTTATAGAGTGTTAAATCATAACAGAAGTTATCACAAGGCACTTTTCATGCAGGTCTAGTCCGTACTCTACATTTAATTGTGTCTACATTATTGTGCTATATCACTGATTGCCCCTTTGAGGTCATTAAAGCCTAAAGTCCAATTACATAACTTGCTGATCTGGCTCCAGCATGCGGTACTGGGTTGGCCATCACCTCAGGCTGCAGAATTTGTTTTTGTTTCACGCCCTGCCATGTGGCGATGTTACGAGAAACAGTCACTCCCTTCCTCCTTCTTTGCACCAGCAGGTTTACAGGAAACAGATAACCTTCAACTTTAGGATAATTTAAGAATTTAAACGGATAAAAAACAGGTGATTAATGGTGATTAATTATGGACAGTCATGCCATCAGTCGTGACAAAATATTTCAACCGACTGACATCCCTGTTTTAAATATGAGGGAAACCTTTCTTTTTATCCGTCTTCATTATTATTTGATATTTAGTGAGTGTGGATTGCTCATATTTAAATTATAGTCATTAACGAGCAAAATGCATGTTGCCTTAAGAATGACTGGGAGTTATTGTTCACTTGTTCTGTTTATCTTGGCATGTTACTGCTGGAGACTGAAGATGAAGGTGACCAACTTACTGTAAACCTGCAAAGAAGGAGAAAGAGAGTGAATGTTTGTCATAACATGGCATGACATAAAACAAAAACACTTTCTACAGCCTGAGGTGATGGCCAACCCAGCACCACATGCTGGAGCCAGATAAGCAAGTTATGTAATTTGATTTTAGATGTAAGGTTTGTGACACAGCACAATAATGTAGACACCATTAAATGCAGAGTAAAGTCTAGACCTGCTCTGTATGAAAAGTGCTTTGAGATAACATCTGTTATGTTATTGTGATTATGATCATCTGTGACTACATACTATCTGTTAAAAGATTTGTTTCTTCAAATACAGAAAAGACGAGCAGACACAGGCCTGTAAACTCAAGAGGAACAGAATCAAACCGCTGCAGGGAGTTTGGGGACACAAACATCCATCCGTCTTTTGGCCTGAACCAGGATTTTACCCTCTAGAGTAAGCAGTGTAACTAAAACTGGAATCACTGATGCTCATGGATATTGTTGTATTTCAACCTGCTCTCATGGGAAGGCGTATATTTAGCACACCATTTGGATGCATTTGGATTAGAAACTAACTAATAATTTATTGTAATCCATCCATCCATATTCAACCGCTTATCCCATTAGGGGTTGTAGGGGGGCTGGAGCCGATCCCAGCTGGCATTAGGCGAAGGCGGGGTTCACCCTGGACAGGTCACCAGTGGGTTCACCCTGGACAGGTCGCCAGTCCATCGCAGGCACATAGAGACAGACAACATTCACACTCACAATCACAACTATGGGGCATTTAGAGTCATCAGTTAACCGCATGTTTTTGGACTATGGGAGAAAGCCGGCGAACCTGGAGAAAACCCACGCTAACACAGGGAGAACATTCCAACTCAACACAGAAGAGCCCCAAGCCGGAATCAAACCTGCGACCCTCTTTCTGTGAGGTGACAGTGCGAACCACTGCGCCACCGTGCAGCCATGATGACTATTGACCTAGCTGTGTCTTCTTACCGACAGAATAATACACCAACAAGATAAGAAGATGCGCTTTCTGTTACATCATGTAAACAAACCGGTCACCCATCAGCTGGAGAGACACCATCTCTGACCAGCTGGTCAGGATGCCCCCTGGGCGCCTCCCTAGGGAGGTGTTCCAGCTGGGAGGAGGCCCTGAGGAAGACCCAGGACTAGGTGGAGAGATTATATCTCCACACTGGCCTGGGAACACCTCAAGATCCACCAGTCAAAGCTGGTTAATGTGGCCCGGGAAAGGGAAGGTCCACTGGGAAGCTCCACTGGTACCATCAACTAGCTCGTCAGGAGGGAGGCTAACGCTGCGCTCCAAACTTACACTATATTTTGGTGAGGAAAAACTGGTATTGGCCATTTCCAAAGGGGTCCTTTGACCTCTGACCTCCAGATATATGAATGAAAATAGGTTCTATGTGTACCCACCAGAGTCCCCTTTACAGACAGGCCCACTTTAATTGATTACCAATCACAAATACACATTTGCATAAAGCATCACATTTGCTCACTCCCCTGCTGATAAGAGTACCGGTATTAAAAACTTGACAAATCTCCCTTTAAGGCACATTTTGAACAGATATGTGTGATTAATTTGCGGTTAATCACGATTAAATATGTTAATCAATTGACAGCCCTAGCACTAAGTAAAAGCAGCAATGTTCTGTAAAAACACTTATTCAAGATTTCACTTCGGGTAGTAAATCCAATATCATCCAACTCAATGCATATCGTAATCTTTAAGACACACCTTTATTTTGAAATTGTCACCATTTCTGTCCAAGTGCACCTCCTTGAGAAATGTGGCACTTTGTAGTGCATAAAGAAAGCATATTCCTTTCAACATATACAGCTTGAAGTCATTAAAGCATTATATGGCTAAGTCACAGTGGGAGATAGATCTAGAGATACATGAAGTTATCCACTCAAAAATGTTATATAGGTCTAGTATAACACCATGAAGATTAAAGAAAATGAATCAAAATAATTTGTATTCATACTGGCATTTACGCTAATACTTCAGTGGTGGTACTGACCAGCAGTAAAAAGATTTTGGGTCGATGTACCAGTATTCCCAGCAGGGTGTTTACTGGGCAGTCAGGTAGAGGGAAGCACTTCTCAAATGATGCAACGTCTGATTGGACCAGCGTGTCTCTCGATGAAGAGGACAACACTCCTACACTGGACAGTGAGGAAACTGGCTAAAGGAATATCCAGACTTGGTCTCAATGGAGACAAGCGACCAGGACTCTTCAAAAACAGGACAGTGGACTTGAAGGTCCCTGGACTTCATTTAGTTATAATATCATCTATACTCTCAACACACACTCGTGGGGAGTCTGACTGACGGTGAATAAATCAAAGGAAGCATCACAAGGACAGACGCTGGTGCTTTTGGCTGCACCTCCAAAAACAACTGTGACTTTTCCCACCAGCAGATGGTGCTGCTTCTCCGTCAGGAGATACTAACCTGTCCTATAAAACACCTGACTTTATTTCCAGGTGTCTATACCCAGATAAAAGATGATTCTGTTCGATTTATTTTTATATATAACATCAAATCATAGCAGAAGTCATTTCAAGACACTTTTCATATAGAGCAGGTCTAGGCTGTATAATCTCCAGAGCCAGCCAGAGATCCCCCATGAATGTGAGCTAAACTCCCCTTTAACAGGTGTTCTCCACCTGCCTCGACCTGTTGTGTTGTTCTCTAAAATGAGTTAAATCTTAGCTGAACCAACATGGACATTATGTTGAAACAAGGATCGCTCTGCACTTTCATGTCTCCAGGCTGGTGCCTCTTATACCTGCTAAACATCAACATCTTAGCATTGTGAGCATGCTAGCATGCAACATTCACATAACATGTTTTTTAACTAATCAACACATGCAGAGAATTACCCAACAAACACATACAGTTATGTTTATTATGTGATTCAGACTTCATACAGAATAACGACATAATGCACATCCTCCCTTTTTATTGCACGTTTAAATGACACAAACATCTTATTACAGGTATTCCTCTGTTGGTCTGTTAGAGTAGTTCACTGAGTTTCAAACTGTGTGTTTTATAGTTACACAAACTGAATTACATGTCTAACTGCAACATATTGTCAAGCTACAGATGAAGCATATTTAGGTAAATATTTTGTAAATTTAAAGGCAAATTCTACATCCAAATATTAACCAAAGGGTTGAATAAAACAGACGGTCTTTCAATAGATAACTCTAAACAACAGCCAAATCCACATGTATTCCTCATCAGTAATGGTTGTAAATAATCTGGTTAAACAGGCCTGTACTGTATTTCAAATTATGGCTGGCGGACAAAATATAATAAAATCCCAAATTCTTCATCCATAAATCTCACTCTTCAATTATGTATATGATCTCTAAAATGACAAATTATTGGGCCCAAATATAAAAATCTAAAATTCACATATACTGAAGTCTTACTGTACCAGCTGAAATGCACAGTTACTATTTCTGTACTTGGAAACACCTGAAGCAAGACGTTGGCAACAGAACAATGGCGGGAAAAAAATCCTGCAAAACCAGAGAGTGGAATTTTGTTTTCACAACAGCAGACAACTCTGAAACTGGTTTAGTGACCTATGAGCTTCAGGGGGGGTCAGCTCCTAGACACGGTGGTCGAAGAGCATTAGCTTTGTTCCGTATGGTAATGCACTAACAACGTATTTCATGTTAAACCTGTTTTTATGGCGTGTGTCCACTTTATTCTCTGTGTTACTGTAGAAATTACGACAGTAACGTCTGGTGAGGTAGCGGACGTAGACGTAAGCTGGTCAGTCCTAGAGGCTTACCATAGCGGCTAATTCTAACCACCAGCGGCACAACATTAGATTTACATTGTCTAAAATGTCCTTGCAGCACTGTGGTATGGTTGTCTGTACACTTTTCGCCCTTCAGCGCCATGCCAGGTAGCGCTCGTCTGTTGTTAAGAGCCTGATAAGCAAGTTGACATGCAGGAAAGTCCATTAGATAGTCTACACTTTGACTGGTGTCTTTAGGACCAAAGATTTTAAGAAAAGTGGGGAAAGTAACGTATCTGGTCTGTACAGAGTGCACAACTTGATTTCAATGTCAAAATATTTAATTGATGTAATAATTAGCTTTATTCACCTTTTATTAAAAACCACTGCTGTAGCATCAATATTTGGTAGTTCCTGCTGCAGCGCCAAGCAGTCAGTGGACACAGCTGATGTTAAAAATGAGCATTTCAAACAAAAGGTAATATATTTAACAAGTTGTGATGGATGGCATAATCATCACTTTGAAACTGACTGCAGTACAGGGAGAAGCATAAATTAGGTCAGAAAGTATATTTTCACTGCTTTAGTCATCTCCGCTCTCCAGCTGCAGTTGAGATTGGAGCTTAAGAAACTTTAATAGTCACTTTAGGGGAGACGATTAGCGTACTGTTACCATGGTTCAGTGACAACGCGCCGGAAGTTACACCTATTATTCATGCAAGGCATCATGGGAGCTAGGAATAAGGTGGACAGAGGGACCAGAAACATTTAGCATTTTTCAAGCCTGTTTTAAAACAATAGTCAGGTGTTGATATGAAACAAATCTTTCTTGCTGTAATAATTCTTCCTGTTCATTCTGGCCATTACATGGCAGGGATCCCTCTCTAAGACCAAAAAAAACACACAGTCAAAAATGTATCTAAAAAGGAGAAATGATCGAGCACAACATATCAGGCCGACCCTACTGTACATGAACGCGCCCGAGTGTGATTATTTTTAGCAGCGAGAAATCAATGAGACAATATTCAAATGTTGGTATTCAAATTATGCATAACAGTAGGTTGTTGGTTGAAAATAACAAACTGGCAAAATGGATGTGAAGTTACAATCCCGGCCTGGCCCAAACCTGGTAGGTCAGTCCAAGCCCAGTCAGGTTCAGGCAGACAATCAAAGCTCTAAATCTAAAACAGAAACTTTATTGTACTGATCATATACATACCAACATGAATTTGACTTCTGCATTTAACCCATCCTTGGACTCAGGGAGTAGTTTGGGGCGTCTCGCTCCAGGACACTTACACATGTAGATGGTAGGAACCAGCAGTAACTTGCAGTAAAAGGACGACCACCCTGAGCTACAGCCACCCCCACCACTAATCTGAAGGCTGATATGAGGTTTAAGCAGTCAGAGTCGGACAAATCAAATGAGTATCTTTCAAAGGAACTCAGATGTCTGGAAGGAGCTCGGAGTAGAGCCGCCGCTCCTTTACATCGGAGGGGGGCAGCTGAGGTGGTTCAGCATTTGATCAGGATCCTCCTGGATGCCCCCCTTTGGAGGTTTTATTGGAAACATGTAAAGAGTGGATCTTTTGATGCCCAGTATGATCCGGAGGGAGGACGAATGGATGTACATCTGGAAATGTGAATATTGTTTTGGTGAGGCAGACCTGTAAAGAACATGAACCTATCCTTTAACAGAGTAAAACAAAAGATTACCGGTAGTTGAGTTTAGTTCTCAAAGTCTGAATCTAAAAGAGATTTGCAGTCTTCTGCTTCTCTCTTCCTGGTGAAGTAACAAACAACCACAGCCATCAACAGCAGCGATACTAAGAAGGCACTGGCAAGCAGCACGGTGCTGAGGTTGGTGCTGAGGTTGGCGCTGAGGTTGGCGCTGAGGTTGGCGCTGAGGATCTCCTCCCTTCCCAGACCTCCTCCACTGGGTCTGGTGTCTGGAGCACCAGCTGGTGGAGGATCCATCACTGAAACACAGCAGCAGTTAGTAGGTAGGAGGGAGGGTAGAGGTAGGTAGGTAGGTGGGTATGTAGGTAGATAAGTAGGTGGGTAGGTAGATAAGTAGATAAGTAGGTGGGTAGGTAAGTAAGTAGGTAGATAAGTGGGTAGGTGGGTACTGAGGTATGTAGATATGTAGGTAGATAGGCAGGTAGGTAAATATGTGGGCAGATGACATATTAACCTGCAGCAGGTGGGTCACTATTTTTTATCGCACTCTTTTTCATCACACTAGCGTTCATCGATGCACGATCATCCACAGCTGCACTGGGAACAGCCTGCCTGACAATCCGCAAAGGACCCTGGGTGATGGAATGGCCATCTGTCTGCTTGCTCAGAGATCGCCTGCGTCTGCGCCGGGACGGCTCTGCCAGACAACCCTGGGCACATCTGGAAAAGGCACTCTCAGAGTCGCACAGGATGACCGAGCAGGTGATGTACACCTTTAGGGAGGAAGGTTAGAGATTTTAGTTCAACCAAGTGATGCTTTCATAAGAGGAAACTGTGTTTAAGAGATGGGTAGGTAAGTAAGTAGGTAGGTAGGTAGATATGTAAGTAGGTAGGTATGTAGGAACGTAGATATACAAGTAGGTACGTAGGTAAGTAGACAAGTTAGTGGGGATGTAGGTAGTTGTCATGTGTTTGCATTTCAACTATTTGCATTCACAGAATTCTGGCCAACTGTGTGAATAATGTTTTGTTATAAGTCCAGTGCTATAGCATTCATTATTATTACCTGGTCATAGTCTCCAGAAAATTTGAAAGCCTGAACCTCAAATTTGAATGAAGGCTGATCAGATGGGTAGACTTTAAGAGTCTCATCCTTCAGACACCTGTGAGAAAAATGAATTGTGATGTCACACACATACACATGTTCAAGGAGCTGCATAATAGAGATTATGTTCACAGATCTTTAATTTTCAAATCAAAAGCCAAAATCGTTTCAGTCTGTGATCATCTGAAAGCGTCGGCACTCACCCGTTCTTGATGAGGTCATAGGAGAGGGTGTTGTTAGGGTTTTCATCAGGAGTGGCTTTGCATGAGTCCACCAACATATTCACATTTGTTAGATCCGATTCAGCCTGAATTCCCATATAAATCATGTCGAACAGCTTGATCTCCACTGGATAGGCGCTGGCAGCCACTTTACTCGTAAAGTTGCCATCAGTGTATACCTCAAAAGTGTAGCTGAAGCTGCCGAAGCTGGACTCAGTGAAAATGTAGTCAGACTTGTGGAGATTGAAGTAGCTGGAGATGCTGATGGTTTTGGGAAACTGGCAATAGATATCGATTTTAACTTTCCTCCTTCGGGTTATAATATCAGTGGGCAGGTCGAAGGAGTTGATCTCATTTGTGAAAACAAGAAAGTCACCTTGATCCTGTATTTAAGACAAATAAAAGCAGCATTCAACCCGTTAGTGGCTGAGAGGGAAATGAACAGGAGTTTTGAGTTCACACAATGCAGAATCCCCTTTTCAATGTGTTTTACAGTGAGAATATTCTTCTCACTGTCGCGTAAACACCTTAATCTAGATAAGGTGATCAGGAAGGCCAGCTCTGTCCTGGGATGCCCCCTGGGCCCAGTGGAGGTGGAGGCAGAGAGGAGGATGATGGCTAAGCCTCCATCTCAGCGCTGGAGAGCTCCATCAGCGACAGACTGCTCCACTCGAAGTGTGTGAAGGAGGTCAGACTCCACAACCAGCACTGCTCCCAGTAGACCATATACACACCAAATACACACTACAATATCTGCACTATACTGTACACCAGCTGTGGAATATCACTAGTACTCAGGTGTAACCTCAACTCATACTGTGCAGTACTCTCAGATGTAACTTCACTACAATAACTGTGCAATAGCTATTTTTCCATTTGTGCAATTGTGTTAATAATGTTTAGTGTCAATACTGTATATATTGTCAATATTTGTAATATTTCACCTTGTTTACGTATATTCCAATTTTTTATATTTCCTTCTATATAAATTGTCATATGTTATGTCCACCTACTTTTGTTTAGCTTCTTGTTTTTACACTACCCACTTTGCTGCTGTACACTGAAAATTTCCCCTCTGTGAGACTAATAAAGGGATATCTTATCTTAATTTCCTGTCTTATCTTTGACAAACTGCATTTTGATTGGTGGATTTGGATTATAATGTACATGTTTTCCACACCTCGAGCCTCGTGCCGCAGGTGCTGAATGACATGCTGCCTATGATGAAAGTGCCGTTGAAGGTGAGCGAGCACGACGAGTCTCTCAGCTTGAGGTAGTTCTCGTCGATGCCGGGCATGGAAGCTTTCTCCAGGGCCACCACCATCTTGTTGGGTAAGCATGTGACACTGGCCTTGCCTGTAAATCACATCTCATGTTAACTTACAGGGTAATTTTGCTATGTCTTTAGACTGGATCCTATTTTCTCATGTTTTTGTGTCTTACTAACAATTTCTGAAACTAGTCCTGTATTGTGGAAGAACACTGTCGATGGCAGCTGCTGATGACAGACTGCAATATGGTGCTATTGGGGCAAGCTGGCACCGCCATTTAGATCCACTAAAAGTGCTTGATTTCGCCATGACAAGCTCTGAAGTGTCTGACATTATGGAAAGAGTCTTGCTCAGGGAGAAGTCTCATTCTGAAATCTTGTTGCTGGAGGACAAGGGGGGAATAGTGGGATACATCCATGATGAAAATATATAAGATTTGAGACTTCTCCTTGAACTGGACCTGGAAACAATAAACAGAAAGCAGAAGGCAAGAAAAAGGTTTTATTTCTCTGTAGGGTCTCTTCTACAACGTTGTCAGACACTTGAAATAACAATCTGAGCCCGTCAGAGGCAAAACAAGCACAATATCACTCAGTACAGGACTAGACACAAAAACTTGGGAAAATTGGGTCCAGGTTGAAAAATACTGAAGTTAACCTTTAACTTCTTCATCAAGAAGGAAATCACAACTTCAGACTAACTCATACACACTGTAGTGTGACCCGCACTTTCTTTACTGTCCCACAATACAAATATTAAATAAATATTAAAAAAGTAAAACAACTTTGAATGAGATCCAAGATTGTATTTGTTTCTAAATTAGATAAATTAGCTGACTGCAGTGTGTTCTGCATGCAGGACATCCAGATACAGAACACATACAGTATTAATACCAGTGGTAAATGTGGTCCGTACTAAACACCAAAGGTCATCTGTCATTGCCTGTCAAAATGATCCATGCACTAGGCTTGTTGACATATAATGAGAACCGGAGCTGGAAATCACTTTTCAAGGCATTTCGCTCAAACATTTGAAGTCACTTGCTATGTTGTTTGATCACAGAGCTAAGCAGTCATGGCTTCAGTAGGTACATCAGAAATTTATGGCCACACGTGAAGCATTTATTCAGACTGTCTTCAGTTCAGAAATTTAGCACGTTCAAGGGTGAATTCAGAAATGTATTGCACAACTTTTACAGCCACTAAACCAGCACAAATAAGACAAATAGAAGCTGAGTAATTCTCAAAGCTCCCACAAAGGGTGAAATCCATCCCTAACTGAAACAGCATGTAAGTGTTTCTGTGCTATTTGCACATATTAGGTATCTATTCTTTACAATTTTGTACTTTCTATACAAATGAGCCTCATTTCAAAAACACACAAAGATCAGCGCTAATAGCCACATGCATTTACAGTGAAATTATTAGCATCTCCGCTGAAGAAGTGATATTAAATCCCATATAGGGTTTCCTTTTGTCATGTTTGAATTCCTTCCAGACCGTCTGAGAAACGCCTCTGTACCTTGTCAGTCAGGATCTGTAGCTGAACGGTCCAAACGTTTCATTTTTCTTTCACTCCCTTCATTGTTCTGCCTACAAAGGCAGCACTTATATCTTGCCACATGGATAATTAGATGCCAAAAAAGGGCAAATTGCACTCAGCTGCAAAAACGTTGTGGGTTTGTTTGCTCTGTAATATCATAAGTGCAATAACTTTTATTTATATCGAACCTTGAGATGGGGTAAATAGTGGTTGCAAGTGATGCACAATTCATGGTGCTATCAGCTGTCACATTCAGTTAAGTAAAAAACAAAAAACAACTCTACAAGTACTACACAAAATCAATAGTTTAATATTAGCTTGGGTTTATTTTAAGTTTATTAAAAAATGTACTGTATTTGTACTATTAAGCAGTTTATATTCAGACACATGAGGGTAAATTAAAAGTGAATGGTGCATCACAGCTGTGACCTGTGACAGCTTCCTCCATGTTGGACTATCCGTTCCCTCAAAGGTCGGCTTGGTCAAGACGGTTTACTGTTGGTTAACGGCCTGAAATGAATTGATTTCACTGTTTGAATCATTTGTTTTTATAGACCTATGACCACGGTCTTTTCCCAGAGAGGTTTTATGGAGCAGCTTTAGAGAAAATAACTGATGATCAACAAACCTTGAGTGAGAGCCGCTTGAGTCACCATGACAACGACACACCTCATATCTGATTGGCTGAATGATAAAACAAAGAAAATAAGTTTCAGGCAAAAAGGAGAACATCAATAACAGCAATAATTGTGATAATGTCACTGACAACGTCTGATGCAGTAATAATGTATATAATAATCATTGTTTTATATGCTTACTCAGATTTAATAGAGACATGTTAGATCATGAGACACCCTGGACCAGAAACATTTAATCTCCTAAATCAACAGAGGCTTGTTTCTTTGTTAGTCCTCACCAGTCACTCCTCCGAGATACTCCGAGAAACAAAAGCTCTTCGCCCCATTAGCGTGGCACAAAGCAGTAAGCAGGAAATCCTTCCAGTCAGTGTGGACTCACCTTTCATTCGTCTCTGCAGTGAAGCAGACTGGGACAAATCTGTACAGGTCGCTGTGCTGTGGTGTCCAGCTCAGAGTCAACTCAGCTTTTCCATGCTGATCATCTTTGAACACTTTGGTCATATTCGAGGGGCCGCTCACCTGGAAGTCGTTTATGCTTCAAGAAAATGGGGACACGTATGAAATAATTAGTAGTTATTATCTTCTTTTAGGCAACCAGAAATGATGTGTTCTCAGTTGCTAGTAAGCTAGTGGGTGAACACAGACATATACACCGCTTTAGACGCTTCAGCCCAGGAGCTGCTGCTTTGCTGGATAAAAAGCACCATTACGTCTACATTTTTCAACCGATTTCAATGAGTCGTTATTATATTCAAGGGTTTATGATCTACATGGAGTAGAAAAATAGTTTTGTCTCCAATTATTTAGAATCTGGATAGTTGAGCTCTAATCGCTGCTAGACGCTCAGGAGACCAGTGTGTACCATAGGCTGACATGAACCGAATTACTGACCTGATAGAAAATAATTCATTTATCAAGAGGAATTGTTAAAACTCACATTTGTCAAATATGGCTTTGGCTTATTTTCCTTGTTTACTCCTATATTACAATGCTTGTATATAATATAATATAATGTAATATAATAGTCAATGAAATGTCCTGTGTTTTAGCAATCATGCTTTCAGTCTATAGGCTACTGCTAACACTGCTACTAATATTACTTTTATGTATGTGCTTACTAATAAGAGCAATCAGAATAACAGACAAATAGTAGTACATAAATGGCAATAAATAATGGTAACAACAAATACTGTATTAGTATAATAATATAAGTTATGATCTGAATTTATTAAAAATGATGGTGATAATACAGCAATCATGAAAAACAAAATAATCTAATAGCGTAATTGTTATTAGACACATCTTTCTTGATACATATTGTACTTTTTAAACAATATCATATTGGATATGAACATCAATAAGCTAACATTAGCTTATATTGATTAGCCAACAATAACGAACGTTAGCTAGCTCTGAACTGATGATAATGAGAAAAATGCTTGTACATGTGATATGACAGTGCTCATTTTTAACAGCTGTCCCATAATTCATTGAATCAGGACAGATCGGTAATCCATGAACCAGAAGCAGTGACATTAATGTATTTAACAGTTTTTCAGCAAAATCTTAAGCTCGCTGATATCTGTTGAGAAACATTATAGTGCTTTTTATCCAAAAAAACAAAAGCTTCCCCATTCACTTGGATGTGTTTATAGGTCAGGCTTGCCTGGTTCAATATGGCGTCCACGTTGGCATACAATCCAGGAGTCAATGCGGTGTCTATGTATATGTGTCTCCGAGTGAACAGATTTAAGAAGTGAATACCTGGCATGGTGAGCCTGTGCTCGGGCATGGAGCTGGAAATTCTGACCCACGGTGGCAAAAAGAACATCACCATGAATAGGAGTCCTGGACAGGAACATGGGCAGCACATGACCAGGTTCACAATTTGGTATCGGAGGAAGGACTGAAACAAAAGATTATATCAAGAAGGAAAACAGGAAATGCATTTCATTTTGCCTTGTAGTGGTTTCTAGTACTGTATGTAGCTTCCTTGTGTGACATTTGGTTGGTCAGTGCTTTGCCCCCTAGAAAAACAACATCTCTACCTATTTTAAAGAGAGTCGTGCCAATTAAGGATATCATAAGACACAGGAATTTGTATTAATATCCTAAACTGAAATGAGAGGTAGCCTTGCTTTACCTGTCCAGATTATTTTCAAGTCTCTTGCTTGTGTCAGCACATAGGCAGAGGAGTTATATTAGGCTTGTTGAATAAGGAGGACAGAAGTTTATTTTGAAAGGAGGCTATGCATGTAATGAGCGTACATTGACACGCTGCCCCTGGGTCGTCCAAAAGGAACGCAAAAGGGTTACCCTGTGCTTGGCCTCTGATGCATTTTAGCTGGGAGTGAAAATATGTTGGCTTTACAGGATCACTGCACTGCATTTCAAATGTCCAAAATATTAAAGTAAATTTCCAATCTCATAGAAATGTGACATGCCAATAAGTATATCTTTATGACTCTTTTCTAACAGGTTTGCTTTCTAGGATTCTAGGATCATCCATTCATAGTGAAGGCGGGGTTCACCCTGGACAGGTTGCCAGACACAGGGCCAACATATTGAGACAGACAACCATTCACGCTCACATTCAAACTACATTTAGAGTTATCAATTAACCTGCAGGTCTTTGGAGTGTGGGTAGAACCCAGAGAACCCGGAGAACCCCACGCTAACACAGGGAGAACATGCAAACTCGCAGAACTGAACTGCCAGAGCCAGAACTGAACCTGCGACTCTCTTTAGGCCAATGGTGCTAATGTACATGTACTTACTCTCCATGGAGAACTGCAGTTTCACTTTGCAGAGAGGTGGTAAGTTCATGTCAGAGGCCTCCCGGAATAATGATGTCCCGTCTGCGTAGGTCAAAGTGATGTTTTTCCTGGAAAAGTCCTCCAGCATCAGCTCAAACACGTGGACACCAACCTCAACTGGGCCTGTAGTCGTCACCGTACATGTGGTCTGGGAGGACGTGAAATAAAGAAGATACTGAGAAGACTATTTCTTCACATCAAACAGTCAGTCAGTTAAAAAGTACTGTAAAACATCTGCATGAATTAATAGGAATAACTATATCTAATCAGTTTATACTCTGAATGTGTATTGCACGTACTGTAATGTCAACATCTGTAATGAAAGGTAAATCATACATGAAAAACATCACTGTTTCAATAACGTGTTATCCCCCCTCGGTGCCACTTATTGTTGCAACACTTGCTTACCTTCAGGCAATAAAACCACTATAGTTGGGTTTAGGAAAAAACATGGTTGGATTTAAAACTACTAGGTTTGTACAGTAAAAATGTGAGTTGATGTTGGGAGCACGGGACACGAACAAACAGCTAATTGTAAAGTGAAAGTGAACACAATGCAGCGACACGAACAGCAGGCAACACATTCTCACTCCCAACTCACCAAATACGCTCGGTACATAAATAGTGTCAAAATAAACATCGGTTTTCACAGGAAGTTGGGTTTAGACCACACAACCACTTAGTTATGGTTAAGAAAGGTTGCTGCCATTTTGGACCGAAGATGCTTATTACATTTAGAATATTTTATTATTCAGCACAGGTCATTTTGGTAGAATACGACAATAGTGAAGAAATTTTTATTTTATTTTTGTATGGCGCTTTTTAGGTGGACGTTTTACTGGCATCCGGTAGGCGCATTTCCTTTGCTGGGCGCTGATTGTTGCAATGGAGCAAGCTATTGACTTTCTCTTCTTGGCAATATATGTTCTTCAATAAGTCGACATTGCTTTTAGTTTCACATGAGACATGAGCAGACGTCTCCTTGTTGAAAGTCTTGTTTTTGTTTGACCCATCCACCACTCCTCTGAATGGACTCTTACGCTATTAGTACAACTTGAGTTCCTCGTGGGTGGATTTACAGTGGAGTTAGGTGAAAGCCCGGTTCATCACATATTGTTGCTAAAGGGTGCCTCCGTATGTGTGATATGTGACGAGCTGGGAATGAGAGCAAGATAAAACAGTGGTCTCCTAGATGAAAGCCCTGTTTTTGTTGGACCCATCCAACTCACCTCCCATCCGCTATGTGGACAGGAGGGAGGTGGTTTGGTGGTTTGATATCCGGCTGCTCCGGTCACATGTTGATGTGTCCTTGAGCAAGACACTTAACCCAAATTACTCCCGAAGGCTGATCCATCGGTGTGTGAATGAATATTTAGATTAGTTCCTGATGGGCAAAGTTGGCACCTTAGCAGCCTGATAAGTGTAAGAGGTAATAAATAACTGTAAGTGATTTACATTATAGTTAATGGAAAGACCGGTGAGTTGCATAGTGGCGCTAACGGTACAAAGTGTTGGTATTTAACTCCCTGGGAATGAGAATGGGCTGATTTGATGGCTCCTGTTAATTACCTCATCCATAGTGAAGTTTGCAGGAGTAGTGTTTGTAGCAAAGCGGCACCTCACATGATCTCCGTCTGGATCATGTGCCAGAAGAACAAATTTTGAAAAGCAGTTCTGAGGGACCCTGCATGAAAGCAAATTGTGGATTAAATATATTCTAAACACATTTGTACAGCTAACCATAATTCAACAATCAGTTTTCAGGTTCATGCATTTACATTTTCATAGAAGTAGGAAAAATGTGGACAACTTCCCGCATCGTGGCTTGAAGAGATTTACAGAAGGAGAATCACAAACACTGTCATTCTGCATGGAGACAGTCTTAGGAAGGCATTAACAATAACTCCAATACTACACTTGTTATGCGACAGACCTCAGGCGGAATGGTTGAATAATGTCCACAAATACTAGACGAGCTCTGAAAGGCCAGCCCAGTTGAACAGCCACAAAATTTAAATTATTGACTCGTGTATATAGACACCGATTTCACATCTTTTCTGCGATGGGCAGCACAATATCATTTTATTTGTAATTCACATAAACTGGCAAGTATAGAAAGTGGAGAATGCCAGGTAGGGAGGAGGTCGTGGTGGATCAAAAAACACAGGACTTTCACCCAGGAAATGTTTGTGTCCTGGGTGAAACCACAAGTCAAAGTTTATTTATTTGTCATGCAACTTCCGTTGTTAAGTTAAAGCATCTCCAGTGTTATTTTAACCCAAACCGCCATCTGTTCCTAAAGCTAACTAAGCCCTGGGCCAGACCAGCCGCTTGACAAGCACATGGTGGCTGCGTTACCTCACGGCTGCATTTCTGCAGCGTTTCTGCTGCTGCTGCTCTTTCTAAACAGGGTTTGACTCTCATAATAGCATTTCATGTCACTATCAATGTTAATATTTATTTTAGACAGAAAGGTCAAGAAACGTGTGTTTGTACATAGTAATAATCCATACTTAAAATCCTGCACTATATTCATTCATGGAACCCTGCAAGTCACTGCATGTTCTACAACACCATCCTGCATATATTTCAAAATAAAAGCTTTGTGTAAACAAATGAAAAAGTTCTGTCTACATGAAAAATGTGAGGTTTATTTCTAAATGCAAGCAGGAAGTGTTGATTTAAAAATTCCTCTTCACTTTTTTCCATATCCGTGACATTTTCTACAGATGTCCAGACATTGAAACTGTAGTAATGTTGCTGATATGGTGTCAATATACAGTCAAACGATCACTTTCACTGTCTGTTCCTGCCATGAAACGCATGCAGCTCGCTTCAAAAATAGGGAGATGTCGAATCTCTAGACTCGAGTCTCAGCGTGGCAGCTCTAACCCACTAACATGGACGCCAGAATGAAAAACAGGTAACGCAGCTGCCATGCGCTCCTAATGCTGCAAGTCTGGCTGTACCATAAGTAATTTTGTTGCCTAAGCCTAATCAAGGTGATATTTTCTTAAGCCTAACTAAGTAGTTTTATTATGAGAAGACTGGAGTGAAAATTGACATATGCATCACATGTTGCTTGACATTTGTAGGAAGTTGCATGAAAAATACGTTGTTGAAAGTTGTGCTGAGCATCAACAAAAGAGAAATTATTGGCTATAGTTGTCCGTAAAGTAAAAATGTATTTTACAATGTTTGGTGTGTTGTTGTTTTATAGATTTAATGACATTTTTTCAATTGAAACAAACAATGACCAGTTAGAGTTATTTGTTATTATAATGCAAATGCTTTATAACTATGGGAATTATAATACACTGATTCTTGCAACAACAAAAAAGTCAGTGAGTGACCAAGAATTATATATAGAGTATGTACTCTAAGTATTCTGATAATTGAGCTTATAAGTCAAGTGCTTATACCTATAGTTATACAGTGATGTAAACACATTATAAGTATGTTTATAATGCATGATAGACATGGGTGTCACAGAAATTGTTACCGAAATTAAGTTTTTGGTAAATTGTCTTAAAACTGTTGTCTGAACCTGTGTTCAATATCAGAAGTGATATTGATGTCATTTCCATGTTTGTATAATGTTATCATCATAATCTGCAAATAAAACATACATTTGAGCAGATAGAGTGTTCAGTTAAAGTGATGCTGATGCAAACAGCAAGAATAAAAATAACGATGCTATGGAAAAAAATATTTTGTCAGCTGTTATTCTTTGTGCACTGACTGTTTGTACTCTGCTTTAGCTGCAGAGCTCTGATCCCAGTTTGAAAAGAAAAGGGTCATACCGTAAAGACGACACCGTCGTTGTTATGGGGCAGCCGTTGAGGGCGTGCGAGTCAGACCGACTGCCCAGGTCCAACTCTACGTGAGCCGTCCAGTTTGTTTTCCCATCAACATTAGACACCCAACAGCAGCCCGAGTCCCTAAGAGGAAGAATCACTCAGAATTACAGTGATGCCATCTGGGAAGTCAAGTTTCAACAACAGTTGAATCATCATTTACCCGATTCCTGCACACACACTTAACGTATAGTACTCTTCTCCTAGTCATTACACCGTGTATTATATTCTGTTCTTTATGCCTCTGGTTTCCTACCTGTCGGTCATGAAGATTACAACAATAAGAAAGACTACCGTTTACTTGTGAATACTGGACGCTTTCTCCATTTTAGACCAATAGCAGTCCTGGGGCGGCAGTGCTCAGTCCGTAAGGACTTGGGTTAGGATGTGGAGGACCCGGGTTCAAATCCCCCATGGCCAAGCCAACTGGTTGCTGGAGAGGTGCCAGTTTACCTCTTGGGCACTGCCGAGGTGCCCCTGAGCAAGGCACCAAACCCCCAACTGCTCTGGGCGCTTGTCAGGAGCAGCCCCCTCACTCTGACATCTCTCCATTGACATGTATATGTACTGTGTGAACAACAGAGTGTAAAACTGAATTTCCCCACTGTGGGACTAATAAAGGAATATCTTTCTTTCTTTTCTTTCTTTCAAATTAAACATTTCCAAGTGGACAATAACAATAATGTATTATTGATAATGATGAAATTCCATCTGAAATCCCAAAATGTAAAATGTGCAAAAAAAGGTTGTCTCTGATGAGAAATAAAAAATGACATGATAAATACAAAAATACATCTGCCTATGTACGTACAGTGAAAAAAAAATGCATTTTTGATTTTGCTCCTATTTTTTAAAAAATGAAATAAAAGATCTATGACTCTTTCTATGCACATAAAAGGCTGATTCCCCTCAAATTTTGTGAACAGTTTTTTTTTAAAACTACGTTAATGAGCTCTTCTCCTTCACCAAGTAAATCCATCCATCCTGACAGGTGTCGCGTATCAAGATGCTGATTAAACAGCAGCATTATTACACAGGTGTGCCTCAGACTGGTCACATAAAAGGCAACTCTGAAAAGTGCAGTTTTAACTTGAAAATAGGAGAATAGGATTTATTTGTGAAGAAAGCACTTCTCCAAAGTGCCAGATGCCTTTGAAGACAAAGCTTTTCCCACTTTGGATCGGTTACAGCCGTGGACTGTAGTCAGGTCAAAACCCTAGTGAGGACAACAGTTTCTGACAGTTTGTGTAAACCAACTGGTGCACCAGCTCTCCAGGTGACTGCTCTCAGCCGATCTTGCAGGTGAAGAAGCTGGATGTGGAGTTCCTGGGCTGCCGTGGTTACACCATGTGGTCTGTGCCTACGAGGCCAGTGGGATGCACTGCCAAATTACATCAGTAACAGTTGTAGTGGATCAAAATTAATTTCCCTCTAAAAAATTGAGAAAACATGATGCTGCACGGTGGTGCAGTGGTTCGCGCTGTCGCCTCACAGGAAGAGGGTCACAGGTTCGAATCTGGCTTGGGGCTCTTCTGTGAGTTTGTATGTTAGTGTAGGTTTTCTTCAGGTTCTCCAGCTTCCCCCCACAGTCCAAAGACATGCAGGTTAATTGATGATTCTAAACTGCCCATAGGTGTGAATGTGAGCGTGAATGGTCGTCTGTCTCTATGTGTCCTGTGATGGACTGGCGACTCGTCCTGGGTGAAACCCGCCTTCACCCAATGCCAGCTGGGATCGGCTCCAGCCCCCCCGTGCGGTTGCAGTTGGACGGACGATGCTGTGCCACATACGCTGCCCTACATGCTAGAAAACCTCCTGCATGCTGATGCCCCACCACATGCAGCTGGTGTCCTTTTTATTTTTGGACCCCTGCCCCTTAGACAGCCTGAGCCGCCACTGGTTATATGATGAGTGAACTTTTCTTGTGTCCAGTCCAAGGCTCACCTGTGTAATAATCATGCTGTTTAATCAACATATTGTTGTGCCATGACTGTCAGGTTAAAGGATTATTTTGACAGGAGAGTGGAAGGAGAAGTTCTCACTAACATGGATTTTAACACATTTGTGCACAAAATTTGAGAGAAATAAGCCTTTTGTGTTCAGATTGTAATTTCAACTCAAGAAAAAAGAGGGAAAACAAGTTATCTATAAATTTAAATTTTTGTTCAGTTTACATACCAATCCAATTTTATTTATAAAGCACATTTAAAAACAGAAAAGTAGACCAAAGTGCTGTACAGTAAGACATAATAAAACACTAAGACCAATAGGAAAGGAAAAAGGATTAGATTTGGCAACTCTTATGCCGAGCCAAAAGCCAGGGAATAAAAGTGTGTTTGCCTGTTTTTAAATCAAACCTCAGTGTGGAAGACAACTGGAAGGGCTCGGTCACCCCTGAGCTTTAACTTTGACCTTGGGCCAGTCAGAATCAGCTGGTCAATGGATCTGAGTGTCCTTGATAAAAAAATGTGGTTTGCCCTTTTAACGATTTAAGTTAATAGTAAAATATTAAAATGAATCCTGAAACACACAGGGAGCCAGTAAAGTGAAGCCAGAATGGGGGAGATGTGTTCACGATGACGTGTACCAGTTAAAAGACGAGCTGCCACATTCTGAACAAGCTGCAGCCAAAACAGTCTCGTAAAGTGCATTACAATTATCGAGACGTGTGGTTATAAAAGCATGCATTACCTTTTCAAAATCATTAACAGATTAAAAGGACTTAACCCTGGATAAAAGCCACAGTTGGAAAAATCTGGATTTCACAACTGAGTCACAACTGTTTATTTGTCTATTTTAAAATCTACACAGAGAAAACACAGCAGCAACATACTAAATAACTAAATAGATTTGATCAGATTTAATTTTTCCATTTAGAGAAAATGTTGCGATTCCAACAGTGACAGTGAGGTGAAACAGTAGATAACCTCCACATTTCAAAAGCATAACAATAACAATATAGCATTAAGATGAACTATTCCTGGTGGTGTGACAGTGAGTCAGCTGTGAAGCAGCTGGAATTCAGCCATCATTCATGTTGTTATTTACACAGACGTGTCAAAATGTCTTCAGTGGAAAAGGTCCAAAAGCATTACTGGAATGTGTTCACTTCATGTTAATTCAGACATATTATTCATATATTTGTAGCATGTTTTTCATATAGTTATGGTAATTTTGTTTTTTGCAATACTTGTTTTTATTTTTTATTTAAAAAACATTTTTATGTGATCACAATAATCTTGAAAGATACGATAATATGATCCCACCCCATTCTCGTATCTGTTTTCTGCAATAAAACTGTAACAGTAACAACAGTTTTAATGTTTTCATGTTCTCTCTCTCTGTAAGTGGAAGTTTAACAGTTTGGATGATGGCTCTGGTTCTGCTGTCTCTAAGGTAACACAATGACAATTGTGAGTTCAACTGAACTGCTGAGTGAAATTGCCCGTAGGTGTGAGTGTGAGCATGAATGGTTGTCTTTATGCGTCAGCCCTGTGCTGACGGTCTGGCATCCTGTCCAGGTTGTACCCTGCCAGGTAGCCAATCCCAGCTGACACCGGATAGAAACAGTCAAATTTCAAAATGTAGAATTCAAATTCCCCTTCATGTCACTAAAATATTATAATACTAAAAAAACTGTGTCCTCAATGTTCGCTGAAATCCTGGCTGTATAAATTGTTCCGACTTCCCTCAAAGTGGTTTTCTTGTTTTGTGTCCTGTCTGTTCATCTTCATGAACCAAGCTCTTTTTCTTTGTATTATCTAAATTATTGTATGGTATTTTATTGTTCTGGCACATATTCTTATGTTGTTGTTATCCCATTCAGGGTCTCAGGGGGGCTGGAGCTGATTGAGTGAAGGCGGGGTGCACCCAGAACAGGACACCAGACTATCACAGGGCTGACACATAGAGCCATTCATGCTCACATCCACATCTACGGGACATTTAGAGTCAACAGTTAACCTGCATGTCTTTGGACTGTGGGAGGAAACCGGAGAACCCGGAGAAAACCCACACTAACACGGGGGGAACATGCAAACTCCACACAGAAGAGTCCAGAAGGGGTTTGAACCTGCGACGCTCTTGCTGTGAGGAAGCAGTGCTAACTGCAGCAAAGTCTATTCTAATCTAATTAAAACAGACATAAGATGAAGCAGCTATGCATGGTTGAAGCAGGAAGTACCATGATATTTCCACCAAAAACTGGTCCATAGAAATTCACCACAATGCAGGAGATGAAGTGTTTGACATCACCTCCAGACCACTTATGTGTCCCCCCAAATTTTGAAAAAAGCACTACGCTCTTGATGTTTATAACTCTGCTTAAGAAAAGCCTGAGCCCTCATGATCCGTTTTAAATGTCTTTACAGCCATGTTTCATGCTATAACTGAGGTTTGATTTACTAATGCCATGTTACACTATTAATGCTCCTCCTTTTTGTTCCACCACTGTATTTAGGCTTCAATCCGAAAAGACTATTAATGTCCACAATTAGAGCAGAATAAGTCAGTTGCATTCCTGCGAGCTTGGCTTACCTCAGAGCAAAGGAGGTTTTATTAGTTACGATGGTTGCCGTTGTGTGCCCTTCAGACTGGCACCACCGGTCCTGGCCGGTGTTATCCTCGTCCGTTTGCAGGACACTCGACTTGACAAAGCTTGTGCACACCCCACTCTCACAGGTGTAGGATGACTGATTTTGACAGTTGCTTTTGCCATTCTGTCTGTGATGAAAGGTCACCTACAGGGTTTGGGAGGAGAGGGAAAAATATTGATACTAAGCACTCAAAGTTTCCTCAGTGAAAGAGAAAACAAGATGAAACAGGACGTCTATGTTCATTAATCTTTTTTTTTTTTTTTGGTCTAAACCGATTGTAAAAATTGCACAAAGTGTTGTCAAGTCAAAAGATATCTATGCCACCCAGGTGTTTCCTTAAGTCAGTAATATTACTGATGCCTTATTCTTACAAAGTTTACTCATGCAGAAAGTTTTTTTTTTTTTCAAACAGCATAACTTGATTATGAACTAAAAATGAGTTAAATCCTTATTGGTAAAGTAAGGCAAGTTTTATTTATATAACAAAATGTATACACATCAGTAATTCAAAGTGCTTTACAGGTGAACAGAAAAGAATCAATCTTCTGGTATACTTCCAATGTTATGATTCATTTTGCTGCTCTATTCATTACTTTTTATGATGAAAATTTAAAGAAGAAAAGAAGAATACCTTAAATGTCCCATGCCTATTCTTCTGTGGAGGCATCAAACTAATACTATTTCCGTAAAAGCTGAGAGTCGTAGAAATCCCCAACAAGGCGAAGAGCAGCAGGAGGACTACACCGGCCTCCATGATGTCTTACAGAATCTGAAAGCGCAAAAGCTTGTTCAGTCAGTTCAATCTCAGAGATGTGAGAGGCGGCTCCCTGAGAATTCACCCAACAGGACTAACCAGATCTGTGCTGGACTATAACTACCCATTATGCTTTTGGGATCTTTAAGTAATCAGCAATGGAAATTGATTCTGTATCCACAGGCATTTATTTGTAGTTGCTTTGTGTCTCTTTGCAGCTGTTTTGCATCTTTTTGTAGTTGTTTTGGTGTCTTTGTAGTCATTTTATGTTTCTTTGAGGTCATTTTGGGTCTAGTCCTGGTTGGTACACCTCTCTTTGAGAGGCATTTTGTAGGTGAAAACCAGGGTGCCCTGACACTTTGGGCCCCCTCCCCTGGGCCTAGTAAGCCTATTCAGCAATCCATCCACGGCTGTATAGGGCTTTAAAATCACTCAATGCTTTATTCACCATTTATTTTCTCCTGCCATGATTGAATGGATGGACATTATTTGAAATGATGTAGTCGACCCCAAGAGACTTATTCCCTCAACTAAAACAAGCTTTAGCGTCACTGTCAGTCCAAAGACTGATCAGCTTTCAGCTTATAGGACTCAAACGAAGGAGATGACAGACCACCGCAACCCCAAATCAAAGGCCAAATCAAAATGAATGCCCCCATCTCTGCCTCCCTACCACAAACACGCTAAAATGTCCTCATCAATAAATATAAGGTAAGGACAAATCTTCAAAAATTAATTTAATTTGACTGCTCACCTGTGCAACATTAACATCATCTTCTCTCATTGAGGCTGATGCGACTGCCTATCCAAGACAGCCAGAACACAGCAGAAATAAGGATGAGTTGATACAGTCTTTTTAAGCTCAAACAAACAGCTTTACATTACATAATGAACACCTACATAGCCATAATGCAAGAATTAATATAAAATTAAATGATGGGTATCACAGATTTTAAGCGTCATTTATGTTTCTTTGTCTGTGTTACTTTAACTCCACTTACACGAAAACTTGACTTGAGAAAGGAGTCAGTAGTCTTCTCCCTTTTCCTCGTGTGCATTTTCCTCTCATCTTGTACCACAAAGAGAACAAAAATACTGTATTGAACAATGTCAACAATATCACTTACACCAGCACATACCATAAGGATGGCTAACGTTGGTCTGCTACAGATGTACAGCTAAATAATGTCAGCTACAGTGGTGGAATGTAACATTATACTGTATTTAAGTACAAATTAAAAGTATTTGTACTTTACTTTAGGATTTCTGATGCAATGTTATACTTCTATGCCACTCAACAACATCCGAGGTAAATGTTGCACAATCACCTCTACTCCAGACAGATTACAGTCTTTCATCACTTTCCTGTCCAATGATAACCTTGTGGAGAAATTTCTCCTTCTTAAATTAAATTAACTATTTCAAACCTTCTTAGATCAGCTGGAAAATACACCGAAACAAAGCTGAACAGTATATAAAGTAGTTAAAACTGGCCTGACCTTAAACATGTACAGCAGTAAAATTCAACATACACATTAATGCAGCAAACTTGAATACTTTAAGTACATTTTACTGGCAGTACTTACATACTTTTACTCAATTAAAGTTTGAATGCAGGGCTTTAACTAGTAGTGGAGAGGAGTATTTTCAAGTTGTGACGTTAGTACTGTGTCTGAATCCTTTTTTCACCACAGGTCAGCTAACATTAAGCTAGGTAGCACAACAATAACAACATATTTCACTGTATATAATGTTAGCTGAGACATCACATAACAGGTCAGCTAACATTACGCTAGCTAGCACAACAATAACAACATATTTCACTGTATATAATGTTAGCTGAGACATCACATAACAGGTCAGCTAACATTAAGCTAGCTAGCACAACAATAAAAACATATTTCACTGTATAAGGTTAGCTGAGAAATCAAATAACAGGTCAGCTAACATTAAGCTAGCTAGCACAACCATATATTTCATTGTATATACTGTTAGCTGAAAAATCACATAGCCGGCCAGCTAACATTACGCTAGCTAGCACAACAACAGTATATTTCATTGTATATAATGTTAGCTGAAACATCACATAGCGGGCCAGCTAACATTACGCTAGCTAGCACAACAACAGTATATTTCATTGTATATAATGTTAGCTGAAACATCACATAGCGGGCCAGCTAACATTACGCTAGCTAGCACAACAACAGTATATTTCATTGTATATAATGTTAGCTGAAACATCACATAGCGGGCCAGCTAACATTACGCTAGCTAGCACAACAACAGTATATTTCATTGTATATAATGTTAGCTGAAACATCACATAGCGGGCCAGCTAACATTACGCTAGCTAGCACAACAACAGTATATTTCATTGTATATAATGTTAGCTGAAACATCACATAGCGGGCCAGCTAACATTACGCTAGCTAGCACAACAACAGTATATTTCATTGTATATAATGTTAGCTGAAACATCACATAGCGGGCCAGCTAACATTACGCTAGCTAGCACAACAGCATATTTCATTGTATATAATGTTAGCTGAAAATCACATAAAAGGTCAGTTAACATTAAGCTAGCTAGCACAACAGCATATTTCATTGTATATAATGTTAGCTGAAAATCACATAAAAGGTCAGTTAACATTAAGCTAGCTAGCACAACAGCATATTTCATTGTATATAATGCATATTTCACTCTATGTAATGTTAGCTGAGACCGCACATAGCGAGGGTCAGCTTCCTACAGATAGGAAGTTATATACATGATATGTGTGATGTTCAAGTGGTTGAGTCGTGAAGAACACTGCTGTTAAAATTAACTTCACTGTCTGAGTCTAGAAGCCACAGAGGCTAATGGTTTAGCGAGCTAGCTAGTGGGGAACCTAATGCAGGAAATACAAAGACATAATGACAGAGGAGAAAAATGAGGTCGTTAAGAATATCAACATTTTCCTCAGACATATTATAAAATGACCAAGAAAAACAATATATGACTAAATTACAATATACTGTCCAATATTAACTTACTGTGCACCAATAAATGAACTTCCGTGGGCTCCACCATTTCTCATGGTGCCAACAAACACGTCACAAGTTGTGACCTTGGAGCCTTCAGAAACTTTCCACTTGGGTGAATATGGCATGAGGGGGGTCGATCATATGGACCCAACTTGTAAACACAGTAAACACCACCACATTTGAAGGGGCCATTAGAAAAGTTAAGACAACAAGGTATCTCAAAAGGTCCTAAAGACTACAGCTTCTGGCTGACAACTACCTGCTGAAAATGAGGTCTGTATCAATCCCTTAAAGAAAGGGATATTACACCCTAACTGGCCAAGAGGGGAAACGCACCAAGCTGCTCCCAGTTCTTCATTAGGAGCCTGCAGGTGATCTGAATAACCTCCAATCACCGCAGGGTGATTGAGACATTTATATAAAATGAACTGAGGAGAAGAGAAATCACTAAAAGACACCAAAGAATCACAGACTACTACAAAGTTAAAGTATCAAAACCTAAATTAAAAATGCTCTGTACAAGGCAAAGTGTGTTTAAAATGTTTCTGTACAAAAAGCATGAAAGTATTATTAACAAAATGAGTTGAAGAATGCATTATACAGGCAGAGAGACCCATGTCAGTGTATATTATACATTTAGTAAATTACTACTGATGTATGTGCAAACAGTTTGGAGGCTGAGCTAGCTTCTTTTATGTTAAATTTTAAATAACTAACAATAGCTGTGAAATAAATGCAGTGGGGTAAAAAGTAATATTTGCCTCTTAAATGTAGGGAAGTAGAAGTACTGGAAAATTGTGCCTGAGTAAATTAACTTCATGCCACCAAAAAAATATGTATGAACTGTTAAATGACTTCAGAGATTAACATCTTTTAAATCACTTCTCAAAATTAAAAAAAAAATGACTTTTTTGTTAATGCAAGCACCTCATTTATTTTCCAGACTACATTTCCCTCCGAGGATTAATAAAGGTTCATCTTATCTTATCTTATCTTATCTTATCTTATCTTATCTTATCTTACTTTTGGTTTTACTATTTCGGCTTTTTATTTCTGTTTCAACCATATAAAGCATTTAGTTTTGAAAGGTGCTATATAAATATTTTTTTCTTTAATTCTAGTTTTTAAAAATGATTTATTTTATTATGAATTAATTAAAGGCCTTGAACATCTGTATTCTCAATCATCTTCTAACTATGGGTGATGTGGGTCCTCCAAAAACACTCTTTTTTTGTCAAAGTTAGAGCAATTGTTATGTCACCGTGACAGGTTTGGTGCATTGTGATGACACTGGGTTGTGTACTCAACTGTTGCATACGGGGAGCTGTTAACGTCAGTCATACTTGACTAAACCACTCCTACCTGGCATTTTAACTGTCATGCTGCTGTGAAATAATACCTGACAAGGTTGTCCTCTGGTCTTTATCTTTAATTGATGCTTGGGCATTTCCGGCACGGAAATATTCTCACAGTAAAGGTGTTTTTTATTACCTTGGCCTAGTACAGGTGTTGCTGGAGTTTTGACTCCTACAGATTGTTACCTCCGCCAAGGAGGTTATGTTTTTGCCGGCGTTTATCTGTCTGTTTGTTTGTTTGTCTCTGTTCAAGATAACTCAAAAACTTATGGACGGATTTTGATGAAATTTTCAGGGTGTGTCGAAAATGTGAAAAGGAAGAACTGGTTTAATTTTGGGGGTGATCCGGAAGATGCCGCCCCAATTTAACAGTGATATTCGGTGTTATAGATAAATACTTAAATTGTCCTCTCTGTTAAATAATTGATCTGCTAGTTTAATAGGAAAAAACAATGGATTGGTCTTACAATATCCTTATCCAATGTATCCCATATAAAATATGTAAGAGGCGAGAAATAATGCTTAGTAATGAAAACAACTTCAGTGGGATTTTGCCACTAAGGTTAGATAGAGAGGGATGATGTTCCAGATGAAGGCGATGAAGCTCTTTCTCAGAAGCAGAATCAGGTTTATTTTGCCAGGTATACACATACATAAGTACATGTAATTTGACTTTTGACTTTTATGCAGCTCTCTCAGTGTACTTAGACAACATAGAAATAACAGCTAGGAACAACAATGACCAACAATAGAATGAGAATATAATAATAGAAATAAAAATAAAATTTCTATATACAAGTCTGGATGGAAATACATAGGTTAGATGGTAATGTGCAGCATGTACATGTGGATATGTTGATATAATGTATGTACAGTGAGTAAGATTTATATTTACAGTGACAGATATGTGTATATGTAGACTACATAAAGTGACAGATGATATGTGCATATTACAAAAAAATGTGCATTAAAGACTTAATTATAATCTAAAAATATGCAAGAAATGTGCATTAAAGATAGTACATTCTGATCTAAAAATTGCATTAAAGACTGTAAATTATAACCTACAATACTACAAAAAAAGTATAGTAAAGACTAAATCTATAGACAGTTGCAAATATTTGGTGTTAGAGGGTTATTGGCTGTGTATGACTGATTAAGTGTTCATCAGAGTGATGGTCTGAGGGAAGAGTGAAGGCCTTAAAATGAAGGTCATTAAGAGGAGTTCAGAAATGTTAGTCCACAGTTTTCCTGGTAATTCATATTGACTAACCTCACTAATCTTGCTCTTTGGTTCATTTAAGGGCTTAATGCCAATTGGTTGATCAGCAGAAAAGTGTCAGCCAGTAACTATCACATTTAATAGATATGATTGTAGAAGTAAAAAAGTGGAGAAAACTGTGTTAACAAGACAAATTATTTGTATAGTTTCTGCCTCAACCACACATTTAGTTTTAGTCCTGTAATATTCTTGCACCTGCTGATTTCTGCCCATCTGTATTTGCACATTTACTACTTCAATTATTTTTTACAGAACAAAACATTGTAACTTGCACACTTTGCTAATGTACAGTATATAGCATGTTATTGCACAGTTTGCTAATGTACTGTATATTGTATGTTATTGCACACTTAATAAAGTATATATGGATTTATTCTATGTTAATAATTTAGACATTTTGATGCTAGTTGTAGTAGTCGAGTCTGTCTATCTATCTATCTATCTATCTACCTACCTACGCACTTCGCGTTTGTTAAATTTGGAACCGACAGGGCTCCGTAGTGACGTCTGCATATGGAACTTGTCAGAGTGGCAAGATGGCTACGGAACCAAATAAGACTGAGATCCTAACCATTTTCAAAAGATTAAGATCTGTCCCTACAAACAAGGTAACCGAATAAGACGCCGCCGTTGTTCGTGTACCATCCTGTCTGTGTGTCTCGTGTTGGCAGTTTGTCGGTTGGCTTCATCCGGTCCGATCAGAGAGGCGCTGAGCGGCTGGCTAACTGTTTTCTAGCACCTAGCTAGGCCCGGCTAACGGGAGCTAACGGATGCTAGCCTGCCGGTGAAGCAGTCAAACATAAAGGCCACGTATACGATTTGTGTAAGCTGAGAGGAAGCTAACCGCTGAATGTACATAACTTTTAGGGAATGAATAAGCTAACTGATCAGACAAAACTCAGGATGTACGTAAAAAATACGGCTCGCAGTCTAGTAACGCTGTTCACGTTATAACGTTACATTTGAAGTCGTAACGCTTGATAGTATTCAACCATATGCTGTCCAGTCCTAGCATTGTGTGATGTAATAGATATAGTAATTACATGCTAATTAGTAGACTTGCATGTCAGCCAAATGTTCAGTTTAAATATATATATATATATATATATATATATATATATATATATATATATATAACCAAAAGCGTAAGCACTTGTACTTTACTTGATTATTTCCACTATATGTGACTTTATTACATCTCAGAGGGAGATATACTACTCTTACTTGTACTTTTACTCCACAATGTTTGTCTGACAGCTTTGTCTCACTTTTCAGATTAAGATTTTTATATCTCCAGATGTGTTGTTTTTGAATTTGAATGTATCTGTAATAATCTGAAGAATGAAGTGTTCATTTACGGGTTGAGGAAAAAGTCATAATTCCAGTCACTATTTCAGCCGTGTAATTATCATTCACATTGTTTGTCAGGTACGCATAGCTCGTGAAATGTGTGTGCTGTTTCTTTTCAGGTTTGTTTTGACTGTGCTGCTAAAAACCCCAGCTGGGCAAGTATTCCATATGGTGTGTTTTTATGCATTGACTGCTCTGGCATCCACCGCTCCCTGGGCGTGCATCTCAGCTTCATCAGGTAAGGCTCAGTGTAACTCAACAATGACCATGCCCCACATGGTAATGTTTGTCGTGATGGTGCATACTTCTCTGACAGTTTTACTGAGCGGTTGAACTGTCTGAAAGAGAAGCATGAATGGCATTTAAACTGTCTTATGCCGCGTAGCAAATATTTTTGTCTGACTGCAAATTGTGAATGATTCAAAGGGTTCTTCCACACCTAACCTGTTTGGCTCACTCAAAACAAACTCTGATTGTATGGTTTGTTTGGGCTGGTATGAAAGCTGTCAGTCGAACCCTGGTGTGCTAAACATCTGAACTGAGACCACCTGAAAAGGTGTTTGTTTGTGGTGTGAAGTCAAACAAACCAACCTTGGGATTTTATGATGGCTGATATGTAATTTCAGCATGATTTCAAAAGCTAAACTGCAAATATATCCATCTGCTGATTGTGAAATCTCATCGGGAATTGATCTTGTAATTCTGTACAGGGCTATTTATGCAAATCAACATATATGTATGTCAGCACAGGTATTTTTCCTGATTAATATGTCAAAACTAAGCCCAGAATCATTACTGTACAAGATCCTTTCATCCTGTCTCATCATTATTCATAACATATGGATATTTTGCAGTTTAGTAATACTAATGATGCTTAGAATTGGTTATTTCTCCGTCAGCTCTTTGTGACGCCAAAGAACATAAATAAACACATCAGAAGTATTAAAGTGCTGAATAAACTTCTGTCAGTCACTGCAATTTGATTTCCCCACGTGGGTCCTGATGATGCAGAGTGACAATCACCAGTTACCTGCCAGTCTGTATAACTTCATGTTTACTCCTCTGGTTCGTTTGTAAACAGTCAGTGTACCGGACCAGAACTCAGCCTTGGTCCAGAAAAAATCATCCCAATCGGGTCAGAAGATGCCACAGATACATTTGGTGATATTGGCAGTAATCCTGCTTAGGTGTTCCTGCCAAACAAATTGTTGTTGACTTTATTTAGCATTTCTCTTTAGCTCAGATGTTAAGTAAACGTCAGACTTCTGTAGTCCTGTCCTGCTCATGTTAACCTGTCGTTTACCTGTGGCCATCTCAACCTATACCCATGCAGGCCGCCTGCATTTTGGATCACTTCCTGTAATTCTTCTCACCATAATCAAACCACACTTAAAAGCCGGCTTTGTCAAATATGGTTGTTTTGGTCACACCAGAGTACGATTACTGTGTTCACAGCTGCCGAAACAAACAGTACCAGAGTTTGATAAAACAGACTAAAAGTTGGCTTGTGAAAGCACCCCCAGTAACCTGTAGTACCATGATCAGGTGCACTGGTCATACTGAAGTGCTGATTTTTCCATTTTCTTCCCTTTTTACCTCAGGTCCACTGAGTTAGACTCCAACTGGAACTGGTTTCAGCTTAGATGTATGCAGGTTGGAGGCAATGCCAATGCGGTATGTGAGACAGAGGTTAAGCATGAATTAAAGTTAATTAGTAACAAGATATTTCATGTTAATGACACATGTTGTAATGTAATAGTTATTGTTGGACTGAGTTCTGTGGTTTATTCATATGACGCAATAACTACCTTCCTTCTCTGTCTGTAGACGGCATTCTTCCGCCAGCACGGCTGTTCCACAAACGACACCAATGCCAAGTATAATAGTCGTGCAGCTCAGTTGTACAGGGAGAAGATTCGCCAACAAGCAAATGCTGCATTGTCCAAATATGGCACAGATGTGAGTATCAACGAAGTGGAAACTGTTTGGGGATGAGTATTACTTTGTAGATTAATCAGGACAGATTTTCATCTCATTGTAGGACATGTTTTCAGACTGCCTGGATTTGATGATAAAGCTATAGTGCACTTTCCTTTTTGCAACAAAACATCATAAAACTGTGCTTTCAGCTTTTATTTCATGGCAGTGAAAGACGCACTGCATCCTTCAGTGCTTTCTGCTGTAATTTATTTAAATTTAGCCTGTTTTAAACTTGCAGGAGTACAACGTCATCTGACAGAACATGCTCAACTTTATTAGTCCTAACAACAAGTTAGTTTAGTGAAAACAGTTTCAGCCAATCAATGAATCCTCACTACTTACCAGAACATTGAGTACAATCTGCATATTAAGATGCCTGTTTCACACCCAAACATCCTATTCCCTCTCATCCTCTCTGTACCTGTCATATAAAACAAAAAGCCTGAAATAATCTAAAGAAATAACAGGAACACATACAGTGAGCATTAGAAGCAACCAAGGACTGAGCTTTTCTAATCAGGATGTTTCAAATTGAGCAAAATATTTACAGTTATTATGTGATATGTTTCTCAATACTGATCTGACTTCAGGTCTGTTGGCTAAGAGCTGCACACAACTACTTAATTAAGTGGTTGAATAACTAGTTTTTGAACCTCTAATGTAATCAGACAGTCAAAATAATAAGAAATTAAGCGGTGTCCTGTGAAACATTGACAGATTACATAAGAGAGCGATTATCAGTGTCCGAGCCATGTTGGTAGATCTAGTTCAGAGTCCACAAGCCGTGAACTAATCACATACTGTACATGATGATCATATTTCAGGCAATATGCCAAAAAAATGTAAACCTGCTGTGTGACCATAGTTAGTGGATTATCTGAGCATCTCTCAGTTTAAGAAACTCTTTGTCTGCTTGTTGCAGCTCTGGATCGACTCTTCAGCCGGAGGCACTCCTGCAGCTCCTGAGAAGAAAGAGGCAGACTTTTTTGCCGAACATACACAGGTTTGTTTTGTTTTTTTGCGAAATCCTTGCATGCTGCTATCTTTAATACAAAAGTTTATGATAAAACATTAGCCACATACATTTTTCTCTACATGGAACAGGAATATCTGTGTTTTATTATTTTAGTAATAGTGGATATCTGGAGGTTGATGTAAATGTTTGGTATATTTTGACCAATTAGTTTTTTAATATAAATACACTATATAAAAAACATGAAAAGGATATCTTTTTATTTGATAATCAAACAGTTAATTTAAATAAAACGGTAAATGTGAACCTGGGAATTTCAGTTGGTATCAATAAAGATAAACAACAGCATAAATGAAACTGAAATATGTTTAAAGTTGAGACAAGTAGGCCTCAAACATATAAAAGGGTTGCCAGTAAAATGATGAAAAATGAGAAATATAACCTATTATAGAGGCATGTAATCACCATTAAATGAAACAGTGTGTGCATGTTGCTGTAAGGCATTATCTTATTATGATCAGCTGTTATATACATCATTACTGATATATCTGGGATAAGCTAAAATAAAGGTTCACCGTTTTGGTCAGAGCAAATGTTTGATGTTGGATTTGTGTTGAGGAACATTGCTGGGTCTAAAATATATACTTGTATATAATGGCTTGGATTTGTTTTTGGTATTTTCAGCCCAGTAGTGACTGGAACATGGCGCCGTCCTCCGAGCCAGAGCAGAATGGAGGCGCTGTCACCTCCCAGCTGACGGACACAACGGCTAAAGGCCAGGAGGACAACCGTTAGTAAAACAAACCTCTATTATGTTACCTAGTTTTCCCTCGGCTGATTTTACACACAAAAGGCAATTTACCCATCATGAAGAGCACTGCTCAGCCTGTGGAAACAGTTCTTTAACATCTTTTGTGGCTCTGGGGAGTCTGAGAAACCCTGAAGACGTCATCATTGGGGTTTCTCAAACTCTAGGTAGCTCCATCCTTTTATCATGGCCAGGCAGCAGAGAAACTGTGTTACAGTTGTGCTCATAGTTTACATACCCGGGCAGTATTTATGATTTCTTGGCCATTTTTCAGAGAATATGAATAATAACACTCATGTTTAGTTGTTGGGTGAAGCCATTTACTGTCAAACAACTGTGTTTACTCTTTTTAAATCATAATGACGACAGAAACTTCCCAAATGACCCCGATGAAAAGTTTACATCCCCTGGGGATTTTGGCCTGATAACATGCACGCAAGCTGACACAAAAAGGTTTGAATGGCAGTTAAAGGTAACCATCCTCACCAACTGAGAGCGCCAATCAGCAGTGTTCAAACTCTGATTAAGAAGCAGAAAGTGAGGGATTTGGGAAGTTTCTGTTGTCATCGTGATTTAAAAAGAGTAAACACAGTTGTTTGACAATAAATGGCTTCACCCAGCCACTAACCATGATTGGAAAAAAGTTTTTGTGTTATCATTCATATTCTCTGAAAAATGGCCAAGAAATCATAAATTCTGCCAGCGTATGTAAACTATGAGCACAACTGTATAAATAAGGTTAAACGATATGATAAATGTGTGATTGGGTACATTTCTATCCTCTCCAGATGGCTCTCAACATGGCAAAGGCTGAGCTGGCAGCTTATGGCTAACAGTGCTAATGCTGTAAACAGTAGAAACAATGGCAAGAATGCTGACCGAGCTAACAATGTTAACCTGGGAGGGGACTGCGCAGTGCAGAGCGGCGGCTGTGAGCTAGCCAGTGGTTCATGCTAACATACGCTAACATGCGTGAACATGCACTAAATGCACGCCCAGCTGGCCTGGCGATGTCAACACAGCACAGAGAAGCTCTGATTACAACACGCAGAGGAAGAAACTCTAGACATTACTCCTCTATATCCATACATAGACAATAGTTGTTTGATGCTGTGTTAATTCTTTGTATATCATATAGAGTACCTTTTAAAAAGCTCTAGCTTTCAAAGTATACTAAATAAACAAACTCACAAAATGTCAGAAAAGGTAACTGGCTTAATTGTTTCATCATAAAACACATTTCATTCAAACTGAACAGAAGCAAGAAAAAAAACTCACCAAAACCATCTTGGTCAGTCTTTCCACAACAACAACCACCACCACCAACTCCGGTCTGGTCAAAATGAACCCTTAATTCACGGAGTTAGATGTAAAATATGCCAGCTCTTAATGCTGGTTTTCCGTGCTGTGTAGACCATTAAATTAGCAAAAATCGCCCCAAATAACAACTCGCGATGTAGTCAGTCAATCACCAGTGGTAGTGTATTCGTCCAGTTGCCCAACCCTAGTTACAAACTGGGGGTGTTGTGTTTGAAACTTACTAGGCAGGTGGGGTCTAATGGAAAAAAACAGTATTGAGCTGCACTAGGGCTAATGTAGGTGACTTATACCAGGGACAAAAAAGTCATGATGTCTCAGCCTCTGTTGCTTCAAATTTGACCTTTTTTTCAAATCGGCCTCCACGGTCTGCTGTATTTATTGGGATGTGATTGAAACAGAAGCATCAGCTGGAGGTGAATTTAGATTATTCAACAATAAAATGAATGTTTTGTTGTGTTGCATTTGTAGAGCCGGAGGACGGACCCAGCATCGACGGTCTGAGCACGTCACCCAAAGCCTCCATCGGTGAGTCTGTTAGCCTGATTCAGCCTCTGGGATGAAGTCCCAGCACAGCCCTGCTCTTATATAACTCCAGGACTGTCCTCTGTGATTTCCCTTCTCATGTTTGACGTTCTGTGCTTATTTGGAGAGCACATACTTGTCTCAGTCTTGTTCTACAGCTTTTATAGCTTTATCTGAGTCTGAATCTATACAAACATAAATATGTACTATATCTCTCTTTTTACTACTACTACTTACCTGGGGGGGGAAAAACCATGATAAAGAAGGGGGTTCACCCGGGGGGGGGTATATTCATTCCCCCCGGGGAGGGCTCACCTCTGAAATCCCCAAAAAGGGGGAAATCTCGCATAAATTATTTTTGGGGGGGGGGGCTTTCTTCCTCCCCCCTTTTTTTTTTTTTTTTTTTAATTTTCCCCTCTGGGGGATAAAAAAAAAAATAATATATTTTATTTTCTTTATTTCCCAGGGATTGTTCTTATTATCAGTGAATCTGCTGATAATTTTCCCAGTTAATAATAATTAAACTTAAATCATATAGCATATTTCATACAAACAGATGCTGTACAATGTGCTTCACCAAAGGTGAAAAGAAAAATATAAAAGACAGGAGCTATTAAAATAGTTGCTATTTACTATTCTGCTGACTCACTGATTCATTAATTGATTATTTATAATCCTCAACATGTCATCAGCAGTATCAGTGACACAAATCCAACCAGCGGTGTATTTAACAGTCTAATTTGGGCTCAGACCTTGTTGATACTGAGCGTTATTCTCATGTTAAATCAGCTTCTTCTGTGTTTTGGATCATGGTTGTGGTGATGGGTTTGTCCTGTCGTGTAGAGGACGCCATGCGTTTGTCAGCACATGAAGGATGGACACCTAAAGGTGATTAGCTGCTGTTTGCGCTGGCTGGTTTCTTATACCTAAGACGCATGGTTGTGTTGCTTGATTTACGGTGACATCTCTCCAGCCACCTCCCATTCTCGCCTTTTTACTGATCACCAATAGAAATAGCTCGCTGAGGACAGCCTGTGATAGTTGTGTTTATTTATTGTTCTATTTCCTGGTGAGCGCCTGTTGTAAAGAAGTTGCTCTTTGTCAAGACGAAGCTTGTCAGAAATTGTTAATTAATTAAGCTGCTGCATTGTGTAAAAAGAGAACAGTCATTGCCAAGCTTACATTCCTCCAGGTTATTAGCATCTTGCTGCGAACTTTTCAGATGCAACACGTTGCATTGTGACGCCATCACAGAGGGAACACTCTAAAGATAGTCACAGTACTGTCTGAATGGATAGTTTCACGTAACGTCTATTTTTAGTTCCTACTTACTTTCTTCATGCTGAAAATATGTCTGCAAACTGGCTGACTAACATTACGCTGAGAGAAGCTTTCTGGTAGACTCGGTGAAACCCAGGTGAAAAGACCTGTTTTAATTGCTGTGGTGCGCTGGCTTACATGTCCTTCACTGTTCACAGCAGTTTGGGAATTACAGTAACAATAAAAGCAACATTGCGTTTTCTTTTATGATATTAGCTTGTTTTTCTGAGCTGGTGTGTTTTTCTTGCTTTGATTTCCGGTTGTTTTTTAAGACTTAAAAATGAAACCATCTTACAGTGTTTTATTACAGATCACCTCTTGTGTTCCAGATGTGAAGCCTTCCATCATTGGAAAGAAGAAGCCCATGGCTGCCAAAAAAGGGGTGAGTCGCATTTTCACAAACCTGGTGTTTAAGAAGCTGCAAGCTGTCAGTGCCGGGGATGCACTGTAAATTTTGAAGAGGACCTATAATGCTTATTTTCAGGTCCATAATCTAGAACATGTTTACATGCTTTAATGGTCAAAGAACGCTTTACTTTTCTCATACCGGCTTGGTCGTTGGCCCACTGTTGTGATTGTTCAACTGAACCAAACTCTTTGGACTCCGCTCCAGCTCCGCTCTAGCTAGCTTTGTTTGACGGCGTGGCAAACTAGCCGCTAGGCAGGTATTATGCAAATATGTTACTTAGTGACGTCACCACGTTACGGACCGGGAGAGAAATTCCCTTTGGCTGGACTTTGGGATTTGTAACTTCTTCTAACTTAGAACCCACTAAAGGAAAGGGGAAAAGCACCAAAGGGCCTCTTTAGTATGTAACCTTGACAGTCACTTGGGACTAATCTGTGTACCACATTTCCTGCTAATGCAGCTCGGTGCAAAGAAAGGTCTCGGTGCCCAGAAGGTGAGCAGTAAGAGTTTCTCTGAGGTGGAGAAGCAGGCGCAAGTGGCCGAGAAGATGAGAGAGGAGCAGGCTGCTGAGGCCAAGAAACAAGCCGAGGAGTCCATGTAAGGAACATTAGGATTAGATAATTAAGATATTAAGACATTAAGATAATTAAATTTTTTTTTTTTCCATTTTACGATCCATTTTCAAAGTAAGAGATAAAACACTTTGCTGTGCTCCAGCATAACTCGATCTGGCTTTTGCAGCGTGGCCTCAATGCGTCTGGCTTACAAAGAGCTGGAGATCGACAGGAAGATGGAGGAAAAGAAGATTCAGACCCTGGAGGGCAAGAAAAGAGAGCAGGCTGAGAGACTGGGCATGGGCTTCGGCAACAGGAGGTAACATCACCAGATGAGCGCCTGATTATTGTTTCTCTGCAGATGGCCAACTATTGTTATTAGCAGCAGGAACACTGGCGTGATGGAATATCATCACTGAAGCGTTTGATGCCTCTCTGAATGTGTTTGTCCTGTTTCAGCGCTGTGTCTCACTCGGTGATGTCAGAGATGCAGGTGATCGAACAGGAGACCCCTGTGGGAGCCAAGTCCTCCTCTCGCTCCAAACTGGACATGTTTGATGAGCCAGGTTTCACCTCTGGACCCCCAAAGTGTGTATGACACTTCTCAAAGGATGCTTGCTCACTTCAGTTTGAATCAGTCAGCCTGCGTGTCCCCGAGCAGCAGGGACTCCATTAATAATAATCCACTATGTTTGGTGTTTCAGGTATAAGGACAACCCGTTTACAGTGGGAGACAGTTTTGGATCAAGGTGGGACACTGAGGGAGGAACTGCCTCCTTCACCACCTCCTGGGCTCTGGAGAAAGAGGACCCCAAAGAGGAGGTCACCATCTCTAGTATTCAGCCAATCGGAGAGAGGTATATCTCCCTTGCATGCTCACTCTGTCTTTTGTGTTATAATAATAAAACCTAAAGCAGTCGTGTCCACTGCAGCTCTGATGTGTGGTCTTGTGTTTAATCCAGACTTCCCAGCAGAAGAAAGGCCGACGTATCGGCTCCGGTGTCCGAGTCGAGCGAGGCCCGACAGAAGTTTGCAAATGCAAAGGCGATCTCCTCGGACATGTTCTTTGGTCGGGAGAGCAGTGCAGAGGTGAGAAACCTTGACTGTGTTTAAGTTTACAGTAAACTCTAGTAGCACTTCAAGCATACATTCAAGAGAGAGAGATTCAATAGAATAACTCCTCCAGAAAGAGTTGTGTGCTAATCATTTGTACTGTTATTACCCTGGGGCTGACTTGTGTTTATTCTTCTCTCAGTATGATGCGAAGACCAGACTGGAGACCATGTCTGGAAGCACCTCCATCAGTTCAGCTGACCTGTTTGGGGAGGGCAGTGACCATAAAGGTAAGTAAGACCTGTTTGTTTGTGTATGTGCTGTTATTATCTTTTATTTTTCTTAGTGTGAGAAAATCCCCTGAAAAGACCTGCTAAGTTCCTACTGGAGACATAAATCTCTATATATTTGTGAGTAGTTTCATATTTTAAAAAGGCTCAAACAGTCACTGTAGCTTTTATCAAAAAACAGGGGGAAGTAGTGCATTAGTTGGGCACTATTTTCAGCGGCAGATTTATCCACATGTGGTGCTTAAGTGAGTGTTAGTGTCAGCATGACGGTGTGTGTGGGATTGAGTCACAATAAACTACAGTGTGTTGATGGTGATGAAGGAACATGTCAGTGACACAGTGAGGCTCACTGATCTGTTTTTAATGGAGCTCTGAGGAAGATCTGTGATCCACATGGCCTGATATCTGATATCACAGCCTGTGGTTTTAATGTGTTTGGCTCCCTTATCATTCAACCTCCCCAGATTCAAGTTTAAGTGTTTTGTCATTGATTCCCGTCATATATTCTCTATCAAACCGTATTTCTTAAAATAGTTCATATATTGCTAAAACTGAAATTTTAAATTGCCCTCTCACTCAACATGCTGAATGCTGAAACAAACCGCATGTATGGCATTGATTTAAATATGTGTGACACTAAACGTGCACTGCGTCCTTGCAGGGAGGGCACCAGGCTTCGACAGCGTGCTGCCCTCCGGCCCGGACATCGCACAGTTCAAACAAGGAGTAAAGACTGTCGCAGGCAAGATGGCTGTCCTGGCCAATGGTGTCATGAATACAATCCAGGTGAGACATCAGTAGAGTCACCAACATCCTTAAAGGGATAGCCCGGGTGTTTTTTAAGTGGGCTTGTATGAAGTACTCCATAGTTGGTGTATTACCTACAGTAGATGGAGTTTGGAGAAACAGGACAGGTGTACCAGGACAGGAGGAAAGTAATGTACTGCGCTGGACGGGGGGATTTTAGACACCTGAAATAATCTATAACAGTTTATTGTATGCTGTGAAGTATTATCACTGCTTATCTCACTGTCAGACAGACGGGGAAATGAAGCCGTTAGGCATGCTCGCTTCACAGCCACCAGACTCCATTGACAAAAACAGTAATTTTACTTCACAGAACACAGGGGCTGCTGGACTATCACTGCCTCCATCGGTTACTTTGTTGTGTTATTGTGTGACTTCAGGCATCCTGACTGTCATATACTATACATCATACACTTAAAAACATCCAAACTATCCCTTTAAGTTGAGCTGTTTGACATTGTAGAAACTGGGGAAATGATTCAACATCTTCATTAGCTTCTACGCAAATGTTTGCTCATTTTTCTGCCTTTTTTTCCTCCTCAGGATCGCTATGGCTCCTACTGATCAGCCCTGAGAGAGCAGCACCAAGTTGTGGGAAGACATACTGACGCCTGTGAAGAGCCAACCAGCCTCCTGACTGACGGGTGCATTTGGGCGGAGTAGATGGACGAGAGAGACTGGATCAGAGAGGATTGCATGGGGAAAATAATCCTTCTCTCCCGTCCTCCTCTAGAGACAATTTTCCAGGAGTGAGACAGTATTTTGTTCTCATTCTCATTAGCAGACTCTTGTTTTATTTTCATAAAGGAAACCATCGAAGGGTGTAGTTTTTCTAAACCAAGAGTTATGTTTCAATTGTTTTGGTCTTAGTTTTCAAAATGATGTCAGAGTTAATTCTACTATATTTTATTCCTTAAACATAAATCAAGTGTTTTTGAATAATTTTATCAAATGCTTGTCTTTTTTTGGTTTTATTGTGATATAAACAGTGCAGTATATCATCTGCCAGCATTAATTTGAGCAAGAATCCACAATGTTTGCATACAGTGTTTGATTCACTGCTGTTCACTTACAGTAGTTTGTCCACAGGTTTTTTTTTTTTTTACATTATTTACAAAAGGCACTGACAGCAGCTGTCTTGACAGTTTCAGATGTTTGTGAGCTTGGAGTTGTGCATTTCTGTCTGGATGAAAGTATATATTGTAAAAACTGTGGCTGCTCGCTGCTACGGTTATTTATCATCTATCTCTTTAAAACTAGTTGATCCCAGTCGTTCATGACCACAGAGACAAGTACCTTGTGTCTTCCAACAAACAGGACAGTGCAGGGGGATTGGAGATTTTAAATTGTTAAATTAAACCCAAACAGCCGTTGTAAAAAAACAGATATTAGATGAGCAGGAAGTGTCATTTAAAGCAGTCGTTCTCGACGTTTTTGGGGCCAGGGACTCCTTAAAGGGGACAGAAATTTCCATAATTGTACATCGATTAAGCACAATGCATACTACCATCTGTACTCTTTGATGCTACTGGAAATAACTGTATCCCAAAACTTTTCAACCTAAATACTTGAATTTGAATCATGTTAAGAAATAATCCTCTTTTAGTCCCACAGCAGTGAAATTTGCATTGTTATTGAATGTTAATACCACTTATATGCCTTTAAACAGAAAAGGATTTTATGCAAAATGAATCTGGACTCAAACTGACAGCATTCGTAACCTACATTTCACGTAATTTGTCTTAAAAGTTTCAGAAAATGAACAGTAGCAAGACTGGCATAGTCCTAATAAATCCAGACATTTAAATGTACCAGTCTAAAGTGGAGTTTGAGCACGCAGTTTTATCATTTCTAGCTGAGCGCCCCGGACTACTGCAGGGCTCTGGACCCCCGTTTGAGAATCACTGATTTAAAGTATGCTGATGTGTCTGTTTAGATACAGACGTCAGGTAGAACATGTGAAGTCCCAGCTCATAAAACAATGATACTGTTTCGACTATGCATCCTCACCTTCGCTGGTTGAATCTCAAATCTGCCTCGATGTACCTCAGCTCTGAAGCTTTTAAACGTCGTCGCTGCCTTTTTTTTTTTTTTTCCTCTCAGCAGTTTAATCTTTTATTTTTAGAACGCTGACAGGCTTCAGGTTACATTTTTATGTTTAGATTCAGACATATTTGGCCAATTAAAAATATTCCTGACATTCACGGTGTAAACGGTTGTGCCCACACAGAGACTAAATGATTTGTCTTTGGGCGAAGGAGCCCTGTAAATATTTCTGTAATGCTGTTCAGCTGCAAATTTTCCAGGGCCAGGTAGCATTCAAGCCTAGTTTGATCTTCTGTGATAAACTCAAACCAACATCTTCAGCGTGGCGTGACAGCTCACATGTATCACACCCTGTCTTTACCCGATTACGATGCAGCTCATCTCCAGCAGTAACTCCCACAGGACCCTCACCTTCACAGTCCCGGCAGACTTGACGTTCAACGAGTCATTGACCTGTCTGAGTAGATGAGATCTGGAAACCTGTTTGTAATGAATGTCATATGATTTTTTTCCTAGCGTGGCCATGCCTGTGTATGTCCCACCCGTGATAAACTCTCCATAAAAAACTAACAAACGTGAACTGAGAGGAGGAAACATTCAACTATTTATTTGTAGGCTACAAAAAGAAACTTATTCAGTATGTTAATAAAGGTTTAAAACTTCTGGCTTGTTTTCGTCATTGACTCCAGCTCACATGCTCAAACCTGTTTTTGCTGTCTCACAAGTTTACATCATGGTTAATCCATTAGCCACTGGTTTTATACAGCTCATTTCTGCATGAAGACTCAACAAGAACTGGAAACTCCATGTCTGCTGGTGGTGATGAGGTCACTCAAGTTTTATGTGCTTCTTCTATGTCATTGCTGCTTGAAGTTTTAAGTGCTGTCCAAAGATTTCTGCCCTGCAGCGAACTGCTGCCACCAGTTTTCCCAGCACGAGGGCAACGGTGGAATGAGATAACATTGCTCACGAAAATACTTGTCCACACGTCATGTACACTGTTGATGCAAATAGCAATGGAATGAATCATGAATAATTCAGAGAATTAAGTTCTTCCACATCTGACACACAAAGAATTAGTCACACCAGTGCTTTTCAGCGTCTGAGACACAGCGATATACCTGTAGGACAACGAAAACTGTTTGCTTTGTTTCTGAAATAGACTTCTGAATCAAGACATGTTACTAAGGTCCTCACTGTCGGTCAGAAGTGGTAATCATCTTCACATCATTTTTATCTGATTTACTGGGCATTATAACAAGTGCCTCTGTCTCTGGACAGTTCATCTCTCGTGTTGCCTCGATGACTTGAAAACATCAAAGATGGGAGCCATTCAGCAGCTTTTATCCCCAGTTGTAGAAGTAGATCTTCTGCCAAGTGGGGAGGTAATCCATCAGAGGGCCTGAACACACAAACAGGAGCAAAACAAGCACCAATGTGTTATGAACTGGGACACATCAGAACGGAAAATAAGATAAGATAATATTTTACTGATCCCCAGAGGGGAAAATCAGGTGTTACAGCAGCACTGATATAAAATAGCAAGTGGTAGAGTGTAAAAAGTAGGAATAGGTAAAAAAAAAAAATAAAAATAAAATAAGACTAAGGTAAATACAAGGTATATACAGCTATTATACAAGTCAAGGTAAAGTGGCAAGTTAAAGTGACAGTTATGATGTGGTGCATATGTAAAGTGCAGTCAAATAAGTGCAAATAATATGCAGTGCATATAACAGTGTAATATGGTATAATAGTGTAATATAATATAAGATATAGTAATAGTATAATATAGCAGTTATATAAATATAATATAGCAGTTATAGTATAGTGCAAGAAAGACAAATTCAGCAGGAAACCGATTGATTGTGTACTCCGGGTAGGGAACGAGTCTTTACTCCAAGTGAAGGAGTTCAAATACCTTGAGGTCTTGTTCACGAGTGAAAGGATGATGAAGCGTGAGATTGGCCAGAGATTCACTTTACCAGTCTTCGTTCCTGCTCTCAACTCTGGTCATGAGGGCTGGGTCATGACCAAAAGAACTAGATCACAGGTACAAGCGGCCAAAATGGGTTTTCTCAGGAGGGTGGCTGGCGTCTCCCTTAGAGATAGGAGGAGAAGCTCAGCCATCCGTGAGGGACTCGAAATAGAGCCGCTGCCCCCTTATGTAGGGCACCTCCCTAGGGAGGTGTTCTAGGCACGGCCAGCTGGGAGGAGGCCCCGGGGAAGACCCAGGACTAGATGGAGAGATTATATCTCTACACTGGCCTGGGGACACCTCGAGATCCCCCAGTCAGAGCTGGTTAATGTGGCCCAGGAAAGGGAAGTTTGGGGTCCCCTGCTGGAGCTGTTGGCCTCACGACCTGACCCCAGATAAGAGGTTGAAGAGGAGTGAGAGTGAGGGAGTGTTTTATCACCCTCCGCTTTGTAATTATTCATTTTAGTGAGCATGTGTTACCTTTTGTTTTCTGACAGCTGTGAACCTACATGTGTAATTACTCTCCTTCAACTATGGTGCTTATGTTCCCAGCACTGTCAATCAAATCAGATGAAACCACGGCCCGACGGAGCAGATTATGAGTTTCTGAGGGTTAAACAGTTCATAAATCATGAGTAAAACTTTGTTTGTTGTTTTCATAGGTCACAAATGTTTCGTGTTGTAGAGAATTAGCATCGAGGAGAAGACTATATTATATATTATGACTACTTACGCGCCACGAGGCCGATTCCTGGAATGTGATCCGCCAGAAGTCTGAGCAGGAAGAGAATCTTTTCTCTGCAGATAAACAATCACAACTATTAAACACAATTCAAGTGCCAACAAAATAACAATAATTGTGCTTTTTCTGCCATTTTACAAATATTTAAAACTGCACTCATCCTTGCAAAATAGTCCCATATTAATGACTAACTGATTGAAAGAAAATGAATCACAGACAATTATAATAATCAATTAAACATTTAGGTCATTTTCTAACTCTCTCTGGTTCCATCTTCTAGGATGTGATGATTTTCTTTGTTTTATATAAGGTAAATTGAATATCTTGGATGTTTACTTGAGAAACAAGCCAACCGTAGACGTCGTCTTGGGCTGATATTTTATAGCTGCACCCCTGACTGGATAGATTATCTCCTCTTGATTAGGGACCAGATTCACTTACTCAGAGTATTTGTCATAGAAGGGTGAACGAAGGAGGTAGTACAGCAGAAGAAATGTTCTCCTCCTCATCTCGGTCCTCTCCCATCGATTTAGAAATGTCGTGTCACTGAGCACAGCGAAGCTACAGGAAGAGGAACACATAACTGTAATGACCTCTCATGCGAGGTGAGTGACATCTTGAACAGATAGCTATCCGTGCTATGTGTTTGTCATAACTCAGTGTTCTCTTGCCAAGTCTGATAAACATCTTAAAATCAGCAAAGCTGCTGAATGACTGATGAGATCTGGCCTCTGATAAAAGCCTAATAACACAGCTAGCAGCTTCTCCAGATATCCCTTTCATTTACTCAGCGCGCTTTATGATGTTCTGGTTCAACAATTTAGAAACTCATTTTTTAAATCTGTGGGACATTCCTGTTGGCCTATGGAGGACTGAACCTGTGAAAATAAAAAATAAATGAATGAATGACACAATAAATAGTCATTAAATATCGTCAAAAATAACATTAAAATGAATGGAGCCATTGATTAATCGATAAAAACTTCATGAATTTATCTTTGTAGTTCCCGTTTAATTACTCTTCTGCTTAGTTTTGTGTTTTCCGTATTTGATTTCTGTATGCCAACATCACTTAGGTTGCAGCGGGTTCAGTATTAACGTAGAGTGAAGTTACTGGTATCATATTAAACTATAAAACCTAAGGAATCATTACCAGCTTATCATGAAGGAGGCTAAATAAGGCTCCTAACTTTAACTACATTTTGACGAGGAAAAACATGCATCGTCATTTTCAAATGATAATCGCAAGCAGTTTGATCAAGTCAGAGTCAACTGTGATTTATAGGTTGTAGCGGCTCAGTTTTAAAGCTACAGTGAAGATATTGGTATCATTTGAGACTAGAAAAGCTGAGGAATTCATTGGTACCAACAACGGTGACCTCTTGACCTCTGACCTCCAGATGTGTGAATGTAAATGGTTCTCTGGGTCCCCACCAGTCTCCCCTTTACAGACATGCCCACTTTATGATAGTCCCAGTCAGTCTGGATCAAGTCCTAGTCAAGTCAGCACTCTGACACACTGACAGCTGTTGTTGCCTGTTGGGCTGCAGTTTGCCATGTTCTGATTGGAGCAGATTGTTGATGCTAAAGTCCTAAAAAATATGCTTTGTGTTGTTCATTGATTTCCAGCAATAAATATATACATACATTTACATAAAGCAGCATATTTGTCCACTACGATGTTGATAGGAGTATTAGATACTTGATGAATCTCCCTTTAAGAATCATTTGGACAGATAAAAAACATGCGATTGATTTGCTATTACTCATGTTTAACTATGGATAATCATGCAATTTATCCTGATTAAACATTGTAATTCATGGACAGCCCTAAAATAGATACATAAACATAATTAGTAGTCTACTTGTGTTAACTAGATGAAGATCTAATCATTTATAATCAAATGAACGAGGATGAATACTGCAGAGGAGGAGCTCACATACCTGGAAAGTTCGAGGACTCCAGAAACGAGCCACGGCTTCCAGGAGTGTTTTCCACAGAGTCCGAGGCAGAGTACTGCAGTCAGGAAGGTTTGCTTTAAGGAAAAATAATAAAAGGTCTCCAGTACAAGTACAAAAGAACTGAATAACTAATATGCTTTTAACATTTTAAATGCTTCTGTGTAAATGGCCGTATAACGAGGGTCAGAAAGACATGCTTTTGTTTTTTTTCTAGATTAAATAATTGTGTTATTGGCTTCAGGGAATTATATGTTTGTGTTGTATTTGGTAATGTGACGGCCCCTCTGTGCTTGGATCATCTGCTGTGTCTGCTTTCTGTCTTCAGGGCTGCAGACCTGATGAGGCTGATCAGTAGAACAGGACTCACCTGGGCCAGGTGTGCTCCCTGCTTAAAAGGCAGAGCAGGCAGCAGTCTGTAGCTGCGGACCTCCTCAGACACCACACTGTTAATCCTTGGTTTCTGCTTCTTTTTCCTTGGTTTCACAGCACAATATCCATGCTGCACATTTTTACACATCCACTCCCAACACTACTGAGTCTATAGATTCCTCTCATAAATTCGTTAGACTTACTTTTGACATACTTTTTGCTTAATAAATCACTTTATTTGTTCAGTATACTTATATGTCTCCCGTTTTTGTCACAGTTCTAGAGCCGGGCTGTGACAGTATATCTGTTTACATGTATGTGTCTGTCTAGCTGAGCGTTTATCTGCTCATACGGCACTGGGGCAGCTTTGTATTTAAAGACATCAGAGTAACACTCACTATAGCTACTGCTTGCAATAGTTTGCCCTCTAGAGGTCAACACAAATAATGCAAGACAACCTCTCAATCAGCGCAGCAAATACTGTGACGCCACAGCAGTCTGTCCCAGAAATCCTGAGCGTTAATAATAATAATAATAATAATAATAATAATAATAATAATAATAATAATAATAACCTTCTTTTCTATAGTACCATTCAATAAAAAAAGCACAACAACTTTCTGTTCTGGTTCATCAGATAGAAACAGTTGGAACTGACTTGAAAAACTAACTCAGATATAATGTGATGGACTGTTTTACTATCAGTTTACTTTGGGCTGAACAGTAAAGTGCTGCTTTGCCTTGAGAGAGGATTACAGATTTGAACCCCCACTGAATCTGATGACAATGAACCTGAAAAATGCAGAACAGCTGCATGACTGTATGTAACGGATGGCTATTGAAGATAAAGTAAGAACATAGTTTTTCTATTAACATTTAGAGGTTTGTGCAGCATTGGTGGAGGTACGTTCCCTGTTCATTTTTTGTTCAGTATTTAATCATATACTGTAACCAGGTGAACCGGAGTGAGAACAAGGGAAGGATACAGTGTACAAGTGGTCGTCCGATGTACACAGACTCAGCAAGGGTCTCCCGGAGCCCCAGCTGTGTTGGTTTGCTGAGGAGCTTCTCCCCATTTAAGCTGTTCTTCCTCTTCTTCTTCTGACTCGGGGTTCCCCAGAGCCGGGCCTGCAGGGAGGGAGCTGGTGCACCACAGTGACGAGACGAGGTGAAGAAATGACCCAACAACTGTCATCAGGGTTTGTCTCAAACAGTACTAAAGAATATGTTTTCACTGCCTTTAAAAGCAAAGGTTTACACAGAGCACAAAGCTGAGGCTTTCTGAGGGGTCAAACAGTGGAGGAAAAAGGTGTCAGTCCACACGTTTAACATTCTTCAAAGTTAGACAGCAGCCAGGCAGCAGGTTTCTGCCCTGTACGTGACCATGAGTGGATTTGACCTAAAAATATATGCAAGTTGATGTATGTTAGTTATCGGGTTACCCTCTGAGTAAAAGAAAAAATAAAGGATAACCTCAACTACCCTGACATTGAGTAAACTGATACAGGACTCAGGAGAAGTGATTAGTTGTCTCTTTGAGCAGGTGACAGAACCTCAGGTGAAACCTAAGTGCTGAGATTTCATGCAACATGTGTTGTCAGCTATTATTCAGCTTGTCTGTGTTTCTAGCCTTCAGACTTTTGTTTAGACGGAAACTGGATGTTTCCTGTTTCAGATCAAGTCACAAGATTTGACACCGTTCAGTCACACAGATGTATGACCTCTTCCCGTCCTTGAGGGCGCTAGCTGGTGTCAAACCACATAGCAGTGGTGACAGCCTCATGACCTCTCTGTATAAAATGACCTGTGGTGACCTCTAGGATAATCACAGCCTCATGAAACCTCATAGCCACAAACTAGAGACCTACTACTACTACTACTACTACTACTACTACAACTACTAATACTACATCCTGGTAACTAGAGACCTAGAGCATTCAGAGGATGGATGGCTTTCCTAGCTACAATGACAATAATGGGGTCTCTGAGCAGTTTACATAACACAAGTGCTCACCAACCAGTTGCCAAAAAATGCAATTCTTGCAGCAATCCCCAAATGTCAAATATTTTTGATCCTAAATCATAGCATGGCTTTTTCTATGGTGTTCCTCAAGGTCTTGGTGTCTTAATGTGGTATTTTGAGGGATTATTGATCATTTGTATCAATTATCAAGTGGTAAAAATGGTTGAATTTAAATCTGTGTAACAAATGGTAGCTATATTTGGCTTGGAGGGTCACTGATTCAAGTCCCCACATGGACCAAGTACTGAGTGTGGACTGGTACCTGAAGAGGTGCTAGTTTGCTGCTTGGGCACTGCTGATGTGCCCTTGAGCAAGGCACCAAACCCCCAACTGCTCAGGGCGCCTTTCATAGGTAAGAGATGTGGAGTGAAAAAGGTTAATACGCTTAAATGCTTATTGTTGCTCTAATTCTCTCGTGAAACTTCAAAAGATACTGTATCTAAATCTAAACATTAACTACTCTTACCGCTGCCGAGTGGCCTAATGACCCGTCCTGACCTCTGACCCACAAAGCATGTGTCATCTTGCTGCTCCTGGTTACTGTCATCTGTGGAGAAGAGGAAAAACACTATCTCATTCACTTCATATACACCCACAACTCTTGTGTTTTGTGTTCACCTGAAGAATGTAAGTCTAATATTTATTCTCCTTTTAGCTACATTTCAGTTTCTCCCAACTATCCACCTCTTTAGCTGCTACATGCTCCATTATGTTCACCAGCTTGAGAACAGTGGGATCTATCTCTGATCGTTTTTTTTAGAAACAGCTGCCTGTTGCAGCTAGAAAAATGGTTGTTGAGAGCGCAGAGAATGAACCAAAACAGTAAATGAGAAAAGGCAAAAAGAGGCTCTGTAGAGCTAAGAACTGCAGTCAGGTAATAAATCACTACAAGCGACTCCTTTCAAATCACATGTAGGCATTTAATCCACTGTTAATGTAAAAATACTGATAAGTGCAGTTCTACTTATTGGCAGAAATCTACTATGGTAAAATAAAAAAGAAAGAATGTACAGACTGATCCAAAAATAATCCCTCTCAGTCATCTCTTTTGACCCTCTAGAAGTGTGTGTCAGTGTCTGTATCTGCAGAGACGTTTCTGGACATCAACCTCAATAAAAACGTAGCAACCAGGTGCCAGATCGTAAGCATGCATCCAAATATGCTGAGCACTGCGCCAAAATATGTGCTGATGTGTGAAGAGTGTGAATTATGGAGACAATCCTTACATAACTTTACTTGCTTTTCCTCATCACATATAAAAGATGAGCATTTTAGACTTTTTATAACCAGCGAGAACTGAGAAGAAGAAGATAACTGACCTTCAGTGACAAATTCTGCACCTCTGTCCAGGGGGATTATGGGAGGTGAAGTTTGGATGCCGGATTTGTACCACAGAAGAAGAACGAGGCGAAAAATTGCCCTGGAGATCAATGTAAAAATAAAAATCTGGTCAGGGCCCAAATCAAATGTACACAAAACTATTGTCCACATACTTTTGGCTCTGTGGTGTATGTTGAATTTGACATTTCAAATAAAGTCAAACTGAGAAAATCAAAAAGTTGAGTTCAGGACCGTAAAATTTCTGCAAAATTTAAGTTTCTAGCTAAGATTTTGTTTTTTCTGTTCATAAAAATAATCCTACAACAGGTCACCAGAGGAGGAAACATACTTAAAAATCTGAATGAGTGCGATCACCAGCCAGCGGCCGAGATCACCCCACAGCTTGCAGGCTCCCATCTCCAGGAAAACCTCCAGGTGTTCCAGCACAGACAACCAGGTGAGGAGTCTCTGCTGGGAGAGAGACTGAACACACAGCGAGAACACGAGTCAATCTGCACTTCACATTACGACCGTCTACTGGGAGACACATGGCTTTAAAACGGAGAAGAGCTTCTGCCACAGCAGCCCTGAACGAACCTCACCTCCTTGACACGGTGGTGAGCTGCTGGGATACTGGATGACCATGTACATGGAAGACTTTGTGTATTTTTTATATATGTATGTTGCTATGTGTATATCTGCATGTTTACGTGATGTTAATCTTCCTCTGGAACGATAAATCCATATATTTTTGTGTTTGTTAGGTTATATATTTTTAAACAAAAAGCTCTGTAAAAAAGGTAAAAATCTTGTAACAAGTTGTAATATTACCTCCCTAATTTTTCTTACTCTAGATTATAGACTGAGACTGGCATGTATAAACACCATTACTGTTTGTCTCCTTAAAGGCATTGATGCAGGAAGCATTTATTTCTCTGTGAATGTGTCTGCTCACCACAGGGAAGGCACATCTCAGTCCTTTGCGTAGAATACTGTCATTGAAGAGCACCAGCAGGTTGGAGGCAGAGTACACTGAAAAAGAGACAAAGCCACAAAGAGAAAGATTTTTATCAGGTAATGTATTGATAAGATATCGTTCATTTTGTAATCATGTCATACAATATTTTACTATCTTGTGTAAAAAACAAAATACACAATCACAAAATCACAATTCATCTGGATATACATCAGTATGTTTCTGTCCTTCGGGCCATAAGCCCTGTGGTGAAGCTTACAGCTAACATAACTAGCATATGTGTTTTTAATCAGACCTGAAACTAACTTTATCAATAGAGCTGAGCAATATGATGATATACATCATCATATAAAAGATGATTGTTTATCATTTTCTACACAGTGCCTATCATGATAAAGGCTGGGCCTATATTATTGTTTTTCTATATAATTTCACTTAAAACTGTTCTGTTTGAAGAAAAAGCACTTGTCACACAGGAGTATAAAATGAATAGGCTTTACCATGTGGTTATTTCATATAGACTATTTTATCATTATTGAGATATGAAATGACATACTTGTATATCGGGATAGAAGATTTTGGCCATATCACCCACCCCTAATCATCAATAAATCTGTGTATTATTTTTCTGATTAATCGTTTGGTCTTTAAAATGTCAGAAATTTGTATGGCAACTGCTGCAGAGTAACTATCCCCAGGGAAGGGGGGACAGGTCGCCAATCCATCGCAGGGAACATAGAGACAGACAACCATTCATACTCACATTCACACCTATGGGCAATTTAGAATCATCAATTAACCTGCATGTCTTTGGACTGTGGGAGGAAGAACCCGAAGAAAACCCACCCTGACACCGTGAAAACATGCAAACTCCACACAGAAGAGCCCCAACCCTGATTCAAACCTGCAACCCTCTTGCTGTGAGGTGACAATACTAACCACTACACCACCTGCAGCCCCCACTCTTAATCATGGTCTCATTTTTACATCACAAAAACCTGGCATTGTACCAGAGGTGTGTAGATGTTTTTTCAATCCACCGTAACTGACTATGAAACAGCAGCTGTATTGACCTTTGACTTTTACTCACCCAGTTCAGATATTTCATGGGAATCTGCAAATCTCCCTGAAAAACAAGATTCAGAATCAGCTCTATGGGCCAAGAATGTGTGCATATACTAGGAATCAGGTTCAGTGTTTTGCATTGATCTCAATGTACTTACATACATATACATAACTAAGACCGAGGACAACAAAGCTGGACAAATAAAGGTAAAGAATAGACAGGACTGTGACTATAGATTTAAAAGCACAAATGACCAACAACATAAATAAAATATGTACAACTACTATCTGCAAGACAAGACCATGATCAACACTAAAGCCAGTGTCGTTCTGTGCAGCTTACATTAAGTAGCTAATGTCTTGTTTTATTAAATTAAAATGAAACTCATGTCTGATTTCTGGAAGAAGCTCAGTCGAGCTAACAGCAGATAGGAGCGAAGTTGAGTTTTCACACAGTGTACCTTTTAGTTCTGTATTAATATTAGTAAAAGGTTTGTTGTTACTTACCCGCGATCAGGTAGGAGAGAGTCCGCACGGTGCTCTCCAGCTGGGCTGCAGCGCCTGGGTTTCTCTTTACGTACTCAATGTATCGCTCATAAACACGAGACAGTTTATCGACGTACTCTTTAATGTTTGACATTTCTGCTTTAAATTACTGCACACCGATAAATGCACTCTTCATTTAGCCGCTAAGTTCACAGTATATGGGCTATAAGGAGGAGTTAGTTAGTTTGGAGTACATTCGACTAGTTGTTTAAAACAAACCTAACTTCCGTCTGGATGATCCGTCAGTCATTAATGTCCCCCCCCGCTCGCTAGTTCGAAAACATTGGTTCCCGCTCCTGCCGTTAGCATGCTAGCATATAGCATGTAGTACAGGGGTTCTTCTTCCGGACACGTTATTGTTGCATCAGCATCCAACCATACAGCACTGTGGCTATGTCGACCTCAGGAGAGCCAGGTACAATTAATAATGTTTGATTTTCGCCTTACAGACACGTCAGCTGAAAACCCGCGAAAAGGCTATGGCAACACGAATATATGCGTTTTCACGAACTGTCATAGCCATTAAGCTAACAGTAGCGTTGTTAGCCATGTAAAGCCGCGGTGCAAAGCTTTAGCTGAAGGTAACCCGGCGAGTGAACGACAAGCCGAACCTCCTTTAAAAATCTGCCTGTTTAAACTCGCAGGTAAGGGAGCTGGACGGATCCGCAAAGACACGCAGGTCAACAAATATGATTCAACAGCTTCTCCGAATTTAAAGGAGACACTCCTCAGTTCGGCACACCTATTCAACAGAGCAGTATTTGATTTAGAAAACTAAAACACAACGTGTTATAACTGGCTATGAATTTTGAATGGTGTTTGGTGTGGCTGGTTCTGTAAAGGAAAACTGTACCGGGCTGCTGTGATAAACAAAACATGTTTGGACTGATGGAAATTAGTTATAGCGAAGCACCTAACATTAGTTTATGTCTGTTTTGTAATATAATGAGAATAAAATGTAACACGCTGATATAACCACTAAACTGGAATATATGGCCTAAAATAAAGACAATACAGTATATTCACATCCGTTTACAATACTCCTCCTGAACTGTTGCAGCATTATTAATAAAGGCTTTATTCACATCTGGCCAGATGTTATTTTACATCCTGGTTCATTGCGGATATTTCCAGGATGAATAAATAATGATATAAGACATATATATTAAATAATTTTAAGAGTAAATGATAATTATAATAATTAATAATACTACTATTTATAATAATAATGAATTATAGTCATAATAGTAATTTAGTTTGTTTTTTCAGCTTTGCTCAGTTGCATCATCTAGTTTGATCTGCTAAGTTTCTATTTGACAGTTTCACTTTGTTTCACTCATGCTTTTCTATATTTTACTTAAGGTTCAAGTACCAAAAGTCCTGACTCTGACTCTCTTGCAATTACTTGTATTATTATTAGTAGTAGTAATAGTAGTGGTAGTAGTACTGTATTACAGTGTTATTATTAGTGTAAGTATAATTCTTGCATCTGTACTATAATAAAATAGCACTGCTTGTCCTTTTACTCAGTCATGAGTGCAGTATTTACATTACATACATCTGAGCATGTACTCTTCTCTAAAGTTGTAACACAATACTGGGAGGAGAAAAACCTGAAGGATTACACGCAGTCAAAGGCAAAGTACTGTATGTGTCTGGTCTTTTGGGACACTGGGAGTTTGTGTCATGTAATCTGTAGGAATTCACTTTAGTTTTAAATCTTTTTGTTACATTATTTGAATTTATGTTAAATTATACGATTTCTTAATGTGTTTTTTGTTTCAGTTTTGCTCAGTCGCATCATCTACTTTGATCTATTATGTTTCTTAGACTTAGAATTTATTGTTATTTTCACATATGCAAGGAGACTTGAATGCAGCTTAACAAAATCACATTTCACAGGGACCACAGTGCAACATAGAGCAATATGAAAAAAAATTGAAGACATTGGCAAGTACCAGATAAATAAAAATATATACAGCGCTCTATGCAACTGTACACATTAAACTTTATGTACACAACATTAAATACACAATTAAACACTATATCGTGTATACTGTACATATGCTGTTTGACAAAATCACTGTTTCACTCATGTATATTTATATTTTATATAAGTACCAAAGCTCCTGAAAAGCTCTGGATATCACTTGTATTATTATTGTTATTATTATTATTAATTATTATGATGAGTAGTAATAGTAGTAGCAGTAGTAGGGTAGTAGTAGTGTTATTGTAAACTGTAATAATAAATAATAATGATAATAATAATAGTAATAATAAGTCAGTCTATGAAAACAAACTCAGTTCAGCTTTTTCATGCTCACTATGTCACTCTGGTCACTTGCACAGTACTTTGTCTTGAAGGTTTTATGATGTCTATAAGGCTCATAGACGTTGGTTAATCTGCAGCTGTTTGTGTTTGTTTCTTTCTGACTTTCAGTCTTAGTGATATAGTTGGCCATGCATGGATGGAGGAAATCAACTGAAGGCTTTTCGGTTTCATGCTTAGTGTGTTTGGAAAATGCATCCAGTCTACTTCAGTTTCTTTCTTAGTCATTTCTGGGGATAGTGTTTTGTACAAACTGCACAATCTGTACATGGATAGAGATTTGTTATCAGGGAGCAGAACTCATTTATTGATCAAGATTATTTGACATTTTGGAACTACTTATTTATCATTATGTTATTTTCATTAGTTTATATATGTTTGTCATTCCCATCACCTGTCTCTGCATCCAGCACTATGGCCAGTTTTAACTCAGCCTCTGTACTGTAATAAAATAACACTACTTCTCCTTTTACTCAGTTGTGACACACAAAGCATCATTTGAACATCTACTCTTCTCTAAAGTTATAACATGCAGCTGAGAGGAGAAAAATCTGACTGATTGTACAAAATATGTGCCTGTCTGGTCTTTTGGGATGCTGGGAGTTTGTGTTTGTATAATCTGTAGGATTTCAGTTTAGTTTTAATGTAAGTTCTTGTCCCATCATTTGAGTCGGAAGTGTGCTACCTGATCTGCTGCTAAACACCGTAGGTCTTGGCTGCGAGTCCCTGGTAAACTCGTGGTGCTGTTGTTAGTGTTGTTCTCCGGCTGTTTCAGCCCTAGTCGGTAATGCTTTGCGAACATTTGCCCTCTTGTTTCTGCAGCCTTTGAGTATGGCTTCTTGCTACAGATAAATGAGGAGGCCGCGCTGGCAGTGGCCCTGAATGACTACCTCACCTCACGCAGCTACCTGGCTGGGTTCAGCCCCTCCCAGGCTGACCAGAAAGCCTTTAAGCTCCTCCACAGGCCCCCAGATCCACAACGTGTTCACGCTCTGCGCTGGTACAGACACATAGCAGCCCTGCAGCAGGACCTCAACCCTGACAGCAGCAGTGAGTAGACAGCTGAAGGCATGAACAGGCTTAGACGTGAGGCTGTCTGAGTTCCCCACGGAGGGAAACGTTGTTGATTAAACTAAAAAGCAGGTCTAACCTTCCTCCCTCTACAAACACTGGCATGCACAAACAGAATTATTTTGCATTTGAATGAATTCAGTATTAGCTTTTACTCCTCTTGTCAGTCATGGCAGCATACAGTATGTGGTGCCTGCAGCTGAGCTTGGGAGAGAGTTAGTTATCACGATTAAGCAAAATGTCAGCAGCTGGGATGAACCACACTTGTGTTAGTTTTGCCCACAGACACCTACCTAAACAGTAACCTGGTGTTGAAACAGCTCTGCAGACACAGAAGTGTGACATTTACAGGAAATTTGAGAGAATTTATCTCACTGCATGTGTTCACAAGCATTTTAATATGTGATGTGCTGTCCCTGCTGGGTGTTTGGGCTTTGTGTGGCTCTCACAGCTTGTTTTGCTCCTGGCGTTAACATGTATAATCAGTAGCTGAACATGTGTTGCTGCATTCTTTAGAATAAGATGATTCACTTCATTTTTGTGGCATCTGACTAATGGACAAAACAAACTAGCAGATTCTACTCTCTTTTCCTGCGCAGGCTGAGATAAGATATACACTGAACAAAAAGAGAAACTCAGCACTTTTTTTGCACCCATTTTTTTGCCAGTTGAAATTAAAGACTTTTTCTATGCACATAAAAGGCTTTTTTCTCTCCACTTTGATTCAATTTAACTACCGGACAGGTGTGGCATATCAAGATGCTGATTAAACAGCATGATTGTTTCACAGGTGTACTTAACACTGGTCTCAATAAATGGACGCTGTAAAATTTAGTTTTATCACCCAACACAGTGCCACAATGGGAGCGTGCCATTGACATGCTGAATGTCCAGCGGGCAGTACATCCCACCGGCCTCTCAACCAAAGACCGTGTGGTGCAACTACGGCAGCCCAGGACCTCCACATTTGGCTTTTTCCCCTGCAAGGTCATCTGAGAGCAGCCACCTGGAGAGCTGATGCAACAGTTGGTTTACACAGCCAAACAATTTCTGCACAAAATGTCAGAAAGCATCTCAGTGGCAGCTCTGGTGGACAGTCCTGCAGTCGGCATACCAACAGCACGCTCCCTCAAAGGCTGCAGCATCTTTGGCGTTACGCTGTGTGATAAAACTGCACATTTTAAAGTGACCAGCCGGAGGCACACCTGTTTAATAATGATGCTGTTTAATAGCATCTTGATATGCCACAGCTGTCAGGTGGTTGGATTATCTTGACAAAGAAGTCGTCACTAACATGGATTTAAACACATTTGTGACCTAAAATTTGAGAGAAATAAGCCTTTTGTCTTTCCAGAAAAAGTCTTAAACTCGTGAAAAATGGGAGCAAAAACCAAAGTGTCGTGTTTATATTTATAGCTTGTAGCTTGATTATTCCTCACACTCTGAGCTGTTGTATTGTTTTACTAATTACTGGACCTTAGCAAATAAGCATAATGATAAAAATTGCACTTGCGGCACTATCTCAGTTTAAATAAGCAGACCTGAAGATGGTTCATTTTTCTCCTGTTCAGTGATGTGTTTTCTTTGGAGAAGACATTTTAATCTACAGCTCTGTTCATTCAGCGAGGAAATATTAAATGCTTTATGGTTTTCTGCACAACGATGTCAAGCTCTCCTTCAAAGTTTTACATTCAGACTGGTTCATACTTGAGAATGACTGAGAATACATGAGGGAACTGTTTTTGTTATATTGTGATTCAAAAGCTAGATGTATTCTGGGATATAAAGCAGATGTAATTACAGGTCAACCGATTAATTGGACTGATTTTCTGACATTTTGTCATAATTGGCATCGGCCGATGCCTGATCGTATTAAGCTGATTAGCAAGCAGGCACATCCACAGGCAGCCCAGTGTTGCCATCGATCTGCATCGGCCATAAAAAACCCATATCGGTCGACCTCTAGATAGAACTTTAATTTGCTCTGTGTGCTCTGTGTCTTTGGCTTAATGTATATTTCTTTCTTTAAGAATTCAGTTTACGTAGACTAACAACTGGGTGAATTCTCTTTAATTCTTTTTGATCACAGTAGCTGAAACAACTAGTGTAGTAACTGAGTTGTCAAATAGCCGCATAGTGGCTTTAGATTCTTGTATAAAGCATGAGGGATGGCTGAAAAGTGAAAATTTCATGTATAGAAATGTATGTTAAAATGCTGTTTTTGTTTCAGTGAAAGGAAAGCGGGTTCAGCCTCGTTGGTCTCCTCCAGCAGGAACAGATGTTCCCCAACTTCGACTCTACAACAGCCTGACAAGAGCAAAGGTGGGAGGGATAAGGAGGCGAATATAAGGAATCCTTCAGTCGCTGTCTCTCTGTGGTTCATGAATTATCTCAGAAAGAATCGACTTCCTAACGAAGACGGAGCACAGAGAAGCACCTGGGATTATAAATAAGGATGCACATGAGTGTTTGTTTTCCCCATTTCATTTGTTATTAACAGTACTAAATATGATGCATTCAACAATTTCCATTTCATTTCATTTCATTTCATTTAATTTTTAACTTTCCCATTCATTTTACTTGATAACTTACCATTTACTTCAGCGTCAATTGGATAGTAAAACTTCAGGATCTTTATCTGTCCTCTGCAGGGACTTTTCAGATCTCCTGATGTTTGTTATGGGGATTTACAAAGTGAAGCTATTTAACAGTTATGATGGTTATTTGTCTTCTGTTAAAGATCCTTTATGAGGTCACACTGAAGAGCTGAAGCAGTGACATGCAACATGCAAAAAGGCTGTGAAACGTTTGTGGCCTTGTAGCTGTGTTCTGCATTGATGCTTTGGAAAGACTTGAATAACTGTATGTTGTTTTAATAATCTGAAATAATTGAAACATGGTCGTATTTGTTGTCATCGTTATCAAATCAAAACACACCACACACAGCCACAACACAAAAACTGAAAATTGATTGTTTTTGTTGGTGTGATGTTGGACAATCCTTCCATCACATGTCAGGAGACTTAAAATCGTCTGATTATAAGTTAACGCTGTATTTTTCTTATTTATCACAGTTACATGTGTCCAGACACCAGATAGAGTTTATTCTTTGTTTTTTTGTTGCTTGATTTATTCACTGATCTTCATGTTTCAGGAGCCGTTTGTTCCCCAGAAAGGGAACAAAGTAACGTGGTACTGCTGTGGACCGACAGTATATGATGCCTCACACATGGGACACGCCAGGTAAACAAATCTCAGTAAAACTATTCAAAATGTCACTTTCATCCTTCATTGTGCAAAATTACTGCATTCTTTATTGTGTGTTTGTTCTGGTGTAATCTGTTTAATTTTCTGTCTCTTTGTCCAGATCCTACATATCCTTTGATATTCTGCGGAGGATACTGAAGGACTACTTCAAGTATGACGTCCTCTACTGCATGAACATCACAGACATCGATGACAAAGTGAGTGGGACTTACTGTATAAGAAAGCTTTATTCTTCACTAGTTTGCACTTTACACATATTTTTAATTCAGTGAATAAATAGGCTTGACATACTTTTTTAGATCTGGCTTTAATATATACACTTATCTCCGGTAATCATCGATGTTTTCCAAAAAGCTGAAGATAATGCAGGATGAACAACCGCTCCACCTGGGTGTTGCTGGAAGGAGCTGGAAACATAAAAGAGTCCAAAAGATAATAGAAAAGATTTCTGCGCACTAAGGTCCATGCACTGTTTCTCTAGATTCTTTAATATTAAGCTTTCAGTCTGTCAGACCGTCATCAGAGCAAACATTCGGGGCGGCAGTAGCTCAGGGACTTGGTTTAGGAGGCGGAGGTCACCGGTTCAAGTCCCCCGTGGACCAAGATCAACTGGTTGCTGGAGAAGTGCCAGTTTACCTCTTGGGCACTGTTGAGGTGCCCCTGAGCAAGGCACCGACCCCCCAACTGCTCTGGGAGCTTGTCAGGAGCAGCCCCCTCACTCTGACATCTCTCCATTGACGCACGTATATGTACTGTGTGAAATTAACAACAGAGTGTAAAACTGAATTTCCCTACGGGGATTAATAAAGGTTCATCTTATCTTATCTTATCTTATTCATGTAGCATTTAGCAAGCAGGTAACGAAACGCAGTAAATGCAAAGGAATAATGACAGAGGAGAAAGATGAGGCCGTTGGGAATGTCCACATTTTCCTTATAAAATTACAAAGAAAAACAATATACGACTAAAATGACAATATATGAACTTATTATGTATCAAGAAATAAACTTCCATGGCCTCCAACACGTCACAGCTGTCACATCTCGTGAACTCTGAGCTTTCAGAAATTTTCCGCTTTCAAGGCTGTGAATACGGCGAGAGGGAGGTGTTCATGTGTTCATATTTACCGTGTTCTCACGAACACGGTAAACACGAGCCCATCGAAGGCAGCAGTTGTCTCACTCAAGAGCAGGAGCCGGGGGTCGAACCGCCAACCTCATGATTAAAGGGCAACCTGCTCTAACCCCTGTTAATAATCAGGAGCTCATTAGCAGAGAACTCAACAGGTTCACCTTCCCTGATATACAGTAAACCGTCAATGCTCTACAACCAGTCAACAATAGGCAAAAGCAGCTATAATTCTACCGTACAAAATGGGATATTATTGTGACCTCAGCTCTTAGGCCACAACAAACAGGATTAGGTTTATTAGCCTGTTAACAAGCAGGTTTATTAAACCTGGGACTAAGGACTATATATAAATAATTATTCATGGGGTGTCTATGTGTTATGACCCAGCTAAAGAGAAGCAACATGAAACCAGATTTTCTTGGTAAAGTAACTTATTTTATTTACAAGGAGGTTGATTTCTTTTAGTAACAAAAGGTGGTGAGGCAGCCAAAAGGGGCTTGCAAGCGCTGTTAAAGGAGGACTCTCAAAAATTAAATCAAATTATTATAACAAATACATATACATATTATATATATATTATACAAATTATAAATTATTAATTAAATTAATCTAAACTACAAAGACAAATAAAACCTCACGAATAAACTTTGTGTAATAGAACAAAACAATGCAGTTGAAACAGCACCCCTGCACACTAGATATACTGACAAAACACTTCAGCCTTGTTGTAAATCAGTTCTTAAAACTGACCTGGTCCCAATTTCTCTAGTCTACTAACTAGTCTACTAATGAGAACCTTTAGAAAGTTAACCACCTAATACTAAACCACATACTAAAAGGTACAGAGGTGAGCTGTTCACACTAAATCACAGCCACCACGACTGTCGGGCTGGCCAAGTATTTGAATCTTCATCAGCTGATTGCAGCTCCTGGTGATTGGAAGACCAGACCGTGTGCCGCTCCAATCTGGACCTCCAGCTCGGAGGAGGGGCGGTGCCTCGGTGGGTGGGCCCAATCTGTCCTCGGGGACCAGACATCCTGATTTACGTATACATACACCCACACACTACCAGAGTAGATCAATCAAATTAAAGGGATAAAAGTCTGCGGTCGTAACACTATTTTTCAGGGGGTCATCCACCAATGGCAACGGCTGTTCCGGTCACATGTTGAAGTGTCCTTGAGCAAGACAGTTGGCTGAGCCATCAGTGTGTGATTGACTATTTAGATTAGATCCTGATGGGCACCATTTATGGCAGCCTCTGCCATCAGTGTATGAATGTGTGAATGCTGACATGTAGTGTAAAGCACTCTGAGTGGTCAGAAGACTAGAAAAGTGCTAAACAAAGTTCATTTACCGTATTAATACCAGAGTATTTAATACAAGATGACAAACACTCCTTAATCCACCAGTTGTTTGTGGACACACATGGTCACATTTTTGTATAAATGCATCATATCCTGCATTTTATCCTCCTGTCTCCTAACTAGAGCTGCACAAACAAAGACACATTGAGGTGATTTAACATTTATATGAAGTAGTAATTAGGTATTATGTGTTATTATGATGATAATGCATGCTACTCTAGGTAATACATTGACTATGGATAAGTACCTCATATGACCCCACTTCAAAATATCCTAACTGTCCCTTTAAGCACATGAGTCATTGCGTTTACTGTAGTTTTGCCTTTCTGTTGGTGTTTCTTCCTCTCAGATCATTAAGAGGGCCCGGCAGAACCACCTCTTGGACCAGTACAAGGAGAAAGAGCCAACAGCTGCTCAAATACTGCAGGATGTCCTGAGCACCAGAGAGGTGAGACCAAGCTCTCCATCAGCCTTCGATCCAATCAGAAGAGCTTCTGTGGATCAGATTCATCATAAATAAAACATTTATTGAACTATTAAATACACTACTTAACTACTATATACCAGTATATAAATTAATAAATAACAGTGATTATATATTTTATAACTCTACTTTAAAACTTCAGATAACCTGTCTTTTCAGTTTGAGCCTCATCATGTGTGTGTGTTCATTTTCAGCCCTTTCAGGCCTACTTGGCTTCAACAACAGACCCAGATAAGAAGCAGATGCTGGAGAGGCTGGACACCGCTGTTACAGCCGCTCTGCAGCCCCTGCAGGCAGCGATGGAGGGCAAAGCAGCACCTGAGGTCGTACAACAACTGGCAGAGGTAAGACTGTAGTCACGTACAGTAGAGCCACACGTCCACCATCTCTTTTTATTCATCCTCTCAGTTTTTAGACTTGGATTAAAGGAAGAGTATGACATTTTGGGGAATACAGATGGAAAAATCAATACCATTCTCATGTCTGTACGCTAAATATGCAGCACCACCACCAGCAGCCAGCTAATTTAGTTCAGCACAAAGAATGGAAACATTATCTTGTTCATACAAAAAATATAAACAAAAAAATATTACAGTCAATTGCCAGGAAATCTTCTCTCCTGTGTTTCGGTGAGATGTTGAACAAGTGTTTTTCCTAAAATGTCAAAGTGTTCCTTTAAGAGACGGCTGTGGTCTAGAAGTATTTCTGGCAATTGCAAAAAAAAGTCCATCACTTGTACACATCTTAAAGTCACACTCACTCATCACTCACTCATAACTCACTCATCATCAACCTCTTATCCGGGTCGGGTCGCGGGGCCATAAGCTCCAGCAGGGGCCCTCAAACTTCCCTTTTCTGGGTCACATTAACTCTGTCTGGGGGATCCTGAGACGTTCCCAGGCCAGTGTGGAGATATAATCTCTCCACCTAGTCCTGGGTCTTCCCTGGGGCCTCCTCCCAGCTGGTCGTGCCTTGAACACCTAGGGAGGTGCAGGGGGGGAGGTCATCCTTACCAGATGCCTGTACCTCCTCAACTGGCTCTTTTCACCTTAAAGGAGCAGCATCTCTACTCATGGATGGCTGAACTTCTCCTCCTATCTCTAAGGGAGACGCCAGCCACCCTCCTGAGAAAACACATTTCGGCCGCTTGTACTCGTGATCTAGTTCTTTGGGTCATGACCCAGCCCTCAAGACAATCCGTTAGATTGAGAGCTTTGCCTTTCAGCTCAGCTCTCTTTTCGTCAGAACGTTGCAGTAATTCAAATGCAACACCACCCGCTGCTCCGATTCTCCGGCCAATCTCACGTTCCATCGTCCCATCACTCGTGAACAAGACCCCGAGGTACTTGAACTCCTTCTCTTGGGGTAAAGACTCATTCCCTATCTGGAGTAGACAATCTTTTGGTTTCCTGCTGAGAACCATGGCCTCAGATTTGGAGGTGCTGATCCTCATCCCAGCCGCTTCACACTCGGCTGTGAACCGATCCAGTGAGTGCTGGAGGTCGCAGACCGATGATGCCAGCAGGACCACATCATCTGCAAAAAGCAGCGATGAGATCCTCAGCACACTGATCTACAAACCCTCCTTCCCCCAACTCTGCCTCGATATCCTGTCCGTGAATATCACCAACAGGACTGGTGACAAAGTGCAGCTATTTACTTTATATATCTTTACTATTATATATCCTTACTTTAATACATGCTGTTTACAACATCAGGGAGCTTTTTGCAGGAAAAAAATGACTTTATTATTCACAGTTTATTTAGAATAAACAGAAGAAGTGCTCAGCAGTATGAACACCATTATAGGAACACTTGATCGCTTTTTAATTTAGTCTCATTTGAGCTAGAACTAATTTCTATTTCCTCTGTCGTGGCATGAAAGCAATGCATCTCCGCCAAGGTTCAAATCCATCATGAACTTTTGGATCCTGCTAATAGACAAACAAACGCCGGTGAAAACATAACCTCCTTCCAAGGCCAAGGACCAAGGTGTACTGATGTAAATATTCAGATAGTACAATATGATATAAAGTAGAAATTAATTTACTTCATATATTTTAAGATATGTACAAGTCATTGCATTTAATTCATGATGTCTAATTATTACTTGAGGTGTTTCTTTTCCCGTATTGTTTAAAGTAGTAGTAAATAATAGTATTTCTTTATGTATCTGTATTTTTGTGTGCTTTTTGTTGTCATTTATTTGTTTGTTTTGTTCTTGTCCGTTGTACAAGAATGTGGCTTCTCGACCTCTTCTGTTGCATTTCTTATTTTTCCCTTATCTGGATTTTACGCAGTTGTGTGTGTGCAAATAAAATATAATCAATACTACCCAGGTGCTGCTGGAGAGCTCCAAGGACTTGCTGTCTGAGTGGTTGGATAGGCAGTTTGGAAGTCAAGTCACAGAGAACTCAATCTTCTCCACTCTGCCTAATTACTGGGAGGGAGAGTACCACAAAGACATGGAAGCCCTGAACGTGAGTAGAAGCACAGCAAACTGTTTTCTATTTTCAGACAAAATAACACGAGAAACAGCACAAGAGGAGAGAAAAAATTAATTATTTGGTGCTCTGTGACCAAACAAAAGCACTGCACTCGGTGGCTCACGTTAGAGCAGTCTTAAAAAGGGAGGAGTAAACTGAGAAGTACTCAGTTGTAATCTGCAATCACACCACTAGATGCCACCGAATCCTTCACACTGTACATTTAAATATAAGTGTACACAAGTATGTGGACAACCCTGTGTTGGTTTGGTCTTAGCTCATCTGTTTCTCTTAATAGGAATCTTAATTCATCAGCATACAATCATATTTTAGACTATAGTTCTTCCAAATTTGTGGCAACAGTTTTGCATACTTACAGCCACGTAGTGTATATTGTTATGTTGTTATTGTGCATTAATTGTCTTTGCCATCACCAGGTTCTTCCTCCGGACGTCCTCACTCGAGTCAGTGAATACGTGCCCGAGATTGTGGAGTTTGTGAAGAAGGTTGTCTCAAATGGTTACGGGTGAGGAAACAGTTCATATTACACCCACATTGTCAGTTCTTACAAAATAGTTTTAATAATTTAGTTTTCTGTTGTTTACAGGTATGAATCAAACGGTTCTGTGTACTTTGACACCTCCAAGTTTGACGCCAGTCCACAGCACTCGTACGCCAAACTGGTGCCAGAGGCGGTCGGAGATCAGAAAGCTCTACAAGAGGGAGAAGGTAAATATTTACACGTCAGCTACCAGAACTTTTCTTTTTTACTACGTGATTATAGTAACTTTCAAATTAGTCTGATGGTTGGTATGGAAGATTTAAAAATAAATGAATAAATACATAAAGCACTTGATAAATACATAAATATGTCATTCAATGTAGCAAAATATAGCCATTAATTGATTGATTAAAATGTGACATAAATTGATATTTCTAGTCATTAAGTTATCCACATGATTACACACAGTAAGTGACGGCTCCCTAATTTTTATAATGAGGAAATGCATTGTATAAAGAAAAGAATACAGAAATAAATATGTTTGGGGAAATAAATAAGAAATATAAGTAAATAAATCCATGAATACATAAATAAATACACACATTTAAAAAGAACTAAAAAAAATAAATACAGAAATATATAAAAGGTCACATTAAACAGAAGAGTAAATAAATAAGGGAATTATTACAAAGATAAACAAATAGAGGCAAATTAAAACTGAAATGTCAAAGTTTGTCATTTTTTCGGAATTAATTAATTAATTTTGAACATTTTTTCTACATTTAATTACAGATTTATGTATTTATTGAATCATATGTTGATTAATTTTTTTATTTTGTCACACTCCGTCCTCCATAAGTTTGTGTTTGTAGAAATATTAAATCTGTGATGCCCCCTTAGATTCCACAACTAAGAGTCGCCAAAGTCTGAAATATTCAAATCTTGCACATTCACATGAATACTGAAGATGGATTTCTCTTTGTGACTGTATTAATATATTTATAAGTCAGTTACTGTGGTCATCTTGGTCTTTTTTGCATCTTGTGTGCCCCTGCAGGAGACCTGAGCATCTCTGCTGACCGATTAAGTGAGAAAAAGTCCCCCAATGACTTTGCCTTGTGGAAAGCCTCCAAGCCCGGAGAACCGTCATGGGACTCTCCATGGGGGAAGGTGAGAGTTGTGTTGTTAAGCTGATGCACAACCTCCAGAGTGGGATGACAGATGGACGTCTGCTGCAGGAAGTAGAAAATGAGGAGCCTTTGCTGCAGCATTGATTGTTTTTGTTGTAACAGGGAAGGCCAGGGTGGCATATTGAATGTTCAGCCATGGCCGGCTCCATCTTGGGAGAGTCCATGGACATCCACGGTGGGGGGTTTGATCTTCGATTCCCCCATCATGACAACGAGTTGGCTCAGTCTGAGGTACAAATGCAAAGTCTTTCTTTGTTGGTTCTTGAAAATATTTGCTCCTAATTGTCTTTTAAGTACTTTAACCCACCAAAAGTGAATTAAGCGTGTAGTTAAAGCTGGTGCCTAGTAACGTATTTGAAGCCCACTGCCAGCCAGTATTGTTCCATGTCGGGATCTAGAGCATCAACTCCAAACCTCCAGACACCTACACTGAAAGCTGAGTTGATCTGGACTTTACACTCGGTAATGAAGCATCAGTCATATAGCAGCAATGATGGTACTGACGTTCCAAATCCTTAGTACTTTCTTGCCAGTATGGACGTGAAGAAGGTCTTAAATTGCATTCATAATGGTCTTTAAAAACTCCTCTTAAATGTGTCTTGTTGAAACCTGCAGACACCCTGTTAAAGTCTTTTCCAGTCAAAGAGAACGTAGAAGAGTTTGACCACCGCTGGTTGTTTTCCTTGCAGGCTTTCTTTGAGAACGATTACTGGGTCAGATACTTCCTGCACACCGGACACCTGACGATCGCAGGCTGCAAGATGTCCAAATCTCTGAAGAATTTCATCACTATTAAAGACGCTTTGGCGAAGAACACAGGTGACTCAGTCTCATTCGGTCTAAAGTTGCACTCCCAGTGCTAGAAGTAGAAAAAAATCAGTGCCTGACCTCTCTTATTCATTGTGTATCAGCAGACTCTTGTGACTTGTTCCTATTTATTCTTTATTTCTTTAAGCAGATTATATTGTGTCAGTCACAATCAGCGGTTTGTTTTCAGCTGTTTTATTGCTGTATTATTATACTAGGGCTATGTATCTTCTACAGCAGATCTGGGCATTATACAGCCCGCAGGCCAGAACCGGCCCTGGTGATGGTTCTGGCTGGCCCGGGAGGTCTCCGACTATCCACACAATTTTACTTACGAATCTAAAAGAACAGTAAAGGCACGTCTATAATAACTCATGGACTTTTACGCGGAGGTTGGCGGTACAGCTGTGAGCTTAGTTTGCAATAAGCACGTGTCTGTATTCAAAGACTACAACTAGAACCGTCACTCTGAGTCAAAACATGCAGAAAGATCCAGAAAGCTGTCTGGAGATGAGAAGGAGAGGACAGCCGAGGGGCTGCTGGCTGAGATACTAAAGCAGAGAGGAGTTTTTACAAAGCTGCATGCAACCAGAGAAGGAAATGGAAGGATTAATGGTAGGTTAAATGTTAAATTAAGTGTTAATGAGTACCGAACACTTTTAAGAGGAGATATGAGTACCGGACACTTTTGAGAGGAGATATGAGTACCGGACACTTTTAAGAGGAGATATGAGTACCGGACTCTTTTAAGAGGAGATATGAGTACCGGACACTTTTAAGAGGAGATATGAGTACCGGACACTTTTAAGAGGAGATATGAGTACCGGACACTTTTAAGAGGAGATATAAGTACCGGACACTTTTAAGAGGAGATATAAGTACCGAACACTTTTAAGAGGAGATATGAGTACCGGACACTTTTAAGAGGAGATATGAGTACCGGACACTTTTAAGAGGAGAAATAAGTACCGAACACTTTTAAGAGGAGATATGAGTACCGGACACTTTTAAGAGGAGATATGAGTACCGAACACTTTTAAGAGGAGATATAAGTACCGAACACTTTTAAGAGGAGATATGAGTACCGGACACTTTTAAGAGGAGATATGAGTACCGGACACTTTTAAGAGGAGATATGAGTACCGGACACTTTTAGCACTGCACACTCCCCTTAAGTTCCAGTAGAGCGCACCTCTAACAGTTTATTTTTTTATTATTCTATTTTGTTTGCGTCAGATAAATGCCAGCAGTAGAGATTGTTGTCTTTTCGTCTTCCTGCAGCTCGTCAGCTCCGTCTGGCCTTCTTGATGCATTCCTGGAAAGACACCTTGGACTACTCCTCCAACACTATGGAGTCAGCCGTCCAGTACGAGAAGTTCATGAATGTAAGCTGATGACGTAACGAGCAGGCCTTGTAGTTTAGAGGTGGAATAAATCTTGAGGATCTGTTTCTTTTATTATATATATATATATATATATATAAAAATCTGCTGTTTTGTGCTCTTTACATGTAACAGGAGTTCTTTCTGAATGTGAAAGACATACTGCGTGCTCCTTCTGACATCACCGGGCGGTATGAGAAGTGGGAAGCAGCTGAGATGGAGCTCAACAACAAGTAAGAAATTTTGGGTAATTAACTTCAACTAATTTGCCTTAAAGAAAACACAAGCTTGAGACATTGAAAGTCCATCCAGAGAAGACCGACCCATCCACTCACTGTCTCAGGATTCATCTGCACACTTGAACCAGTAAAACCAGCTAAAAGCCAAACGGTCTCCTGTGTTGTTCAGTTTCTACGACAGAAAGTCGGCCGTCCACGAGGCTCTGTGTGACAATGTGGATACTCGCACCGCCATGGAGGAGATGAGAGTGTTGGTCAGCCAGAGCAACAGCTACATCGCCAGCAGGAAGAGCGCCAAGCTGAGGCCCAACCGCATGCTGGTGGAGAGTATCGCTGCGTATCTCACCAGCATGCTGAAGGTGAGAATGTCTGTTTTTATTGTCCAGCTGAAATATGGGGACTGCCCATTGGTCTGACCGCCCGTTACCCGAAAACAAAAGCCCTCTGCTCCAAAGGCCCATTGCTGTTAGTTCACTGACTGCTGGTCTTACTACTTTCCAGACTCCATTAACTTATTGCTCAATTTAATAGATAACTTATATATAATAACGTAATAGTAATGCAGGAGTTTGTATGACTCGCTAAAGGAAGGTGCATCATTTTGGCTGATATTTAATTTGATATTTTAAATTTATTTAACTAAGTTAAATAGCAGACCCTTCGTTTTCAGGATAACTAACCATTTGACAATGTGTTTTCGGTCTATAAGACACTGTTTCCCAACTTGAGTGTCCCGACCCCCGTCAGGGGTCGCCAAAACATCACAGGGGGTCTTCTTGATTTTAAGCTGTGTTAAGACAGCTTTTTTTTTTAAAAAAATATATACAGTTGGTCTGTATTTCAGCATTTCATTCATTGCTGTGATTTATTCAGTTGTTTAGTCTGGGTTATTTTTTAAGATATAAAGAGGATAAGGGTCGGGTGAGGACCTGAACAGCAGTTACAGTATATTCACAGAGTCTTCCCTCTCTGCTGAACAGCCTCATCCTGCATCAGAAAAATATGCAGTAAAAACAACCAAAGAGCTGATAGAACAACAGCCAAACACCACGGAGAAGAAAACACTAAATTTGTCAAAAAAGAAGCCGGTTTGATTATTAGAAGAAAAAAAAAAACATAATACAGAGAAAACTAATTTCTGATGAAATATTCACAGGAAATAATCAGCTCAAAATTCATCCTGATTTCTTGTTTTACCTAAACTTCCTGCGTTGTTGCGTTCAATATTTATGATTAATGATTATACAATTTATCAGTTGTTCTGTGCTGTTATTGTTTTGCATCAAATATATAATGTCTCAATGATAGAAAAGGGGTCCCTTTAGAACAAGGGTGTCAAACATGTGGCCCGAGGGCCAGAAACGGCCCGCCACAGGCTCCAATCTGGCCCACTGGAGGACTTTGCAAAGTGTAAAAATTGCAGAAAAGTAAGAGATTGTAATTTTTCAAGGCTCAATCGTGAAATACTTTGTCACATTATAATTAATGACTTTTGACAGGAATTATGTCCAAATTTACGTTAAAATAAGTCAGAATTTTGACAAAGAAAAAAGGTATTAAGTCAGATGTATTTTTAGTTATCATAGGAAGTCATAATAGAAGAGAATAAAGTTAAACTTTTGAGTCAAATTTAAAAGATGCAACTCAAAGCTATGTATGTTCAATGTGAAAACTGAGATTTTCATTTTTCAAGGCTCGATTTTGAGATATTTTATCACATTTATGACTTTTTATGGGAATTACGTCCAGATTTTTTTTAAAATAATGTCCAATTTTTGACTGACATAGTAAGCCAAAGTTATGAGATATGAAACTGAATTTTTGACTTTTTAAGTCAGAATAACTAATGAATCCCAATTTTGCGTTAAATGCACTTCTATTTGTATTTTGAGCTGGATTTTTCATTAATTGTGATCATTTTCAGAATGTACTTGTACTTCTTTACACTAACAGGGCGGGAACATTTGGAAGTTATTTATAGGTTACTAAGCAGTTTTACTGTCCCGCTCGACATCAAACTGGACTCTCTGTGGCCCCTGTGTGGCCCCCAAACGCTGTTATTCTGACCTTTCTGGCTCATCTTGGTTAAAGATTTACAACAGAACCTTTAACTACCCGGAGTTGAATTTAAAGATGTTGGATCTAGTTCTTTGGGTCATGACCCAGCCCTCTTGACCATAGGTGAGATTGTACATTTATTTTATGTTCACACTTTAGGACAAATAGTGTTATTTGAATTGTGTCAGTTAATTAGTTTTAATTTGATAACTAGAATAAGTAACATAATAAACTGATATTGTAATCAAGGTGAAATAAATGTAACTGGAGATGCACTTTATCTAGTGGATCACATGATATTGCTGCTCATTTGTTTAGTGATTATTTTGTCGGTTTTATACTGTGTTTAATGCATTAAGTGCTCTACGAGTGAGTGGCTTTGCTGTTTGTCTTTCTCTGTTTTTAATTAGCTTACTAAGACAAACTGCAATCAGTCATGTTGATTTGGCCATAAAGTATTGAGCCTTGAACTCAGCCGTGAAGCTCGTTAGCCTATTCCATCCTGTTTCCTGAGCTATGTGTGGGATTTCTTGTATTATCTGTGCAGTGACAGGAGTTTGCATTGAACGTCTGAAATGACGCTTTTGTCTTTTAGACATTTGGCGCCATTGAAGGATCGGAGCCCATCGGTTTCCCTGTGGGAGGACAAAGTCAGAGCATTGATGTAAGTAAAGAGGCACTTTTCTGGATTTTCTGTTTTTATTGTTGGAGGAAACGTGGTTAATATTTCATGATGATATACTGCTTATTAATCATTTTCTAAAGAATCAATCTAATGTTCACTTTACCTTCCTTTACCTCAGTTGCACATTTTCAATCTGTGTGTATTTCAAGTGACAGAGAGTAAAATATTGATGTTGCTGTGTTTGCAGCTGGAGAGCACAGTGATGCCATACCTCACAGTGTTGTCAGACTTCAGAGAGGGAGTCCGCAAAATTGCCCGAGAGCAGAAAGGTAAGTAGTGCCCGAAAGATGCTAACAGCTCTGTTCTTTTTTTACATACAGTATGAATATTATGTTGGTTAGTGCTGTCCTCTTCAGGGTGTGATTAAAGTCTCCTTGTTTTATGTATCTAGTGACGGCGTTGCTGCAGCTGTGTGATGTCGTCCGTGACGATACGTTACCGGAGCTGGGAGTCCGACTGGAAGATCATGAAGGTAAATAACAACCTCAGTGTTGTGTCCTCGAAAACAGACAAGAATATTAGCTTTGAGTTTTTATGTGGGTCACATCAGTGTTTTGTACCAAGTTAGGTCAAATAAGCATGTGTGGATCATTTTGTTAAAGTAATCCACTCTAGCATCCAAGCCTAAAGATCTGGGATCAGCTGGAAAAGGAAAAATCAAAGATCTTCTAGTCTCTTTATGAAAAGGTGATGTGTTTACAGGCCTCCCCACGGTGGTGAAACTGGTGGACAAGGAGACTTTACTGAAGGAGCGAGAGGAGAAGAAGCAGGTGAGGGAGGAGCAGAAATGTACCCATATGATTAGAAAGCTATCACAAATGATAAAATCAATATGTTTCCTGTTTGGAGCAGTTTGTTTCCTGTAAAACCTCAAGTTTGATCAGTGAGAACAGACAAAAAACACCCAGTGTTTCAGATGGGGGTATGAGTACTCCTCGGGGCACTTTGGAGTACTCACATATGGGGTATGTGAGATTTTTAAAAATTATTAAAGGAACAGTGTGTAGGATTTAGTGACATCTAAGTCAAAGTCAGCTTTATTGTCAGATCTGAGATATGAACAGGATATATAGAGGATCAAAATGCTGTTTCTCTCACAGTGTAAACATGTAATGCTCAAAACAAGGGTTAAAATACCACAAATAGGAGCTAAAACTTTAAAATATTTACAAGATAGTAAAGAAGTAAGAGAACAGAAACAACAAGGCACAGATGAAAGAAGAAAACAAGAATTGTAGTGATAACATGTTTGTCCGCAGTGGATGACTATAGCGCAAAAGTAAACTAGAATGAATAGTTATAATGTAAACATAATTATAGTGCAAACAACAGATGTGTAAGTAATATTTCATCCACAGGATGATAACGATTGACTGATGAGTATCTAAAGTGGCTGGGCTGGAGGCACGGTTTTGTGACGTCATGGTTTTTGTGACGTGTTGTCTTTATAAATGTTGATATTCTCAACAACATCATCTTTCTCCTCTGTCATTATGTCTTTTCGTTTTCTTCATCATGTTCCCCACTAGCTAGCTGGCTAAATTGTTAGCCTCTGAGGCTTCTAGACTCGGACATTAACGTTAATTTTGCTGTTGCTTAGCAGCAGTGTTCTTCACGACTCGACCACTTTAACTCATGTTGTGAACATGAGTTCACGAGTTCCACTTACAGTTCCACCAACAGTATAAAAACGCCTCATTCTAAGGTAACAAAAACACAACAATTCGTAGTTTCAGGTGATTATACACTAATGAAAACACATTTATTAATCTCCCAAAATGTTGCACACTAGACATTTTAATTATAAAGATCAGTCATGCATAATTCGTGAAATAACTATACTATAATAAGTTCAATAAAAAAATGTAAATGTAAGTTTGATAAAACATATTTTATATTCAGTATTCCTATTTTCAATGCAGCCATTAACTTCCATAAACTGTCAATGCAATCACGTTCATGATTACTACTACTACTACTACTGTGATGGTTACAGGATAATATATTTCAAAGGGAACATTATTAAAAACAGATCCACTATGTTAGTGTGTTTACAACCTCTGGACGGCGGCACAGCAAAGAGAGACCAGAGGCTCCACAAAGCCGGCTGTCAAGGAAGGAAATAGCTTTTATTTTTTATTACAATTGAGCTGTAATTTTTCGTCTGAACTTTATTTATACTTTCTAATATAAACTGTTGTTTTTCTCACAGATGGAAGAAGAGAAGAAAAGAAAGAAGGAGGAAGCTGCCAGGAAGAAACAAGAACAAGAGGTCACAGAGATGTTTCCAAACGACGACGTTTAGTTTCTCCGATAATGAACACATTCACTTACTCGTTGTGTCTTTTACTGTTTCAGATGGCTAAACTGGCAAAGATGAAGGTCCCTCCATGTGACATGTTTCGCACTGAAACTGACAAGTATTCCAAATTTGATGAAATGGTAAATACAAAAGAAATATTTAAAGCATGATTACATTACTTTTCCAGGTGAAGACTGAGGAGATTCACACCTGTCATACTGGTATTTACTTTAATGGCTCATATAGGATTTTGTTTTATGACTGATCCTCACAGGGACTGTACCGTACTGTGTAAACACTATTTTTAAGATAAGATATACTATTTTTTATCCCTGGGGGATTTCTTTATATTGCTACACACGTCTGCAATCAACTTACGTAAACAATACGTACCCAAAGACGGCGCAATAAATTACATACATGTAGACGGAGAAGAAAGATATGCAAAATATTGCTCATTCCTTGTGAGATAATAACTAGAAATACATAGGCATTGTTATAAATAAGAAAATAAATCAGAAAACCATAAAACTAAATGCAGCAGTAAAAACATAAACAAAGCCAGCAGTGAGTCAGTATCAGGATTTATTTATTTATTTATTGTTTAACCCTCATCTCAGCGACCCCAGGTAAACTCTGTCATAGCTCACAGGTGCTTTATTCTGTCTATACAATATTTATTCTATAGATAGATTAAATGTTTGCCATGGGTCCTAATTTAAATTATTACACAGCGTTGTTGAATACTTATTGGTCAATCACGGCATTCTGTTATTTCTATATAACAGACCGTTGCTATGTATAACAGTCCCTTGCTGTGTATAACGGACCGTTGCTATGGGCACAGGTCTAATGTCAGACTCTGGCGGACTGCTTTTGTTTCAGATTATTGATTTGTTAACTAAGAAGGTGTGTAATAAGCGAAACAATGTACAGCTGTTGTTGTGAAATCAACCCCTTCGTGTCGGGGTCTTGCATCGCCCTGTTGGGGTTTAATGACCGGCTCACTGTACATTATCTCTTACGTATCACATACTATAAGGGGGGTAGGGGCCTTACACAGTCATTTTTAAGTAAACAGACGCAGCAGACACAGACTTACTCATGTTCTTGGATCTATTTTTATTTTACACAATATGCAAATTAACTTGGTAACTTACCTAAAATACTAATAATCCGTTTTCTACAGATGATATTAATGACATAACTAATAATGTTTTGAGAAGAAATAATTTTGTTCTTGGGGTCCCCAGTCGGTAATCCCTGTGTGGTAAATATTTTGGTAGGATGTCTTAGCCCCACCAGCTGTTTATCATCCTATAATTCACATAATGGTAGCAGAGGGAAACACACTTTAATTTGAGTTGTCTTTTACAGATTTTCTAGAAATAGAGTGATTTTTTGTGCGACATTGAGATAGAAACTCATCAGAAGGAAGTTAAGACTTGTTGCTGTCTGCAGGGTTTCCCCACTCATGATGCTGAAGGGAAGGAGCTGAGCAAAGGACAAGCCAAAAAGCTGCGCAAGCTCTACGAGGCCCAGGAGAAGCTACACAGCGAGTATCTTCAGATGAACCAAAATGGCAACTGATTGTGTTTACAAACTGTCCAAACCCCTCCGCTCTGCAGAATAAATGTTCAGGCCAGAGACGCTGGCTCATCGTTTGTCTCCTCTTTATCTGTTTGGGATCAGAAAACAGCGGTGTCTCCAGATGTTGTATACATTAGTGATGTTTTTCACTGGAACTGTAACACTGCCAGTCAGTTAAAGGATTAAGGACATGTAGGACACGCCGACAGTATGTACAGATGGGAAACACATTAAAGCCTCTGGACACTCACAACACAGGTGCTTCCAGTTATTGTGGCTGATTAGACCTCTGCTCCGGTTGAAGGTGGCTGGAGTAATAATGAAGTCAGTCATTTAGTCTGAACACACCCACACGGTCACAAGTCTGATCAGATTAACTGAAAACACCTTTTGAGGACATTCAGAGGCTTTATGTTAAAAAGCCTCCAGAACAGCTTCACTGCTTCTTGTCTTCTGGTGCCTTCAGGTGTGGTGGTGTTTACTGTGTGTACTAGCTGGGTCCATCTGAACGCCCCTCGTGTCGTATTCACAACCTCGTTAACTGGAAAGTTTCTGAAGGCTCAGAGTTCACGACTTGTGACGTGTTTGCTGACATAGTGAGAAATGGTGGAGCCCATGGAAGTTCATTTATCGCTGCAGAATAAGTTAATATTGTACAGTATATTGTAATTTTAGTCCGATTTTTTTTTTCTTGTTCATTTTATAATCTGTCTGAGGAAAATGTTGATATTCTCAATGACCGCATCGTTCTCCTCTGTCATTATGGTTTTATGGCTTGCTAACTTGTTAGCCTCTGTGGCTTCTGGACTCAGACAGTAACGTTAATATTTCCGTTGCTAAGCAGCGGTGTTCTTCACGACTCGACCACTTGAATGCAACACATACCGTGTACATGACTTCCCATTTCGTAAACACTAGTTCACGAGTTCCATTTGAAGGCACCAATAGATTCTCCAAGTCTCTGAACTAGAGCTGTAATGATTAATCAATTAGCTGTCAACTATTAAATGAATGGCCAAGTATTTTGATAATTGATTAATCTGTATGAGTAATTTTATGAGAAGAAAAAGTCTAAATCCTCTGATTGCAGCGTTGTAAATGTGAGTATTTTCTGGTTTCGTTCCTCTGTGACAGTAAACTGAATATGACGGTAAACTTTGAGTTGTGGACAAAACAAGACATCTGAGGACGTCGTCTTGGGCTGTTAGAAACACTGATCCACATTTTTCACCATCTTCTGACATTTTAAAGATTAATCCACAGAAACTAATCTAAAGATTAATCTGCAAATGAAAACAATCATTAGTTGCAGAGATATTGCCTCATTTGGTGCTTAGATAATCTTCAATAAGTGTTGGGCTGAGATGTGGAGACTGTGATAAACATTTTCATTGTCATCGAGTCCAACGGTGAACCGTGTTTGAAACTATCTGCATTTGTTTTGTTTTGTTCAGGGTTTTCCTTTCATTTGTCACTTGTCTGTATCTACAGTATATTTCGGGATCGCAATTAGCTAAAGGCACCAGGGACCAACGATTATATGAAAATGAAATGGTGACAAAATGTGTATTATAATTTCCCACAACTCAAGGAAGGAGGTGTATTCAAAATGCTTGTTTTATTTTATGGACCAACAGTCCAAAACCCCAAAGACTTTCAGTTTATTGTCATATATCATCTGACAAGCTGGAACCCGCAAATGTTTGGCACTCATGCTTTAAAACTGCAAAAGGCAGCATGTTATGCATAAATATTGATAAATAGATGGATTGTTAATTGAATAAAAGACATCCAGACTTAGACAGAATACGTTTACATATGTTTTTTTGTATTTCAGTGTCTGAAAAGAGAAAAGAGGTTAACCAAAAGCGCTGCCTACCCCCTACCAAACCTGGGCTGTAGAGATATATTTACAAATTTCAGCACATTTCTACAGTGTGATTCTTGGTGTCAGTTGAGAAAGGAGAACCCGTGAGGACTGAGGGAACCCGGCCTTTTGAATGTGTGGCTGGAGGCTGGAACCAATCAGCTCCCTGGATCAACCTACACACCTAACTGCAATCAACCACCCAACCAAGCTCAGCTGCAGCTCATCTCTCTCACACACACACACACACACACACACACACACACACACTAGAACAACAAAATCCAGCACAGAGCTCATTACAGCACATACACAAAATACAGAAATACGACTTTGGGGTCCTAACAGTATGAAACAGTTAAAGTGATTTTAAACCAGCTCTTGAAGCCCTGGACAGAAAAACTCACTGGTACCACAATTGTAGTATTATCGATAAATACAACTTAGATTTAGTTGCTCATGTTATGTTAGTTTATTTTATCAGATTATGCAGGTTTGAATTATTTATTCCAACAGCTCAATCGAAGTCAGACAAACAGGATCATCAAGGAGGAGAAACGCCGATGACCCCGATCTCTTCTCTCCTCTTCTTTTGTATTATTATATAAATTTATATTGTTTTTATTTCAACTGTAAAATTTACTTTAGTGCGACAGACACATTTTATTGAAGAGGGATCTCAGTCATGAGTGATCAGTTGTTTTATGGTGTGTAAATACACACCATATGAAGGTCTATGTGGGGACTGGTCAGGGTCTACATACACTGGTGGCACTGGTCCAAAACACCAGTTTATATGGATATAAAATAAAATATAAATATAAGCGTAACTTTACTGTCACTCTGTTTGTAGTCAGTGTGTATCTGAGTATTTATTGTATTTAAATGAAGCTGCTGCCTCCTGCTGGACACAAGGCTGGACTCAGATGACCTCATATAAAACATTTAATCACAATTAAGCCCAGTTAAATAGCATATTTTGTATCTGTTCTAACTGTACCTTAAATTTGTCAGGTATTTAATCCTCTCATCAACATGGGAGTGGACAAATATGCAACTTTATGTAAATGTATGTATATATTTCTTATTGGAAATCAATGAACAACACAAAAGAATGACAAATATTGTCCAGAAACCCTCACAGGTTCTGACTTTTTATTGCACAGTTGTGCAGACCTGCAGGTCGATAGAAATACACCAAAAAAAAAGCAACTGTGACCTCAACTACCGACCACAATATGAGAGAGAGAGGCGGCCACTTGATCACTACATTTATATGTACGAATTATATTGGATTTTCTTGTCAATTAAAATTAAAGTTTAATGATTTGCATTCCTTTTTAGCTTGTAACTGTACTTTTCTTCTTAAGTCTTTTTAAGAAATTTTCAATTATTTGTGCCATGATACGATGGATCCATGTTTTGGAAAAGCACTTTGCAAATGCACATAACTTTCTCTGTAAATACATATTTTAAGATTAACATGTAAAGTGGTTTATACGTATTTGTGCATCAATTTGTACACCATCCATCCTTCCATCCATCCATCCATCTTCAACCTCTCATCCTGTTTGGGGTCACAGGGGGGCTGGAGCCGATCCCAGCTGAGACTGGGTGAAGACGGGGAACACCCTGGACAGATCGCCAATGAATCGCAGGCCACATGGAGACAGACAGCCATTCACTCTAACATTCATACGTGCAGGCCATTTAGAGTAATCAATTAATCTGCATGTCTCTGGACTGTGGGAGAACCTGGAGAAAAGCCACGCTAACATGGGGAGAACATGCAAACTCCACACAGAAGGACCCCAAGCTGGATTTTAACCTGTGACCCTCTAACTGTGAAGCCACAATGCTGACCACACAGCCTGAGTTACTGCTACTGTTCCTATTTTTAATATTTCCCCTTGTTTATATTGTTCCTATTTTTATTATTTCCCTTCTTTTTAAATTGTCATATTTTATGTCTATCTACTGTTGTCTAGCTTCTTATTTTTGCACTATCCCCTTTGCTGCTGTTCACTTCAAATTTCCCCAATGTGGGACTAATACAGGAATATCTTATCTTATCTTATAAACTTACTTAGGCTGTTTAAAGCCACAATGAGCTCCAACTTCCCAAAGGTTATAAGGCCTCTCATTGGACAATAAAAACAGGAATTAATAAGACTTATTTATTAATTTATTAAATGTATTAAATGAGAAAGATTGGTTAAATTATTTATTTATATTATCCCAACAATTCTAATAAAAATAAAACTACTGTGTAGTGATATTATTCGACCTTTGACCTCCTTGGTTGTCAGCCAATCAGGAGCGTCCTATCGAAGCTGTATCCAATCAGATTTGACGGAGCGCTATTTGAACGCTGCTCGACTCCGTGTTGTTTACCTGCAGAAATCGGTGTTCACGGATCTTGTTGTCGGTAAATCTCGCTGGTCGGTGCTGAAGATAACTTCACTTTAAGACTTTAAGTCTTGGTTTGTCGTCGCTGTCTCCGTTAAACATGTCGTCTGCTGAAGTCCGAGCTGTGGTGAGTAAACTGAAGCTGTTTGTCTGTTTTACTGTTGTTAGTGACGCAGCTGCTGTTAGCTTCGCTAGCTAGCATCGTTAGCTAACGTTAGCATCCACTCCCCGCTTGGCTGTTTGTTCGCCTCGGGGTTTATAATGTCGGTGAAATGACCCTTTACAGCAGGCCGCTGTTCTGAGTTTAGTGTCCGGTCCTGTGTCACCAGCTGCCCGCCGCAGAGAACCCGGTGAAGATGAGTAAACCCGCAGCCGGTCTGAGGAGAGCTGCTCTCGGGGAGATCACCAACTTTCCTGGAGCAGCAGTCAACACAAAGGTAACATTAACACGGAGAAACAACACGTTTTTGGAATCACGTGTAATGTTTAAATGTTAACATGCTGACACTTTTATCCAAAAGCAACTTACAATAAGTGGATTTAACCCCAAAATGCAAAAATCAAGCAACTCTCAACAAACCTCTCCATTTAAATGGACTTGAATTTATACAGCTTTACTGGTCTTCTGACCACTCATGTCAGCGTTCACCCATTCGCACACATGTTCGTGCCACACAAGGTGCCAGCCTGCCAACAGGATCTGACCCTGGAGCCATTTGGGGTTCAGCATCTTCAAGGACACTGTCAGCTGGGAATCAAACCGATGACTTCCTGGTTGGTGGATGATCCTCTCTACCCTCTGAGCCACAGCCAGCGATTAGAAGCTGTACCCCCTTTATTGTTTAGTTGGTTAAAGGACCAATATGTCAATGATTTACTGTAATAAATCATAAAATGACCATGACGTTTCATCACAGATTAAGGAAGCGTGCTAAATTAAAATACTGGTTTGCTACAGCCAGTATGTTCTCCTTTGACATTTCTGCTCTGGATTGTCTTTTTGTTTTGGCTGGTGTGATCCTGTCCACTGCCCATGTAGACGCCTCGTTACCACACGTTAATGTTGGATTCTACCGACCTGAAACGCCTCGGCACGTCTCTCTGTGGTCGTGTGGTTATCAAGGCAGCGAGTATTTGAGACACAGTCAGTGATTGCCAAGATGGTTACTATACTGTCAGTCATACTTTGCAGTACACTTTTTTAAAAACGCTCTCAGTACTACATATTGCTTCTTTAAAGAATAGTTTAACTAACTTTACTTTAAAAGGTTAAAAAAAAAAAAAAAAAAAAACTTGTGTCATTTCTTCAAATGTAACTGCCTTGCAGTCCAAATCTCAACAAACCTTTGACTTTCTGGTAACTATTGAATCAAAGGCAACTGGACTTAGATTTGTCCCTGAAGACGTTTCGCTCCTTATCCAAGTGGCTTTATCAGTTTGAACGCTGCAGTCTGACTAGTCCCCACTAGTGAGAGAGCATGAGAACATTCACAGACTTATAACATTTGACTTGTTTCCTCAGAGGACCGGACCAGCCAAAGCATCTTGTGCCCAGAAAGCTAAACCCGTCCGGGTGGTGCAGCCGGCAGTCCAGGTCCCAGCCCCTGCAGATCCTCTCCCTCCAGTTTCAGAGGAGTCAGCTGACGTGTCCATGAAGGAGGAGGAGGAACTGTGCCAGGCTTTCTCCGAGGCGCTGCTCACCGTGCAGGACGTCGACCAGCAGGACTCGGACCTGCCGCAGCTCTGCTCAGAATACGTCAAAGATATCTATAATTATCTCCACGTCCTGGAGGTAATTTTTTCCCCCAGCAGCCAGACTCTCTGCTCTCGCCCTGCATCGTGTTGATGTTTCATCACCGTCTGTCTTCACAGGTGCAGCAGGCTGTGCGAGCCAACTACATGCAGGGTTATGAAATCACCGAACGCATGCGAGCTCTTCTGGTGGACTGGCTGGTCCAGGTCCACTCCAGGTTCCAGCTGCTGCAGGAGACTCTGTACCTCACGGTTGCCATCATGGATCGTTTTCTCCAGGTAACAGTAGTCTAAACGGTCTTTTCTCTTTGTGTTTCTGTGAGCTGTGTGAAAACATTTCCCCCACTGTGCTGCAGGTCCAGCCGGTCTCTCGCAGAAAGCTGCAGCTGGTTGGTGTGACGGCCATGCTGGTGGCCTGTAAATATGAGGAGATGTACGCTCCAGAGGTCGGAGACTTTGCCTACATCACAGACAACGCGTTCACTAAGGCTCAGATTCTGGAGATGGAGCAGCTGGTTTTGAGGACCCTCAACTTTCAGCTGGGACGTCCTCTTCCGTTACACTTCCTCAGACGGGCCTCCAAGGTGGCCAATGTGAGTTTTTCTTTTTGCATGGATTTACCACTGAGCTGCAGGTTTTCTTAAATCTTTAAATATTTTCCTACAATATTTAAAACAGACAACAGAATGCACCTACACCTACTGTACATATAGACACCACTCACCTCTACACTATTGGTCTGTTTGTTGATACAAACCAAGCCAGAGCAGCACGCTTTGAGTGCAGAATTAGTTTAATGACCAAAATACTGTCATTATTTCATGTTTACTGCTGAGAATTGCCTCGCTGTCGGTTTAAATAATTCTCGGGGGCCCTGCTTGCTAGTTTTCTAAGCATTTATTGAATGAATAAAATTCCATCCTTATTAGCCAGGTCTGGACAGATTACTCACAAAAGTATATTAGATGGGTTTGAATGCTGGACTTTGAGTGTCCTACAGCGTTCTCAGTGGACTGGATGTTTGTCTCAGTCTGATGTAGAGCGACACATGCTGGCCAAGTATCTGATGGAGCTGACCCTCCTGGACTACGACATGGTGCACTATCGGCCCTCCGAGGTCGCCGCTGCGTCCCTGTGTCTCTCCCAGCTGCTGCTGGACGAGCTGCCGTGGGTGAGTTTGACGGCATCAACTAATGCTGCCTAAATCAACTGGTTCAATGTGATTTTTCCCTCTGTGCTGCCCTTTAATTGGTCCGTCTGGTCCCAGTCTCCGACACAGCAGCACTACTCCACCTACGACGCGGCCCACCTGAAGCCGATCATGCAGCACATCGCCAAAAATGTAGTGATGGTGAACGAGGGGAAGACAAAGTTCCAGGTGAGTCGAATGGTGGGAAACAACGGTAACTGCTGATGTTGTGTTAAATGAAATGAAATGTTCCTCTGCAGGCCGTCAGGAACAAGTACTCGAGCAGCAAGCTGATGAAGATCAGCCTCCTTCCTCATCTGAAGTCGTCCACCATCAAGACCATGGCGGCTGCTCTGCTCAGCCATCCCTGAGAACGTTTTACATTTCATCAGTGGACATTTCACTCGCACTTTATTTCAGATTGATCCCAACCTTGTGGAGAATCCTAACTAAAATGTTTTTATCATCTTTCATCCAAGCTTTGTGGTTTATGATTTTGATTCTACTTTTGATCGGTGAGGTTTTGCCAAAACTCTGTGGTATGTCAGATTTTCTCTAATGCACCTTGAACTGCACAATGTCAATCAAGCCTGAGTTGAGTTGCACTGCTTCCAATCAGACGTTTGCAAACAACTTCCTTTATGTGGGGGTGAGGACTTTATTATTTTTCTACTTACTAACTGATTTATCTGAGATTTAGTCTACCTCGCGTTAGAAGCCAGAGCCTTGTGCTTTCAGTCTAGTGAAGGGCTCATTACATGGGTGGATTGTTATCTCAAAGTACAAACGACAAGTCTCTCTCAAAAACAATCCAAGGCACTCTGTAGTGTTTGTACAAAATTAAAATGCCTTTATTTTGCATGTAGATAATTGTTTTAACTGACCAACACGTTGCCACCAGCATAGGTCACTGTCGGCATTCAGCAGTAGCAGGCACGCCTATATTGTGTTACACTAATCAGGAACGTGGGGGTGTAAAACTATTGGTTGACAAACAAGGAAATGAAACGGTGCCTTGGATTATTTTTGAGGGAGCCTTGCTGCATTTTGTACTTAAGACAACACTGTCCATACAGTTACTCCCTCACAAGAGTGAATGAGCCCCAACATACCTGAAGGGTCCAAAGTATGTGATTACTGCAAAGACCCAGCAGTGCTTCTACTCCGTTATCTTCATGTTCAGCCTCATGTTTTCCTTTAAACAGTCGGCATTAGTTGTTCGTCTTGTACGCCATCGTGCATTTTAATGTGTTCATATATTGTGCATAATTGATGGGTCTTGGACTTTGTTGATATACAGGTATCTGCTTCGTTCATGGTACTATAAATGTTTTAAATGGCTTTGTTTGTAATTTGGCAGCCTTGTTTCATAGTGACCAACGGTGCCAAATGTTCTGCAGACCAACGTCTTGGTTGGATCCTTATTTTTGTTACCAGCTTTTTCTTAAATCAATCAAAAGTTTTGTTTTTTTTTTTCTCAACAGTTTGTGTTGTGTGCTGCCCTGTTCCAAGTGAATTTCCTATTTATAACTGTTTTGAACTTTAAAAAGTTGCTGCAACCACTTTCAAAATGTTAAACATTTCACTGACAGACTCAAAATTAAAAATCAAAACTAAATGAGAGAATGTGCTTTTGTTTTTTAAACAGTTTATTACTAAAATAGGTTTTGTAGAGTGTAAAGCTGACAGGTTTCTGGTGTTAACATTGGGAGAAGTCCTGTGTAGATCGGTGGTGGTGTTTAGTTGAAGCGGACTCTGCGCATGGAGCCCACCGTGCTGTTCTGGCTGCCCCAGTCAGAGAAGTTGTTGTAGTCCCGCTTCTCCAGGATGTAGTGAGGCCCTCTGTAGTTGGGCTCTTGATACACCGCCCACCTGCACACACAACACATCGGTCTTTACTGCAAACTGTGATCGACCAGCCCAGGGTGGACCCGCCTTCGCCCAGTGTCAGCGGGGATTACAGATGATGGACAGAAATGTGACGGAACAAAAAGCTGCAGTTACTTGATCAGACTGAGATCTGAGTGATCCTAAATATTTGGTGAGACAATAATTACAAAACCAAGAGGGGTTGTTTGTTGTTGTGTTTTTTTTTTTGTTTTTGTTTTTTGACTCAAGCCAGACTTAAAGGAATAGTCTGGGAGTTTCTCAGTGGGGCTGCATGAGGTACTTCTCCGTAGTCGGTGTATTACTACAGTAGATGGAGTGTGGAGAAATGGACTACTGTGATAGGGAGCAGCAGCAAAACTCATTTTAGACACACAAAAAAAAATAGTTAAACTCTTCAAGTGAATGAGTGTTTTCACCACTTTACCTCGCTGTCAGACAGCCCTTTCTGACGGGGAACTGAAACCCTTATCTATGCTCTCTTCAGAGCCACCAGACTGCACTGACAAAAATGGTAATTTTACCTTGTAGAACACAGGAGCTGCTGCTCTACCACTAAAATGACTTTTTGTCAGTGGAGTCTGGTGGCTGAGAAAAATCCTCACTATCCCTCAAGTCCATGAAATGAGGACTTCAGACTGACCTTATGTCCCCAGAAAGTTGACTTGAGCTGAAAGCAGTAAAACCTAAGTAGACGATTGGTCAATTAGTTGATTAGTTGTTTGAAAGAAAATTAATTGGCAGCAATTGACTGATCAAAAATGCCATTTTCCCTCGGATCAGCTGATTGAAGAGTGAAAGCGATCAGATGGGATGTTGCACTTACGCTCCTCCGAGCACACGGATGGAGGCGACTCTGTTGAGGCTGTAGCGGCTCATCAGGTTGGGGATGTCGTCCTGGATCTCCATCTTCTTACCAGAGAAGCCAGCTCGCTCAAACAGCTGAGCTCTGCCTGGGTTGTTGTCCTGAGAGTGACAGACAGGCTGCTGGTGAATGTGGTTTTAATTATTCCTCTGGAGTGTAAAGTCATTGTGCAGTTTAGTCACATCTCTAATACATGGGACTGTGTAGTTTGTTATTCCTCTCAGTGCACGGCTCAGTGTTGTTGCCTGGGAAATGAAAAGTCTGCACTTTGACAGATTTACCACAAACAATCCAAATCTGCAGCACCATTATAATACAGCCCACAAATTACAGGGTCTACACAGTATTATATATATACAGGGTACCACAAGTACAGAGAGTAATCATCTTGTAACTATTAAATAAGTAGACAGTAATTTTAATATATTTATTCCCATGCCACTTTCCTAACACACTGCAGACACCCTTCACGGATGTAGATACCTCATGTACTAAACTAATGTTGGGTTGTAAACGACAAGATGTCAGATTCAACCTTTATTTCTGTTTTTTTAAAAGTTTATTTTAAATGCTTTGATTTCATGAGAGAAATGATTGTTGCTGAAGCAGCAGCTGTGACTTCAGAGGGTTAAACAGCTTCAGTCTGCACACATTTAACCCCGGAGTGAATTTTTCTGCACCTGTTCTGACTGCATGTCCTCCTGCAACGTTTCTCACCTGTTTGACGGCCCGGACAGAGGACACGTGGTCCACCTGAGCACACCACTTGTCGTAGCAGTTGTACTCTCCGCGGTCGGACATGTCCCAAAGGTACTGACGGCCCCGGAAGTTCTCATGCTCATAACCGACCCATCTTCACCAGAACCGAGGAGGAGAGGACAGTCAAACAGAGATGCACACACAAAAAAGGATTTCTGGTTGATCTGAATTAAATTTAAACTTATTATTAAGCATTAAGTTTGGTGGACAGAAGAAATTATATTTCCAACCTTGAATTTTCACAATTTCACAGTCATATATGTTAAAATTATGACTCCAAACCCACTGCTGATCTGATGGGCCGAAGTAGAAAAGTGTCATCTCAGTGATTATATCTCATTGTGAACCAGGTCTAAACTACATGTTGAAATAAAGTCACTGAAATGGGATTTAATCAGTAGTTATATTTATCCTTCAAAATTAACAAAAACAACTCATTTAGTGTGGTTATTTCAGTTTAGGTCAATGTTTGCAAACAGTTCAATCTTCTTTTTCTGTCTTTTCCAACAAAATCAGTCCTTCAGCAATGTTCATAAGATATGTTTATGTAAAAGAGGAAATCCTAATGTAAAAGCAAAATGATAATCTAAATCATAAAACAGTGCAGTTAAAATAAATATAAGTACATATAATGTAAATTTATATGTTTAGCTGATGACGGTGTGTCAAAGTGTGTATTTTTTCCCATAAGTGTAATTTTGGGATATGTGTTTTCTATGCCGTGACACCATTTTGAATTTCAAGAAACAATAAAAACAACCTTGAATTTTGAGATTTAGAGCAGTTTGAACTTTGATATCTGAACATAGTTTCACCTGCAGATTACCAAACTAAATACTGAGGTTTGATTCATTTTCTTGGACACACTAGACTCGTCTGTCCACCAAACTTCATGGAAATTTGTATAGAGTTAATTCTGCTCAGACAGATGAAGAAAACCTCCATGTTGGATGTAATAATGGTGCATATTTATAGACTCCCACTGGGATTTAGGTGTATTAACTATAGTTGGGGTTGGTGAAAAGAGTGTGATGAAAACACCAGTATTTGTACAGAGGTTCACTGAAAGGTCAGAGGTCAGTCACTGAGCCACATGTCCTCCTGCTGTCTGTGGACCCCAGGGTGTGCTGCAGTGACCCGTCGTGTACTCTGGGTGGTGGTGTAGACTTACGCTCCGCTCTCCACCTGCACAGAGTTGCATCTCTCGGGGAAGTTCCTGTCACTGAGCCTGGAGCAGTCAGAGCTCAGGTCCAGCCGTCTACCGGCGAAGTTCCTCTGCTCGAAAAGGGTCACCTGAGGACACAAAACCACAGGGAAAACAATGAATATAAGGAGTTCGCTGGGATGCAAACATCAACACTCAGGTGTTCCTGGTTCATGAGCATTTTGAAAATATTACATTTTCAAAACTAGTATTCGTTTGACAGTCTTGGGGATTTTAAGTCGGGACGTCCAGCCTCCCATATGCTTTCTTTTTCTGTAGTTTACTTGGTTCTTTCCAACTGCCATTTGCAGAGAAACTCCACGACATCTCCAGTAACACTGAAAGGGTCTTTCTGTTTTTGATTCAGAGGGGAAATTGTCTTTTTTTTTTAAAAAAACAAAACAAAAATGAGCTGAAGACAACTTGTAACTGATGACACAGCTCCCAAAAAATGTAACTGTACTCTGAATTTGCAGAGAGTTTTGTGCAGTAAATATTTATTTGAGAACAACACCTGAGCAGTGACCTCCTGGGCTGGTTGTCAGTAATAATTACAGTACATAACAACACTGTGAGTGACTAGATTAACAACTGAGATATACCTTAATTAGTGAACTTAAGGTAGGAGTATTTTTTTTTTTTAACTTTGGACAGCGCTAGGCCAGCTGTTTCCTCCTGCTTCCAGTCTTTATGCTAAGCAACGTAGCTTTAAGGTAGAAAAACTAATACAAAGTCCTCGCAGAAACGAAGCATAATATCATCAATGAAAACAGTGATCAAATATGTTAATATACACTAATGATTCTGTAGCATAGATACAAAACAAGTAAACTCAGTCAGAGACTTGATCTGTTCGAAACAACAAGCTGCTTTAACAAAATAACTGATCATTATTGGACTCACCCTCCCACTGGACCCGTAGAAGGCACGTTGGAGCACAGACCCCAGCTTGCTGTAGATATAGAAGCATTTTAAATGAATAATTACACCCCAAACACATCTTCATCTGTCTGAAACTGAAGACCTGAGCCACTGAAAATGTGAGAACTTGTGTCATTTTGGTTGAGAAACATGGAGATTATTACAGTTTCCAACTGATTTCGACGTGTCGTTGTGTGTGTGTCTCCTGCAACGGTCACATCACAAAATCAGGTGATTTTGGGAAACTTTTTGGTCACACAGAGAGCAGAGAACGAGAACCAGCAGCAGGTGGGATGTGGAGCCACGGGCCCCTCCCCACCTCGACACCCCTGACCGGGGGGGTCTGGCTCTGTGGGGCCCTGGCTGGTGCACACGGCGCTCTCTACATACCTGGTTTGTTGGGCTAATCCTGGGACCTTAGTAAAGATGTTCATGTCAGCTCTGCGACGCAACAAGAAAGGCCCTTAAATACAGCAAGGTGAGGTGAGCCGACAGGTACTAGAAGGCTCAGAGTGCTTCTGCAACAGTCGCCGGGGCCCTGGACGCCATTGATATGCTAAACACACAACAGAGAGGTTATCCACACACACACACACACACACACATCAGCTGCAAACACTACCACCACATGAGGAGCACAAAAAAACATACAAACACACAAATAGATGTGTGCATGCAGATATACAAACAAGCAGAGGGTTTCTGCACACACACACTAACATGTAAATGTGAGAGTGCAGTGCCAACAGTTTTGGCTTTGAACAATTCAGCATTTTACACAACAATGGCCTGTAAACAATGCACCGTATGAGAATGATTGTGTTCATGCTCCACACACTGTATTCAGTGAAGAGGTCATGACCCCGGGGGGTGGAGGGGGGACCTCTCTGAACCTGAATGAACAGATTAGATTTTACTATCCTGACAGCTGCATGTGTCTGTAACTGGAAACCAGCACCTGATGGTTCAGCCACCTGGTCTGAGTTTAAGTCTTGGTGATGTGACGTAGACATGATTTATGTGTCTGACATGTTGTTTAACTAAATATTGTTTATGAGACAAGTCAATTTTATTTATATCGCCCAAAAAAAAAAAAAAAAAAAACAGGACTTAAGTATAAGTAGGAAAAACGTGACAGAAAGGGAGGATGAATTCCTCTTCCAGGGTGGTGATTGTAAGGGCTGTCAGAGTTAATGCTATAATAACATGTTAATATAAATTTGTTGTGATGAGCGAAGAAACTAGAAAACCTGATGAATTCATCGGTACCAACCAGGTCAGACTAGCTGGTCATGAAGGAGGTTAAATAACGCTCCAAACTTGCACTAAATTTTAAAGAAAAAACAGACATGCCCACTTTATGATAGTCCCAGTCAGTCTGGATCAAGTCCGAGTCAAGTCAGCACTCTGACACACTGACAGCTGTTGTTGCCTGTTGGGCTGCAGTTTGCCATGTTCTGATTGGAGCAGATTTTTGATGCTAAAGTCAGAACCTGGGAGGGTTTCTGGACAATATCTCTCATTGATTAATGTTGTTCATTGATTTCCAATAATAGATACAATGCATACATTTGTATAAAGCAGCATATTTGTCACTCCCATGTTGATAAGAAGATTAAATACTTGGCAAATCTCCCTTTAAGGTTCATTTTGAACAGATAAAGAATGTGTGATTAATTGTGATTTTAATCGACTGACAGCTCTAATATTCAGGCTTAAAGTTAGGCACATTGAGGGCGTGGCCTCTCTGAGTGACAGTTGGGTGACAGGTCAAAAAATGAGATTACTCACAACTAAATATGTACAGTTGTGTGATTAAATATTTTAATCAACTGAACTCCCCAGTGACTGTTCTGTTTTACAGCTAAACACAGTATAAAGCTCATAAAGTGTTACTAAATCAAGCTGCACATGGATCAGGCTCACTGACATTAACTTTGCTTACAGTGTCTTTTTCCAAAAGATCTGTTTGCCCCAGCAGATTTACTGTCACACTTCAGTGCCTTCAAATGGAGTGGTATTCAGTATGTGTGTGTGGAGGTTGGGGGGGGTTGTTGTATGTGGGCTGATGAATAGCAGAAAATGTCACTGGATGCTTCACTCTGTTTTGTTTTTGTAACATTGGCTGTGAACCTGACGGGGACACTGGGGAGCTCTAACTGGGTCCAGAAGCTTGGGGACGTTTCTTGCATTTTGGAGCAGTTTCCAGCGGAGACAAATGCAGCAGGTCAGACATCTATATGTGGTTCTGGGCTGAGACAGAGGCTGGGCAAAGGGACAGATGTAGGCACAGGCTTTGGCAGGACGACTCTCAGGCAACTTTACCTACTTTTATCTTCTAATCTTGGTCATCTTTCGCGCCGCTGGAGATTTACAACAGCTTGACATGTCGCTCATCCTGACTGTGCTGGACAAGCTGGCTTACTTTCTGTCTCTGATAGCATTTTGTGTCAGTGTGTCCTACAGCTGGCTGAAATGAAACTAGATTCTTCCTTTAAATCCACAAGCTCTGATAATGACTGGGTGTTTTTTCGGTGGATATTTAACAAACGATGCTGAGGTTTGCGGTTTGAGTTAGGATGGTTTTTCTCAAAACCTGCGGACACTCGACGCCTTTGTGTGAGTTTCTGAATCTTTGTATATTCTGTGACCTGACTGTCTAACTCAGTCGATGAGCAGGAGATGTAGCTGATGATGAATTCAGTATTTAAACTGTGATTATTTCCCTGCAGGTGTAACTGAAGACACTGATCTCTCAACCAAAGACCATGATGCTGCAGCGGTGCATCCTGAGGTCGTACCATGTGCTTGCACTGGTGCTGTATGTGTCAGCCAGGGAGGACTTTGACTGGACGAAGAATGAGAGGACGTCTTTCTATTACGGCACCTTCCCAACTGGTATGATGCATGATTAAACACCAAACATACCAAATTTAAACACGATAATAATCTGCAAAGCATCTCCATCTCCTGTGCAGGTTTCTCGTGGGGAGCCGGCAGCTCTGCCTATCAGACTGAAGGAGCTTGGAACATAGATGGCAAAGGAGTGAGCATCTGGGATGCATTCACCCACAAACACGGCAAAATATTCTTAAATGACACGGGAGACGCCTCGTGTGAGGGCTACTACAAATTCAAGGTGATGTGCAAAAGAAGATGTAGTACCTCTAATAGCAGATAATTGTTCATAAAGAAATTAATGTTATACCAAAAGACATTTTACAGTTGAGTGAGTCAAATTAAGTTTTAAGTGTTTGAAGGACAAAATCATCTTATTCCACACCGTGTGACCGTATATTCTGTATTATCTTGTTTCGGTGTTTTATTGAAGGTATATGATCGGTCACACAGCAGTTCGTGAAATAGTCATGAAATATAATGTATTGATTTGCGTACTTGGACTCAAATTTTTTTTTTGTGATAGTCAACACAAAAGCAATTTGTATGTAATCCACGTAATTGCAAGTCAAACGCCAGTTCTCGTATTATTTTAACCCAAACCACAATCTTTTCTTAAACCTAAGTAGTTTTGTTGCCTGAACCTAAGCAACTCAGTCTTTTTCTAAACAAACTAAGAGGTTTTGTTTTGAAAAAACTGGTGCAGAAATTAACATGAGTATCACATGTTGCTCAGCATTCATAAGAAAAACATCAAGAAAAATATAATGCTGAACGTGCTGTGTCACAAAAAAAAATAAATAAATTTGTGTCTATGTACGTAAAGCTAACTGATAAAATTTTGTGACTATTTCACAAACTGCCGTCAGATTGCGTTGCTTGTTTTCACTGAGTGAAACATTCAAATCAAGGATCAAATCCATGGTTTTTATGGCTGCATGATTCCATCAAATGGAAATATTCAACATGTCTTGTGCATCATTTACATACATTTAACCGTGATTGGTATGTTTGCAAACTTTGGGATCTCCACTAGAATTTAAAAGGAACAACATTTTGGGAAATATACTGCACATGTTCCCTTTCTTACTGAGAGTTAGCCAAGGCAAATTTATTTGTCTGGCACACTTCATGTACAAGTGCTTTACATAAAACATTAAAAGCATTACAGTGGGGATGATGAAGCATTAAAAAGTACATAAAAGGGGAAAAAAAACATATTTAGACATCGCAACAATCCAAATAAAATCATGTAAAATAACTAAATTGAATTAAAATGATTAAAAACAAGCAACAGTCTAGACAAGTTAAAAGACACCGTGCAGATTTCATGTACAGGCGCATGAGAAAAGAAATGTTTTTAACCTGGACTTTATCTGTATTTAGGTAGATTTCATCTCCTTTACAGAGAACCAGACTAGCTGTTTCCCCGTTTCCAGTCTTTGTGCTAAGCTAAGCTAAGCTAATCACCTCCTGCCTCCAGAGTGGTGGAGAGTTCTCCTCTAACTCTCGGCAAAAAAAAAAACAATAGATATATTTCTAAAAATTATGAACTTTTTCCTTTAAACAAATATTTGGCTGCAGAGGATGATTTTCAAAATGTCTCCTGTTATTTGTCTTTAAGGATGACATCAACTTGATGAAGGACATGAAGCTGAATCATTATCGTTTCTCCATCTCCTGGCCGAGGATTTTACCAAGCGGACTAAAAAGTAACCATATGACTCGCCTGCATTTATTTCATTTTTTTTTAAATCCTGTGTTTTTCAGTTCAGGTCAGCCATTCTTTACCATATCTATTTATTTTTCTCATTTCATTTTTATTTGCTGGTGATTCATCAGTGCTGAAACTGACTGAAGACTAAAGTCAACAACCTGAAAATTAATCAATGTTCATTTGTTGCTCCTAGCTTTGTTTTTCTCTGCTCTATTTCATTATACATTAAATATACATTAAATACTTTTGGGTGTAGGACTGATAGTAGGTCACCTTGGGCTCTAAGAAACTGTGGTGGGCATTTTAACATTTTTTTACACTTTATAAGACCAAATATCTAATGAATAAATTTTTTAATAAAGATAGAAAATACTCCACAATCATTAGGTGCAGCCCTAATGGTAATGGTATTATTGATATTAATTTACTGGAAACTCTTTCAGGTGAACACATCAACGAGAAAGGAATCAGGTATTACGACGACCTGATTAACATGCTGCTGGACAATAAGATCACACCTATTGTTACTCTGTACCACTGGGATTTACCACAGGTGAGCTCTGAAACCATCAGACCGTTTGTCTGTACAGATTTGGAGCTACAGCTTGGAACCTGACAGGATTTCCCTCCCCAGTTCTTACAGGAGAAGTATGGCGGCTGGCAGAACGTCACCATGGTCAACTACTTCAACGACTTTGCCAACTTGTGCTTTGAAAGGTTTGGGAGCAAAGTGAAGTACTGGATCACTTTCAACAATCCGTGGGTATGTCACAGGGTGAGGGGAAATGGTGCATTCACTGTCTTGTGAACGGATGCGATGTGTGATTGATATCAGGGTGTTGTCCTGTGTTTTCAGTCCATCGCTGTGGAGGGATATGAAACGGGAGAACACGCACCCGGACTGAAGCTGAAGGGAACAGGAGCTTACAAAGCTGCCCACCACATCATCAAGGTCAGACTCAGGATGTGACGGTTCGTGTCCAGTTTGGTGTCGTTCTGTTTGTGCTGAGGCTGGATTACAAACCCAGCATTTAATATGATTAGTACAGGGGCCTTGTGTCAAAAACTAGTTTGAAGAGCTGACAGAATAATCTCACCATAAGGAGACAGGGTTGACGGGGTACATACTGAACATGATGCACAGGATGCCTAAGATGGGGGTACCATAGGTGTTCAACAGGGTCCCCCCTTCAGGTTAACCCAGCCTCGGCAGGCACACAACAATAGTGACACTGGTATCCAACCCTGTAGGTTTGTGGTGCAAAATTGAGATGCATTGTGGGACATGTAGTTTAAGGGCACCATACTTCTGTAAAGCGGCATAGATTTGTATGATAAGCATAATCTATTCTTTGCAAGCCCTCGTGGGCCACATAAAATGAGGTGCCGGGCCTAATTTGGTCCACGGGCCTTGAGTTTGACACGTGAACTAAAGTAAGAGGAACAAGGTGACACTGCCTTTCTGTCTTTGAAACAGGCACATGCTAAAGTTTGGCACACATACGACATGCAGTGGCGAAGCAAACAAAAAGGTAAAAAGAAAATTTTTTACTTTGGCATTTTTGTGACGTGAAGTCAGAGATACATCTCCATCATACTGTTTGTGTGTGCGATCAGGCCTGGTTGGGATCTCGCTGACGGCTGACTGGGGGGAACCAGTGGACATCACCAACCAGAGGGACATCGAAGCGGCAGAGAGGTACATCCAGTTCTACATGGGATGGTTTGCTACTCCCATCTTCAACGGAGACTACCCCCAGGTTATGAAAGATTACATCGGTACGTCAAACAAAACTGTTATCATATCATATCATATATCATATCTTAGAAAAGTGTCTGTCCTCACTAGAAAAATGTCAGAATCTGTTATTTGGTGAAGAAGAAGTGTGTGTTAGATTGTTTGGACCTTTATGTCTGCTGAAGTTAGTTATGATTACTGAACTTTGACCTTTAGGCAGGAAGAGCGGCCAGCAGGGCCTGGGAGCTTCACGGCTGCCCGTCTTCTCGCCTCAGGAGAAGAGTTACATCAAGGGAACCTGTGACTTCCTGGGTCTCGGCCATTTCACTACACGCTACGTCACCCTGAAGAATTACCCATCAGGCCTTGGAGACAGCTACTTTGCAGATCGTGACCTTGCCGAGCTGGTTGACCCACAGTGGCCCGATCCAGGTTCTGAATGGCTCTACTCTGTTCCCTGGGGCTTCCGACGCTTGTTGAACTTTGTCAAGGTGCGCAACACAAATCTGAATACAATCCAGATATCCAGCTGTGTAACATCTATTGAATACAACATGCTCAAATTACATTAAAAATAACATATAAGTGATGTAAGTTGGGCTTTTACAAAAAATCATAAGGATGAATTTGACAGTAGTATTATACTTTGATATTTTTGGAAACAAGCTAACTTGCTTAAATTTAGATGAAATGTACATTACGTATTGGGCTAGAGCCAGGAGGTGATTAGCTTAGCTTAGCATAAAGACTGGAAACAGAGGGAAACAGCTAGCCTTGCTCTAAAGGTCTTTACACATTGGGGGCAGTTCATTCGCATGTCAGTACTTTTTCTTGGAAATGATTTTGTCATGAATAGTGTCACACAGAACGCAAATATTATGCAGCAAAGTTTTTTTTTTTTTTTACAAAGCAAGGTTGATTTTCTGAGCTTTCGCACTTCAAATTGGCATTAACCAATCACATTGTGCAGAACGGGTTGAATTGCGTTTGTATTTATGAAACAACAGCACAAAGGCTCCATAGTCTGAACCAACATGCCGAACTTTATTACTCCTCTCAACCTTCACAAAGGCAGCGCAGATCCACTCCTTCCATTTTTACTTTTCACAATAAATGCCCAAGAGACCTAATATTAGCAGGCAAGTATTTCACATTTTCTGGTTGTTTATACAACCTGTGCTCACTCCCAACTTGTCAAATACCGGCATTTGGTCAGTCCTAACCCTAAGTAAATGGTTGTGTTGCCTAAACATAACTTCCTGTGAGGGTCACTTGCCACTCAGCAGGCTGGTTGGGTTAATTATCTGTGAGGGGAGCCAGCTGTGGAGCCTAATTGTCCCTGATGAGGATCAGGTGGTTGAAGCCTATATCTACCTCTGGTTTCAGGGCTCAGTTGCTGACTCAGTGTCTCTTCGTCAGAAGTAGAGAAAGCGCTGTCCTGTTTTTGCTCTAGCTGTATAGGGGTATGTGAATCTGCAGAAGAACCATGTGAACACAACCACAGTGTCTGATGAGTTGGGAGTGAGAATGTGTTGGTTTATAGTGCCTCAAAGCTCAATAATTAAATTATATCTTTGTTTAATTACATACAAATGTAAAAATGACAATTTATGGTTTTAGATGAAGTCTGGAAGCGCGATTATTTATTGACAAACAATAGTTATCCATCTGTGCAGCACCTCTGTGCATACATGCTTTCCTCTGCTTCCAGTCTTTATGCTAAGCTTAGCTAAGCTAATCCCCTACTAGCTCTGTAGCTAATTAATGAACATACATCAGAATGGTCTCCATTTCATCAAACTCTCTGCAAGAAAGCAAAAATAATGTACAAAGAAACCTGTTGGAAAAAAAGTCACATAAATGCAAGTCATACCTTGTGTCACATCATTACAAAGATTAGGGTTAGGAAGCATAAAATATATTGTTTAAGCAAATAGAGATGTTATATCAATTTGCATTCCATGCTGAATGTGATATGTCTCTCCCATAGACTCAGTATGGAAACCCGATGATATATGTGACAGAAAACGGCGTGTCAGAGAAAATGCTCTGCACTGACCTCTGTGACGACTGGAGGATGCAGTACTTCAAAGATTACATCAATGAAATGCTCAAAGGTGAAACAACAACTCTGCTTCACACAAAGATAACGTGATAACCATGTCTGGTTCATATTTTATATGACTAACAAAGTGTCCACGTCCCTGAGATAAAACGTAACGTATTATTTGTTTGTTTCCCAGCGATTAAGGATGGGGTGAACGTGAAAGGTTACACCGCCTGGTCGCTCCTCGACAACTTTGAGTGGGATGAAGGATACTCCGAGAGGTTTGGACTCTACTACGTGGACTTCAGGAACAAAAATAAACCACGCTACCCGAAGGCCTCTGTCCAGTTCTATAAACGCATTATCAGCTCGAACGGCTTCCCCAATCAGAGAGAGGTAAACTCTACCAACATGCCAAATGTTCCCTCTGGAGCCAAATATGTTGTTTAACTGTTAAGTTTCATCTTTACAGGTGGAGAGTTGGAAGAGGAAAGCTGTAGAGACCTGCTCCTCCAGTAACCAGCTCCTGGCTGCAGGTTAGTACTATTAAGCATTATAACATGTAGGTTGTGATGAAGCTAGGTGGGGCCAAACAAAGGAAAATTCTGTCTCCAGCTTGTTATTCCGCTATCTAACAGGGTTTTTCTTTGCTTTGCCCCTCCAGCTAGAAGAAAGTCCCAGGGAAATCAGGAACATGCAGGAATGCAAAAGGCTTGGCCAGTGCATGATGAAGTTTAGGTACAACAGTTGTTTCTGACTGAGATCATTTTTTTATGTAACGCTATTTTAAACTTCTACTCTACTTCATTTCAGAGGCAAATACAACACATTTTACACCAACTACATTTCGCTGACAGTCGCTGTCACTTTGCAGATTAAGATTTTACATTCGGGCTGCAGTGGTTAGCACTGTCGCCTCACAGCAAGAGGGTCACAGGTTCGAATCCGGGTTGGGAGTGGAGTTTGCATGTTCTTCAAACCTCCAAGGCCAGCCATTCATATAGAAATAAAACCTTTAAAGCCTTGGCTTATTTCATTAATAACAAAACAAGTCTAACCTCTATTTTATCTAATGATAAATCCAAAGAGCGCCCTGACTAAGGAGGTCAAAACCCAACACATTAGAAAATGTCAAAGTCAAATCCACTGCGCAGTAATTAACCCTGAGACCAGCAGATTTTACTGTCTTTAAGATGCTCCAGCACATTCAGTTTTAGGGCTAGAGTGAAGCCACAGATATCAAATGAAACTAGAAAACCAGAGAGAAATCCATTGGTGCAAACAATGTCATTTTAACATGTTGGGGAGGAGGCTGGCTTGACAATAAGGGGGTTTCTGTGCAGTTTCCAGAACAGAAGTGCTCGCCATCCAGTCGCTGAAAAATGCAATTCCTGCAGAAATCCCAAAATGTCAAAAGTGTTTGATCTCAGATTACAGCATGGCTTTTTCTATGGTGTTCCTCGAGGTCTTGGTGTCTTAATGTGGTATTTTGGAGGGATTATTGATTGTTTTTATCAATTCTCTAGTGGTAAAAAATGCACCAAATGGAACACAACAAATGGTATCACCTCACAAATTGCCGCAAAAACTTATGAGACATAATAGAGCATGAGGATGGACATCATGTACTTCTATCATAATGTTTTAAACCCTTTTACAGTTTCACAGTTTATTTTAGTTCATCTTCACCGTCCACAGCAGCCCCTTCCAGCGATTTGAAGCTGGGACTGAAAATGGAGACGTTCACTTACGTTTCCATGTGATGTGTTTCAGATCCGTTGATAGGCCACATGGAGATGGTGACAGAGATTGTGGTTCCCACCGTGTGCACGCTCTGCATCCTCCTCAGTGCAATCTTCCTCATGTTCCTGCTGCGTGGACGCATCTGAGGACGCACACACACACACACACACACACACACACACACACACACACACACACACACACAAATCTGAGAGTGACAGCAACGCTGTAAAACTTTATCCTGTCGAGAGCATTTTGTTGATTTAACTGTCCTGCTGCTGTTCTGTTTTGAATACTTTTTTCCAGGTTGTCACTATAGAGTCAAATCAGCCGGTCACAGCTTTGGAAGAATGAATTCAAACTTGGTATATTACTATTATTATTTAATTTTTAACAAACTGGCCTTGTGTGGTTTTTGACGTAGCTCAGGCTTGTTGGCTGCTCAAACTAACTGCAGAGAGGAGATGGTTAATTGTCAACAAGTTTGTGAAATTAAGAAATAAGAGTGATGGAGATAAAGTGTTGTACTCTCTGTGGCTCATAAACTTCCATTAAATCAATTTTTAAGACTTAAATGGTGCTGGTTATTGAATGAATTTTTCAGATAAATCAGAAAACAGCGATTTAAATGTGGTTTCAAAGTCCAGTCAATGACAGGACACACTTCTGTTTGAAAAATACTAAAACACATTGTCTTATTTAGATTTTGGCCCACAAACTATCCAGTTTAAGAATCTTTACCACCAGAAGTAGCCTTAGAAATATGACTTATGTACAATTGTTGAATGTAAACTTCCTATCCAAAGCTACCTTTGCTCTGTAGAAACCTTATACAACGGATAGTTGTGCCACCCTCTAAATGGAAGGTGTGTTTATGTGCCACTTATTTAGAGGCATGTTTAAATGGTTTAACTTGGAGTTTTTTTAATCTATTCATTTAAAAGAATAATCGACAGATAAGAGTAGCACCACTGACAATAAATGATTGATCTGACTAACATTACACAAAGACATTTATAGATTTATGTTCTGTGATGTTTTAAAGGGTTTCTTTGTCAGTAACAAACTGACTATTTTTCACCGGTTAAACCAACCAAAATGTTATTTATCCATCCATCCATCCATCCATCTATCATCCATTCATTATCTTCCACTTATTCAGGGCCAGATGTACCTCTCTCCAGTATTGTTTTCCAGCTCTTCCTAGGGGACTCCGAGGCGTTCCCAGACCAGACCAGATATATAATCTCTCCAGCATGTTCTGGAAATGTGTGTGTTGGGAAAAATGCCGACTGGGCCTTTAATGAAATGCAACCATAGCATGAGCAGTCACTGTTTTGGTGTAAACAAGCTCAAATCATGTTTCTGAATTTATAGATAGGCTATGAAAGTCATTTGAAATAGTGTTGTCAGTGTCATCCACATCATTTTTATGCTTTCTCTACCATATTAAAGCTGCAGTAGGCAGAATATTTTTGGCATCACTGGGAAAAAACATTATATTCTGAGAGAAAACTAGACTTTTGCACCTCCTCATAACTCTGTTTTCAAACTTCAAAAAAATCTAGCCTGTGATGGGAGACTTTGACCAATCATAGGTCTTTTCAGAGAGACAGAGCATTCCTATTGGCTGTGCTCCAGCTGATAGGCGGTGCTTGATATTTCCTCAACTTGATCTCAACATGGCTGCTGGGTCACAAAGTTTGTCTTTTTACAGCTAAACAGTAACTACAAGATGTTACTGAACACATTTTGGGAGAGAAATAGTCATTACAGTAACAGAATATTGATTCATATTTGATCAACGCAGCCTAGTTTGACTCAGAGTTCATGAGTCGTGGCTCTCGTGGACGGCAGCTGGATGGCAGATCAGCTCTGACTGTTTTTTTTTCCTCCGGTCTGTGAAATCTTGCAGATGCCATAATGAGAAACAAAGGACATAGAGGAACATGATTATTTTTTTTCAGATTATCTGTCTCATACACTACTCTCAGGATATAATGACCATTTCAGAAAATATTTTTTAATTAGATTTGCTCCATTCCTGCAGCTTTAAGGCCAATATGTCACTTTAATATTTGGCCATTAAAGCATTTAGTTTAATGAATTTTTCAAAATAAAAGTGTGTTGCACATTTTTCAGTCCCTTACTGCTACTGTGCAATAATTCATAATATATTGCAGTATTTGAACTTGTGCTACTAAGTCTCTGAATTTCAAAGCCTTACTTCTAATGAACAGTAGTTTGCAATATTTATGACGCTATTTTGAAGTATAATAAAACTATTTGAATTCAATTTCTTATTTCCCCGTACTTCCGCATAGTCGTCGACAGAGCTGGTGTTTTTGTACTTTATTTTGAAAAAAGAAAAGGCTCCGCACCGGAAGTAGCTGTCGCTAGCTTCCGTGCTTGTTGCGTCGCTCATCGGGCAGCTCGTAACGGGTAAGACAGAATAATAATGTGATTTCATTTAAACTCCAGTGTCGTATTTTATAAGCTATTATCGTGTCGGTGACTTTTAGTTTAAGTTGACTCTTTAAGGTTCAACATTTCGCTGACAGCAGTTAGCTTACATGTTAGCTTACATGTTAGCTAACTAGCCAAAGTACCCCAGCAGCTCGTATCGTCAGTTAGCTCAGCAGCGCGGCGTTTTATCGCTCCTCTACAACTAGCTAACTTTTACAGACGTTACTCAGGATTATATTATTACAGTTAGGTTCGGCCAACGTTCAGACAAAGACGTGAATGTCCTTTCCACCAGGCTGTCCATCAACTGTCAGCTGTGTGACGGTGAAACACAGGAGACTTTACACTTCATGTTTGGTGGCCATGATTGAGTTTACCGCCTCTTTCTTCTTCTTCTTCGAGGCTTATTAGCGGTTGGAAACAACGATTTGGTGCATCACCGCCACCATCCGGTATGGCGTGTGGATCAGTCTAGCTAATGTTTACTGTGAAGGAAAATATTTAGAGCAGTTAATTGGAGACTGAAGAAGTGGACCGGAAACCCAGAAAGACAGACACTGGAGGTTTATTTTATGTCTTTAATTCAAGGAGAATGGAGTCAGAAATACGTGTCTCCAACTCTGTTCTGACCATGCAGCTCAATGTGTGATAACCATAACACATTCCCAGATGGAAACGAGACAAACCAACTGAGATTGTTATTAGTGTGAACACTATAAGTCTGTGTGAGTGAAGATGTTTTGCTCTAAACCCTTGCACCAACTTTGGGAGGTGGAGAGAAAGGAAAACAACCTGTACTTGAATAGAGTTAAGAAAAGATAGGGAGAAATTCAGGTGTTACAGCAGCACTGATATAAAATAGCAAGTAGTACATTGTAAAAAGTAAGAAAGGTACAGTATAATATAGCAGTTATATTAATATATCAGTTATAGTATAGTGCAATATAATGAAAGCCGAGCCCTGTGAGTACAGCCTAATGACAGTTGGAGGGAACTAATGATCTCTAAATGAAAATATAACTGGCGGATTATTCTTAATATACATATGGCAGAAAAAGAGGGGAAGATCCCTCTCCTAACAATTTTTCCCTAACAATACTCAAAAAGAATAAAAATAAAACAAATATAACTGTCAAGCACTGAGACAACAAAATGCAAATGTTAAACATCTAACACTGGAAGTAAAATATGTTGTAATTGTACAGCATGAATAATTGTAGTTAATTTCCACCCATTCCGTATTAACGGAGCTGTCTTCATTTTTATTACCATGTTTGTTTCAGTTAATGTTATTGGATAAAGGAGCCTTTCAGACATATGGCATTGATCTTTAAACCAGGATAAATCATGTTAGTTAATCTGTTGCTATTTTCTTACGTGCACTACAGTAACTTAACAAAACAGTTAGTTCTGTAATCAATAAAATCATTTTTATGACTTTTCCTCGAGGAGTTGCACACCATGGAAGACGGCCTGTTTGATATTCCCGACTTTGATGGCATGGAGGATGAAGCTTTCCCTCCCCTCCCACCGCCTCACTCCCCAGGCCATGGAGGACGAGAGGACGGAGACCCTTTTGGTGAGAAGCTGCATCCATCAAGAGAATATTCAACATTTTACGACAGGTTATAGAAAATGGAAAGAATCATGGTAAATGGAGGGTGGTGACTACTGACATGGGGAAAGACGCTTACAGATGGTAATTAACAGTCGTTATTTGAAAGACCAGCGTCTAGTCTGCCCAGCTGCACATTTTGTGTGGTGTGGCGGTCAACAAAGTGATGCTGACCAGCTGTCCTGTTGTCATATGCTGTGGTTAATGCAGGGGAGGAAGACGGTGATGTGTCCAAGCTGGCCGAGGTCCCTGCTGCTAAAAGGAAAGGAGTGAAGAGGCCACAACCGAAGCTGGACTCTCAGAGGTACCTCAGACATCAGTACTTTTACATCACGACAGAGGAGTTAACTGTATTGTCAGTTTATGTTTGGAAGTTCAGACACCAGGATGTCTCAACCGTAGTTAAAGCATGGACTCTTAATGTAGGGAAAGACCTGTTATTGTTAGTTACAGGCTATATCATTTAATTTTAGCTCAACTTGGAGGTTGTGAAGGTAATTTTCACTCTTACTGTAACTATATTCTGTCACTCTACCTCATTTAATTTTATGTTTTAGTAGTTCAGTATATTTCTAGTGTATTCTAATATGGTCTGTATATTGTGTATTTTATAGATATATCTCTCCTTAGTGTTTATGTGTATTTACCATGTATTTACTGTTCCTATACAATGCCTGGAAAACCTGCTGCTGAAACATTATGATTTAAAAATTTGGGATCAATGAAGTACAGCTTTCCCTCTGTCTATCTAACTATTTACTTGTTGTGACAATCAGTGAATTATGAAACACAGCTACAAATTCAGTAATTTTAGTCTGCATTTTTTACAAAAAAAAAAAAGATCCTGTTTGAGCTAATTACCTATTAACTATCATAACATCTTACTTTGGGCTGCACGGTGGTGCAGTGGTTAGCACTGTTGTCTCACAGCAAGAGGCGACAGGCAGGTTTTAATCCAGCTTGGGGCTCTGCTGCATGGAGTTTGCATGTTTTCCCCCTGCGTCCCCTAACAGGATAAGCGGTTGCAGATGAATGCACGGATATCTAACCTTAAAACTGCCCTAATTAATAGTTTTTTACAATACAGTGGATCAAATGACTGAGTTTTTGTACCTTTGTCACTTTTTTTCCAGGCTGATTTCAGAAAGAGGACTTCCAGCACTGCGAACACTGTTTGATAACGTCCGTTTCAAAGGCAAAGGGCACGAGGTAAGAGCTGACAACTGATTACGCCAGACGTTTTACAAAAAATGACGGCGTTCAACATGTGTAGCGCACTTCCTCTGATCTTTAATGCCAGGTGGTTATGTGTCTGGTTGAGCTTTTGCTGCGACGCTGCAGGTTTCAGCTCACACAACCTGTGAACGCTCTGTCCTCCGCATGGCGACTGCCTCATTAACTTTATGGTTTCCGGTTAGCATTGGGTTTAAATTTGAAATATTGCCAAATAGGCTCTTTTGTTTTTCGCTTTGACACCAAATCCTCCACCATCATCTTGTCCTTCAGGTTTCTCTCATCCTGTGTGTGAAGAATGACTCCTGTTACTGAGCTGAGACTCCATACAGAGCAGACACTTTCATTTTGTAGTGTCCGTCATCCGACTACGTACTGATAACACTCTGCTAATACGCCACAATGAACTAAATGGGTTTTATTTCTGTTAAAAAAGGCAGTAATGTTAATTGTATGTGCCCGACTCGGAACACTGACTGCCACGACAAGCCTAGTTAACATGTTTTGTCCAACCAGGCTGAGGACTTGCGGCTGCTGATGCAAAAGATGGAAAACTGGGCCCACAGGTTGTACCCCAAACTGCAGTTTGAAGATTTTATTGACAAAGTGGAGAAGCTCGGCAGCAAGAAGGAAGTGCAGGTAGGATGAAGATGTTGTTGAATATTTCACAATGCGGTGCAGTGCTGAATTAATTCTTGTTAAAGTAATTATTATTTTCCTTTTAAATTCCTTTGTAATTATTATTTTCCTTTTGTCCTGTGGCAGACCTGTCTCAAACGGATACGACTGGACATGCCTCTGACACACGAAGACTTTATGGGTGGTAAGAGATAAAAACACATTACATTGTTGTGTCAAGAAAACCTGCCAGTTGCTAACTAAAATGTGTTTTTGGTACATAAAAAGTGCCACCTGCTGCCCCAGCCAAACGCTTGAGATTGTAACATTTGGTGTCCTTGGTTTTGCTCTGTGCAGTTATTGTTTTTTATTTATTTTAAACTTTATAAGTTAGTGAATGCTAAACTATACTAAGTTCACACTACATATCTTTCAAAGTGGTCAGATCACTGTACTGTTCACACTACACAACTTGCTGTCTTGTAATTAAGTTGTGGTTTTCACACTACATTACCGACCAGAGACAGGAGGTCACACACTACAAGATCTTTCACCAGGAGGAATCCCTGATCAGGTCTCCAAACTATGTTTTAGGTTTATAAAAATAAATTGAATTGAATGTTCATGCAAACATCCAACACTCTAGGTGCAACAACAACTTCGGTCTGTCTTGCAAATGCGACACATACAGTAAGTTCCTATTGTTATAGTCGAACCCTCCTCCATCACGTTTTAGTTCAGACATAGCACTTAAGTGCCGATGTGTGAGCGCCGAGCCAACGTAGATTTACTTTTTGATCTGGGGCTTTTGTGGGTGAGCTCCAAAAACACCCAGCGAGTGGAAAATCAGGACTAAAGACATGTAGTTTGAACTAGGCATTACCCAGAGAAACGTCAGTGGAAACCTCATGTTATCCTATGTGATAGAACACTGTGTACAGCAAGGGTCTGTCTCAGGAAGATGTGTTGATTTGGTTTGCTGAGAGACCTCGAGACCTCGAAAAGTGCCTTTTTTTGCTGTTATTTGTTTTGCTTTGTAAGACAGGCCCTAATGTATGTATGAGGCCACACAAACAATAAAAAACATATTAGCATAGGGCTGTCCTCTACCACAGAAATTTTAGTCAACTAATACTCAAGATTTTGTCAACTAATCGATTCAGATCAAAACTGAGTTTCTCCACAAAATCACACAAAAAGCACCACTTTAAAACTGATGTTTATCAAAGATGTGCTCATAAGTTTTAAGGAAATGAGTCATTCAGCATGAAAAAGCATAAAAATGACTAATCGACAAAAGAAATTAGTTGACAAAGACCAAAATGACTGATTAGTCATCCAATCAACAGAGGGGGCAGGCCTATATGTGTGAGGGAGCATCTTTCAGATTTACACTCTTAATCAACAGGTGTGTGAAATTTCTCTTGGTTTAGGTGAAGACGAAGCAGCAGCTCCTGAATCGCATGTCTTTGGGGATCCAGATCCATTCAACGAAGCAAGCTTTAATGACCTGCAGGTGCCGGTCCACTCTACCCCGGCTCCAGCCGCCCCAGCTGCTCCCACCCCAGATTCCCCCTTCCTGACCGAGGAGCAGCGTAAACGCATGGAGCTGAACAGACAGCGGGCGCTGGAGAAGAGGCTCGCCCGCCAGCAGCAGCAAACAGGTAAGAAGCACTTCATCACTTTAGTGATGGACGAACAAGATTTCCCAAAGGAGAAATCTGTATCAGAGACACAGTCGAAAAATAAAAATGAGTAAATAATGCTGTCCCCAAGCGGCACTGTCCGGTGCTGAGAAAAAACTGCAGTTCATTGAGTCCAACTTTACAGCAGAAATAAACATGGTTACAGCCTGGTTTCTATAACTAATTTCCCTGTTCATGACAACTGTGTAAGAGGGGAATTTTTGTACAACCTGATTAATTAAGAAGGGATGCAACAACAATGCAATAAACATGTTAATGCAAATTAGTTTTAACTCCACTAATTTCTTTAACACATTAACACAACATGTGATTTTTAGGTTGGAGCGGCTCAGTTTTGAAGCCAGAGTGAAGATACTGGTATCATATGAAACTAGAAAACCTGATGAATGCATCCATGTCACACTATCTTGTCGTGAAGGATATTAAATAACACTCGAAACTCATGCTACATTTTGGTGAGAAAACCGGTCGTGTCCATTTTCAAAGGGGTCCTTGACCTCTGACCTCCAGATGTGTGAATGTAAATGGGTTCTCTGGGTCCCCACCAGTCTCCCCTTTACAGACATGCCCACTTTATGATAGTCGCAGTCAGTTTGGATCAAGTCATAGTCAAGTCAGCACTCTGACACACTGACAGCTGTTGTTGCCTGTTGGGCTGCAGTTCGCCATGTTCTGATTGGAGCAGATTTTTGATGCTGTGAGGGTTTCTGGATCTTCTATCTGTTATTGTTTTGTGTTCATTGATTTCCAATAATAAATATAGACATACATTTACAAAAAGCAGCATATTTGTCCACTCCCATGTTGACAAGGGTATTAAATACTTGGCAAATCTCCCTTTTAAGGTTAATTTTGAACAGATAAAAAAATGTGTGATTAATTGTGATTAAATATTTTAATCGACTGACAGCTCTAATATTCAGGCTTAAAGTTAGCACATTGAGGGCGTGGCCTCTCTGAGTGACAGTTGGGTGACAGGTCACTACCTGGTCTGCCTCAGCTCCACCGACGATCCGACTCTTTGCCCATTTTTGGATTAGCCGGGAGTTAGGCTGAGTCGTCACTGCCAAGATGGCGACGGACAGAGCCGCCCACTTTGAGCTTCTCAGCCGCTCTTCAGAAACCTGTGGGTAACGTCACAGAGACTACGTCCATATTTTATACTGTCCGTGGTCGTCCCCTACAAGTGATGCAGGTAAACCAGTTCAGTCCAATCCATTCCCTAACAAGATGATGATTAAGATAATTGTATATTTATATATTTTAGTATTTCAAGAACGCAGTGCTAAAATCCATATCCTTTCAGTGATGTCTAGAATATAGTATGTACTGGGTGGGAAGTAGTGAAATCTAATGGATGTTAGTCTGTTTTCCTTAAAACTGAAGAATATGTAACTTATGAATCTGGAATCAGTGTATAACTCCTCCTGCCACTCTACAGATCCTTCAGACTCCCAGACCGTTGACTCGTCCACGTCAGCTGATGGACCCACATCTGTCTCCTCTGCAAATATCCTCAACAATTCTAAAGACCAGGATGAGGAGATGGAGGATTTAGATCTGGAGCCAGCCAGCAGCACACAAAAACCACCCAGCCAGCTTCCACACACAGACTCTGAGCCTTCTGTCGAATCACCTCAGTGTGAAAAAGAGGAAGAAACCAGCCTCAGCCAGGTCCATCGACCCAGCAACAAGGAGAAAACCAGCCTCAGTCAGGTCCATCGACCCAGCAATGAAGAGAACACTAGCCTCAGCCAGGTCCAACAGTCCAGCAATGAGGAGAAAGCCAACCTCAGCCAAGTCCATCAGCCCAGCAACGAAGAGAAAACTAGCCTCAGCCAGGTCCATCAGCCCAGCAATGAAGAGAAAGCCAACCTCAGCCAGGTCCATCAGCCCAGCAATGAAGAGAAAACTAGCCTCAGCCAGGTCCATCAGCCCAGCAATGAGGAGAAAGCCAACCTCAGCCAGGTCCATCAGCCCAGCAACGAAGAGAAAACCAGCCTCAGCCAGGTCCATCAGCCCAGCAACGAAAAGAAAACTATCCTCAGCCAGGTCCATCGACCCAGCAATGAGGAGAAAGCCAACCTCAGCCAGGTCCATCAGCCCAGCAAAGAAGAGAAAACTAGCCTCAGCCAGGTCCATCGACCCAGCAATGAGGAGAAAGCCAACCTCAGCCAGGTCCATCAGCCCAGCAATGAAGAGAAAACTAGCCTAAGCCAGGTCCATCAGCCCAGCAATGAGGAGAACTGTACAGCCTAAGCTTTCTCTTTAACAATGAATCAAAACTTGTGCATAAGTTGTCTTCCTCTTGTCTGCAAAGAGCACTGATCCCACATCTGTCGTGTTGTTTTATTGTTGTGCCAGCAGCATTAAATGGGACTTTTCAGATTTGACCAATTATTGGCTGGATTTTGTTTGGAATAAATTTCCGTATTGCTGAAATATACTAGATGTTACGTGAAAACTGCCGTAATGTCAGCAACTACAGTTAAAGAGTGCCTTGTTATTGTTCATGTACAGTAGTAACATCAGTGCACCCATGAGGTCACTGCAGTAACATTCAAACCTGTAGCAGAAACGTCTGTAAAACTGTGACTGGAGTTGTTTCACATTGTTTAATCATTGATGAATCGGAGCGTAGTTGGTGTCCTTAGTTGTTTTTAAATGTCAAACAACAATAAACATTTTCTTACAGTGAATTTGTTCAGTATATGGACACGTCTGTGATCGATGCAGTACAGCATCAGAGAAACCATAAATTCATAATGTGGACTGGTTACTGAAGTGAGGAGGGGTCGGTGGTTCAATGAAGCCTGGTATAATTGATGCATAATATTAGGACAGTATTAAGATGGAAAAACTCTGATGATGTGACTCGTGTTTTAGGTTTTGTATTGAAAGTAAAAACATTCAGACCAGATTTCAGATTCAGTATCTGAAGCATCTGTTTTCAGTCCCTTTTAGAGTTTCTCAGTTTTTAATATTTAGTTTTCATCACTTGGATTTAAGCAGGTTTATGTGTTATATAAACTAAATACTACAGGATGTCCATGGGGGGAATTACTAGTTCAATAAAAGAAGATTTCTGAGTATGTGGTTGAACATTAGTCTGTCGATTCAGTAAAAATTAAAATGCAATTCAGTAAAACATTTACACTAATTATCGCTGGTGGGGAGCACCTCAAAATATCTCTAATTTAAAAAGAAAGATTACCTGGAGAATCATCCTTCTTTCTATTTTAAGTTTCTAAATTTGAAATTGGCAGCAAAAGATGTTCCAAAAGTCATAGTTTAACTTGTGAAATAATTTCATGTAAAGTAACAGCCAGAACAATTCATAGTGTTGGCTGTACTTTAAAGTACTGGTATAGAATTGGGACCATGTCTGATATTAATTATTTCTTATATTTTATCCATTTATCTGTACTGTTGCTGTCTTTATGCTACTGCAACAACTCTCAAATATCAACATCAGGTATCAGACTGGTACACTGATAATCAGAGAAGTACTTGTTTTTATAGTTTTGATATGCATATAAATCAAATTGTCATTATGGAGATCAATCATGTATTATGTGCTTGTATCAGTAGTAGTATTAAAGTGTCTCCAGTTTTGTTAAAATGTCAGCGCTACCTGTCATTTCATGTCTCTGTGTGAACACTATTTCCCATCAGTGACTTTACGTCTTTAGGACATGCTGTCCTCTCTGTCTCATTACATGAAAAGGTCAATAATCAGTGCAATTCTTCTCGATTTACATACAACCAACATAATGAAAATATACACTGAATCAGCATATTTCTCCTCATTTAATATCGTCAAAAAACATATTTACACTTTGCATTATCAAGGACTTTTTCCTTTAAATGATAAAATCTGCCGTTATGATTCAAACAGTGCTGAGAGAAGAGACGTAACACTGATCTGAGAGAGATTAGGCTTTTCTGACGTAGATTGTATGTTTGCAGTCGCCATCCACAATATTTAAAAACCCGGCGGACTCTTCTGTGTCCAGCAGCAGCAGCTCTATGCTGTTGTTGCACAGACCTGTGCAGTCCGGTCCAGGTCCAGCAGAGCCAGCTCTCTCACCTCCTCCAGGAGAGAGTACAGGTTGGGAGTTTTGCTCTGGCAGAACTCTCTCTCTTCTCTGGAGAGTTTGGGCCGCCGGGCCGCCTTCTCCTGGGCCTGCTGCGACGCCTCCTCGGCCAGGCGCACCACCTCCTGCACCAGCTGGCAGCGGCCCTGCTGTGAGGGGGGCTGCTGGGGCTCGGCGCCGTGGTGGGGCTTGTTGCTGATGACCTCCAGGTTTAGAGCGTCTGCATGGCAGTGTGTGGAGCGCACGGAAATACGAACCTGCAGAGACCAGAGCACTCAAACATCACAATATTTCCAAACGTATTATCCGAGTTAAAGGTACAGTGTGTAGGATTTGGTGGCATCTTAATGGTTTGGTTGCAGATTGCAACCATCTAAGTACCCCACCGCTCACTCCTCCCTTCTCATGACTGAGGTAACGTGAGCCGCTGAGTGCAAAACCGTGGTAACACTGTTCAACTTGCTCAAGGCCATCCATACCATAGTAACACTACTTTTGGAGCAACGGAAGTCAGACGGTGGCCGGTGGTACCATGGTTTAACACTCTGCGACTCACATTGCCTGAGCCCTGGGCCGGACCAGACGTGCCAGGAGCGCATGGCGGCTGCGTTACCTCACGGCTGAGTGATTCATGCAACCGTTGTTCACACCAGTTGAGTGTCAGCTGCGTTTCTGCTGCTGCTCTTTCTACGTAGACAAGACGCCAAAATATTGGTTCACATGGTTGCTCTTGTAATTATTAAAATGTACTCTGTGTAGTTTTTTACTACTCATAGCACTATGGAGCAGTTTTTTAAAGAGTGCGTCCCCGTTTAATATTAACAGGCACTTAGGCAAGCACACTGCCGCCATTTTCAAGTTATTCCACTGATTGTGCTGCGATACGCCTGCAAAGGCAGCGAAGAAGAAGACTGCCAGCAACATACATGAATGAAAACGTTGCAGGATTTAAAGTACCAGTGTGTAGGATTTGGTAGCATCTAGTGGTGAGGTTGCAGATTGAAACCAACTAAAACTTCTCATGTAAGTTAAGCTTGTAGTAGAACTGTGGCGGCCGACGTGAAAACGCAAATGTCCCCTTTGGGCTACTGTAGAAACATGGCGGCCGGCTCTGTGAAGACGACCCGCTCCCTATGTAGATATAAACGGTTCATTCTAAGCTAACGAAAATACAATGTTTTTTAGTTTCAGCTGATACTCTAAAGAAAACATAGTCATTAATATTATATTCAATTTCTGCCAATAGTTCCTCCTAAATGCTACACACTGTTCCTTTAAAATGTAAAAAAAAAATAAAAATGTATATATATGTTTTGTGATGACAGAAAAGACGGACATGTTTTTAAGCCCTAATGGATCCATTTAATGCGTTTTGGTTAGAAACAGAGTGTAAACAGAAGAAAACTAAACAGGGGAGTTGGCAAATGAAAAAGTCAATAATATCAACGTCTAAATGTCAAAAATAATAAATGCGTTGTGCGACTCACCGTGATGTGGTCGAACAGTCTGAAGATGGAGGTGCCGCAGCTGGACGCGGTGGCGATGTGGTCCGAGTGTCGGCGTATGGAGCCGCTCTGCCACTCGCAGCTGCCGTCCAGTCCTGCAGCCACCACCTGACCTTCTCGATTCTTCATGTACACCGGCCCTTTAACTCCGTACCTGGACAGAGCACAGGTGAAGTCAGGACTCCATGTATTTTATTACACCGTAAACAAATCAGGTTTTAATGGGGTGTGAAGAAAGCAGCACTAGAAGAAATACAGTGTGTTTTTTTGCCTCCTCCCTTGTACACTAAACGTAATATTATCCATTATTACAAACGTGAAAAACACATTAAGTGTAATTTACATTACTTTTCCGTATTTTGTAATCAACTGGCAGCTCTGCCAAAAACAGCCTAAAGAACAAGAATGTCTCCAAAATTTTAAGTCGTCTGGGATTTTATGCAGCTAATTAATTTCATTTTCCAGATATATTGTCGTGCAGTGGGGATCTCTTCAGTGTTACTGCTTATTACAAACCAGAAAGCTTTGATTTGATGTTTGCAAAAGATGTCTAGACAGCTGGAATAAAAGCAGACTTCATTCGGTTGGAAAATGAACGGTTTTGTAGTCCAGGGCTACACTGAAGTGTTTTTTTTGAATGACTGTATTTCGATTTGAAGTAGGTACAAACAATGAGCAGCTGTTTTAGGAAATTACTGCACCATCAAAATAAAACTATATATTTGTGAAGTATTTTTGAAGATTTATGTCTTCAGCAGGAACCAGTGAGCTTAGAGCGGAGAGCCACAGACAGGAAGTCAGACAGTACTGAGACAGACTAGCGCGGTTGATAACAATAGTAAATATATAGAATAATATCATCCTCATGCTTTAAAACTCTTTAAACACACTGAGCTGAAACCAGCTGGTTTCTTACTCTGGAACAAACACCAGCACGCCGTTGTCTCGGATGGAGTAGATGACGGCGTCGGCCACACAGCGCTGGTCTGACTGAGCGTCTCTTTCTTTGAAGTAGAGACACTGAAACAACTCGGTGGACAACTTCTGGGCCTGCTGGGCCGCCTGGAGACATCACACAGGGGTCAGAGGTCAGAGGACTTCACCGCACAGTATTCAGTAGTAAGAAGAGAATCACAGAACAGCACCGACCCGGTTCTTGTTGTTGATATGATGAGCCAGTTCCTCCAGTTCTTTGTTACTGGCTAATGCTTTACCAGGGTCCAGCCCCCGGTCCATGTCGATGGCCGCGGTGAGAAGGCGGTGCACCACAATGTCGGCATAGCGCCGAATGGGTGAGGTGAAGTGAGTGTACCGGTCCAGAGCCAGACCTAAGAGACAGAAAAATGCTTTGCTAGTATTTATTTTAACTGCATCAAATCATAGATATGAAATGAAATCATACGCTTCACATTTTTCAGCCCTTTTCTGACTTTTTTCTTTTTTGGCCATATGTTGGACCTCTGACTTTCTTTGGCCTTTTTACAGACACTGATGTGGACATTTTTTGGACTATTTTTGAAATGAAGATCCTTCGTTTACATTAAAAACCTGGAAACCCATAAAGACACTTCTTTGGGTCTATGTTCTTCAGCCTCAGGACTTTTCTTCAGCCTTGTTTTAGGACATTTTTCACATTTTTTTTGAACATTTTTCAGATGCGTTGGACTTTTTTTTCTGCGTTTTTGTCAGACTTTTCAGCCATATATTGGACTATTCTTTTGCCTTTCTTCAGCCTTATTCCAGACTTTTTCTGACATTTTTGTTTTTTTTTTCAGACATGTCAGACTTTTGGTTTCAGCATTTTTTGACACTTTTTCTGCCTTTCTTCAGCATTTAAGACATTATATATTATTTACAGACTTTTTCTTGGGCGTGTCAGCCTGTTCTTTTGCATTTCTTCTGCTTTTTCACATTTTTCAGACTTTCTTAAAAGAAAGAAATTTCATTTGCATTGGATATCTGGGCAACCCATAATGGGAACACAGTAAGTTGGACTTTTCTTTAGCAGCTTTTCTTTTCCAGCCATTTTTTTCGATATTTTTCAGATATTTTTTAGACATCTTTTGGACTATTTTTGAAATGAAGATCCTTCATTTGCATTGAAAATCTGGGAAACCCATAAAGACACATGTAAGCTTCCAGTTCCACTGAATAATGCATTCAAAGCATATATTGTGAAGGTACTGTCTAGTGTACCATAATGGTAGCACTGGTCTTGGGACTGGAGACCAGTGGAGAAGTACATTGCCTGTGACATGGCTGTAGTGGCCATTATTCTCAGCAGCCTGTTCACCAGCGGGTCCTGTGGGTCCACAGTCCGGTCCAGAGAGTCAGCTAAAGCCTTGTTGGTCCTGGAGAAACAGAACTACCTGTTAGGGTATGACAGTTTCACCAACTGTGTGTGCTGACATGTGAAAACGTCCGTCCTTAGTCACCTGGTTTCTATGGTGAATCCCCGGGCCGCAGCGCTGTCCACCAGCTGGCTGAAGAACTCCTGCCGAGGTGGCGGGTGACGCCTCAGCAGGGCCTGATGAGGGAAAGCCTCCTGGATCTTGCGTGCCACCCAGTGATTGGCATAAATCATGCACTCGGCCACGGTCTCGTGGACCTCCAGGGGCTGACGGGGGACCAGGGCCGTGATGTTCCTCTCTGCATCCAGCTGGGCTCGCACCTGAGGAGGGACGGTGAAAGAGTTGGATTCTGTTAGGGTGACTCACTGATCCTGATTGACAGGTCTAACATAAAGTCATTATAAAATGCACTTTAAAACATTAAGTATTGATTCAAAATTGGCCAAAAAAGTATTATTTCACAACTAGAGAGAAGCTCTTATTCCAGTAGGTTAAATAAATAATGGGTATTTTGTACAACATGTAGTATTTGGCACAAAATACCACCATGATGACACCTACTGTAATAAAACTCAATCCATCACATATATCTAAATAAGGTAAAAGACAATTTGTTATAGATGAACAACAAGAATTCATATTTTGTTTTGACAGATGAAAAACGAACCAGTCTGAGAGTGCTCTGTATTCACACAGTCTGTATTATTTCCACTGAAATTACTTTCTGATCTTCTGTGAGATTACCACCGGTCTGTTGGCCTGGATGCTTTAAAATAACTCCACTATGTTGGTACGAACCAAAGGCACATACTGTATGTTCTGTCCTTAACATGCCATTCAACGTAGAAAGTAAATTTAAATTAGGGCTGTCAATCAAAATATTTAATTGTGACTAGTAATCACATGATTAGTTGATTGATTGAAAAGTAGAAGGCACACTTTATTGATCCACTGATTCAATTCAATTCAATTTTTTCACTGTTGTTATTTTTTTTATAATTTTGAAATACAGTACATACATGCACAAACAGGACCTGTATACATGTATACAGGTCCTATATATAACAGTTGGGGGTTTGGTGCCTCAGCAGTGCCCAAAATCACACTCAGTACTTGATCCATGTGGGGACTTGAACCGGTGACCCTCCGGTTCCCTACAGACTGAGCTACTGACACCCAGTAACCCAATGTGGGGCTCAAACCCACGACCCTAAGATTACACGTCTCATGATCTACCGACTGAGCTAGCCGGGTGATTAATTGAAATTAATTGTACATTTTTTATTTATTCAAAATGTACCTTAAAGGGAGATTCATCAAGCATTTAATAATCTTATCAACAAGGAAGTGGGTAAATATTCTTGCTTTATGCAAATGTATGTATATATTTATTATTGTAAGTCAATTACCACACAAAACAATGACAGATATTGTCCTGAAAACCTCACAAGTTCTGCATTTAGCATAAAAAATATGCTGAAATCATAACATGGCAAACTGCAGCCCAACAGGCAACAACAGCTGTCAGTGTGTCAGAGTGCTGACTTGACTATGACTTGATCCAGACTGACTGGGATTATCATAAAGTGGGCATGTCTGTAAAGGGGAGACTGGTGGGGACCCAGAGAACCCATTTACATTCACACATCTGGAGGTCAGAGGTCACAGGACCCCTCTGAAAATGGCTCGGACAGTTCTTCCTCACCAAAATTTAGAGTAAGTTTGACGACAAGCTAGTCTGACCTGGTTGGTATCAATGGATTCTTCAGGGTTCATATTTTCATATGATACCAGTATCTTCACTCTAGCTTTAAAACTGAGCCGCTACAACTTAAAGATTGTAAGTTGCGTTAAAGAAATCAGTGGCGTTAAAACTAATTTGCATAAACACATTATTATCACGTTAACTTACGTTACGCCCATGTTTGAATGCTGAACATCTCACTCTAAAACTATGAGCATTAACATGCTGCTCTAACAGCCTCCACTCTTCTGATTTCAGCTTTTTCACCAGAACCTGCTGCAGGGATTTACTCCATTAGAAAAAGAGCATAGTGAGGTCCAGCACTGATGGTTGGTGATCAGGTCTGGCTCCCAGTCGGTGTTCCAGTTCATCCCAAAGGTGTCGGATGGGATTGAGGTCAGAGCTCTGTGCAGACCAGTCGAGTTCTTCCACGACAAACTGGGAAAACCATTTCCCCAGTGTGTAGTTTGTGGCATTATTTGTTTTTCTTATGAACTTGAGTGTTTTTATTTATTATTTTATTTGTCAAGGGTGTAGCATAGGTTAAGGAAGAACTCATTAAATTTTGAAAGGGATCCCAATCACAGGGCAGATACATACTTTATTTTCCACTTCTAGAAATGGCATTGGCGGAGGTCTACGCTCTGAGTGCCCGTCTAGTTTATCAGTGGTATTACTGTCATGTATTTCCAGATGGACCGGACCATTTCAACAATGTGACACAAGAAAAGAAAACATTCATTCATTCATTTACTGGGAATCATTGCAGTATATGTTATTTCATGAAAACAATTACAAAGTCTTTAACCAGTTTGACAAAACAGTTTATCTATTTTTTAAAAAAGAAGAAAGAAAGAGGAGAAACCAACCGTACCTCGACCCCTTCCAGCTCCAGCGCGCCTCCTTGGTCCCTCTGCGCCCGAAGGTGCCTGGCTACATGCGTCAGCATCTCCAGAGCCTGGGTGAGCTGAGCTAGCTGAGCATCCTTCTCCTCAGACTCCAGCTGGGCCAGCTCTGGTACCTCAGCCTGCTCCCCGTTGAGGAGCGCCTGGGCCAGCTCGTAGTGGAGCTGATAGGAGGAGCGGATGAGCGTGCGACCGTACCACACCTTGTTGACAGCCAGGGTTTGAGCATCGAGCTCCCACAGCACGCTCATCGCATACCTGGATATGAGAGAGGACATTTGTTTGTTTTAATGTGTTTGTGAATGCGTAATAATGTAGAGATGTGGCGTTTACTGACCTGTCGACTCCTCCCAGCAGAGAGCACAGATCTGCACTGAGGACAGCTGGTAACATGTCGTACCGGCGGTCTGCCAGATAGTACGTCGTAGCCCTTAGAAGGAGACGTAAGAAGAAGGAGACAGAAGACGGTGGAGAAGAAGAAGGTGGAGACACAAGAAGACGGTGGAGAAGAAGAAGGTGGAGACAGAAGAGGAAGGAGACACAAGAAGACGGTGGAGACAGAAGAAGGTGGAGACAGAAGAGGAAGGAGACACAAGAAGACGGTGGAGACAGAAGAAGGTGGAGACAGAAGAAGACGGTGGAGACAGAAGAAGGTGGAGACAGAAGAGGATGGAGACAGAAGAGGAAGGAGACACAAGAGGAAGGAGGAAAAAGAAGAGGGGGAGAAGAAGACGGTGGAGACAGAAGGAGAAGTCAGGCTGGCATTTGCATCTTCGTTCCACCCTGCAGCCACACTTTAAAAAGAGGTATGGCAAAGAAAGCTAATGTCCTCATGTGTAACTAAATATTCAGAGTTTGGTCTTGTGATTTCTCCACCTCCTCTGGATCATCACTGTCTTTTCACTTAAGCTGGGACCACTTACAGTTCATCAGTAATTATTGATAACGCTGTGAAATAAATAAGTCATCTTTTCTCATACATAAATAAATGTTCCTCACGTTCCTTTTTCTTTCACTGCAGCGAGTTTAAAAACACACTGGCAAACCTAAAAACTATAAAATTTAATGAAGTAAACTTCTAGGAAAGGTTTCCCAAAATATATGTCAGTGATTGGCTTCCTGAAACCCACTGTCTCCAACATTTGGCTTCCCCTCCAGCTCAAATTCATCTCTTGACTGTGATGAAGACACAGTAGTGTTGACGTGTTGGTCTGTTTGAACTTATAAAGTGTGCTCCAGTGCTTTTTTCTTTAGCTGTCCTCGTGGTGCTGTTGTTCCTTGAAGTCAGAGCTGTTTGTGATTATTATTATTTCTGTGTATGTTGTTATGATTTTGAGACATTCAGGCAGCTGTTCTGGCCTCTTTATACATCTGAGTGTTGCCTTCTTCTATATTCACCTCTGCTATAATTTAACCGTCTCCTCACCTTGTTCGTGCCTCCAGGTCCGTTAGTGAGCCCTCGGTGACAAAGTGCGTGACATCAGCAATGTGGACTCCCAGCTCCAGCAGCGTCCCGCCAGCGAGGCTGCGCACCGACAGCGTGTCGTCCACGTCCTCGCAGCCCCGCGGGTCGATGCTGAACACCAGGTGACTCTCCCTGAGGTCCCGCCGCTCCGCCACCTGGGCGGGATCCACCCGCCACGGCTTCTCGGGGGAGTTGACCGGCATCTCTCTCAGCTGAGGACGGACGGGCACAGGTAGAAAACACAAAGTTACGTAAAATCCCACAACAGCAGTCAGCTGTGCATCATTTGAGCCAAAGTGATGGATGTTAATGAATCATTTATATCACCAGAGGCCATTCTTTGAAATATAAAAAGAGCAATATGAATCAGAGCAGAAAGCAGAGGTAGTTTGATTCTGTCAAGTCCTCGGGTTGTGACATGAAAACAGGTAAACGTATTCTGAATGACTGGAAAGGAAAAAGACAGATCAGGTTCAAGGCTGTTCCATTACACTGTGTAGAGCACATTCAAGCTATTCATGAATGTGTCCTCATCAGTTAAACATCCTTTACTAAGAATTAGGGCTGTCAGACCTAAAGTGATAACACCACATTAGCAAAAATTTGTTTTAACGGTTCTAATTTCTTTAACGTATGAATACAACTTGTGGTGTTAAGGTTGTAGCGGGCTCAGTTTTAAAGCCAGAGTGAAGATGCTGGTATCACATGAAACTAGGAAACCTGATTAATCCATCGGTGGGGGTCCGTTGACCTCTGACCTCCAGATGTGTGGATGTAAATGGGTTCTCTGGGTCCCCACCAGTCTCCCCTTTACAGACATGCCCACTTTATGATAGTCCCAGTCAGTCTGGATCAAGTCATAGTCAAGTCAGCACTCTGACACACTGACAGCTGTTGTTGCCTGTTGGGCTGCAGTTTGACATGTTCTGATTGGAGCAGATTGTTGATGCTAAAGTCAGAACCTGGGAGGGTTTCTGGACAATATTTGTCATTGATTAGTGTTGTTAATTGATTTACAATAATTAATATATACATACAGTATATTTGTCCACTCCAGTGTTGAGAAGAGTATTAAATACTTGACGAATCCCTTTAATGTACATTTTCAACATGTAAAAAATGTGCAATTAATCACAATTAACTTTTTTAATGTATTGACAGCTCTGGTGATTATATGTTAGATGTTGTATTATTCAGCTGGTTGAGGCCTAAATCACTTCAAGTTATAATATGTAACTTTTCTGCATTAAAATATCTTAAAAGAAGTTGTGTACTCACATTATCCCACGTTTCCAACAATTTTCAAACCTAGAGAAATATGTAATTTTAATCAAGGTAATGTGCGTTTCATTTGGTCACCTGTCGATGGCGTCATATCCTCGTTGTGCATGTGTCAGCGTTGTGATTGTTGGTCATAAATGGACTTTTTATCCAGTTTTAGTCAATATTTTTATGATACACTTTTTAGATCTTGGTGGATTTTAACTATATTTTACCTGGATGAAGGATTTTAGTCACAGGCCGTCTCAGAGCAAACATTACAGGCAGCTGGACCAGAGCTGTGTCCACCAAACAGTGTTGGAGAAAAACAGATTTTTAAAGTGAAGCTGTTTTATTCACAGTTTTTAATGGTTTTAATCAGCTGTCTGTTTGTTGTGGAGAGGATCTGTTGATAATAAAAACCTCCTGAACGAAGGACACTGAAGGAACCCAAACCAGGAGAAGCTGACTGACATGAAGACAACAACTCCCATGATCCCTTGCTGCTTCACCAAACTCTGTGTCTTTTGTTACTGCATTAATGGAGAGCAGCGAGAATGACACACTGTGCATTCAACATATCTTAAACTCAGGGTTTGTGATGTGAGTGAAGCTTCCTGTCTGACCTGTGCATCGGAGAAGGGGGGCACGTGGATGCAGTTCTCTATGAGGATGGTCTGGACCTCGGTCTCAAGCTCTCCGGCCCGACCCAGCACCCGCACACTGTGGCCGTTCGGATAGAGTGACGTACTTTCCCATGAGTCAATGCGTACCACCACCCTGTGGTCCTGGGTGGGAGAAGACAGGGGATTTATTTTATTATTTTAAATCCATCTTTCAACTTCTGCTCTCCAGAGACTGGAGGGACAAATAAATTTACTCTACTTTTATCTATATTTTTATTTTATAAATTAACAATTTTATCCCATATGTTTATACTTAATGGAAAAATAAGTCTGAATGAACTAAACTCTGAAATAATAAATATATCCTGTGATAAAAACTAGCGCAGTCTTATCTTGGTCTGTTACGTAAGTTTACATGAGCAGCCACATGGAGGCCATCCAGACCTGCAGAGCTTCAGCCTGCTGAGTACTGATGCGGATCTTGGGGATGCGGTGGTCCCAGGGAACAGCCAGGATGCGCTGGGAGTTCCTGCTCTGGGGTTGAGGCCCCTCCCTGGGGGGAAACGTCACCACATAGTCCCTCCAGTTCCTCTGTAGGATCCCCACAACACGGCCTGAGGATTTTAACATTGAGAGTTATCGTTTATTGTGTGTTGTAGTGTCAAAATCAGACTTTTTCCACTTTAGTGTTTTGCAAACTGACATTTTGCTGATATAAAAATTCCAGTGTGACTATCTTTCCTAAAATTATCTTGGTATATGATCATATGATCTTGATAAATTAATCTCAATGGTATTAAAACATACATGTCATCACCTCAAAGGTCCACTTAAATCGAGGGCTGTCAATCAATTTAAATATTTAATCACAATTAATCGCAAATTAATAGCACTTGTTTTTTAATCAGTTCAAAATGTACCTTAAAGGGAGATTTGTCAAGTATTTAATATTCTTATCAACATGGGAGTGGGCAAAAATGCTTCTTTATGCAAATGTATGTAAATATGAATTATTGTAAATCAATGAACAACACAACACACTGACAGATATTGTCCAGAAACCCTCCCAGGTTCTGACTTTAGCATCAACAATCTGCTCCAATCAGAACATGGCAAACTGCAGCCCAACAGGCAACAACAGCTGTCAGTGTGTCAGAGTGCTGACTTGACTATGACTTGATCCAGACTGACTGGGACTATCATAAAGTGGGCATGTCTGTAAAGGGGAGACTGGTGGGGACCCAGAGAACCCATTTACATTCACACATCTGGAGGTCAGAGGTTGAGGTTTTCTAGTTATCAGAGGTCGAGGTTTGCCAGTATCTTGACTCTAACCCGCTACAACTAAAAACTCAAGTTGTGTTAATGTGTTAAAGAAATTAGCAGTCCCACCCGTCGGCATGGGTTTACTGTCGTTTTCCTCTCCGCTCTTCTCCTCCCCCTGACCCTCCGTCAGGGCTGTGACCTTCCCTCTCCACTCGCTCTTTGGCAACAGCTCCACCACGACCACGTCGCCGTGCACGGCTCTGTTACGATTCTTACCGCCGCACACCAACACACCCCAGCTCAGATCTGTACATGGATGAGGGGATGGGGAAGGTGAGACGGACAACAGAGGGAGGAGCAAAGGAAAACAGCGACATCAGTGCCAGCAGGTCAAACTGTGGTCAGTGCTGAACGGCTGCTGTAGTCCTGCACCTGTGTTCTTGTTGGACAAACCCTCAGGCATGACGGAAGCTTCACTGTGCGCCCGGTGCTTGCTGATATTCAGAGTGCCCTGATGAAAAGGAAAGAGAGGAGAGATTTCTACGTAATCAATTTAATAATTTAATTCACCAGACTGAAGAAAGAAAATGTACATTTGGGAGGTTGAGGTGTACTCAACTCTCTGGGACTGTCCTTGATCAGCTCAAGAGCTCATAACTGGCAAAACATCTCCTTTCTTTTACTACGTCCTCAACCCTAAAATGTATTTCTACCATTGCCACTGAAAGCACTTGTTGAATCACCTACTTCATGCATGTTTCTCTCTTTCATTCTGCTGGTTACCCGTAGGGCTTCTTGTCCATCGTTATAACAGCTGTTATCTCAAGACTCCCTAGACATTAGGGCTGGGACCATTCACCTCTCTCCTGACTCCATGCTGTCACAATACTTGGGTACAGATTCAATATGTATTGTGATTTTTAAGTATTGCAATTCAATATTGCAATTTTTGTTAACTTTTTTAACACCAGACCATGGGGGAAAAGTTCAATCAGACACTTCTAGGGACTTTTATTTTGGAAAATCTCTACATGAATCCAGTAAAAATGTTTGATTTTCAGCATGTATGTTGTCAGAGATGTCCTGAAGATTTATTTATTACATTTTTTATCCAGCAACCCAAAAATCAAAGAATAAAGACATTTCCCTCAAAATTAATGGTATTTTCTTTTTAATTTATAAGGGACATGTAATGTTTCATAGTATTCATAGCATTGTATTCTGCTGAATATAATCCAATCAATCTTATTTCCATAGATGTATTTTGTATATTCAGTTCCCGTTGTTAACACCTTATTTTGAAAACCAAACATTGTCCCAGGTGTCTACTTCCTCTAACTTCTCCAAGGTGGTCTCTAGCTCTCCGTCAGCTCCGTTCTCTTTATCCATGAAGGTTCACCTCCATTGGGGCTGTTTGAATACATTTAACATAAATGTCAGTATATGGCGCTCTACAGTCGTAGCGTCGGCCCGTTGGACCACGGAGACGAGAGCGATGGCCGGCCGGACCGCACGTTACCGCCGTACAATAACGTTTCCTGTCTGTGACAGAGTTAGAGTGCAGCTTTAGCTGTGATGTCTAGCTCTGCTTGTCCTGCAATGTGTGAAACCCAAAGTGTTTCCCTCCTTTACTGGATGTGTAGTGTTTACCACGCTGGATTTAACATGGAGGGTGGAGGTCGGATCCACGCTGACCCTCCAACGTTCTCTACTTTCTATTATCTATACATTAAAAAATCAATTTCAAAATCATTTTTAAAAAAAATTGTGATTTTTTCCCACCTCTCCGAGACATAAACCAGGTAGGTGGACTCGTAATGTACCTGAATGTACCGGCCAGACTTGATCCCAGCCTCCAGGACCTCGGCGGGCAGATGCTCGGCGTACTCTCTCTCCGTCCCCTCACTCTCCTTCTCTTGTAGCGCCTGAGAAATGGAGCTGTACAGCTCATGTGCTGCCTGCAGCTCCGACCAGAAGTTTTGCAAATAATCCTGTCAAAAGACACACGGGAAGAAACATCAGGAACAGATAAAACAATAACCGGCATTGGGGATCAGGATCTTACCTAGGTAATGATGCAGCAGTAGACCAGCAACCCCTGTGTTATGTGAGGTAAAATGACTGTTTTTGTCAAAGGAGTCTGGTGGCTTTGTTATCTATCTAGTCTATCTATCTATCTGTTATCCATCATGAAGGTCTGCCTGACAGCAAGGTAAAGCTGTGAAAATATTCTAAATATAGCGTATACTAGCGTACAACCTGTCTTCAGTACATCACTTTGCTCCTGTGCTGGTTCTCCTGTGTGTTTCTCCAAACTCCATCTACTGTAGTAATACACCGACTATGAAGTTCAACCATACTGAGAAACACCCAAATGATCCGTTTAATACTAAATTAACTAAATTAACGCTACCAAGATCTCTGAGAACAGACTGCTTATCCACCTATCAGCTGATTTCCCAACATTATACACTAATTTCCACAATGACCTGACAACCGTTAACAGGTAGACCAGACAAATGAAGTATTACTCTTTTCTCAGAATAAGCTGTTTACTGTAATTTGCATCAGGTTTCACCTCAGTGGCCGCTTCATAAAAACTTTAAACCAGCCATAATGACAGTTTACTTTTTCTGACAGTTTCTTCCTTCACTTCTCCAGCAGCATATTAGTTGTCAAGCAGCTCAATGGAGCGATATGGATGGAGCCAATACGGGACATGGCAGTGCAGCACAATTAGATGGTACAGAATCACCTCAGCAGTCTAAGCTGTTATAGCTAGCTTATATAGTATATAAGATTTAGGATTTAAGGGCTAATTAAATAGATTATTAATGTATTTTAGATGTATGACAGTCTGTTGTACTTATTTTGTAGACCAAAGTCTGTCAGTCTGTTGACTCATTTATTTTATCCTCTATAGTACATAAGTTCAGTGATGTCTTATATTCGGAGTAGGGCTGTCAAAGTTACTGTGATAATAACGCACCTAATTTGTTTTCATGCCACTAATTTCTTTAACATATTAATAATGATCACTTGCAATTTTTAGGTTGTCGTGGCTCAGTTTTCAAGCTAGAGTGAAGCTACTGGTATCATATGAAACTAGAAAACCTAATAAATGTCCTAGCTGGTCATGAAGGAGGTTAAATAACGCTCCAAACTTGTGCTGCATGTTGGTGAGGAAAAACTGTCATGTCCATGTTCAAAGGGGTCCGTTGACCTCTGACCTCCAGATGTGTGGATGTAAATGGGTTCTCTGGGTCCCCACCAGTCTCCCCTTTACAGACATGCCCACTTTCTGATAGTCCCAGTCAGTCTGGATCAAGTCCTAGTCAAGTCAGCACTCTGACACACTGACAGCTGTTGTTGCCTGTTGGGCTGCAGTTTGCCATGTTCTGATTGGAGCAGATTGTTGATGCTAAAGTCAGAACCTGGGAGGGTTTCTGGACCATATCTGTCATTGATTAGTGTTGTTAATTGATTTCCAATAATCAATATATACATACATTTGCATAAAGCAGCATATTTGTCCACTAACATGTTGATAAGAGTATTAAATACTTCACAAATCTAATTGTGCAGTTAATTGCGATTAACTATGGAGAATCATGTGATTAATCGCGGGTAACTATTTTAATGTATCGACAGCTCTGGTGATTATATGTTAGATGTATTATTCAGCTGGTTGAGGCCTAAATCACTTCAAGTTATAATATGTAACTTTTCTGCATTAAAATATCTTAAAACAAGTTGTGTACTCTAATTTTAATCAAGGTAACGGTGAGTTTTATTTGGTCACCTGTCAACAGCGTCATATCCTCTTTGTGTATGTGTCAGTGTGGTGTCAGTCATAAATTGACTTTTTATCCAGTTTTAATCCATATTTTAATGATGCACTTGTTAGATCTTGGTGGTTTTTTAACTATATTTTAACCACAGGAAGGATTTTAGTCACCAGATGTCTGGATCTTAAGTTATCAGAGAAACAAACTGAGCAAACGTTGGCAGCTGGGCTCAGAGCCCCTCCGGGACGTCCTGGGTCCACCGAACAGTGTTGGAGAAACAGATTTTTAACGTGAAGCTGTTTTATTCAGTGATTTACTGGTTTTAATCAGCAGGTCTGTTTGTTCTGGAGACGATCTGCTGATAATAGAAACCTCCTGACGATGAACAGTCCCATGATGATAAGAGTATTAAATTCTTGACAAATCGCCCTTTAAGGTTCAGATAAAAAATGTGATTAATCGTGATTAACTGTTTTAATTGACTGACGAGTTGATCAACTTTAAGAGGAATCACGAGTAGTCAATAGACGAGCTTCTATCTTTAAATTATCACTATGAAGTAAATGTTGATCTCACGATGTAATGGTTATAGATACATGACACCATCAGCGTTTAGCCTTATTCGCTATAACCTCGCTGTCACTCTGCAGTTCTGTCTGCCACCAGGGTCAGTCTCCCGGGAAAATGGCGGCTCCATTTACGGCACAGAGGAAGTGCGTCAACCAAAGCAGGAAGAGGATGGTGTTCTTGTTTTCCCCCGGTAGATATCCCCAGATACCAAAGACAATCAAGGTATGTTCCTTTCTTTTTCACTTCACATCCAGCGTGCTGGAGACAGAACAACAAAATGTCTCACCGTCCAAATACCTCATATGGACGTTGATGTGCAGGTGTGTGACGTACCTGGACGGAGATGACGTACACTCCAGAGTTGAGGCTGCTGTACTGAGCCACGGCGTCCTGGTCCTCTGTGATCATCACTACATCCTTCATACCTGCCAGGTGATTGTAGTACCACACTGCTGCAGAGTACACACACCTACACACGCATGCACGCACACACACACACACACACACACACACACACACACACACACACACACACGCACACACACAGACAGTTAATTCATGTGTACAAGATGCCTGCAGACAGCTTGCCTGTTAAACTTTGATATTCTGGCATATAAACTATCACTACCTGTAACTGAAAACACAGACTGCTCTGTTTACTGTCTTGTTTATGCAGTAAAGTCATTTCATGACAGCAGATTGCACCTCCAGCCTTTAAAAGTAAACTCAGACAGTTTGGTTTGACGACGTAATGTATAACACCAGTGGACCACATCACCCAGAGCATTAAATCTTTATCAGAACAAAAATCATGGTGGTCAGCAGAACTTTTACTGTCTCTAATGATCTCTTCCTTCTGTATCAGAGGTAAAGTTTTGTAAAGCTTCCTTCTTCACTGTTTAATCTATGCAGCAGATACCACACACACACCTCAGTGCAGAAATTCACGAATAATAATTTAGCTAATTGGGTGAACATACCAAACTTGCAATACCTAAAACTCACAAATACAGAATCTGTTTGGTTTCATATGATTTTGATTTTGAACGTTGGGGATTTTGGCTGTTTTTGTGCAGATCCTGATTTCCTCATTCTTCAGATCTGATGTCTTGCTCAGTCAGAAAAAGGCAACCAGAGTTTGGTTTGTCCGTTCTGGGCTACTGTAGAAACATGGTGGAGCAACATGGAGGACTCCATGGAGAGGACTCGCTCCCTATGTGGATATAAACGGCTCATTCTAAAGTAACCAAAACTTTGCCTAAAACAATGTTACCTTAAACAACTTTGTGTAAAACAACGTTGTGTTAAACATGATGATGAGGACATTCCTACTAGACACCACATTATTCGTCTGATAGTGCTACTCCAGTTATAACCCGAGCTGCTGGTTCTTGTGACGGTGTCGGGGAGGTACCGATCACCGACCTGGTCTGCCACTTCTCCTGGCTCTCCCCCTTCTCTCGAGGACAGTAGGAATACTCCTGAAACTCATTGGCAAACAGCACACAGTCGTGTCGCGGGTCTTTCAGCAGGTTTCGCAGTCGGTTGTACTGCCTGCACAGAAACAGAAATACACTGTTGAGGTCCAAATCAGAGAGCAACAATAAATAGAGCAGAATAAAGCAGTGATTCTCAAAGTGGGGTCTGGGGACCCCCAGGGGTCCATGGCACTGCCAGGGGGTCGGTCAAAAGTTTTCAGATTCATTCATTTAAATTATCTTGATATATTTTTTTTCATAGTTCAACAATAATATGTAAATGTTTAAATCTACAGTATAATCAGCCCAGTCACCAGGAAGGACGGTTGGCAGTGTAAGTTTCTACAGAACACAGATATGCTGAATGTGGACATTTTGACAAGTGACGTGGTAAAATAACGAGTACAACAAGAGAGAGAGTCGAGAGAGAGGTGTGATGGACGGATCAAACAAACACAGGACTTTCAGCCAGGAGGCTGCTGCTCACGTCAATCTACAAGGCAACGCGTCGTTGTTTTACGCGTCGTTGTTTTACGCGCCGTTGTTTTACGCGTCGTTGTTTTACGCGCCGTTGTTTTACGCGTCGTTGTTTTACGCGCCGTTGTTTTACGCGTCGTTGTTTTAGGCAACGTTGTTTTACGCGCTGTTGTTTTAAGCGCCGTTGTTTTACGCGCCGTTGTTTTAAGCGCCGTTGTTTTAGCCAATCTTGTTTCATGCAACCTTGCTTTACGCGTCATTGTTGTGCACAAAGTGTTTTACACAACAGTGTTTTGTGCAATAATGTTTCATTCAACTTTTTTAATGAAACGTTTTATGCAAGGTTGTTGTACACAACATTGTTTTACGCGACGTTCTCTGACACATTGTTGTTTTACATATTGTTGTACGCGACGTGTTTAACGCAACAGTGTTTTACGCAATAATGTTTTATGCAAGTTTTTTAACGCAATGTTTTACGCAAGGCTGTTGTATGGAACTTTATTGTACGCAGCATTGTTGATGTAACGTTGTTTTACACAACGTTGTTTTATGCAACTTTATGCTTTTTATGTAAAGTTACGAAAGAAAGGCTCAGGGCATTTGTTTATTTACAATAGTTACGTTGCTAAGGTATTATTTTAACATAAATCATGATGTTTTTTCTAAACTTAACCTTAACTTAAGTATGAGGCTGATATGAAACATATGAAACTTTTTTGGTTGAGAAATATCAGTATCTGTAGTTTGCAGAAACGTATAATGATATATAGTTAGTAGTACACATAACTAAGACTATGGACGTATTAAAAAAATAGTCAAATTATTCCAATGAACATACATGAGGGGGTCCCAGGTATATACTGGAAAAAGACTGAGAACCTCTGGATTAAAGGAATAGTTCAACCTCTTGGGTAATACACCTATTCACTTTAGGGTTGGATGAGAAGAAGCCAGCTGGGTAGCTTTAATTAGCAATTCATTAGCTTCTTTCACAGGTGTTATGTCTTCTAATGCACAAGTTGGTGCACTTTACAGTATCTTCCTATATATACTGTATAAGCAAAGTTGCAAAGAAACTCAAAGGTCATCCTACACAGAGAGAGAGCTCCTCATCCCTGTGGGTTGAAGTGAATGGAAAACTGCAATTACTGACACAGTATGGCATCAGAATCTGCTCCAGCAGCGACGTCTACCTTATCAGAAGTGAAGCCTCATCATATTAATGATGCAACGTTTTAGGAAGGCGGCGTAAGCAGAAATCACAAAAAGAAAAGCAGAGGTCATGTGGGACTCCTTATTTACTGCGTTCACCACGTTTGTCAGAAAGCTCTCCAGCGCGTCTGTGTGGGAGACGGATTTCAAGTCGGAGGGCTGCGTCTCGATTAGCTTCGTCAGCACAGCGCCGATATAATGAGGTTGACCCTGATGCTCCCCGTACACCCTGGTACTGGAGGGTTGTAATTAGAGGCTTAATCCAAAAGCAGCCTCAGGAATTAAAGGTCTCGACCGTGGGAGCCGTCCTGTTGCCTTCAGGGTGCCTGAAGCTGGAATTTACGTGTTTGTTGGTAGAAAAATCATGTATGTACAGTACGTATGTTTGTTTTGACATGCAGAATATTAGTGGAAGGCTCAAAGGAAGCATGACGACTTTCCAAGCGCACCTGCGTCCTTTGTTGTGCTGGACAGCCTGGCAGGCGGTCTGGGTGAAGACGATGCCCTGCAGCTCCCTGAACTCCAGGATCTCCAGGTAGTCCACCACCACTCCGACATCAGGGACCACATAGTGGGTCAGATCTACTGGCAGCACCTTTCCATCTGGTTGGGATGTAAGCAGGGATAACTGATCATGTCCACGGTCTTAAGTCCAGAAGTGGACTTCACCTGTTTTTATCTTGTTAACAGTGGTGAATGGTGCTGATGGAGACACTAGAGCAACAATTATTTTCATTGCTAATTAATCTGGCAATTATTTTCTCAATTAATCGATTCGTTGTTTGGTCTTTAGAATATCAGAAAATGTTGAAAAATGGATCAGTATTTCTCAAAGTCCAAGATGACATCAAGGATTTAACATTTCACACAGATTAATTTACATTAAAAAAAACACCTATCCAAACCATAACAGCAAAACTAAATTCACAGTATGACATTTAAGGATATCGGCGCAGGGTCTCCTGCAGTGTTTTATAGTTCTTTCTTCTGCTAACTTCAGACGAACTCATGACATTTTTATGATATATAATAATAGGCTCATTAAGCTTCAAGGAAAATGGGCAGCAGCACTAAATCACACAGCAAAGGCCACGCATTTAATGAGTGAGGGGTTTAAATCAACAGCTGTTAATGGCAAAATTTGCTGAAATGCAGATTAATCGAAAACTAAATGACATTTATTTTGATATTGAATTTAGGGGTGCAAGTAATGGTTATTTTCTCTTTTAACTGATTAGTTGTTTGGCCTATAAAATGCCAGAAAATGGTGAAAAATGTGGATTTTGTTTCAAAGAGTGCAAGATGATGTCCTCAAATGTCTTGTTTTGTCCACAACTCAAAGATATTCAGTTTACTGTCACACAGGGGGAAAGAAACCAGAAAATATTCACATTTAAGGAGCTGGAATCAGAGAATTTAGACCTTTTTTCTTATAAAATTACTAATCGATTAAACAATACACTGGCATTTTTTTTCAGCAGTGGGTTGATCCATCAACACCTTGTCACAGAAAAGAAGATCGTGAGAAAGTTCATGCTACAGACATTTTTGGGTAGATTATTGTGTAGACAGTTTAATGTTAATCCTGGTATTTATAAGCTAATACGTTATTCATCCCTATAAGTTAGATATGTCACTGTATACTGATAACAGTCAGTATAAAACATTTTAAACTGGTATTTGTATAAATATGATCATTAAACAAGTATTACTGATGTTAGAAAAGACTGCAGCACATGACAAACTCAGCTGTAGAAACTTTGTGTGCATTAATACAAAAAACTGCCTGTACGTATCTAAATGTGTGAATTTGCAAAAAAGCAAAACAAAAATTCACAAATTCAAGTTTGTGAATGTGTAAAAAGGTTTTGCAGCTGTGGAAATATTTTGTGTAATTAAAATTTGTGTGAAATTGTCTGTATTTCAGAAACTACAATCAAGTATTTGGTATCTATGAACTCATAATAACAAGTTGAATATAGAAGATATACACACAGATATAGTGTATATGTGTGTGTATTATCTCAAACCGATGGACTTTTTTGTATTGTGTTGTTTATGTAGTGTATTTATTGGCATGTGTTTTTTGTCTATATTTTGTCTATATATATATATATAATCTATTGTCACATGTGATCTAATAATGTCACTGTTACTAGTCACTGTTACTAGAGTACACATTTCAAGACTTTATAGACCAGTCAGAACAAATGTGGTATTATTCCTTATCACACTAAATATAGTCTTAAATGGGTTAAATGTTTTTAAATACCAGACATATGCTGAATTACTGCTTGACTGATCAGCAGTACTTCAGTATAAACAAAGTAAGGAACGCTGTAGTTTAATGGAGAAAGTCAGCTGGGTCAGTGGACTCGGAGCTGCCGGGTCTCTCAGCTGTGATATGAGCCCCGGTGGGTCTGCTCGGTGTTTCACTCGGTAAATAAAATGCTGAGCTGACTGTACCGTTGTTGTCACAGTCCGCCTGGCACACAGCGCTGTAACACGGAACCCGCTCCCTCAGATAATGCTCCCGGACCACACGGCCTTCTTCTTCTTCTTCTTCTTGTTTATTGGCGGTTGGCAAACAACTTTCGGGTGGATTACCGCCACCCAATGATCTGGGGTGTGGGATAAGGGGGTATAATCCTTCTAAAGGTCTAAAAAAAGGAAAGGAAAAAATATTAAAATCTAACCCCAAAATTAAATAAAAAAAAAAAAAAAAACTCATGTGTCAGATTTTATTGTGTTATTTTGTTGTTTTAAATATTCTGGGGGGGGGGCCAGCTCTTCTCTCCGGGGGGGGGGGGGGGGAGGTAAATAATATATTTATTTAATTCTTTCGGGGGCTGAATTTGAAGTTTCCCCTGTAAATAAATTATAAAAGACAATCAAACAATCGCGGCGGGGCGGCCTCCTCTCCCGAGTATACATCTGCATTCTATGTTTCCAATTAAATACAACGGTGTTTAGTCAGTATGCGTCTTTCTTGTTTGTTTTTCTTTTGATTTGTTAGGCTGCTATGGTTTTGTTTATAAAGAAATCTTCTTCTTTATTGTTCCATTCGTCCTGCCCATCTTTTTGATTTGCCCCTTATCCCACTTTGGTCGGTTTCTGATGTTTACATTGATTTGATTCTTCCATTCCTCATAGCTCTTTTGCTGCTTTTCTGCCCTCTCTTCCCCTCCTCCAAATGGGCCGGCACCCACAAAAACTACCAATCTATTTGTTGGATTCTAAATAATGATATTAATAACTAAATAATGCCTTTAGGTTGTGGTGTACTCATAGTGCTAGAAGTGCATTCACTCTTAGGTGTGCTCACCATTGTATGCCATAATTAGCTCATTTAATGTGTATAAGATAAATAGTATTCTTTTCCACTTTCAAGTAAATGCTGGAACAAAAAGCTGCTGCCGCCCTGCAGTTGGGTCTTGCCTCTGTATAGATAATAAATGCTGTAATCTTCTTCTGATATAAGAATTTCTTCAGTTTGCCTCTTTTCTTTTCATTGAAGGGCTAGTCTACGGCTGTGGAGAAACAAGGGGTCGGGAACAAAAGTTGGAGAGTAATTCCTCTCTGATCCCATTTCATTTGCCTCTTTTTGACCCCAGCCAAGCTCTTTGTGGACTTTTTATGTGTTCCAGATGGTTTGATAATACTAATTGTTTGAGATTAATAATGTTATGTCTTGTAAATTCCAGTTGTCATCATTGTTGCTGTCTCCTTAATTCCAAAGGTTTTCCCATTCTACTGTAATGCTGGACAGTGTTTTTTAAAAGCCGCTTGATCCTTATGCTTGTGTCTGTTTATCCAGTTTCCTAAGAAAGTTTTGGTGCTGCCCATATGCCACAAGCATAGTCAGACGCCTTATTAAACCTACATATTTGTTTTAATGCTGTCTGTGTGCTCCCCACTCCGTTCCTACCCACACCTTGTTTCACCTTTTTAATTTTTTAACCTTATCGATATGTAATTAGGTGGCCTAGAGTAAACCCCCTAAAATTTAATTGTTCCCCCTTTTGGCTCTTCATATAAAATTGCTTTCCTCTGCTCCTTTTCTCTTGTGAAGAAAATTGTGTTTGTTTTTAGTTGAAAACTTAAACCCCCATTGAAACGCCCCTGTTCTACCTTGAATGTTCTTGATTTGTTTCACCACATATTTTACTTCTTTCCCTTTTCCACAGTGCCCTCTCTGAAAAGTGCCCCGCCCGACCTACAGTTTATAAACAATAATTATGATTGAAAAAAAATGGATTTACTCTGTGGTGTTCATTTCCACAAGATTATTGGAAAACCTTCTCCCACTCTCACTTCTTGTTCTTCTTTGGGAAAATCTTTTTCCATCTATAATTTTCCCCTACTGTCTTTTAAGTTTAATCAATAGCCTCTCCACATTTCGTTGTTTCTCAACATAAAGAACCGCCCCTCCTTTTCCTTGGCTTCCTCCTTGCTCAGACTAAGACTGGTCATTGTTCCCCTGCCTTTTGATCCACTTTGGTGTTTTGTCTCAGGTTCTTTTCAGATGATATGTTAGTCTTCTGATTCTCGTTCCATTATTTTAAATATGTGATGTTAATGAATTGGCTGTGTTATTTGGATTAGTGGGTCTTTCTGGTTTTGATGGGTATTATTCCGCTTGTTTCCAATTATGGTAACTTCCTTCTCAAACTTTGTTATATAACTTCACAATCTTAATGAATAGAAAATTTTTTATATAATATAACATATCTGGTTTTTCTGGCGAGTTGATTTCTTATTGCTTTCATTTATCTAACGTGAAAGGGATTTTTGCGTATCCTTTCTTCATCTTTTCTAACAGTTGTTTTTTTCTTCTCTTGTTTTTTGTCTTCCTTGTTTTCCCTCTTCTGACATGTTTTCTGTACTTGGACTTCACAATGCCTTTGCTAAATTCTGCTTTTGTTTCTCTTCACTGGCCAACCTCCATCTTTTTCCAGCACTGGGTTCCCCCTCCTGTCTTTTCCCCTCATTTTCTTTTCATTCCCCTCCCCTATTGGGGTTGTTCTTCCTATGTTTCAAAAAATCCCTCCGTTCTTTTGCTTTTTAATGTTTTTCGAACTATGCCTGCTCTTTTGTTTGTATAAGATGTTATAATTGTGAGTATTTTTAAGTAACTTAATGCCTTTTCGTTTTTCTTTTTTATATTCCTCTTCCACAGGGAACTAACTTTCTCCTTGTTTCTGATTTCTTTATGATTGTTGATTTGCTGCTTGAATTTGCCCCCTCCTACCATTCTCGTCTTGTCTTGTCCCTATCTCTTCCTAAATTTTTCCTCACTAATTTCTTAAATTTTTCCTGTGCTTTCCAAAAATCCATTTTCTAATGTGTTTGGTTTGCCTGTTTCCTTCCTACTTTGCCGATAGGATAATGTTTATGGTGGCCTCTTCTTCCTCCCGTAGCTGAGAGGCTAGTGTCGTCTAAGCTTGCCTTCCTGTAGAACTCTTCTTGTGCTTCCGCTTTAAACACAGCCCACGTCCTCCTCTCCATTTCAGTCCATTCCTTCTGTCTCTCCCTCCAAAGTGTACTATGGGCATTAAAATCTCCACACCAAATGCCCTCCTTCTGCGCTTTATTGAAGTGTTTCTATTGTCTTGGATGGATTATAAAAATTCCTGCTCCACTTCCTCCTTTGAACTTCAAAATTTTCCAGTTCTTTCCCTTTTTCTTTTCGATATGTTCTGCTGTATAAAGGTAGCCTCCTCCCCTTTCCCCCTTCTCTTCCCTTCTTATCAACATTTTGAATTGAAAGCAGATTAGGTTTTGCTGTCTCCTGAACACATATTCGGTTTATTTTTTATTCCTGAATAAATCTTTAATTCTTGCCTTCGAGAGCTTCTGTTGAGAATGAAATGATAAAATTATTTTGTGGTGCTTTTCCTCTGTTCCTGTTTTTAAGTTCTTCCTGCCTCCTTCCCAGATATTCCATAGATATTTAGTACCTCCTGCCTCTGTAATCTTTCTCCTCTCGTCTCTTTGCTTGGAAGGAACAATTTTCCTCTGCCATGAAATACACAAACTTTCTTTTCCCTAGTTTTCTGTCCCTCCTTTTTCTGCCCAGTCGTTCATAATCCGTTTTCCTGGTCTTTTTTTCTGTTCTTCTTCTCTCACTTTGACCACTTTTCTGCTCTGCATAGGATATGTCCTGTTCCTCTCCTCTTTGCCTTCTCTGCCTCTTTCTGGCTTCACTCCCCTAGCCCACTTGTGCTCCTCCACAGTTAACACTTTCGTTCGCCCCTCCCACATTTCCCTACTCGTGTTCCCCTCCCACCTTCCCCTTCTGTTTCCTTTGCATTGTGAATGTGGCCTATTTTTGCCCTGGATCTAATGGAGGTGGGATATAGTCTCCACTGAAGCTTAAATACCCCCTGTCCTTTGTCTGGCCCTCTCTTTGAATCCAAGAATGGATAAATTATTTTTTTTCGTGTTGGGTTTGTGCCTTCCTTTCCTCCTTTAATGTTTGCCTTCCTTCCTCTAACTTTTCCTCCTGGAATTCCATAGATAACCCCTCTCAAAAGGGTCCTTTCCTGTCTTTGGCGTTTCGTTTTTGTTCCCTTCAGTTAACCTCTCCTTCTCTTCTGCTTCTCGTTTTGCATTTGATTAAAATCCCCTTCTCAGCTTGCCATCAAAATGTTCAATTTTTCCTTTCTCCACGGGAAGGGATACCGGCTCCTTTCCTTATATCCTGTCCCTCCTTGAACATCAAAATCACCTTAAATTCGTTTTCCCACCTCCGCCCCTTTCGCTCCTGCCTCCCTCTTTTCCGGCTACTGCCCTGTACATGAGTGCTTCCTAGAACTTTTCTTCCTCACTACCTCACTCCATACCTCTCCTCCTCACTCCCTCTCCCCCATCACTTCTCCTGACATCCTTAGTCCAGTCACAGATCAGTTTATGCTCCGCACACACGATAGGATTTCCAACAATCAGATTTCGCTCCACCGCCCGATGTCACAAAAGGCTGTTCTCCCGATCGAGTGACCGCTATCACCCACCACACGGACCTTCCGGCCCCGGCAGCTCTTCAGATGCAGGATCTTCTCGGTCTTGATCATCCTCTCACCTCCAGACGAACCCCGGACTTCCAGAACTCGCCGATCCGCCATGCGAAGCGGGCTGGTCTCCTAAATCAGCTGGTTTTATCACAACGCGGGAAGCGGGCGGACGACATTGTAAACATCCGCGCAGAACTTCAGCGTGCGTAGAGGGCAAGCCTGCGTGACGTCATGACGCAAAAGCGGGGACGTCTGTTGCCGCGTTCACGTACTGTCAGACGTACAAGGATCGTGAGCGCTCATTGTATGGAACTAAATACGGGTCATTCATATTTTGAGCTTATGAAATGATATTCACAAATACTTTCACAGGATGTGGTCACGTCTTGCGTGCATGTGAAAGAAAAACAAATAAGTTATTTAAATTATAAATAAATAAATTAAACATTTCACAAATTCGAGTTTGTGTATGTGTAATAACGTTTTGTAGCATTTTAAATATTTTTTTAGACTATTTAGAATCATTCTTGGTTTAGTTCAGTTTTTTTCTGTTGTATTTTCCATAACTGGTTTTTATATCAGTTCTTTGTCCACTTCCCCTTTCCACTTTGGTGCTGTACAAATTTCAAATAAAATGAAGACAATAATAAAATGTAGACAATTTTAGGAGAAAAGGGGTCGATGTCAGATGTTTGTAAAGTACAAAAACACATTAATTTGTTGTAGTGCGGTAGTTTAAAAAAAAAAAAAAAAAAAAAAAAAAAAAAAAAAAAACCCAACAGCACCCATGTAAAATCCAAGATGACGCTCAGCACCGCCCCCTGGTGGTGTGGATGTTCATCACCGCCCGCTCAGCAGCTGCACATCACCGTCAACTGGTGACAAGACATTTAGTTACTTTGACCAGCAAACGCTAAAACAGCGACGCTTCATTTAAAACTGTGAACCCTACAGCTAATACAAGCTGTGCCGTGTCTCCTGGATACAAAACGTCGGAGAAAGGATGAAGAAACCTATTTATCAGGCCAAACAGAGTTTCGTCGGTCAGCCTACCAAACAAGGATTAAAACACCGGAGAATACCGAACTTCAGCCCAACAGGTAATCGAAGAGAGAGGGACAGCCATGGTGCTCTGCTGGACAGGTAAGTAGACAGCCTACACTTTAATGCTAACATGCTAACGTTAGCCATGACCTGCTCTGCTGGATATGTAAATAATTAGCCTACTTTACATGCCAGCAGCATTAGTCGTGCTAATTTAATAAGCTAGCTCTGCTGAATCAATATGTAAGCAGCTAGCTAGCTAGCTTATTTTATGCTAGCATGCTAGCGTTAGCCATAACAACTGAATACAGTAAGCTACTGTAGCTGCTCTGCTGGATATATAAATAGCTAGCCTATTTTATATGCTAGCAGTGTTAGCCATGGCAGTTTAATTAGCGAGCTGCTCCCCCATTCAATAAGTAGCTAGTCTAATTTATATGCTACCTATGTTGGCCATGGCAACTTAATAAGCTAGTTGCCCTGCTGACAATAAGCAGCTAGCTAGCTAGTTTATTTTTATGCTAGCATGCTAAAGTTATCCATTACAGCATAATCGGCAGTGAAAAAAAGCATTCAAGATAAATGCAGCGGGGGAAGAAGTAACGTCGTTGTGGTATTTTGCTTGAGTAAATGTTTATAGAAAGTTGTAAAAGTAAAAAAGTATTAGTATTAACATTTATTTAAAATAGGCAACCAAAAGTAGAGGTAATGTTACACAGTATGCAAAATGGCCCATTTCTGAGTACACTATTTTACTGCTTTATGTTGCAGCTAGTGAAGGTGGAGCTTGTTTCAATCATCCAAACCTATAATAATATATCATAATTTAGTTGCTTTTTATTTAATGAAAGTAAAAAGTAGGCTGCAATACTTCCAAATGGTAGTGGAGTAACATTAGAGGTATAAAGTTGCATAAAATGGAAATGTGCATGTACCTCAAAGCTATTTAAAGTAATGTTACTAGCAAGTGGTTAAATGCTCATTCACTGTATTTTTCTTGTTTTTTTTCCTGCCCCAACTGGTTCAAACAGTTTTATCATAAAATATTGTGTCGAGCTGCGTGAACGGGGATGCGAAATTTATATTTATTGTTTTATTTAGTATTATTTTTTTGTTCAATACTGACGTGAAACTCTAACATTTAACTTGACCGCAAAGCCTCGGTGTTGTTTCTCCCCGAACCCGGAAGTGAGGAGGGGTGTTGCTCTCGCCGCCTCCGCTGCTCTTCGTTCGCGCCGTGTGGAGCAGCTGCAGCAGAGCACCAGCTGAGAGGACAGGCTGAGCTCAAGTTGGCAACTGCTGAACGCAGACACGGATGCGGAGGACTTTACTCATATTTAGAGATCGACATCTATTAGAAAATTTATTTTTTGAGACTAACTTCTCCCTCGTCTCTCGGGACGCTTCTTTAACAAGCATATTTATTTACCTAACAAGTCCACGAGAATGAACTTTATTTAGGACGCATCCCACCCGCAGGTAAGCCGTTATTGTTGACCCTGTTATGTTTTTAGTTATTTTACACACGCAAATGAACAGCTAAATCACAATAAGCTGACACAGAGGAAGTGTGTGGTTTTACATTAGTGAGTTTATTATCACACCATGGCACTCATGACGGCTATTTTCTTTAATATATTGCATCCCTGTATTCTTTGTTTTTGCTGTGTTATCATATTAGTAGCTCTGCTGTAGACTATTTTGCTGAAGTTGTCTAAAAGATCATAATTGCAAGACTTTGCACAAGACAGATAAATCCTTTAGTGTGTATATTTGTACCTTAAATAACCTGCATATTTTGAAAATCCAGCTGCATAATTGCTTAAAATTTGAGCTAAATTAGCCAAATTTGAATTCAAGGTAAATGGACCTTCTATAAATTTGGCAGGTTCTTCGTCAGTTTATTATTTATTGACATGATTACTGTTGTTGCTGTGTATTTGAGGCATCAGTATGAGTGGTTTACCTTTAAAAAGTTTTCCTCATAGCTCCTTTCTTTATGAAACTAGGATTTCTTGACGTGCAGTCACTTTGTGGTTTATTCTTATTTATTGCAAGTTAAATTATTGTCAGTGTCTGCAGTTGTCAGGTCCCAGACATCTGCTGGGTTTTATTCCAGTGATCTAATCGGGACATAGTCGATCTTGGCAAACGGCTCAATGCAATTAGCTGTAATCAAGTAGCTGGTAGGACAGAAGAGCCGCTACCTGAACTAAACACTGCAGTGAGCTTCTACTCATGGGTGCTGAGGACTGAACACCCATGGTGTGCATTGACATCTTTCCATCTATGTCGAGGTCTGGACTCTGTCTGAAGTTTTGATGTTAATTAGATGGGTCAGGATGATCATTGCTGTTGTAGTATCTCCATTGATTCCCCTGAGGCATCACAGCAGGCAGAGTTTACACAGGGAGTAGCACACTGTCAGCACTAGATGGCCATCTTGAGCAAAGCACATGTGAGCCAACAGCTGGTCTACGAGACTGATGTGTTGTTGATTATTCAGACATAAAAGTAGTGTGCAGAGCTTTCAGGTCAAAGCTCTTTGAAGATTATTAATGAGATCGTTAAAACCGATTGAATATTCAGAATATTGGTGTTTATCGACCTGATCGTGTAATGCTCAAAGCCAGTAGAAAGACTGAAGTAAACCAATAACGCAGAGAGAGAAGTGCTGCTCAGTTGCTGAGCTCCCTCCTCCAGCAGCTGCATTTACTGAGCTGCTGCTGTAGTTGGAGATTGTGCTGTGCAATATGTCACACAGACGTTTGTCACAAATGTGCTTTGGCAATAATAGTAATGCAGCTTTTGACGACTCCCAAGCTCTTACTTTAATTAAATGTGTTTTACTTTTTAAGATGATGCTGTGTGGGTGGAGGTTGGGGTGGAGGTGGAGGTTTCCAGGACCATAAGTTGCCAGGAGTGTGTGCAGCAGAGGACTTCAGATGCAGATGAGAGACAAAAGGTTGTAAGAAATGTAAAACAAACAAAAGATGCATTTAAAAAAAAAAAAAAAACTAGTAAATGAGAGTGACGGCAGACGGCTGCAGACCTGAGTCTCAGGATCGCTGATCGCTGGAGCACGACTTGTTGTACTTGAAGCAAGCTGAAGATTTGATATATACAGTATATACTGTATATGTCCCCTTTTGTCATCCAGATGAATACAGCTCTGTTTTAGTTTAAAGTGATTGAAGGTTTTTGTTACACAGCTTTGCTGAATACCCAATTCTGATTGGTCCATCATGGCGTTCTGCGGTCTGTTATTTCTGTACAGCAGACTGTTGCTATGGACGCTGATCTGATGTCGGACTCTGGAAGAGCGTTTTTGTGTAGATCGTTTAGTTAAGTCCGCTTCACGTTGTGGTGCAGCATCGCCCTGTTGGGGTTTAATTCACAACAGTTATCAGCTCACTGTACATTATCCCTTATTTAATAATCAATGCCCAGAAAGCTGTGGTGCAAAAGGAGAAAATTTTAATAAAGGATTTATATTTCATGCTGTATTGAGTGGAGCGCATGATCGTGAAAAACGACTCGCTGTGATTGGTCAGGGTCACCCGTGTAAGTCTTGCCAGTCACCCAACCAAGAAACTGCCAGACTTGATGGCACTGTGATCATTGGATCTGACGTGGTGATTGTCTTCAAAGACAAAAATATCATGTGGACTGATCCCGGCCTCGTATCCTGCAGGGGGCGACTCCTCTGGTTGTATAGAAATCTATGAGAAAATGATCCTGCTTCTCGCTGGATTTAATACCTCAGTAAACACTGTAACCATTAGTTTACGGACTCAATCGCTTATTTCAAGTCTTCTTCAACACAGCATGATGTTCATTTAATAAATTATGGTCCCATTTAGAGTCAAATGGACCATAAAGCAGGGGATGCTTTAGGGCGGGGCTACCTTGTGATTGACAGGTTGCTACCGCAGCGTTGTCCCTATTTTTGTCGTAGAACTTTAACCCTTTCACAGAGTGTTTTCAGACCATCAAAGTGAATTATAACATTTTGGTTGATAAAAATGTCTTATTGAGGGTTCAGTTGTTGTCTCATGTCACATCTGGTTGTAATAAACAGCAGTCCACAAACCACCGGGTGACATCACAGTGACTACATCCACTCCTGATATGCAGTCTGTGTGATTTTCTGTTATTTTACAGACCAAAGATTGATTGATGATGAAAATAATTGTTATTTGCAGCCCTAATAATGATCCATAAAAGAGTAAAATAGAAGTGATTTCTTTATGAAGTGACAAAATACTGTTGGAGAAAGACTAAAAATAAAAATGTTCAGCCACTCTTTGGAAAAGAAACAAACCCTGATATGAATTAATTATGTTTAAGACAGCCTTCAGTAGTTTAGCTAATTATTTGTGGTTACAGCAGTAGGGATCTTAAGTCATTTATTCTTAAGCCCATAAATAAAAAAAAAAACAACACTTCAAATGCTCTGTTGGCCACATCTTAATAATTGTTCCCTTCACACTCCTGCACTTGTGATTTAGCCATCTAATGGTAAACATAATTCCAATCACTGTTTAAAGAATAACAGGCTGTTGAGGGCAGAGTATTGAAGTGTGTCGCCGGCAGAAAATAGTTCCTCCAGGCCGGCTGCTCTGTCATGCATACAAACCAAACAGTCCGCTGCTCCGTGCAACCACAAAGCCATTAAACACCTGATGTGGTGCAGAATACAGCAGGAATATTGGAGTAAGCAGTGCACAGTTCCTCTGGGCCTTTTTTTTTTTCTGGAGCATGTGGAAGCGTTTTGTCCCTGAAATTCAATGATGTTCATGCAGATGGTTGGAAGTGCTATTTGTCAGTCTCCCAACACATTAAACTAGACTTTCCATTTCCATTCCTATTTCATTCCATAATACTCTTCATATTCATGCTCATTTCAGAGAGAAAAATTGCTGCCTTGAGCACGTCAGGCAATATTTGCAAAAGATAAACGATTCTGGGCACAAAAAAAATGTCCCATTTTACATGCAAATGTCGTATGAAGATTCAAGCTGTGGAGGAGAGCTTCAAGAGAGACTTCATGTCTTTTTATTTTGAGAGGAAGTTCGTAATTTGGCTTTAGTTTTTAGCTTATCTTTTTTTTCCTCGTTATTAGGAAAATGTGCTAGACAGTATCTGGCATAATGCTGTTTGGGGCTGGGCAATATGACAACATATATCGTCAAAACGACCTAAAATGTCTTGTATATATTTTTCTGTATCGTTTCTAACGTGATATAGGCTATATTTTTTTCTCTATGATTTTTTTCCTCTATGTTTATTTTTATTAACTGTTGTGTTCGTTTTGCGCTCAGGCTCTTCAAACGATAACATGCTAGGAGTGTTATGATTTTCCAAATCCACAATTCAATATGACTTTTCATTTTAACGCCTCAATTTGATTTCAGTTTTTGATTTGAACATGCTTTTGTTAGATTATGGAGATCAACAGATCATTGGTTTTATGCCCTAACAGCGTCATTTACACTGTCAAAGTCTTCTATAAAAAGAGAGCTGAACTCCCCTTTTATTTACAAAGTATTTCAAAAACAGCCTGCGATATAAAAAGCTGCATCTTCTCAACATCTGTGTGACCCACCTCAGTACAGAACCAGTACAAAAACTCAACAGAAATCCTTGTAGTGCATTACAAGTTTGCTGTAATCTACAAAAATATACTGTCAGGCTTGTTGCTCTCCTCTTTTTTCCCTCTCTCCTCTGATTGCTGTGTCACCCATGGGTGTCGCCGAGAGCAGAAGTGGAGCTGAGAGACGGCACTTGGCAGCCCGCTAGCTCGTTGCTCTCCTTACCAGTATCAGCTGCTCTGATTCAACGATGTGAAGTTGAAAAAATGTGCTGAAATTGAACCGTGGTGTCAGGAGATGCAGTGAGTTAACCCATAAATCCATCTGTCTGCAACCACTTATCCCCTTAGGGGTCGTGGCGGCGCTGGAGCCGATCCCAGCTGACATTGGGTGAAGGTGGGGTTCACCCTGGACAGGTCGCCAGTCCATCGCAGGACACATAGAGACAGACAACCATTCACGCTCACATCTACAGATACCTGTAAGTCTTTGGACCTGGACAACATGCAAACTGGCCCCAAGCTGGATTCAGTCCTGCGACCCTCTTGCTGCGAGGCGACAGTGCTGACCTGCACCGTGCAGCCACACAGTAAATTAATGTTAAACCAACTAACTAACTTAGTAAAGTCATAGGTGTAAAATGCCATAGGCACATGCAAGCCTGGTGAAAAGGAGATGTCACATATCATCAATGCACCGAGCAACACATACGTAGTAAAATCTGGTCTGCACTTAAGAAAATTGAGCCAATCGCAACACGCGACCACAGCTCCAGTTAGACATGAGTTATATCCTGAACCCCAAGACCTGTATCTCATCGTCTTTCAACAGGCCTTGGACACATGCAGGAAGTGCCTCGAGTATTGTAGCGACAGGCCCGGACCACATTTCCCATCATGCCTGCCTAGTCCTGAGTGCTGGAGTAGATTAAGTTTGTCGTTTTATGTTCCTGTTGTTAGTGTTTGTAGTGTGATGCGTCTGTTCAGAACATGGTGGCTGATGTTGGTACTTGGTTGTGATTTTGGTGCTGGTTTGTAGTTGAAGGGTTAATTGCTGTTACATGTCTGGTTTACATCTGTATTTCCTCTCGAGTGCATGAGTAGGTGGAGGCCAAGACGATCCTGCTTTTGAATTCGATGGTCGAAATCGTTAAGTTAATTTTGATTGATTTCCAATTTATGAAGCAAAACAGTGACACTCCTAGAGGAATACTCTCATTTGTAAACTATTTAATTCATACAGGAGTATGTATGTATGTCTTTTATTACCTTTTATTATTTTAAAAAACTACTGTCTCACATTCAACACGTGAATCTAGTAGTAGGAGGGGAGGGATAAAAATTTGATTCACCTGTGTAATGCAATTTTGTTTTTTGCAATTTTTAAATTGATTTTTTTAACACCAGAATTGATGAACAGTATTTGCTTCATTTGAATTTATGTGGAGGTAGAAGGAAGTTTTTTTTTGTTGTAGTCTGAGTAAGATAAGATAAGATTTTACTTTATTAGTCCCACAGTGGGGAAATTTGTGGTGTACAGCAGCAAAGTGGATAGTGCAAAAACAAGAAGCTAAACAAAAGTAGGTAGACCATAAAATCTGACAATTTAAATAAAATGAAATAATTTAAAAAATATACAACATAAACAAGGCAAAAATCAGGAACTATATATATATATATATATATATATATATATATATATATATATATATATATATATATATTAACGTGACATTGTATCTGATATGTATCTGTCAACCAAAACAAACGGGAAACGTTATTGTACGGCGGTAGCGTGCGGTCTGGCCGGCCGTTGCTCTCGTCTCCGTGGTCAAAAGGGCCGACGCTACGACTGTAGAGCGCCATATGCTGACATTTATGTTAAATGCATTCAAACGGCCCCGATGGAGCTGACCATGGATGGATAAAGAGAACGGAGCTGACGGAGAGCTAGAGACCACCTTGGAGAAGTTAGAGGAAGTAGACACCTGGGTCTAGGTCTGGTTTTCAAAATAAGGTGTTAACAAAGGGAACTGTATATACAAAATACATCTATGGAAATGAGATTGATGGATTATATTCAGCAGAAGAAACATTACATGTCCCTTATAAATTAAAAAGAAAATACCACTAATTTGAGAGTTTAAGATGACAGAAGATTTTTGGCCATATTGCTCAGCTGTAATGCCGTTAAAGATTGACCTCATCATCGAACAGCTGATGGCAGACGGATTATGCTTTGTCTGTCTATTTCAGTGTGGACAGCCCACGATCCTCCACCGCTGTGTTTCCAGTCTGCTGAACCCTTTCAACTGGGATCCTCCATGTTCTGTCAGATCAATACATGTAATCAGTGTTGATAAATGGGAGAGCGCTAGCTGTCGTACCTCTAGGATGTGCTATATTGGAGTCCCAACGACTAGACTAGCTGCCTTTGCAAAGCAAGTTCTGCCTCAACCACTTACGCTGCATTACGGCACATGAGATGAACATAATACCAAGTAGCTCCTGAGTGTAAGGAGGGGAACATCTTAATGTAGTGTAATCTTTAGTAGGGCAGTAGTGTCTGTGTGCATTTGTTTATCACTTCGGAAACGGAGATGAAAATGTTTTTTATGCCGTAACCAGCTGAGAAGGTGTGTGTGTGCATGAATTATGGAGAGACTTCATCAAGAAGTTTGGCCACTGTTCTCTCGTTCTCAGGATGAGGCAACGGCAAAGCTTTAGTCATGAAATTCAAATAGCTCATGAGATGGAGGTAAAAAGGGAGAGACCATTAAGTTCAGCAGCCCGTCAGCTCTCAGCATCTTATTCATCCTGTAACAAAGGAAGAGGGAAGGAGAAAAAAACAGAAGAAGAGAAAGCAACATGAAAGACTTTTAAGTGGTTCTGCCTGGTGGGTACTTTGGAGTGGACAGGAGGGAGGGTGATGGGGCTGACCATTACAAAACACCATGAATGCTCTCCTCAGGGCAAATGGATGAGTAACACATTATACAGGAAACATCCAGGAGCTTCATGCTGCATGTTGCTGCTGCTCAGAGGGTTGTGTAGTTTGTTCCAGCTAGTCTGGAAGTATTCTGGATTTGAGCATTGAAGCCTGGCAGGGTGATAGACGAATAAATGGCTGAAAGAAATGAATCAATTAATGGCTAGTTTGAAGTTTGATGAAGTTTGCCATTAATTGTCATTTTTAAAAGTAAAATGCTAAAAAAAAAAGTAAATTGAATGGGGGGGATCTGTCAGCAGAAATACATTATGATATTCAGAACTCTGTTTTCATTCGTGTATAATCACCTAAAACTAAGTCAACACAATCGTGTTTTCATTAGCTGAGAAAGACCTACATAAACACGGACTCTAGAGAGAGCCTTTCAAGTTTTTACGTTACCTGAAGGCCATCGTAGTTCTCTGACGTGCTTGTGAGCCACAGAGTCTCGCACTTTCGTTGCACCTAAAGTAGTGTTATTATGGTAAGGATAGCCGGTGAATGAGGCTAACGGCACTGCCGCAGTTTTGTCAGTTTTGCCAGTACGGCAGGTACCGTCAGGGCTCGAGGCTAGTGTCGTCCTGCCGTCACAGGGACAACAGCAAACTTGTTTGGGATGCAGTAACGTCCTGGGGACAAACCCTTTTTTTTGCTGATAATGCTGTATTGTGAACAACAAATCTGCAGGATCAGAGTGAGTTAACATTAGCTGTTAGCAGCACACTCCTGCGGAGCCAACAGCTGAGCTAACGCTAACAGGAGGTGCCACTGATTTCCATTAAGGCTGTCAGTCAATTAAAATTAAAATATTTAATTCGATTCAAATATTTAATTGCAATCAATCGCATGATTAATAATTGATCAGAGTTAGGCACAAATTAATTGCACATTTTTGTCTGTTCAGAATGAATCTTAAAGGGAGATTTGTCAAGTATTACAATACTCTTATCAACATGGGAGTGGGCAAACATGCTGCTTTACTCGTATATATGTATATATTTATCATTGGAAATCAATTAACAACACAAATCAATGACAGATATTGTCCAGAAACCCTCCCAGGTTCTGACTTTAGCATCAACAATCTGCTCCAATCAGAACATGGCAAACTGCAGCCCAACAGGCAACAACAGCTGTCAGTGTGTCAGAGTGCTGACTTGACTAGGACTTGATCCAGACTGACTGGGACTATCATAAAGTGGGCATGTCTGTAAAGGGGAGACTGGTGGGGACCCAGAGAACCCATTTACATTCACACATCTGGAGGTCAGAGGTTAATGGACCCCTTTGAAGATGGACATGACAGTTTTTTTTTGTCAAAATGTAACATAGGTTTGGAGTGTTGGTGGCATTAAAACAAATTAGTATTGATGCATCATTATTATTACGTTAAATTTGACATTACAAATGTAAACACAAATTTGGCACAAACGTCGACATGGACTCACTGAACTAATTAGATTTTGGTGGTCAAAGGTCACTGTGAGCTCACAAAACACACTTCTGTGATATAATGTTTGTGATAAAATGATAAAGTAGTGACATTTTGGACAGAGATGGATGTAAACTGCAACTTTACTGGCGAGGTGGCAATTCTAGTCTTTGTCCTATTTTTCTCTCAGTTCTGACCAAAATGCTTGCCTTTGCCTTTCAGTTGCTTAACAGTGAGCACGCTGTGCTGGAGAAGACCTGCTGTGTGTGCATGCTGTTGGTGTCGATTTTCTGAGCCTTGATAATAGTAATAACTTATTCTAAATAGGTCAGTTCATACACAACACTGCAATACAACGTGTTTCACAACAGATGGAGAAACAGGCAGAACAAAACTTGGGGACCTCAACAATAATGTGGAAAAATAAAATACAGTAAATAGATTTCTGTTTAATAAATCAACACAAGGCTTTTCTACATGGTTGAAACTGTGTTTTCTCCACAGTCACCGACTTAGTTTCACTTCCACGTGTGTCGTTAGCAGATCTGTTCTCTTGGCGTGACGCGGATTATAATGAGATATAGATGCAGCATGACGAGGCTTCGAACGCCATCGCAGGTTTTATATACAGGCAGGCTCATGTCGACACATTTCCTTTTAACAGAAGACAATCCAACACGACAGTCCTGTATGTTGATGGTACTGAACTGAAAAAGTCTGCATTTCTGATATTACAATTTATTGCTATTTTGGGGGGTTTAAACATGCACTTCTAGGGATTTTTACATTAGAAAATATCTAAATGAATCCAGTAAAAATGTTTGATTTTCAGCATGTACTGTATGTAGTCGGAGATGTCCTGAAGTCAAATATATTGTCAGGAATTATTTTTAATTATTTTTCCAGCAACCCAAAAATCAAAGAATAAAGACATTTCCCTCAATTTATACAGGGACATGTTATGTTTTATGTTTTCTTGAATACAAGCCAATCAATCTTATTTCCATAGATGTATTTTGTATATTCAATTCCCTTTGTTAACACCTTATTTTGAAAACCAGATAGTCCCAGGTGTCTACTTCCTCTAACTTCTCCAAGGTGGTCTCTAGCTCTCCGTCAGCTCCGTTCTCTTTATCCATCCATGTTCAGCTCCATCGGGGCTGTTTGATTGTATTTAACATAAATGTCAGTATATGGCGCTCTACAGTCGTAGCGTCGGCCCATTTGACCACGGAGACGAGAGCGCCGGCCGGCCAAACCGCACGTTACCGCCGTATGATAACGTTTCCTGTCCACGACGGAGTTAGTGTGCAGCTTGCCGTGATGTCAAGCTCTGCATTTCCTGTAATGAAAGTGTTTCCTTCCTTTACTGGATGTGTAGTGTTTGCCAGGCTGGATTTAACATGGAGGGTGGAGGTCGGATCCACGCTGACCCTCCAGCATGTTCTATTTTCTTGTTTTGGCTGAAGTTTGTTTTGGTTGGACAGATATGGAAAAGATATTACGTCACATTACTCAGACTACAACAATAAAGGCAATAACTTCCTTTAAGTCAAATGCTTCTGTCCTAAAAACAGTAAAATAAATAAACTTCTCCTGCACGTCCAACTGCATCTGTAAAAAGTGATATTGTACAGTTATTTAATTCAAAGTTGTTTCAGACGGCCTCAGTGGGACTCCACATTCAATAGTGAAGTAATCATAGCAACCAAAAAGCCTGAAATGGTGCCAGCTGGGAATTTGTGAGAGATTTCAGTGGCATTTCTCACTGCTTTCATTAAACGCGAGAGCCTGGAGACGGACAATCCAAATCATTATGTTCCTTGTAATAAGTAATGACCTTGCCTGCTCTGGGAGACGAGTGGAACCAAATTATTGCAGAGATCACCCTGTTACACTGCTCAGCTACTGGTACTCGGCGAGGGAAGAATTTAATTCTGCTGTTGCATTATTTTGACTTTTTCCCCGAACATATAGAGAGTACTTGTCAGTGTCCTCTGAAAGAAAACACCAGTCAGATTAGAGAAGTGCTCGCTGGCTGAATGGCCTCTCCCGTCTTAGTGTTTAGTGACTTTTTCTCCTCAGATTGGGCTTCCACATGAAGTTGTCGACTTCAAGCTAACCAGCTTTGACAGCTTCCCTCATAGAAGACCCTGAGAGCTGGAAGCATTATAGTGGATTATACTAAGTCCAGCACAGCCGGACTTGCTCATTGTAGAGTGATCCTCCTGCTTTCCTGACAGTCTGTCTGTAGAGAGTCTCTATGGGTTTGTTACTGACCGCGCCGACAGCTGCTAACCCAACATAACAAGGCACTCTGCTATTGTGCTCTGCTTGGGAAGGTTTTGATCAGGCAGTATAAACTGGATCAAAAGATGATGGTGTCCAGGTATCAGGGACTGTTGCTGAGCCGCCAGTTAGGCCGAAACTTGTTTACAGCTTTGCAGACTTTTGGATAAATGTAGTCAGGGCCAAAACAGGATTAACCCACTAAAGTAGGGGTCTCCAACCTGTTTGAGAGTTACTTGAAGGCTGGAGCATAATATGGAGAGCTGATTAATCTTCTCAGATAATTTAAATTAGCTTGGCTTACCTTTAAATAATTACATGCCTACATATAGGCGATACTGTCTGTCTGTGTTCACTGATTCCTCTCGGTCATTATTAATGATGTGTCATCATAGGAAAACACACAGGATGTGCAGCGTTTTTTTCAGCTGATGGTTGGTTGTGTCTGGTTGCTATGATACGAAATATCAGCGGAAGTAAAAATGCACTTGCGCTGGATGAAGGGAAGGCTGAAGCATGTAGGGAGAGAGGACAGACCTGTGGGTTCATGAGATTTTTATGGGCAAAGAAACATGGTGTTGTTTAGCACTTAAAAGGCCCCGATACACCGAACCGAATCGGTGGCAGAGCTGGTCTGTGAGAGAAATCACTCTGATTGGCTGTTGAGCTTAAACAAATCGGTGCACGAGAAGTGAAACGGAAGTGAGGAGAGCAAGCCAATGAGTAAAGTCTGCATGTCATCTGATCACTAGGGATGCTAATTTGGGATTTCCTTGTTAACTATGGAAGTTTTTATTGGACTTTATTAGTTTTAAGCCACAGTATGCAATCCACGATGTGTACCAGGATTTCTAAATATTTCACTGTTCACAAACATTTATTTTTATATCCACAAGAATAAAGGGTGATTTGCAAATACGCATAACTCACTCTGTAAATACTGTATGTATTTTAAGGTTTGCATGTAAAATGATATATATGCATCAATTTTTAAACATGGAATGATTTCTGCACATTTGCAGATCGCATCCTGTGCATTTAAGGGCCACAAGACATTTGTAACGTTCTTTCTGTTTGTTTGCAGAAAGTCTGTAGATAATAGTTGTAATCCACAGAAGACAATTTAAAAATATGTACCATGATACTTGCAGATCTTTTCTGCAGGATTCTGTCAACAATTCAATCGAAGGCAACTGGACTTAGATTTGTCTCTGAAGATGTTTCGCCCCTTATCCAAGTGGCTTCATCAGTTCGTAACGCTACAGTCTGACTAGTGGGGACTAGTCAGCCTGCATACATTTACCGACACGGAGACAGGAGTCGCCCCCTGCTGGTTGTTAGAAAGAATGCAGGTTTAAGGCACTTCAGTATCGCCTTCACTTCTCAGACCCGGAGGTTACTGCCTGTTGGTAACCAAAACTTGGGCAGAGTCAGTCTGGACAATTAGTGTCCTCCTCACGAAGACCTCCAACATCATTTGCAGGAAAACATAAGTAACTCTTTCCTTAATTCATTTAAGCCTTGGTGCAGTTTTCATGAATGATTTCCACTGTGAGTTTCTTCCCTAAAACCTAAGGCTGCTGTTGCTGCACCTTAACGTCAGCTGAGAATCTGCTGAAGCATTTTCATATGAGCTAAGACGCTACAGATGACCTTCAGTCTGCTAATGAAGGAAACTGCTGATTGTCGCGTGCTGCTGCGCATTGGAAACACCTTCATGTGCTCTGATGTGAATTCAAAAGTGAATATCTGAAGGCACTTTGGAGATAAATTTGCTTCCTTATGCTTTAATGTTAGAAGCAGGGCTGCAACAACATACTAATTATGACTGACATTCCTCCGAGATTTTAAATGCTGGTAGATTTGGATACGCTTGCGTTAAGCAAGGAGACGGATGATAAAGCCCTGTTAGTGTTAAAGGGTTTGATCAGATTTAGTTAAGGATTAACTTATTCCCCTTAAGTTGAGAAGTTATTTGTGCAATTGGCTTATAGGGCTTTTGAAAAGTAAATATGAACACATCCATAAATGTAATGTATCCTGCATGTGAGCGGTTATGGCAATGTGTGTGTTATCCAGCATCTACAGGTGATGTGTTTTAATGTAAAAGATGCAGAAAACGATCCGGAAGCACAGTTTTACCAAATCTATGTACATATAATGTGTGAAGCATCTTAGGTTAATATCAAATGTCAGATTTAAAAACTCCGTAGTTTATCTGTCATGCGACTCTAGATTATGTGGGTGTTTCTGGTAAAGTTTGTACTTAGCGCTGACAGAGTACTGATATATCTGAGAAATGAGATCTGCTTTTTCTTACAAAACAAGTTCTGAGGGTGGGAAGAGTGATTTAATGGTACGGAACAAGCTTTATGTCTCTGCTCGAAGCTACAGCTATAACAGCATGTGTCACAAAAACTGGCTTTCTATCACTGCTGAGTCCTAGTTCAATGGGAACAAGACTAAGGGTCTCAAGTCTGTTTCCTGGTTAGTATAGTTCATCTAGACTGGTGTGAAAGCTGTCAGTTGAACCCTGTTGTGGACCAAATAACCTGTCAGACTGCCTGAAACGTTTGGTCTCAGTCTGCTTCTGAACACTGTTTGTGCTTTAGGATTTTATGATAGCGGATATGTGATTTTAGCTAAACCACTAATAAATCCATCATCTTATTGTGAAATCTGTGCAGGAAGTGATCTCATCATTGATCTGTGTTAGGAAACGTCAAACTAAATCAAAGTCTACTGAAATTTTGACTTAACAGAAACTCCTATACTATATTCCTCACCGTATGGAATGATTCTATTCATTTTTATTGAGTTGTGTTATTTATCCAAGCCCCCATACCAGGTCTTTTTGGTTTCTTCCAATAAAGTCCTATCACGTATCAATAAATCCATCAATAAATTAAACTTCTTTTCTCCGAGGAAGAATGGAAAAAGGCCTGGATTTAACTGTACAATAATTTGTGCAATACTTCAACTGTGCAGTACTGTCGTTAATACTGGATTTGTACTGTACATTCAAGAAATATATTCATTCATTTCTTATTCTTGCATTTATACAATATTTAACACACTTAATAGAGCCCACTTCTCAGCATTTTTTATTTACTTATAAATATTTTGTACTTATCTTTTTGCACTTTGGTTATACTGTGTACTATATATTACACATCTTAATACAAATTATATTTTCATTTTCTTATTTTCAGTTTTAGTAGCTATATTTATTTATATGTGTTTTGTTTATATTGTGGCATTATGTACATAATTTACATGTTGATATACTGTTTTATTTCAATTTTATTACATTTCTGATATTTATACAAGAGCAGCTGTAACGCCTCAAATTCCCTTCAGGGATCAATAAAGAATTTATGATTCTGAAAATCACAATAAATCAAATTGCAATACTCAAAAATCACAATAAATATTGAATATGCACCCAAGTATCGTGATAGTATTGAATTGGGAGATACCGTATGTGTATCATTCCAGCCCTATTAGGTTCTTTTACTAACAGTATTTTAACAGTTTATCTGACAATAAACACTTTGAGATCACTCTTAGTTTGGAAAATAAACATTTTTCGCTTGTAAGACCGAGGCTGGCAGTTCAGTCAGCTCTAACGCAGCATTCAGTGTTCAAATCAAACTGATCCCAGCCGTTGAGACCTGAGCACTTAGAGCAGGAAATAAAGATGATAAAGTAAAAAATCAGCCCTTCATAAATTCACAGTTCCAGTTTTCCTCTAGCTTTAGCTGATTCACTTTTGATCGCTGAAACACTTGAGACAGCAGATGTGACAAAGAACTTAAAGGATGGAAGATGAATTGTTTGTTCATTCTCTATCCAGCTATTATATGGGAAATTTAATGGTTTTGACCTTAATACTTGGACCTCTATTAATTATTTTTCATTCATATGCTAGCTGTGCAATTCTGTAGTTTGACAAAGGACTCAGCAGAAGCAAACATGAGGGTAAAGGCACATTATGTGTCCTAATTTTCACTACATGATGGTGGAAGACTCTGAAACTTGAAGCTGAATTTCTTGTTTAAAACAAAATGGATGATTTTTTTTTTTATCAGTATTACTGAAAATGTAAGACGAGCCCTGAAATGCTGCTTTGTTTCAGACCATCTGAAGACCACGTGCTCTGGCAGCAGATGCATTCGGACAGTTTGAAATTGAGATAGAATTGAAAAGCCTGAAGCTACCATGAGAGTACATTTTGAGATATGGACATTATTATGCAGCAAGTGCATTTCTCATTAAAGAAATCCCGCAATCTAACTGAGCTAAACCCAGCTCTTGTCTTTCCATCACAGGACGTACTCACACATGCATACAAAATAACTAAAGAGTTTTCTTCAACCCTGGCGCCCCCCTCTTCATTTCTGTGACGATCAATTATTAGCCAGTTTATCTCAATGACAGGTGGACCGTCCTCTGCGGGGCTGTGTGTGACTTTTTACAAATACTGCTGATATGTCTTCTTATGTGTGCCAGCTCACTCAGGGGAATATGACCGCTAACCCGCATCCTCCTGGCTTAACTCCTCTTACTGTCTGTCAATATCACAGGGGAGCGGGCCGCCTTCAGAGGAAGGACTGAACTTTACAGCTCAGCTCTGGGTGGCTGTGCTGCAGACGGAGCTGCCAGGAGTTATAACTTCAATAGTTTGGATGCCACGTACAGTATATTTCCATTTAGGTGTTAAACATGCAGTCCTTTCATGATGTTAAGTTCCCATCAAGTTCTTTTATCTCTATGTGTTGTATTGGTTGTCACCTATACACAGCCCCGTTGCATGAAAAGGCGTATGAATGACACGCTAATGCTCAAGGCAAAAGTGTGCTATAAGAACGCCGTTCTTGCTTTTGCTTTGTCATTTGTATGCCATGTGGTCTATACTGCTATACTGAGGACAGCAGTCTATCCATTAGGGATGGGAACGGTAAAAATCGGAACCGTTCGGTTCACTAGTCACGGTTCGGGTCGTGTATATATCGTTCGATGCATTTGAAATAGGTTATGAGGCCAACTGTGTATTTGTTTCACTGCGTTTATTGTCACATTAGAAATCAAGGCCAATGGAAAGAGGCTGGGACACGGTGGAGAGAAATATGAGGTATAACACATGCGCAGTGTAACTGAAGCTGAGGTCGTACGTTGTGATTGGCTCAGTTTCAGTGAGGGCGGACCTGATTTTACTGCGCATGTTTTGTACCACCAAAGATGCGACATGTGACCCAGCCATAGATTTGTAGTGTGGTGTACAGATGACACACAAAAAGGCTTAAATGTGACCTCCTGGCGCTCCTGATGGTTTTGTAATGCCATGCTATCTATACGCCTTACTGTGAGATTGGGCTGCTATACGCCAGCATCTGGCCCAACAATGAAAAGCTGTTGTTTTTGTAAGTATTCTTTGTGGTATTTTAGAGTTTATTTCCTGGAAAACGCTCTTGCACTGGCAGGCAAATACTAATTTTGCATAAAATTAAACCTTTTTAAGGTCTATTTTATTTTTTTCTTTACTCCCATGTCCCATGGGAAACTAAATGTACCATTGACTTATTCGTTACGTCGTCATCACGAGCCATTGGTGTCATCAGCCCTGTGATCGACATGAGTCGTTGGTCAGTACCACAGTGCTGCAACACAACCACTAACTAAGTGCTGCCTAAAGCCAGGACCAGACCGGCTGCATGAACAGCGTGTGGCGGCTGCGTTACCTCACGACTGCGTGATTCCCGCCTCTGTTGTTCAGACCAGCTGTGTTTCTGCAGGGTTTCTGCTGCTGCTGAGTTTGACTCTCACAATGGCCATTTCATTTCATTATAAATGTCATTTACATTTTAGAAAGAGAAAAGTCAAAAAACGTGTGATAATGTGTAAATAATAGTAATAATCCACAATTAAAATCCCGTACTGTATTCATTCATGGAGCCCTGTAAGTCGCTGTATGTTCTACAACACTGTCCTGCACATATTTCAGAATAAAAGCTTTGTGTTAACAAATGAAGGAGTTCTGACCACAGGAAAAAAAAAAAAAAAAAAAACGCTTTAGGGGTTTTATTTTCAAACGAAAGCAGGACTTTCACATCATGTCCGTGACATGATGTGAAGGTGTAGTTATGTTGCTGATATGACGTCATTGAACCCTTCCTCTAATTGATAATTTTCAATATCTCTGATGGAAATTAGTTTTGAATGTTCCTCTGCCTTGTGATGATCTGTTTTTATCAGAAAATGGACTAATTAACCTTATTATTTGTGATCACAGGTGGTCTCTGTTCAATTTACACTGTGACTTTTAAAAATTGGCTGCTCCAGTGATGATTTGCTCACCTATTTACTCACCTATCTAGTGTCTTCCTGTCTGCAGCCGAGATGCTGCTGCCCCGGCAGACCACTCCATTAAAGATGGCTGATGCCACCGCAGTGTCTAAAAGGGTCTTCAGGAGTGTCCCCTGCACTCCAAAAGACCTCAGTGTCCTGAGCAGATAGTCTGCTCTGGCCCTTCCTGAAAAGTGCATAGTGACCATTTTATAAAAATAACTTTTTTTTTTAATCATATTTGCTCCAGTTTCGCCTTCTTGGGGCGGCAGTAGCTCAGTCTGTAGGGAGTTGGCTTGGGAACCGGAGGGTCACCGGTTCAAGTCCCGCCATGGACCAAGAACTGAGTGTGAACTGGTAGCTGGAGAGGTGTGTTTGGGTCTGCATGTACCGTGTATAAGTTAACAACAGAGTGAAAAAATTGAATTTCCCCTCGTGGGACTAATAAAGGAATATCTTCTTGAATATCTTCTTCTTCTACAGATCAAGTAAACAGAATTACAACAACTTCTACAGCTAAATCGATCTCATCTGCTTTTTTTGAGGTTGTTTTTTTGTAGTTGGATGTAGCTTGCTAGCTGTGTAGGAAGATAATGATGCCATCCTTAATCCAGATGAAGAGATCTAGAAGCAGGTGACTCTGCCTCGATTAACGGTGTTATTTTGAAGCCATCCCTGTGAAGATTTGGCTTGACATTGTGGGTTGTGTCCTTGCAGGAAAATAAATATTCTCCCAACTGGCTGGTCTCTACAGCATTCATATGTTGCTGCTTTTTTGCCCCCCTCAGCCTTTCAGAGCCTGCAGTAGAGAGACCTCCCTACAGCATGGTGCTGCCACCCTCCCCACCGCTTCATGCTCAGGACGGTGTGTTTCAGCTCAAACGTAGAATTTAATGTGATGGCCAAAAAGCTCAGGTATAGGAACTTCCTCCAACATACCTTCTAGCTCAAATGGAAGTTGAGTTTTTGAATAGTGGCTTTCACTTTTCCACTTTTCCATGAAGCTGTGATGGGTGAATCACCCAGGCAGCAGCTGTTATCTCCCATCTCAGCCGCGGAGCCCTGTTGCTTCTTCATGGCTCTGTTAGGTCTCTGGAGGACTCTAACTCTCTAGTTCCCCCTCTCACACAGACTCCAGGTTTCTAAAGATGGCCTGCTCCAGGCAGATTTACAGCTTTGACATATTCTTTACATTTTCATGGTAGACCTTACTGCACTCGGGGGATATTTTGTGCCTGGGAAATTTTTTTGTACCCTTCCTCTAATTGATAATTTTCAATATCCTTGATGGAAATTAGTTTTGAATGTTCCTCTGCCTTGTTTTTATCAGAAAATGGACTAACCAGCAGCTGATACAGGTGCTATTACCCTTATTATTATTTGTGATCACAGGTGATCCCTGTTCAATTTAAATTGTGACTTTTGAAAGTTGGCTGCTCCAGTGATGATTTACTGCCAGCACTGCGGTGCCGAGGAGCCGGTCTGCAAAGTTTCACTTTGGGGGCATAATGTGACCAGGCATTATTAATCCACATGACGAGAGCACACATTTTTTATTTAGAGAGTGTTTTCCTGTAAGGCTATCAGAGGGAATGTGATGATCATGCAAATTTGTTTTAAAGCCACTGATTTCTTTAATGCATTAATTCTACTTGTGATTTTTGGGTTGTAGTGGGCTCCATTTTAAAGATAGATGATACAAAAATACTGGCATCATATGAAACTAGAAAACCAAAGGAATCCATCGGTACCAACCAGGTCAGACGAGCATGTCACGAATTTCCATTTTCAAAGGGTCCCTTGACCTCTGACCTCCAGATGTGTGAATGTAAATGGGTTCTCTGGGTCCCCACCAGTCTCCCCTTTACAGACATGCCCACTTTATGATAGTCCCAGTCAGTCTGGATCAAGTCCTAGTCAAGTCAGCACTCTGACACACTGACAGCTGTTGTTGTCTGTTGGGCTGCAGTTTACCATGTTCTGATTGGAGCAGATTTTTGATGCTAAAGTCAGAACCTGGGAGGGTTTCTGGACAATATCTGCCATTGTTTGGTTTTATTTATTGATTTACAATAATTAATATATACATACATTAGCATAAAGCAGCATATTTGACCACTCCATGTTGATAAGAGTATGGAATGCTGGACAAATCTTCCTTTAAGGTCTATTTTGAACTGATAAAAATGTGATTAGATAAGATAAGATAAGATATTCCTTTATTGGTCCCACAGTGGAGAAATTCACACGTTACAGCAGCAAAGTGGATAGTGCAATAAACAAGAAGCATAGATTTTAAAACAGTATAATACAAATAAAATAAAATAATATATACATAATAGAAAGTAAAGCCAAAATATGTTCAGCATATCAATAAATAATTGTCCAAAATTAGATTAATTTGCATTTAATCACAGTGAACTATAGACAATCATGATTAATTGTGATTAAATGTTTTGTTTGACTGACAGCCCTAATGTAAATCAGTGCCACCTACCGTTAATGTTAGCTCAGCTGTTGGCTCCAGGACTCTACAGGACTCTCCTGCTTACTGGCTGTGAATCACGTAAATGATTTAATCGCAATTAATCACATATTTTACGCGAGTGACAGCCCCCCCTTTCCTTTTCCCGCCATGATATCAATGCGCTCATTGCACAGATATTTAGCCGGAAAGCAGAAAACCCAACTAACGTTATTTAATATGCCAATTTGTAATTTTAAGGGTTTATTGTTGTTTTGTCAATGAAGCTAAGACAGCTAATATGTGCTAGTGTCAGCTGTTACTGAGTGTGCAGCCTGATGGAGACACTAGTGCCAAACTCAGCCATTTATTCATTTTTTTCCCACAACAAGGAGATACCATGTGATACCAACGTCATTATACTGTTGACTTTCAGTCTTTGTTAGAAGTGGGAACCAGAGATAAACACAACATTAATTTTGGACCCAACAAAATTTTTTTCATTCACAACCATAATACTTTTTTGGAGGAAAAGCCTCAAAAATGTCCACATTGTGGATGTATTATTTAAAAAAAAATGATTTGTCTACATAAAAATGTTATCAGTATAACCTTTAACGTATTGAAAATGTCAGAGACCCCCAAACATAACAACATATATATATTGCTAAACTGACAAACAGTTTTGGTCCTATAGTGTGTGGAGAGCAACGATTAGCGATTTTGCATCCTCGGTTGTCTTAAGGATTCCCCCCACCTCACAAGAGGATATCGGATTGTAAATATTGAACATGTTCAATATTTGAAATTGGCGATTGATTCCAAGCAGATCGGGAGATGTAAAAAACATACCTCACACCACAGGAATATCTGGCAAGGTAATCTGTGGAAGCATCAAAAATCGGGGTTTTGCTGATTGTCGTCAGACCCAGAATCCACTTGATTCTCGTATAGTGTGTGCCCCTCATTAGTGTCAGCAAAAATACTGAATCCACTATGAACTGCAGACGCTCTGCTCTGTTCTGATGATACCCCAACAGATAATATCATCTTGGATCAATTATCACGTCCTTGTAAACTCACGTGTCCACATTTTTAAAGTTGTGTTGCACAGAATATTTCAATGCTTTTAAACTCTTCTTAATAAGAGTAACAACTGCTAAAGACGGAGTCAGGTCACATTTAGTCCTCCACTAATGATGAAGCACTGATTGGGACAAAGTAAACCTTCTAAATGGATTCGGTGGCAGTTTTCGAGACATTGACTCCTGCTGCCATCAGGATGATTAGTGTGTTTGAAACATCAGAAGACAGAGCTGAAAAAATATCCTCCCTCCAGCTGAGGTACCGCGTTTGAGTTATAAAGTTTTATCTTTCGTGATACCAAAATAGTGGGCAAAGCATAGCAATTTTCTAAACTCTGACAGTTTTTTTCTAAAACGATCATGATTGACAAATCCATATACAATATTTTCACAGTGAAATATGGCATAAACAGCTCTTGTACATTGGTTTTCCACTGGAGAAATATGGACTATGTGAGGGTGAAAATGTGATGATAATCCCAGAGATGTGTGAGGAAACATTTTTGATATCATCATTGCATTCTCTCCTCAGTGCTGTAAATCTGTGCCACAGTGCTTCTTGTGTACACCCTGCTGTGTGTGTTTGGTTTGTATACAGCTACAAAGCAACCAGTTTACTTTAATCACTCCCAACTAATAAAACCTGCACCGACTCCTGCTGGGCAGGGATGGAAGATAAACCCGACTGAAAGAACTGAAGCTACTCGTACAGTTTGCTGTTTTACATTGGATCATCAGGACAGGACAGGAAACAGTGTGTATGAGGTGAAATTAGAGAAGCTAAACCAGGCCCATACTTGCACCCCAAAAGTAGAAATCCCTACACATTCGCATTCTGCATCCGTAGTAACAGGACTTGGTCAAAACCAGTGTCAATGTCAGATTGAGGGGGCTGCTCCTGACAAGCGCCCCAAGCAGTTGGGGGTTTGGTGCCTTGCTCAGGGGCACCTCGGCAGTGCCCAAGAGGTAAACTGGCACCTCTCCAGCTACCAGTTCACACTCAGTTTTTGGTCCATGTCGGGACTTGAACCGGTGACCCTCCGGTTCCCAAGCCAACTCCCTACAGACTGAGCTACTGCCGCCCCCAAGAGAGAGCTCCAGCATAAATGGATTTGCATTTATACTGCACTTTTGTAGTCTTTGACCACTCAGAGTGCTTAAACTACATGTTAGCATTCACCCATTCATACACACTGAGGGCAGAGGCTGCCAAGGTGCCAACTTTGCCCATCAGGATCAGGATCTAATATTTCATCTTACTGGCTATGTCAACGGCTCGTCAAGACACGTCAACTTGTGACCAGAGCAGCCGGGGATCAAACCACCAACCCTCTGATTGGTGGACGGCCTGCTCTACTCTCTGAGCCACAGCCGCCCCCAGCAGGTTGTAAAGGAGGACTAGTCGGCGTGATGACGTTAATTGTCTCGTTTAGCCTCTTGTTAGCAACCACATTTTTTAAGACTCAAAGGCGTCAAAATTAACAAGTGGGATTGTTATTGATGTGTTTTATGTCTTAGACCAAAGCGTTAAAATTTCTTCAGCTTCTGTTTAACCACAGACATTATTTCAGGCATCTAACTAAAAACCCACCGACTTCCAGACGAGGTAAGAGGAAGTGCTAACATGCTCACTCATTTCTGGGTTTTAGGACTCATTCCTGTAGCACTGTGTTTAGGTATATTGTGATTACAGTCTTATCCCTAAATAGCAGCGTACAAAACATTATAGTACAACTGAATGAGTGAACATCATACAGCAGAGCAGTCAGCAGGTGATTGCTGGTGTCATTTTGTCTCTGTGGTATCGTTATCTTGTCAACGAGTAATAGCACAATAATCCTTGATGGCTATGACAGATCCAGGCTTTGTTTAAAGTGACACTTTCTCCCACTGGGATATGTCACTCACTCATCATCAACCCCTTATACGGAGTCCAGTCGCAGGGCCAACAGCTTCAGCAGGGGACTCCAGACTTCCCTTTCCTGGGCCACATTAACCAGCTCTGACTGGGGGATCCCGAGGCGTTCCCAGGCCAGTGTGGAGATATAGTCTCTCCACCTAGTCCTGGGTCTTCTGGGGGGGGGGTGCCCGAACCACCTCAACTGGCTCCTTTCAACGCAAAAGAGCAGCAGCTCTACTCCGAGTCCCTCACTGATGGCTGAGCTTCTCACCCTGTCTCTAAGGAAGACGCCAGCCTCCCTCCTGAGAAAACCTATTTCGGACGCCATTGTTTTTGCCTCCATTTAAGAGGCACGCTCTTCCCTCCCCACTCATCATCACCTGTCGCTGGATTGTATCCTGCCTGTATGAAAAGAAGTGCATCCAGACTTTTTGCAATGTTGGCTCTGTATGTTCCAGCCAAAAACCTATTAAACAAGAAAACCTGCACCAATAACAGAAAAATCTGCATCCAGACTGTAAATTTGTAAAAACCACTGAACATGTGCAACAGGGAGAGAAAACCAGAGCAGCCTTTTCATTCTCAGTGATCAGTCAACATTTGTCATATCATGGTCTAAAAAGTTGTCAGCTGTAACTTATTATTTTCCAGATATTGAGACCCTCGCTCAGATTTAAGCTCTCACAGAGAAGAATTAAATGTGGTCTGAACTCGTAGGACAGATGCCGTCATTGTTTCTGTCTTGAGACCCAGCAGCCAGAAGCCTTTACGCTCTAAAACATTTTGACCATTTGAAACCTGAAATGGGAAATAAGACTCTGTTATTACCTCCGCCACGGAGGTTATGATTGTAGTATGGTTTGTTTGTCTGTTTGTCCACTACTGGCTTGATTTTCATGAAACTTGGTGGAAGGATGCAGCGTGGGCCAAGGTCACAGTTGAGTCACAATTTTGAGAAGCATTATTTTGTCCCATGATTTTTATTCTGTGTTCCGACTACGAGGGAAGCGAATTTTCACCTCGCTTTACTCACGCAGGTTGTATCATTGGTGTCCGATCAAGCTAGTCCCTCTGGAAAGGAGGAGGAGCTTGTCTCCATAGATACCAACAACTATCTGTCTAACTTTCTGCCAGTCAACCGTGGAAGAAATAACCACTGTAGCGGCTTTGTACGTGTTGTAGAAGTCACAGATATGTCAGAAAACCAAACGCCATGTCTGGGTTTATAACATCACCTGGCGGTGAGCCGTGTTCACACACAGTATCTTTACACTGACTTTATGTTGCAGCCACATGTTGTTACTGTGGTTTGAACCCTCAATAAACAGACTGAGCTGTGATTTAAATGCAATAAACGGATCAAAAGGATGACGTAATAACTACATAATGATGCTGATTAGTAAAAGGTCTCAATTCATTCTTAGTCAAGTCTGTCCACATGACAAGCAAACAACTTTTCAAATGTTTGTTTTCTGAATGGAGTTTTTGCTCTTGGTGTGAACACACCATCAGAAACACCATTATAATTCATTCAAGCAGACCAGGCAATATCATTGTTACTGGGTATTGTTTTTCTTTTTGTTTGCTTTTAATATCCAGTTTTCTGGTACACTAAATTTAAAAAGAACAAGTCTCTAGTCTGCCATCCGTTGGAAAACCTTTGAGCAGTTATTTTCCTGTGTGTATAATTCAGGTTTTACAGCTCACTTATTGTCCCCAAAGAACTGAGGCCTCGTCAGTCATTAAGGGCGGCTGCTGTCGCAGGGTTTGATCCACAACTTCAACAGGTGAGATCAGCTTTCAGTCCTGAGTGATCCTTTCATGATGAAGTCATTGCTGATGGAAACAGACTGTCTCTGTCTGGATGAACAATAACTCTGCTATGGCCTCAAAACTCTGCATTATTCATATTTTTATGTCGAATGCTGCTCGACACTTGAAGATAGTATATAACAGCGGGGCACCTGCACAGAGCAGCGCTTGCAGGATTGTTGGGGAGGGCACTGAGCAGCGTTTGTGGAGCGTAGCAATAATCTCGTTTTGCACAGTGTTGCCAGAGACGTATCTATCGCTAAGTCATAACCTCTGTAGTCTCTTTGTGCTTCCTGTTACACACGGTTGTGTGGTCAGTGCAGTGATTTCACCATAAAGTTTTCTTGGCCTTGATAGCGTCATTTATTTAATGTTGTTTCATGTGGTTGTGCAGACAATATTTGCTTGTGTGTGCGTTTCCTTGTCAACTTTGTCTTTGAACCCAAAAAAGTTCCAAACACAAGAAAATCTACAAAACGTTTTACACATTTTCATCAGCACCAGAGATGAACAATGTGTTTGCTTTCTCTCAGCATCACAACGTTTACTCTATCGACTGCTTGTTGTTTCACTGTGTTTTACTCCCCTTTCTCTTAACTCATTAGATTTATCTAATGGGGTGGGAAAAATCTATTCACCTATGTATTGCAGATTTTTTTTTTTTTTTTTGTACAATTTTGAAATAGATTTTTTAATGCCAGAATCAATATATTTGCTTTGTTGGAGTCTCTGTGGAGGTAGAAGGAAGTTACCGTTTCTGTTGCTGTTGTCTGAGTAACGTGACGTCATATCTGTTCTGTATCTGTCAACCAAAACAAACCACAGCGAACCAAAACAAGAAAGTATGAAAGGTTGGAGGGTCAGCGTGGATCCGACCTCCACCCTCCATGTTAAATCCAGCGTGTTAATCACTACACATCCAGTAAAGGATGGAAACACTTTGGGTTTCACACATTGCAGGAAAAGCAGAGCTAGACATCACGGCTAAAGCTGCACGCTAACTCTGTCACAGACAGGAAACGTTATCGTACGGCGGTAACGTGCAGTCCGGCCGTCGCTCTCGTCTCCGTGGTCCAACGGGCCGACGCTACGACTGTAGAGCACCAAATACTGACATTTATGTTAAATACATTCAAACGGCCCCGATGGAACTGAACATGGATGGATAAAGAGAACGGAGCTGACGGAGAGCTAGAGACTAAGAAGTTAGAGGAAGTAGACCCCTGGGACTACGTCTGCTTTTCAAAATAAGGTGTTAACATAGGGAACTGTATATACATAATACATCTATGGAAATAAGATTGATTGGATTATATTCAGAAGTATAAAACATTACATGTCCGTTATAAACGAAAATGAAAATCACACTAATTTGAGAGGGAAATGTCTTTATTCTTTGATATTTGGGTTGCTGGATAAAAAATGTAATAAATAATTCCTGAAAATGACCCTGATATATTTGACTTCAGGAGATATCTGACTACAGACATGCAGCAAATCAAACAGTTTTACTATAATAATTTTGATATTTTCTGAGGTAAAAGTGCATGATTCAACTTTTCCCCGTGGTCTAATGTTAAAAACATTAACAAAAATCACAATAAATTGTAATATTAAATTGCAATACTTAGAAATTGCAATGCATATCGAATCAGAAGATCTGTAGATGTATCGTCTCAGCCCTGTTATTTATTTCACTGCTCTTCCTTCTCTACCTGTGCAGGTTTTCACAAGGTGTAACTCGCATCTAGTTTGATGCTACACATCTTCCTGCTCATGCAGGTATGGCCAAATTGTTGTCATGTTAGAGATGCTTTGAGGAGTTCATGATCTGAATGTGTAATTTAGCCTAAATGTGATATTTCAAACATTACTGATGCAGCTCTAATCATATGTTATACGTTACGTTATGATCGGTTATAAGAAACTTTCAAAAGGTGTATTTTCAGTCAAAGTCAAAGACTTCCAGAACAAGTCTACACAAAATCTATATGGTCCAATACATTCCTGATTGAACCTTTAAAGTGTAGTGCTTCATCAGCATCATACTTAGGCTGTTAATCAATGTAAAGGTGGGTGGAGTGGCGGCCAGCCTGCCCGACAAATTACACAGAGTGAGTTGTGCGCATTGCGCCGGGGCTTCTGAAATACCTCACCGCGGCTCGGTGCCTGACAGGCTTCACTCATGAATTACACGGCTGACATCGCAGCGCTCTCTGGAGAAAAGTTCCTGCTGGGATGTCGAGAGTTTGCATCAGTTGTTTGCTCTTGCAGACCTTGATAAAAGCTCATCGCCGTCACCTCCTTCTCTCTGACTGTACTAAACGCCTTTCAAGTCTGGAGCGCGTGTTCACATTTAAATACAGTAGTGTTGGAATCGTTGAGTGATTGTGTTGGCTGTCTTACATCCTGAGATTTCATCACTTTGATTAAGTTTTGCATGTCATGACGGCATTTTGTGATTGAAAAAGGCAGTGTGCAGAAACCCCGTCGACCACATCAGTAACTGATGCCAGTAACTGTTGTCAGTCACTTCGTCATTGTGGGTTTTGCCGCCCACACCTTGTTCAGTCCACTTCGGTGTCTTTGGTCCCGACAGAGGCTCCATAATAGAGAAGCAGAAACTGGGGCACCCATGTGTGAGACTCGGGCCACATCAAGTATTAATGCTCTGCAGACCTCAGCCTCATTCAGGCATACGTTCAAAGGGAAAGTAACCAGCAGTCATTACACAGCTTGTACTCATTACGCAGTATTGTACATTGATCTTTCTGTTATTTGCACAATGTGTACTAGTTTGTATATTAACAGTGCAAGATACTTAGATTTTGACTGGAGATTTTTGTAATACACCATACTGAGCACGCTCAATATGTCATCTGGGAAAGCAGGTCAATTACTGAGGGGATTAGTTTTCTAATCATAGTGGATAGATATGTGGTATAAACTGGAATTAGCAGAGCTATCTGTTGGCAGGAATTCAGTTTTTAGGTTAAATATGCTGATATGCTTCCTGTACAGAAAGCTTTGGATAACACCAGTGTACAAGTAACGGAGTGTGCTCAACAGTATGTGCTATACTGTTCATACTGGCAACACTTTTTATTGCTTATTGAGCATCCTGATCCTAAATGTTTGACATTAGTACAGAAAATAAGTGAGACAGAAGACGCAAATATACAACGGTGTATTATAGCCATTGTAGGTACAAAAAAAAAGAAATATGTGTGGATATTGTCTGAGATTTAGTGGCAAATTTATGAAAAAGAAAACTCAAATTTTCAAGATTAAAAAGTCATAAATTCATGAGAAAATATTTGGATCTTCTCTGAGATTAAAATATCAGATTTATAAGAAAAAACTCACAAATTTGCGAGATCATAAAATTGTAAATTTACGAGAACACACTCCATATTTACAAGGAAACAACTCTGATAATAGTGGAGTGCAAAATCGTGGTAATAAAAAAAAAAATGGTTATGGGATTTTGTTGAGAAGCCACAGAGCTTCAGTACCCCTGGCTCCGTAATTATTAATTTTTTAATTGCCTACCATGGTTTTAATATGCCATCATACAAATATGTGGCAGACTTTAATCTTGGGTTATTGAGCAATATGTTGTTCCAGAGGTAGTGGTGGAGTGAGCACCGGGTCTGTAAGACAGATTTGATAAGCTGATTGATTTAATGAAGCTTATGATTTCATGAAGACTCAGAGAATGATGAAGGATGGACTGTGATGGTGGTAAGGCATGACACGGTCTGAAATATCAGGAGCTGCTCCGTAGAAGCACAAACTTCAGAAGCTAATATATTAAGCTGAGAGAGCTGATGAGGAGCAACAACTGGAGGCCAGGGAGGACAGAGCGGCCGTCGCCATGACATCAAGGTCAGCCTCCCCACAGGAACCATCACTGACGCACAGCACTCTCCTTAAACGTCACGGCTCGTATGAACATGTGCAAGTCTCCGAGTCTACGAGTCCTACTGGGTTTCAGTATAAATAAAGGATCTATGAATATCCTCACTGAGTAAGAGCTAAACACTCAACATCCCAAAGTCCAACCTTTCAAAACTAAACAGCATATATAGTATGTCAACCAGGAGGGAACAGTCCTCTAATTATTTAACAGGAAATGTCAAGTTATTATGAATCCCACTGCCACTCCCAGTCACCTCAGTCTGGGCCAAGTGAATACATGCTACCAGAAATGAAATGACAGTGAACGTGTGCCCCACAGTTTTAGCGTTGACTGATTTGACTGCAGAGATGTGACTGATGGCTTAGCTTGGCCGCCTTGTGATGATCCAACTTTGTGAAGCAATGTGGTTCCTTTGTCCCAGATTGTTTTAAATTTTGGCCAAAAGCTTCAGTTTCATTTCCGGAGCAGAGCTCAGAAATGATCTGACTTAGTGACTTCAAAGTTGGTTTGATGGTTGACAGTGTGGTCTGGTTGTGGCTTTTAATGTGAGGATTACAGAATGCCCAAAATGTGTGTGTTTGTGCATTTTCTAATTTTTATAGTGTTTTCGTTGCTGAAATTATTATAGAATTTTTATACCCCAGCTACAACAAAGTTAGAGTTATGAATATAGCACGCTGCATGCAAAACCGGCCATGTGACCCATGCTCACGTCTGCCTTGTAAGGACAGCCGGAGGAAAGGCTACCGGTAGTTTAATGTTTGATTGAGGAGTGCAACCAGGTGAATTAGTTTTTGTTTGGCAGCTCCAGCGATTTAGTTGAACGTGACCTTCTGAGAAATGGTGAATTATCAGCACAGTCGTTGGCTCGTAGGCTGATACACACAACACGGAGGGTTATTTGTCATATAATTCAAACAAAACTCCTTCTTAAGAATCAGAGAACGAGCAGAGTAACTCAGATCCTGACAGGAGGAGGAGGCGGAGGGAGCCTATTTACCCTGAAATGCAACTATTTGTCAGGAGGAGCGAGACATGATTGGTGATTCAAATGGTGAAATCTTGTTTTTGGACAGCCATTAGTTGTTGACAACAGTTTATGAGAAGAAGAGTGCTAAAAATGACATTGTGGCTGCTCGGGCAAGTTAACGGCAGAGCCTTGTCTGAAGCTTCTTTCGGCCGCCTTCGGTGTAGAACAGCAATCCTCATCCCACAGCGTACATTTAAATAGCTGCACTAGCAGGATTTCTTGAATGTCATGAGACAAGTTATCTTGCTAATGTAGCAGTGGGGGTCTACACTTAGGAGATCTAGCTGTATATTAAGAGATTGTGCTGTTTTGTGGTATAACATGTGTACATAGATGATGGATGCTTTTCACTCGCCCACTGCCCTCATCAGGCCACTTTGTCCTGCAAGGCAGAAATGCTTTCTCAGCTCTCTCTCTTGCACACTGTGTTCCTCCTAAAAAGCTATTACTTCGTTGTCCTTGATACCAATAGGGAGCTGCAAAACAGGAAAAGCTTGGGCTTTCCTGGGGCTAATTATACATTAAGTTGGAGTTAAATGGCCCCAGGAGCCGAAGACATTACTACGCACTACGAGGGTTTATACAAGGCTGGGTGGAGTGAACTCTGCCTGGAGTAAAGTCTTTAATGTTGCAAAATATAGATTTTTGTCCTCACTGACTTGAATCTGTCTCTTGTGATAAAAGCTCAAGAAAGCAGCCCGGTCAGTAAGAGACAGCAGTTTTCTGATTCCACACAAAAGATGCAGGCTTTACTGTTTTTTGGACAACTGTTGCTGTTTTGTGGAGGATCTGGCTGCATCCAACTGAAATTTCTCCTGTGTGCCAAGCATGTTGGAGAATCACGGCGGTGGAGCAGGGGAAAACACGGCATATCGTGATGTTTTGCCAGGCGATATTGTATTGATACATGGACTTTCAGAGGTTGTCGCAGGTTCAGTTTCAAAACTAGAGACAAGATACTAGCCTCATATGAAACTAGAGAACCTAAAGAATCCACTGGTATTAACACTGTCATCCATAGCTTGCAAAGGAGCCGGATAATACTCCAAACATGCAAAAAAAAATGCACGCATCTCAACATCCATTTCTCAGAGGTTTTGATGTTAATAAATTCAGTGAAGGAGCACTTCATCCTTCTGCCTCATGAATCATAACAGCACATGAATGATTTTTATATCCCCACACCAACGTAGTCATAGCGCTCTGCAGGTCCGTCCTTTCCTCCGTTCACATGTCACACTGTCGTTTCAGATGTGGTCTGACGTTGACAGTGTGGTCTAGTTCTGCCTTTTGGGGCTTAGAAGTCCAGGGTGCACCAAGTTTTTTTTTTTTTGTTTAATTTTGGCCAAAAAATTTTTCAATTTCAATTTTGTTTCTGGTGAAGATGCAGGATGTAACCAAATGAAACTTCTCCCACGTGCCAAGCATGTTGGACGTCAAGTATTGATCTTTTATTGTTAGGGCTGTCAAAGTTAAAGAGATAATAACCAGTGACACAAATGAACAGCACTCATTTCTTTAATGCATGAGCAGAATCAGTCTTTCGGTGGTTGTCACAGGCTCAGTTTTAGAGCTAGAGTGAAGATACTGGCATCATATGAAACTAGAAAACCTGATGGATCCATTGATACCCTTTATTCTTCTACTCCACGTACATCATAAACCTTTTAATATAATAATAACTCATTGAGATTGGTTGAGAAATATATAAAATGGAGAAATAATGTCTCCCCTTTACAGACATGCCCACTTTATGATAGTCCCAGTCAGTCTGGATCAAGTCCTAGTCCAGTCAGCACTCTGACACACTGACAGCTGTTGTTGCCTGTTGGGCTGCAGTTTGTCATGTTCTGATTGGAGCAGATTTTTGATGCTAAAGTCAGAAACTGTGAGGGTTTCTGGACAATATCTGTCATTGATTAGTGTTGTTAATTAATTTCCAATAATAAATATATACATGCATTTGCATAAAGCAGCATATTTGGCCACTCCCATGTTGATAAGCGGTTCCTCTTCCTACATACGCCGTCCTGCTGCCACACTCAGTAGAGCACCACGTAGGGATTAATGCGCCACTAAAAATAGTCCTCAGTAAATGCAGTTTCATCTTGTTTGAATAATGTTTAATACAAACTACAGTGAGCAGCTGTTTTAATAAGTTACTGAGCCTTTTTAAGAAATGAAGCTATATATTTTCGACCAGTTTTTCAAAGATTTATGTCTTCAGTAGGAACCAGTGGCCAACGGGCTGAGTGCCACAGATAGGGTAAGGAAGGAGGAAAGTACTTAGAGATACGCCAACACATTTTTTGGTTTTGTGCTCTTCACCTAAATGGATGTTTAAAGAGAATTGGATCTAACATTGGAGGCGGGGTCCCGTTTATCCTCATGAAAGTTAATCAGTGGCGCATGAAGCCAAAAAAATGACTGCCGGGTATAAAATTACCCAGATCGTCCACATCCATTGGGTCCATACTACTGCTACTTCAAGCATCACTTATGTAAATTTACATCAGTGTCAAGAGTGACGCTAACAATACACCAGCATTTCAAAACAAAACTGTTTTTTTTTTAGCTTCATATGTAAACTTGTGTGGTTTATCTGAGACCTCCCGGGCCGGGCAGAACCATCACGGGGGCCGGTTCCGGCCCGCGGGCCGTATTAAGCCCAGTTCTGCTCAAAGGGAAAACCTAGCCGCCATGTTTAGTGGCATTCTATTACTGGAAATGCTGCACATAGTACCCAGCATGCATTGTGAGGTCGTGTGAAGCAGCACCATTGATTCTTATTTTGTGTCGTGTTTTTTCTGTTTTTACCTACTTTTAACTTTTAGAAAACTGCAAGAAATATTTATTATTTGTTGAAAACACTGATGTTCTCACTTTATGATCACTCACTGAAAATGTCTAGTTATTGACATTAAAGGAATACTTCCACCAAAATTACCATTTATATTTCAGTTACCTACACTGTGTTGGGTACACACCATGAATGGAGAATCTGCAAAATGTGGAAGTGTTTTAAATGGTAAGGTTCAAGCAAAAATCTGAGTTTGGGAAGAAGTGAGCATACAACCGGATTAATGAGACTCAATGAGATATAGATTTGCTGTTGTTAAACACGGCCCCTATTTACTTGAAGTTTTCTTTTAATTAGCAGTTAGGCCAAATGGCTTTTTCACGATTTGTCATTTAATAATATATGTGGAGTCTGAACGGTCCATTTAGAGTCAAATAGACCATAAAGCAGGGGATGCTTTAAGGCGGGGCTACTTTGTGAGGCGTTGTCCTGTCAGAGTTATCTGTGTTTTCGTCATAAAACTTTAACCCTTTCACAACCTGTTTTAATTATATGATGAAGTCACTTCTGGTTGCAGAAAAATGAGATGGAGACGACCAAAAATGCCAAACTCGAGGCTTCAAAATCATAGTTCACAAACTAGATTGACTTTGTCTTCATCATTTCTTACATATAGTGTGTGCTCTTCCCTCTCATTTGTTAATCTGATTCTACTACTACTCAAAGCAGATTTATTGGCATAAAAAAAATAAAACGATGACCAAACTCATCCCTTAAGTCACTTTGTGGCATTATAGATACAGCGGGGGCATGCATTATTATTCAGATGAAGTTGTCCCCTTGTAGTTTTTGTGACCTGTCGAGATTTCAGGGCTGTTTATTGAGCCTGTTTTGCAAGTTTAATAAGAGCTAATATTTGAAAACCATCTGCACTGAAATGCAAAAACTCCTTAATCGACAAAAGTAGTGTGCCTTAAAGATGGAAGGCACTAAAGTGATCAATTTATTGACCAGGCTCCATGACCATCAATACCAGCCCTCCATCCTCAGCTCTCCTTTGCCCATAGGTGACCATTGATCAAGGCGAGATGAGACGGATTAGGGTGATTTCACAGATTGGTGCATTGCCAAATGAGCCTCTTGAAGGTGCTGCTCACAGAGAGAGCGAGCCGCCTCACATGGGTCACTGAGGTTACGTTCACCAGCGCCGCCGCCGCCGCCGTAATAACAGCTGAAGCTCAGGATGTTTTAACTAAAGCCTTCAAAGTGTTGATTAGCAGAACTTATTATTGGCTAATATTAGTGTTTGTATCTACAGACAAGTAATTTGTTTTCGCTCTTAGCTAAAGGTCATCATCTGGTTGTGAGAAATGCTCCGTAATAGCTGTGGCTCTGTTGGAGAAAACACATGGCTTGACAGTGGTCATGATTTATGAAATGTGTTTGAAGATCTGAGATGGTGTAACATTTCTTTGAAGAACCATATTATTAATTTATTAATTCTGTCGAGTCTGTTGTTGCTGAAACACATGAAGCATCTTTTTTTATGTCGCTGAGGTATGTTGACCTATTTACGCCCCATCTTGTTATAATTAAGTGTAATTCAACACATTTTCTGTATGTCTGTATCTGAGTCTTGGATAGACCTTTTAACCTGTCTCAGCTACAGTAAACTGCGCTGCTTTGTCATCATTTTTGAGTTTGGATTACCAAAGAGCCCTCTGAGACCACTAAGGACATCGACTGGTCTCTTTCTACTGTCAGCAAACTGTAACTCTCCATCACGGTTGCTGAGTATTGGCCACAGGGGAGCACACTGGTCAATGAAGCTTTGAGTCACATATTATTAAACATCTGTATGGCTGCAGATGGCTCTACAAGTCTGTGGCAGCTCAGCAGAAAGTCAGAGCGGTGGACACGTTTTGGTCCTTCCTGTGGATGTGATTCAACTTGTTGTGATGAGCTGGTGGAACATTGTGTAACGCCGAGTACACACTAAGCGAGAATCAATTTTGGGGCCTGAGTCTCCCCTCCCGACAAAGATTTTCTCTCCAGATATTCCTGTGGTGTGAGGTGTGTGAGGAGTGTTTTTTGCCTTCGATCGGCTCCGAGGTCCATCCTGGCTGCAACGATTTCAAATAAAAAAAATATATGTAAAAGAAGGAAGTTACTGCTGTTATTGTTGTTTAAATGTCCTGTAGGTGTGAATGTGAGTGTGAATGGTTGTCTGTCTCTATGTGTCCTGCGATGGACTGGCGACCTGTCCAGGGTGAACCCGCCTTCATCCAGTGCCAGCTGGGATCGGCTCCAGCCCCTTGCGACCCGGTTGCAGCTAGATGGATGGATGGAATACTTGTAGAATCGCAATACTTAAAATCGAATCAGCACCCAAGTATTGTACCGGGGTACTGATGCATTTAAAACAGTACTATACTGCATTTGGATGGAGAGAGAGAGAGAGAGAGAACCTCAACATGGTGCAACTCGTAGAGAAACCAGCAGCGAAGTGCTATCTGGAGTTACTTTGTCTTCAGAATCAATAATCACGGTGAAGCCACGAACACCGAAGCACCGCTGTAACGGTGTTATAAAACATGTCTGACCAAGAGTGGAAACACTTCAACTTGGTAAAACCTCTGAGGGACAAACAGCCAGACCTGCAGCAGGAGTTCAGAGAGCGACAGGTAATAACTGATGAACCCATGAAAAAAAGCCTCATTCAGAGCTGAAAGCCAGCAACGCCAGCCCCCCTCACTCTGCACTAAATTAAAGCTGCATTACAATCACCTCTTTCTCTGGTTTTACTAGCCTAGTTATAGATGTGTGTTTGAGTAAAATGAACATTTTTGTTTCATTCTATAAACTACTGACAACAATTTCTCCCAAAAATTACAAAAAGATGTTTTCAGCTGTTAGTGTGTTGAATAGTATTTTATTCTTTATTTTAAAATTCTGCATTAAAGCCTGTTTTTATGATATTTTATTTTATTTACTGATGTGTGATGTGTTCTTTTATTTGGAAAAGTATTGAAGGGTATCGAAAAGTATTGAAATACATGTTGGTACCGGTATTAATACCAAAATGTTGGTAATATACACACACAGTATATGAGTGAGTGTACTGAGCTGAGTGATTTAAACCCAAACTGTTGGACCTCTGTGTCCTTGCTTACATGTTCTCCTCTTGAGCTGCGGTGACATAATTTTCTTTATCTCCATCAAAAACCTGCTTTTGTCTTTCAAAACCTGTACACGGCACTTTCAGAACCATCCTGATATTTTCTGTATTAACATCGAAGCGTTTTTTCACCGATCTATACAAAATAACACGCCAAGGTCCCCCATATTAACTAGAATAAGAAATCAATAAAAACTCCAGAGGACATGTCTTTATTCATGTTTACAATAGCATTGAGAGACGTTGCCAATTGAACTGAAGTGTCTTTTTTATTTCTTTTAAAAAACAATTTTTGCAATAATTTAGTAACATGTTTTTTGGTTGAGTTCACCTGATTGTATGTCGGATAACAGAGCAGGAACTGTGTACTATGAAGTTCAAGCTAGTGTCTGCAGAGTTGCTGGGAGGCACACAACTGGAAAAAGGGTATAAAACAATTTCTGAAATGTCAGTATTTCAAAGGAGCATATCAGGCTCCATCATTATCGCCATTATTGGGCTGTGTCTTCAGCTGGTGATCCGAATAAACACAGATAGATGAACACCAGACTCACAGATGCTGAAAGGTTGCCGGTCACAAATATGAAGGGCAAACACTGGCACGTGGACCAAATGTTTACACCCGGATGAAAGTCAAATTCTTCCCTTTTATAGTTTGCATCAAACATTTTGTATTATATTTCTAGAAAAAGTGTAACATGACAATAATTTGTTAACAAATTTGTTTTAACACATTTATGCAGTTGATCTTCTGGAGGTTGTAGCAGGCTCAGTTTTAAAGCTTGAACCCTCTTGTGTTACTTTTGGATGGACCAGGTTACGTTACATGCATAGTGTCCTTTCAAAATAAACTTTCGTTTTCACAGGAAGTTAAGTTTTGGCAACACAAGAAAGGGTTAAGACATGGTTGTTGTTGACATTAATTTCACTGACTAGCAACTCAGGGGACAAAGTCAAGGTGGAAATACCACTTTGATGCAAATTTGCAATTCATGCATGACTGCAGATTGTTAATTTTAGGGTGTAGCAGACTCAGTCTTAAAGCCAGAGTGAAGATTCTGGTGTCATAAAACTAGAAAACCAGATGAATCCATCGGTACCAACCAGGTCAGACTGACTTGCTGTGAAAGAGGTTAAATAACACTCCAAACACACATTACATGTTGGCGAGGAAAAATTGACAATATCTGTCATTTTTTTTGTGCTGTTAATTGATTTCCAATAATAAGAATATACATATATTTGCATAACGCAGCATATTTGTCCAGTCCTGTGTTGATAAGAGGATTAAATACTTGACAAATGTCCCTTTTAGGTTCATTTTAAACCTGATTGTCATGTCAATCATGCGATCAATGGCAATTAAATATTAGCTCTATATTTTCCTATTCTATTGTAGATAACAATATAAATACAAGGATCTTTACCTTTTAACAAAAGTATATTTCAATAAGTTGCATGTCAAACACAAACAGATGGCTTTAAAACAGAAATGGTGTGTTCACACGCCCTGTTCTACAAGAAAGGAGGCATGCACTACACCGTCAGAATAATAAATAATATTTTAAATAAAAAATGCTAATGTAATAAAAAATAAATATGAGACTCGCGTTATTCAACATTAGTTGTATACAGTGAGCTCTGATGAGCCTTTGCTATGAGGATTAGTCTAAAACGGCATCATGTTGGAATACAGAAATGGATAAATCTGTATATATTCAGCTAACAGAGGCACCAGATTCAATGGTGAGATCATACAGTATTAACGTTTTTAACCAGTAGATCAGGTATGAATCCTGATCTCTGGAGATGAACCTTTTTTCTTTTGTCTACATGTACCGTATGCTGTGTAAAGATTAAATAGGATGCCTCCTCTCTAAGAAGTGGGCATTTAGTGCAGTGTGGAGCCACTGATCTGATTGTTTGGTTTTAATAGGGTTATGTTAGCGCAGCTCAGAGCACAACCCGTTATACCGGCGTGTGTCTGCACCACATCCAGGAGGCAGCGCTGTCTAAAAGCTCTGCGCTACAAAACCCTGACATGGAGACATTCATCAGGGCCGAAGAAATATCGTTTGACTAACAGTAACAATGTTTTTATTGATTTTCTGTCGCTGTGAGTTGCTGCTTATGAGAAACAGCACCCAATGAACACGAACAGAAATGTACATTCACACAAGCAGGCACACATTTCTTTTTGTTTTTACAAAAATTAAAATTGGACTTGACACAAACTCCACACACACACCACAGAGATCTGTAGGCATCTGGTTCTGATGCTGTTTTTTTACTTTTCATGAACCGAAGTGATAAAATATGGCAGAGCTCAGGTAAAACCACTGCTGACTGAATGCTTAATAGTTCTGTATTATCTCTCAGTTTAATCCTAAGGAATATCAGATGGGAGCTCCTACCTGTATGTGCTGAAGTGGATGAATTTGAGGAAGTGAATCCTCGGCAGTTTTGGCGTCCTCCGGCGCGTTTAACGAGAAGGTGATGATTAAGATGTTGGTGCAGCAACATCTGGGGGGAAACTTCAGTATGTGGGGGTGAAAATGTGTCGCCATCTAACTCATAAGACAAACACTGAGGTAGTTTTGTCCTCCGGAGCGGTTCATACTGTATTTCTCTTTTCAACAATCTAACTTTTATCTGAATCCCTTAAAGATAAAAACGATTATATACAAGATGCACTACTGTCCCTCTGGGGATTAATAAAGGTTCACCTTATCTTATCTTATCTTAAAAGCTTGTAATCGTTCCTTCAGTAATCACTATTTTAACAGAGATTAAAACAAACAGTTTAATTCAGACACCAAAAGTATTATTTATATGACGACGAGGTGAAGCAGCTGTGGACGGGAGCAGCAGAACAACGTATTTTAGCCACTTCACAAAAAAAAGTGTACGCTATATTTAGAATATTTTCACGTCTGTATCGGGCTGTCAGACAGCAGTTTCTGATGGGGAACTGAAGCCGTTGTATTGCTCTGTTCAAAACAACCAGACTCTAATCAGAAAAACAGTAATTTTACCTCACAGGACACTGGAGTTGGTGGTCTACCGTGGCATCGATCGGTTCATTTGTTTGTGTTATTGTGTGACTTTCAGATCCGAGCTAACAGTGGTGTCCACAGGTGTATGTTGCTTAGCTTCCTGCCTGCTTCTCCAAACTGAGAGCGCGTATCGACCACCATCTAAATTTAGTGTATCTAACATTAATACTCCGATAAGGACGTCTGTACGTACACGTAGCAGCGTTCAGAACCCACCTTCACCCAATGCCCCCTGGGCCCCCCCCCCCCCCCCGACCCTGAATCAGGAACCTCTTCCTGTTTAAATCTGCACACATTTTAATGCTCAGCTTCCGGTTTCTTTTACTAATGACTGCAGATTTCTTCTGTTCTTATTCAACTGTTGCTCAGAGGGATCTTTGTCTCTTTGAGTTGTCAGTCTGGTTGAACTACACTCCTGATCAAAATCTTAAGACCAGTTAAAAAATTGCAAGAATTTACGTTTTGCACTGTTGTATCTTAAGAAGGTTCTAAGTAGAGTTTCAAAAAAAAAAGAAGAAATGAGAGCAAGAGACTAAATGTTTTGAGCAGGCAATTTATTGAAAAGAACAATTTAACTAAAATAGGCTGTTCATCAGCTGATCAAAAGTTTAAGACCACAGCTCAAAAAAAACCCTAAAACAGAAATTAAAGTCTCAAAAACAGACTCAGTAATGAGTAGCTCCACCATTATTGTTGATCACTTCAAAAATTCGTGTTGGCATGCTTGATGCGAGTGTTTCCAAAAGGCTTGTAGGAATGTTGCTCCAAGTGGTGAAGATGGCTTCACGAAGGGCATCCACTGTCTGGAACTGATGTCCATTTTTGTAAACTTCCCTTGCCATCCATCCCCAAATGTTCTCAATTAGATTTAGATCAGGGGAACATGCAGGATGATCCAAAGTGATGTTATTCTCCTGAAAAAAATCCTTTGTCAGACGGGCATTGTGAATTGCAGCATTGTCCTGCTGAAAAACCCAGTCATCAGCACACAGACGAGGGCCCTCAGTCATGAGGGATGCCCGCTGCAACATCTCCACGTAGCCAGCTGCTGTTTGACGCCCTGCACAACCTGGAGCTCCATTGTTCCATTGAAGGAAAAAGCAGCCCAGATCATGATGGCGCCCCCTCCGCTGTGCCGTGTTGAAAAAATCTCAGGTGGCATCTCCTTGTCATGCCAGTAGCGTTGGAAGCCATCAGGACCATCAAGGTTAAATTTTTTCTCATCAGAGAATAAAACTTTCTTCCAACTTTGAACGTCCCATGTTTGGTGCTCCCTCGCAAAGGCCAAACGGGCAACTTTGTGGCGTTGAAGGAGACGTGGCCTTTGAAGAGGTTTTTTGTTTTTGAAGCCGTTCCTTTGCAGATGCCGTCTGATGGTTATTGGGCTGCAGTCAGCACCAGTAATGGCCTTAATTTGGGATGAGGATCGTCCCGTGTCTTGACGGACAGCCGTTCGGATCCTCCGGCTCAGTGCCGGTGAGATTTTTTTGGGTCTACCACTTGATTTTTTTTGTTCCATAAACCTCAGGATCTTTTAAGAAATGCAAAATGACTGTCTTACTGCGTCCAACCTCAGCAGCGATGGCACGCTGTGAGAGGCCTTGTCTATGCAGCTCAACAATCCTGCCACGTTCGAAGGCAGTGAGTTTTTTTGCTTTTCCCATCAAGAGGTCTTGACAGTGTGATTACTTGACAGAAAATGACATGGAATCCAAATTTTTGCACAGATTTGGGCTTTTAAAGGATGTGGTCTTAAACTTTTGATCAGCTGATGAACAGCCTATTTCAGTTAAATTGTTCTTTTCAATAAATTGCCTGCTCAAAACATTTGGTCTCTTGTTCCCATTTCTTCTTTTTGCATTTTGAAACTCTACTTAGAACCTTCTTAAGATACAACAGTGCAAAATGCAAATTCTTGCAATTTTTTAACTGGTCTTAAGATTTTGATCAGGAGTGTATTAAATAGCATTTTGTTCTCCATGGTACAAAACTAAATAACATCTATTTGTAAAGAGGACTTTCTACAAGCTAAAATATTTTGTGGCAGGTGATTCCAAACCTTTGAACGGTAGCGTATATCTGCGTATATCTGTGTGTTCATGCTAATATTGTATATCTGGTTTTAGTGTATTCCTCTGTGTGTTTTATTCAGGCATCCTGAGGTCCAGTCCCAGCATCGTCGTCCACGTTGGGTCTCATCCTTGTGATAGAGTTCAGTTTCACAGCAGATTACCATTCATCACACTCACCTTTGCTCAAGGTAAGATATGCCTCAGCCTCTTCAGACTGCTAGTTTAGTTTGGTAAGCAGTGCAGGTATTTACAAGAGGTCACCACAGGTCATTTTATACAGTGAGCTCAATGAAAAGGCTCCTATGGGGACTAACATCATCACACATGAACCCAGTTGGACTCACTGGATCCACAGTCCAGAGAGTCTCAGAGTCTCAGCTTTACACTGAGACCCAGTTTATGTGATTCAACACTGTTTAGGGACCCAGTATGCAGAGAAATAACACATTTAAACTGACTGTGATTATCATAAAGTGGGCATGTCTCTAAAGGGGAGACTGGTGGGTACCTATAGAACCCATTTACATTCACATATCTGGAGGTCAGACGTCAAGGGACCCCTGTGAATAGGACCATGACAGTATAACCCTTACCAACATCTGTGGTGTTATTTTGCCTCCTTCCCAGCAAACTATCAAAATGTTCAATATATGTGTTTTGAACTCATTTTTTAAATAAATTGTACAATATTTTTGCTTGCAATTATTTTTCCTAGACTTCTTCCTTCAGAGCTAGTTACTAAATAAATTATTACTAAAACTAATAATAATAAAATGCAGAGGCAATTTTGTAATATGATCAAGAGTAGATATATTTATATAGTCTGACAATTACAACGGGCCCTTTGAGGGGAACCATGATGCTGATGAGGCCCAGGAGGAAACTGAGTTTGACACCACTGACCTGCAGCCTCTTAGAGACAGCAACGTTGGATCGAGGATATGATGGCGATGTCTCGACGACTGTCCTTTATCCAAATCCGACAGTCCTTATTCAGCTGACAACTGTGCTCATTTACTGAGTCGCTAGACATGCTCCAGTATGTTCAGTTCATTGACACTGACAACCTTGTCTCTAACCTGACGCACCAGATGGTTTATTATACAGAACCATCTGAGAAGCCGTCACGGGAACCTGTTAGGAAAAGGGCCCTTTAAAATAACACTTTACCTCACATCTCAGTAACTACAGTACACGATCCAGTAACTACTAGTACCAACAAATGTTGGTAGAACTGGTTTCAGCTACTTTTTAATGGAATGAACTGCTGCTTTCCCCTTAGAGATTTTAAAGTTTTATTATCTTTTATTTAGATTTACTTACTTTTATTTAGTTTTATTTTCTAACTGTTTTTAATTCCTTGTTTACTGGGCTGTTATGTCAAAGAGATCTTAATCTCAGCCAGACAGCCTGATTAAAAAAAGTAAATAAGATATAAAGTAAAGCTGCATTTTGTGACTCCAGGTGACACTTTTTGATTCCTGAGTTACACCAGGTTTTAATTTTTCTCTCGGTTCAAATTTCATCTAATATTTATCTCTGGACATGCCCCTTGCATTGAGCCTTGGGTATGCAAAATATGTAATTATTTTTCTCTCTTTCTTAGGACATTAATTTATTAGTTTAAATAGGAGGTGACCCAGGAAAAAAATAAGTAACAATGAGGATTGAAATATTAATATAAAAAGCATTTATTGGGGTGGCTAACTCATTAAAGTTATCTATATATCAACCATTTAGCCACTACAATAATGTCTTTTTAATACTGGTATTTCTGTCTTGGTTGTTTTGTTCTATGATTTTGGATTGCTTCCTGTTTATCCTGTTTTTTCACCATTTTTCCAGCAGCCCCTGTCAGGTTTTTGACAAGGTTGAGTACACACAGTCTTCTCTCTTTCCATTTTATTATTTTGGGATTTGTTTTTGGATTTTAAAAACTCCCAGTAAATTTTCCTACTTTAGATATGGGTATTATGTTGTCAAAATTAAATGAATAAACTAATTAGGGCTGTCAAAGTTAATTAATGATAATAATGCAAATTCGCTACTAAATTCTTTCATGCATTAATGCAGCTTATGATTTTTAGGTTGTCGCGGCTCAGTTTTAAAGCTAGAATGAAGATACTGGTATCATCTGAAAGCAGAAAACCAGATGAATCCATCGGTACCAACCAGGTCAAGACGGAGGCTAAATAACGCTCCAAACTTGCGCTAATGTTGCAGAGGAAAAACTGTCATGACCATCTTCAAAGGGTCCCTTGACTTTGTTCCCAAGATTTTGGGCTTGTGATCCTCGCCGGGACCCACGTCTATGAGCGGTTCCACGAACCGGTTCTCACTCCCGACTCGTCAAACGCTTGGTGAGTGGCGCTTGACGTCTGATATCGACACATCAAGACACTCTTTAGCGTCCATATGAGACGCAGTGGGCTTTCCACGAACTCCAACGTAAACCCATCTGCGTCAGTATTAGACGGTGGATGGATAAGATAAGATAAGATAAGGTAAGATATTCCTTTATTAGTCCCACAGTGGAGAAATTTACATGTTACAGCAGCAAAGTGGATAGTGCAATAAACAAGAAGCATAGATTTTAAAAGAGTATTAATACAAATAAATAAAACAATATATACATAATAGAAAAGTAGAGTTAAAATATGTCCAGCATATTAAAAAAATATAATTGTCCAGTTGCTGTAGTTGAGGATAGGTCAAACAAACACAGGACTTTCACCCAGGAGACCGCTGTTAGTGCCCCGTGTGAACAGAGTCAACGCTGACTTGTTTTACTTTAGTTCTGGTATGTAATTTATATGGCTGTCTGTATGATGATCAGTCAGTCTGGATCAAGTCATAGTCAAGTCAGCACTCGGACACACTGACAGCTGTTGTTGCCTGTTGGGCTGCAGTTTGCCATGTTCTGATTGGAGCAGATTGTTGATGCTAAAGTCAGAACCTGGGTGGGTTTCTGGACAATATCTGTCATTGATTAGTGTTACATGTTGATAAGAATATTAAATACTTGATAAATAGCCCTTTAAGGGGAATTTTGAACATGATGTCCATGAAAAATTGTGATCAATTATTGTCAATCATGCAATCCATCGGAATTACACATTAGCCTCATATTTTTCTATGCTATTTGAGATAACAATATTAATACAAGGATCCTGTAAATCCCAATAAATGTTGTTGCCTGTTGGGCTGAAGTTTGTCATGTTATGAATTGAGCATATTTTTATGCTAAAGTCAGAACCTGGGAGGGTTTCTAGACAACATCTGTCATTGATTTGTGTTGTTCATTGATTTCTAATAATGAACATACACATACATTTACATAAAGCAGCATATTTGTTCACTGTCATGTTGATGTTGAGGATTAAATACTTGACAAATCTGCCTTTATGGTACATTTGAACAGATAAAAATAGATGATTAATTGGTGAGTAATCGTGATTAGCACTATTAATTGATTGCCAGCCCTAACATACAGTAGATATTTCCTTCCTTGTTGCCACTTGTTGTAAGATTTTGAATTGCCTGGATTTCTTTCCTGTTTATCTGTTTTTTTTCCTGTTTTCCACGAGTGCCCGATATGTTTTTCTTTTTATTATTATTATTTTTATTTTGGAATTTGTTTTGGGATTTTTACAATACATTTTTCCCTACCTGACATCTGGACATTATGTTTGTAAATTGAAATGAATAAATACATAAAATGTCTTTCTAAATTAATGATAAGATAAGATAAGATGAACCTTTATTAATCCCCGGAGGGAAATTAATACATTAGATTTCATCCTCAAGCTCTCATCTGTCTGTCTGTCTCGCTTGACGACGTAATCATTATCATCGTCACAGTCTGTCACACGTCTGCGATGCAGTTGTTCACGTCAAACTTGACTCGCTGTCGATTCTCGTGGAGGCTGATTCGCTGCTTCACCTTAATTATAGCTGTCTGCAGCCTGTCGCCGCATAGCTGATAGCTGTAAGAAAAACCAAAAAACATCCAGCTTGTCTGACTGCTCAGTGTCTCCTCATGGCCCTCGCTCATATTACACCTAATGAGAACACTCCAGCAGTTGTCCACAGGTGAACGTCATAATGTCATTCCTTTACGGGACAGTGTGGGTGGGAGTGTTTGGCTCGCGCCACCTGTGTCACTCAGGGGTTTATTCATCATCACCATGATTTTCCAGGGCTGTCAGTGTGTGCGCCTCTGAAATGGCCTGATCGTGGCATGGGGAGGAATCGGTCCGCTGTCGAGTCTTATGTCACTGTCATCATGCCCACAGCTGCCGTCAACAAAACTCCCAGAAAACATTTCATTGTGCAAACATTTGAAGCCTCAGTGGAGATATTCGTCCTGTCAGAGCGATGTGAAAAAAGAGTTTCAGTTATAATTTTGTCAGAAATTTCCATCTGCATTCCCTTAAATCCCCCCTTTGCATCAGAGCCATAAACATGAGATCAATAATAATATCTGTGAAGCTAAAAATCAAGATTTTTTCGTATTTGTGAGAAAAATGCTGACAGCTTGAGTACAGAGGGATGTTTCCCCGCTGCTGCCTTTACTGTTGTATCTAACCTTTATGTAAAGTACTGAGTGATTTCTGTGGAAACAAGGTTGGTTATGTCAACCGCACATTGCGTCGGTGCTTGCAGAGACGTGTTTGCTGATTGGCATTCTCAGCAGTGCACGCGTGTCCTGCTATTTTATTTTGCATAACGCGCCAGAGATTTCAGCGTTTACAGCGCTCTTTTCACCCGACATGCATTCAGCTGCCCTCCTTTTGCTCCACAGAAAATAACAGAGGATCACCCCCAGCAGAAGTTTCATTGCTTTGTGAATCGGATCCTTCACATTTTAGGAAATCTCCATATTTACACCCTGGTTGCATTGCTTTCTCTGTTGCTTTTTGTGTTGTGACATTGCCCACAGACGGTGACTGGTAACTTGTGATGTTGTTGTAAAATTGCAGCTTGTATTCATGTTATTTGTTTATTACATTGATTTGCTTTTGTCATCAATAGTCCTCTCTGTGCCACCCTTGTGAATTACATTTCCCCCCATACTGGTTCACACTCACTGCCTAACTCAGAGGCTCTCAATCTTTTTTAGTCACAAGATGAAGAATATACCGGAGGCCCCTCGTGTATGTCCTCTGGAATAATTTGACATACTTCTGTAGTCATGGTTATGTGAAAGAACATAAAAGAAAAATGTACTAAAAAGACACCAGACATGTATTAAACACATGGGCAGATTCGAGATTTTATGAACTATTTTACCAACCCAGCTGCCAGAAAAAATGTTGGCATTGTACGTTTCTGCAAACCGCAGATGTGTTGACGTTTCTCAACCAAAAAAGTTTCATAAATATATTTCATATCAGCCTCCTGTCATGCTTGCAGAAATGCACAATGCCACATACTTAATGTTGTGAAATGATCAAGTTTAGGTAATAAAACTATTTAAGGTTAGAAAAAGCATCATGGATTGTGTGGCGCGACAACCTGACTACGACATCCACATTCAACATATCCGTGTTTTGCAGAAATGTACAATGCCAACATTTTTTCCTAGTGAACTGTGGAGACTAGAAAAGATGATATCCTGATAATTTTATGAATGAACTTTTCACGGACCCCCTGGCAGAGTGCCACGGACCCCTCTGGGGCCCTGGACCCTACTTTGAGAATCACTGGCCTAACTAGCCATGTTAAACATTGATGCTAATTGTTTTTGTTAAAAAAGACATTGCCAGGAAAGAGGTGGACATTCCCTCTTATACAAGTGAGGCCATAAATTTAGATTTAAAAGAAAACACAGCCTGTTATCACAGACATCACTTTGTCCTTTGTGGAGTCCGTCCCTGCGTTGGTCCTTAAATGAACCAGTTTTATGTGGCATATCATAGTTTAGGTGTCAGATTTCATTGGATAGAGGTTGTGTGATGAAATGAGATGTAAATAAATCAGATATACAGAAATGTTTTCATTTTTGTTTATGCTTTGGTAATGAACAATGAACTGAGGTGTTGAGTGATGAATATTTATGTTTTTATTAACATTTTTGGGTTTTGAGTCTTAACCTGATCGGACAGTTAAAACTGGGATATATATATATATCTATATATATATATATATATATATATATATATATAAAAAACCAGACCTTACTAATGTCCACATATTTGATAGGGCTCTGAATGTAAAGCACTCTACTGCCTCTGTAAACACTTAAAGCTGTAAAATGACTGAATTAAAGTTTACCACAGCATCTCCACCATCTGCTGCTGTTTGATTCTCAGCTGACAGATTCAACATCACACCTACAGCTTCATATAACAGCTTCACTTAGCGAGCAGCAGCCAAATGGGGTGAAAGAAATACTCATCCTTTACTTAAAGAATATCCACAGTACTCATTTGGCAGTAAAGTGTCCCTTTGACGGATATATTATTACAGTATATGTGACATTATTAGATCGTTAATACTAAAGCATCAATATGTATGTAAGATTTTACTGTTGCAGTGGAGCTAGCTCAAATTACTTTATCCTGAGTCCAACCTAGTAGTCAGACCCCTTCAACATTTTCTGGGCTTTCCTGTAGTGTTGATGTTTTTGTTGTGTAATTTTCGATAATTTTACCTCTTTTGGCTTCTAACAACTATTTGAATGACGTGGTTGTTGATGAGATGGTGTACTACAAGGTATATCGGTCCAGAAACCCTCCCAGGTTCTGTCTTAAGCATAAAAGTATGCTCAATTCATAAGGGCTATAAAGGGCTATTTATCAAGTATTTAATATTCTTATCAACATGTAACACTAATCAATGACAGATATTGTCCAGAAACCCTCCCAGGTTCTGTCTTTAGCATCAACAATCTGCTCCAATCAGAACATGGCGAACTGCAGCCCAACAGGCAACAACAGCTGTCAGTGTGTCAGAGTGCTGACTTGACTAGGACTTGGTCCAAACTCTCACCAAGCGTCAGTATTTGACGAGTCGAGTGTGAGGACCGGTTCATGGAACTGCTCATAGACGTCTGAAATGTGACAGTGGGTCCTGACTAGGATCTTGGGAGGCACTGGTTTAATTATTAAGAAAATGCATTATTATTTGTTATTAGTAAGGAAATGTAAATGCTCAAGTAAAGGAGAAGTACCTCAAAGCTTGATTTAAGTACCTGAGTAAATGTCTTTTATTTTAGGAGATAAATAAATGGCTTTGTGGTTTACAACAGCGTTTTTTTTTTTTATTTTGCAGACTTTTTGCAGATTTTTTTCAGGGTAATACCAGTCCTTGTGTCTCTCTTTTCTGATTCATACATGCAACGCCATGTCGTTTTAAAGGTGAAATTCCTGACTGTCTTCTCTCTGCTTCCCCAAGGACGGAGGGAGGACGACAATGGGGGCTGGTGGGGTTTCCCCCCAAGCCCTGCTGTGGCTCAACCTGTTCGGCCTGATCTGTCTGGCGTCGCCCCTCAACCCGGATGACCCCAACGTGTGCAGCCACTGGGAGAGGTCAGTTCCCCCCAAGTCAAAGTCTCTGCCGATATTCAAAGTGATATAACAGCTCTCAAAACGCTGCGGTGAACTAATGGACTCACTGCCACAAATCAAGACTGAGGGTTAGCCAATAATCAGAAGCAAAAGGGAAAAGGTTTACTCCTGGGTACATACTGAGGCCGTAAATCTGCAGCGATGCTAATGTGACTGCTTGAGTGGTCTCGCCACTCAGTGCTACGCCGAGTAAAAGCACAATGTCATTTCTGATGAGAGCAACACAGAGTGCATGTGCTGTGATCGATAATCTCTTGGTGGGAGTTGTGGAAATGGATATTACCTCTGATGACAGTTTTCACTTCTACCTGCAGGAAAACAAAATCAAATCAAATGAGAAGAGAAAATGATAGAAATCAACTGTTAAGTTCTGACAGGAGTCTTGAAGATCCTGAAAGTTTGTTGTTTTTAGGAAAATAAATAAAGATTTTAAAATGCTGCTTAAAATAATCAATGACCTTTAATAATTTTTCAGATTTAAAGAATTGCACCACAAGGACACGTTGCGTCCTTGCTCTCCAACCTGGGATCAATAATTCACATCCTGATGATCTGCCTTAAAAGGAAACATTATTGACCTCTATGATGTTCAGCTTTTAGCAGTATTGTGCCCTATTCTTTTACATCACTAGTTTTATTTATTTTTTTTTACAATGCCAATTTGAGTTTTCAGATTTCACCATAGCCTTGAGGGCAGTTGGAAAAATCTTTGAATTTGATGTGTAGCAGGCTGCTTGTTAATTTGATTAATGAAAAATACTCATTCAGAATTGGGAATCGAACTGTGCGTGTACTCCCTGTTAATCCGCGGTTGTGTTTTTCATCCCTCCAGCTATGCAGTGACTGTGCAGGAGTCTTACGCTCATCCGTTCGACCAGGTCTACTACACCCGCTGCACCGACATCCTCAACTGGTTCAAATGCACCAGACACAGGTATGGACTCAGATGGCAGCGCGGCGAAGCTGCAGTGTGGACTAACGCTGCAACCAATGATTGTTTTCACTGTCGTTTAATCCCTCGATTCATATTTCATTAACCAATTCATAAATTAGTCCATAAAATGAAAAATGAAATAAAACTTAGAAAAATGGCTGTCAAAGCCCAAGGTGAGCCTTCACTCATCCCTGTGTTTTAATTTATAACACCGACATATTTAACATCTTCATGCCAGCCGTACACCAAACAGCTTTTCGTGCGACTTCCAATTTTCCAGCGTCGGATTTAAATCATGAGAGTTTGCTAGAGTGACGTGCTCCATCGGTTGTGTGAGGTGGTCATACAACTCTGTCTGAGATGTTGTCTTGTCTTGACGTTCCAGTAAAATCAGACATGTTTAGTTTAGTGTAGTGTTTAGTTAGTCTTGGCTCATGAAAAAGTCCAATGATGTGAATATTGTCAACAACCAATAGGTGCGCTCTCTCCAGTACCAAACAGGAAGCAGCAACCCAGGTAGACGGTAAACATGGAGGGGACTTTTGTAGGACGGACAGACCCCGAATTTCCCTCCGGGGATTAATAAAGGTTCATCTTATCTTATCTTACCTTTCTGTACCCGTTTGTGTTTCCAGGGGTCATGTCCACGTGTCTTTTTTTTTTCCTTTTTTTCAGCTGTGACCAGAAGCTGTTTTTGCCAGCAGTTTTTCTTCTTGTAAAGTGCCACCAAGTGCATGATGGGAAATAATCTCAAAAGGCATGTAGTTGTAGTTGTAAATTGATAAATATCATGGATGTGTAAAGAGTACTGGATCTGGCGTTGGAGGCAGGGCCCCGTTCATTCCTGTGAAAGTCAGTGGTGAATGAAGGCAAAATGACTCGACCTCCGAGTGGGAAAGTATCCGTATTTTTCAGTGATCTTCCACATCCGTTAGGTCCACAGAGCGAGCGCAGTGGCGTCACGTGGCTCGGTCACGGTTTCACAGCCTTCACGCCGTCATCACAGCTTGCTAACTCCGCCTCCCGGCCCGCGCTCCAGGCTCAATCTGCATCTCATTCACATGACTGGAGGAAGGGAAGTTCAGCTATTAGAGCATTTTACAACTTTTCGGACCTAAAGATTTAAAGAAGGGTTATTCAAGTGTTCACGCTGAGAAGTTGATTCAACTTCTGGTTGGTCCGATGGCGTCACGTGATGGACACAGAAGTTGTAGTACCACCGTTTGGCTGCTACGAAAGTTGGCATCAATGACCAGCGCTCCTTCTGGGAGCTTGGTAGCGATCCGGTCTTTGCAAAATATTATATTCCCTGACTAAAATCTGTGACTTATGACACATCATCTTTAGATGTGAGAGTCTTCTAGTGTATTGAAGCTATTAGTTGAGTTCAAAGTGAACAATGACACCAGATACCAACTCTGAAGTAGAACAGACTGTCTTCTGATGCCTTCTTTACTGTTTTATATTTATTTGACGCTTGCATCTGAAGCAGCCTAAAGACATCGTGCTACATTTAGAAACAATAAGAGAAATTAGTTTTCAAACGGTTCATGTGGCCACGTTTGACCATTTCCTTTCCTTCTTTGTCTCAGAGAAATGATCCAGTCCGTTCACATCTTCTGTGCAGTATGTCAAACGCTGTACAGCTTGTACTGTATGTGCAGTCAGTCACCAGCGTCTACTACCCAAAGCCGACAGTCCAACTCCATCTGATGTGGTCATTTTGATGAGCGACCATCGGCGTATCGGCTTTAATGACCACATTAAGCTTTATAGCCACCAGTTTAGCTCCTCCAGCGAAGAGCTGAGTCATTGATCTTAAGCAGAAATGTCAGACAACATCAGCGTCCTTGAATGAGTGGGAGAAACTCCCTGAAATAGATGCAGTGTGTAAGATCCAGCCACATGCTCCAAGCAAACAGTCTAAATGTACAGTCATCAGTTACAAAAATAATAAAGACGTCTGACTTTCTGAGAGCTGGTCAAAATAACACTGCTGTCTTATAATCTTCACATGTGGCATTGGCTTGTAGTTTATGTTAGCCACCTGTGTGTTTACTGTGCCACCAACAGCGGTCTCTCTCCACGTACGGTGTTTCCTTATTGGATTTAATCCACAAACAAGAAAACAACTGGAGTTTTTGTTTCATCCTCGCTGCCACCAGGAGACTTCTTCAGCGGGAGGAGAGTCAGAGCTCAGGGAGACTGACCTTCAGTTGGCAGCTGTAGCACCTCAAATTCAGCCAGCGCAAACCCCAACGGCGGGAATCACAGCAGGCTGGTGGAGCACTGCAGCAGCTAATTAACTAAAAACTTTGAGTTGCTGTTGCTAACCGCTAACTGAAAGTCCCGAAGCTGCCGTCTGTTCTCCTGCTCACCTGTCACATACACCAAAACAGTTTTCTAGCTTCCAGGTTTACTTCCAGGGTTTGTGGCCCGATGAATAAGTGCAGTAGTGTTTCTCCCGCTCGGGCATGGCCTTTACATTGTGATGATGTGACCGATTTTTAAATCACTTTTCTCGATTCAAAATATCGCATTAATGCAGCTTCTTCTAACTGGTATCATATGAAACTAGAAAACCCAAGAAATCCATCCGTGCCTGTTGCTAAGGCAATATAAATTACGCTCTCAAGTTTTGCTAAATTTTCAAGAAAAAACTGTCATGTCCATTTTCAAAGGGGTCCGTTGACCTCTGACCTCCAGATATGTGAATGTAAATGGGTTCTCTGGGTCCCCACCAGTCTCCCCTTTACAGACATGCCCACTTTCTGATAGTCCCAGTCAGTCTGGATCAAGTCCTAGTCTAGTCAGCACTCTGACACACTGACAGCTGTTGTTGCCTGTTGGGCTGCAGTTTTCCATGTTCTGATTGGAGCAGATTGTTGATGCTAAAGTCAGAACCTGGGAGGGTTTCTGGACAATATCTGTCATTGATTAGTGTTGTTATTGATTTACAATAATGAACAAATACATACATTTGTATAAAGCAGCATATTTGTTCACTAACATGTTGATAAGAGGATTAAATACTTGACAAATCTCCCTTTAGGTACATTTTGAACATGATGTCCATGATTAATTGCAATCAATCATGGACAATCATGCGATCAATCTCAATTACATTAGCCCTGTATTTTTCTATTCTATTTTAGATAACAATATTAATACAAGGATCCTGTAAATGCCAATAAATGTTACCTTGTATCAAAAGTACATATCAATAAGTTGCATCTCAAACACAGAGAGAGATGTAAAACAGAAATGTGTGCTGACAGACCCGGTTCTACAAGAATAGAAGCATGCACGACACCCTCAGTTCAACACTTTGCACCCTCAGTTTAAATTTTAAGAATCAATAATTTTATAAATAAAAAATTATAATGATGCAATGAAAATAAACAAGTGTAATGAAACTTACTTGCTTACGCTAGTCAACATTAGTTGTATACGGTGAGTTCTGATTAACCTGAGGATGAGGAAACAGCTTCATGTTGTAATACAGAAAGGGATAACATATTTTTATACTAAAGTCAGAACCTGTGAGGGTTTCTAGACAATATCTGTCAGTGTTTTGTGTTGATATTTAATGTACAGTAATAAATATATACATACATTTGCATAAAGCAGCATATTTTTACATTAATTTGTGATTAATAGCAATTAACTATAGACAGTCACGCGATTAACTGCGGTTAAATATTATAATGGATTGACCGTTCTACTGATTGTACATCCATGCTCTGTACCGTCAACGTGATTGACAAGCCTTCGAGGACAGGCTGATATCTCTGCAACACAATACATAGATGTCTTTGACTGTAACGTCTTCACTTCTGCTGATAATGGTAGTCCACTCTGAATGCTTTAAAACCGAATTCTGGCCACGTCCTACACTTTGTACCTGTAAGTGTCATTTGCCTTTCAGAAGTGTTGTAATGTGAACGTTTAGTGTGTTTTTATAGAGCAGCACTAAGTTTTTAGTAAGTGTAGTTGTATTATTTTAATGGACAGAAGAGGTACATCAACTTCGTCTTAATGTGTGTGGCGTTTACAGGATCAGCTACAAGACGGCGTACAGAAGAGGAGTGAGGACGATGTACAGGCGACGCTCTCAGTGCTGCCCCGGCTTCTACGAAAGTGGAAACCTTTGTGTTCGTAAGTGTGCTGATTCACATACTCTCCCTCTGATTTAAACAGATCTTTGTATAAATATGAACAACACAATAAAATGTTGTTACCTGCTGAATGTGAAACCTTTATAACAGAAACCTCCATGGAATCCATTTTGTACACTTTTTTATTATAAATGATAAAAAGTTTATCATTTAATAGCTCTTCAGAGTTTCTGCTTCCTGTATTGCTTGACAGAAATCTGCATATCATGAGCCTTGTGGTACGTACATTTAAAGCTGTATTAATAGATTTTTTTATTTCTTTGTGGTCATTTAAAGCAACGGAACGAGCTAAAATCACAGTCAGACAGGAGATAGACTCATTAGCATTCATTTTGAGTTGTGTTTCCATCCACATGACACATTCAAGTCCAGCATTTACTTTATTTGAAGCTTTGGTTGGTAAATGTTGCTCTTAGCTCGTCTCTAACTGTGTCTGTCTGCTACTGGTATGTGGTGTACAGTGAGTTTATCAGTGAGTGTTTCAGCTGAAAACAAGGTTTAGGGGAATAAAGGTATTAACAATGAGCTGAATCTGGCTAAAAGTTGATAATATAAGATCTGTGTGGGTTCATCGCTATGAGCTCCTTCCATTCTGTTATATAAAAGTGTGAATTTTTTAAATGACTACCTTTTTTCTATATAGGTTGACTTTTGTAGTTTTTCTTTCTCTAGTTATTGGAAATGTTTGGATCACAGGAGGTAAAACAATCTTAAGCAGCCACCACTGGAATCTACTTCTACAGATATTATAATACTAATAATATCGGTGTTAGAGACGTCACCATACCAGAAATTTAGTCTGTGGTATCAATCACCAGTGAAATTTTATGATTCTAGATATAAACCAAAAGTAAAAAAAATACATCCCACGTACTCAATTTACGAGATTACGTTTGAACAGATCATGATAACCTTTTGATTTACCTTCCTCCAACATTTATTTTTACTAAATAGAGCTCATCTTTATATAAATCAGTGATACTCAGCAGGACTGTGCTAGCAGCTAGCTCTCGTCCTGCCAATTTCACAATGCAGCATTATCAGGGAACAAATATGGTGCATGTCAATAGTGAGTTTACTGCGTCCCAAATATGGATGGTAATTATTAACCATTAAACCATTAACCAACATTTCAGTCGGTTAAAAGCTGAGGAAAACCCAGAGGAGTGGCTCGTCACTGCAAGGGGAATAGCTGTCCACCTTAACAGCCCACCTTAAGAGAGTCTGAGTTGACGCAGGACGTTGGCTTGGGTCTGAGGAGACGAAGCATCACTAACAAATGTACTCACTGCGTGAGTTTACTGCTATAGAGCAACAAAATAATCCACTCCTGCCAACCAGTCAGAGGTGAAAATCCTCCGTGGTGTAGTACGTTGTAAACCCAAAGGACTGCAGTTACTCCTCTTATAGACATCTGCAGAGAAGAAGGAATAATCCAGATTTAATGAGCAGCATATAAGAAATATATCTTATGACCATTTTGTTTCAAATAATAGTCTTGTTAAATCTCTGCTGCCGGAGGGAACAGAGCTTTTCATAGTGCTGTGTAACCGACGGCAACAAAGATATGAGCTGATATAACAATAATATAAAGACCAAATGAATGACTCGGTTCACGTTCTGACTGAGCAGTAATTTAACTTTATTCTTGAAGATTTAACATTGCTTTCTTCTGTATAAGTGAAGGTCAGGGTGCTCTTATAATACAGTAAATGCACACTGTGTGTGATCAAATGGCAATAAAAGCAAAGCCAACATTGTTGTTTCCTGTCAGACAGCACTATCTCCACAATACATAGTGTCTCTGCAACAAACAAAATCATTTTCCTGTCATCTGCATTGTTATTTTCAAACTTTTTTTCCCCTTGATACACACAAAGTTTCCCGGCTTGTTAGTGTATCTTGTGGAACAGTGATTCAATCTCCGTCGTTATCTTTCCACTTGCAGTTATCCATATATCTGCTGTTAGAGCTGTCAAAGTTAGATCAGTCCGGCTCTGGTACAAAGTGGATCCATTTCTACTGAAAGTTTTACCACAGAGAGCTTTGAAATCAACCAAAACACAAGAGAAAAAGATAGAAAAAGGAAAAGCTGCAAGCACAAAACATCTGTTAATATGGAGTTAGATGTTGTCAGATAACTGAAACTTTATTCTGAAGATGTTTGAGCAGTCGTGTCTTCTCGGGTCACCGAGGGCGTCATCGGGTAAATCAGCCGGTGGCTCGTTGCTCCTCTGTTGCCTTTTATTTAACTGCAAGAGGCCATTTATCTCTGTGATATTTGTCACATTGGCCTCATAAACAGATGAGCTTTATTCCCTGCTGCGTGGGAAGTGATGATCTGTTGAAGAAGCTGGTCAGTGAGATAAAACACCAATATTTCTCCACAGTCTGAAGCTGGTTTTATGTTTTCCCAGCTAGAGAAAAACACAAGTTTGACATGAAACAGAACATCAGACAGTTAGATGGAGCAGATGAGACTCCAGATGTTCAGTCAGAGCTGATACGACACATACAGGATTCTTTATTTAACGGTAAACCCGGCCTTCAGCTGCTCCTCTTAATTGTTAGAGAGACTTCTACGTCGTTCTCTCACATATCTATTTATCTCTTCACATCTGATGCAGCCCAAAAAGTCATCAACACACCAACTGTCCTCTATTAAAACAGTTCATTTTAGCTGTTTTTACCGACTTTAGCTGATCCAGTCGTATCTTTTTATGCCTCTGTGCTGGCGACTGCCGTAACCGGAGGAATTATGTTTTTGATTTTACGTCCATCCGTTTGTGCCATTCTGGTGAACATGATATCTCAGGAACGCTCTGAGGGAAAGTCGTCTAATTTGGCAGAAATGTCCACTTTGACTCAAGGACAAAGTGATCAGACTGTACCTGTCACCTGTCTCACCTGTCTCCAGATTCAACACTGTCACAATACTTGGGTGCTGATTTGTTATGTATGTGCGATTTTTGTTAACACTTGACCATACAGGAAAAAGTTGAATCACACACTGCCAGGGAATTTTACTTTGGAAAATCTCTAAATGAATCCAGTAAAAATGTTTGATTTTCAGCATGTATGCAGTCAGAGATGTCCTGAAGTCAAATATATCAGGGTCATTGTCAGGAATTATTTAGCACATTTTTCTGGCAATGTAAAAATCAAAGAATAAAGACATTTCCCTCACAAATTAGTATTATTATTATTAATTAGTAGTAGTAGTATTTTATTCAGTCATCACACATAATACAATAAGTATAAACAGTACTAACTAAGTCAACAGTCTTTGTATTAAGTATTGACTGAATGCTTATATATTCCTATTTAACCTATATACTTACTTCTTATAGCTTCCCTCAAGAAATAAAAAACAAACCAAAAAAATGAAAAATTATTCACACTTGTAACTCTCAAAAATAGTTTTGCAAACCAATCAAATCACAAGTAAATTACACATTCTTGACCAGAGGAATCTGGTCTCAAAAACTCTTTCAATTTCAACGTCGCAATTCTTTAATTCAAAGTTTAATTCACAAGTAAATAAATAAAATGTTATAGTATGCATATTTATAACATTTTTATTGTTCAACAATAGAGAAGAGACATTAAAAACATGACAATAGAATAGAAATAATGTAGTTTTACCTCTTTATAGGTGGACATTTTACTGGCATCTGGTCGTCCCTTAGCTCTGCTGCAGTGGAACCAACAACTGGCTTTCACTTCTTAGCGGCAGGGAAGAGACAGGTACAATATACAGTGACTCTTATTTAATTTAAATGTGATATTTTCACAGACTCCACTGGAAACTTAGTGTGTAGTGAAAATAAACGCACATGTACGTCTATTGAAAGGACAGATAAGATGTTCTGTCCTTTTATTTTGCCTCTAGCCACTTGCAATTAGTGTATGTGTATAATTGTGTAATGTGATTAATTTTCATGGAAATGTCTAGACACATCAATAAAATGCCCAGAGATATATAATATATAATAAGGATGAAGTTATACAAAGCTGGTGACTAAGTGCTCTTGTGCTCTTTAGAGGAGAATACTTTTATTTATATATGTATTTATTTACTTATACTTTTAATTCCACGTGCCAGCAAACACATGCGGATAAAAGTGAGACTGGAGAGGCTCGAACTTAAAAGTCAAAACTCAGCATTCAGAGACAGAGAATACCTCCACGCCTCCCCAGTCTTTACCACATGCTGGTGTCCTTCCTCGATCCAGCAAGAGAAATCAATTATCCACCCTAGATGGTAAATTGTATAGGCCAGTGTTGCCTTTTCTCATTGAGGAGAGGAAGTGAATGGGTTTTCCTGAGGGGGTGAGGAGGGTAAAGAGGAGCGCATTGTGTGTCTTTATTCAGCATCTGCCTGTAAACAACTTTATTAGATTCTTCTGGGGAGCCGAGACAAATAACCCTCCACTCCATTGTGTGATGCTCGCTGCATGCACACGCACACACACACACACACACACACACACACACACACACACAGAAATGGCCTCACGCTCCCGTTGGCTGAGTAGTTTGAGCGCCGGAAGCTAATTCTTCAGTGTTAACTAGACGCCTGCGTGGTTGGCTAACGTTAACGGCCTGGGACAGCTCTTTTGTTGTGTGATATGCACAGCCAGAGCTAATTGAAAGGTTTCCCTCCCCGCCAGAGACAGGAGGAGGAGGAGGAGGAGGAGGAGCAGGAGGAGGAGGGTTGCTAATTTGATTAGAGGGCTTTCCTCTTTCTGTGTTTCCTGGCAGTTTAGTGAGCGCTCTGTTTTCCTGTTTATCTCTATATCTTAAATAAACAAGTCATCGTGTGCAGGGCGGCGTCCATGTTTTTGCTTCTAGACTTTAAATTTTCGTAGAAGCGTCCTAAATTGAACAGCTCTTTTGTTGGAAGTTCGTTCTCTTGCATGCGAAGGAAACCTTTTATTTTTCATCTCAGCCTGAGGCCATTTTATCTCTTGTCAGATTCCTCCCTCGGTTGTCCCCTTTTTCATTCTGGGTCCCTCTCAGTTTTTAGTTTTTTTTTTCTGAATGCTGTTTGCGTCGCCTCTCTGGTCGCCGACCCGAGCAGCTCGGCCATCTGTGACCTCGTCACCCATCAACCTGCTTCAACCTTTGCCCCCCTCCCCTCTCTGTCACCCACCGAAACCTCACATCTGATATTAATTACAGCTGGAATGGGATTTTTGATCACATCCTACAACAAAAACATCCATTCTTTAATCCTGTAATTCCAATTAATGTTGTTTTTCCTCTTTATTAGTTCTATGTGTCTGTAGTCAAAATAACATACACAACCATCTAGACTGGCATTTATACTATACAGTAAACTGTATGTGTAGGTTTAGCTGCTCAGAATGCATTAAATATTGCAGGCTGCCAAAGTTAACACGTTTATGCAAATTTTTTGTAATGCCACTAATTTCCTTAATGCATGCAATGCAACCAGCACTGCTCCCAGTAGACCACATACACACCAAATACACACCAAATACACACTGACAATATCTGCACTGTACTGTACACCGACTGTGTAATATCACTAGTACTCAGGTGTAACCCCAACTCATACTGTGCAGTACTCTCAGATGAAACTTCACTACAATAACTGTGCAACAGCTATTTTTCATTTGTGCAATTGTGTTAATAGTCTGTTTAGTGTCAATACTGTATATATTGTCAATATTTGTAATAGTTCACCTTGTTTATATTGCAATTTTTTATATTCCATTCAATTTAAATTGTCATATTTTATGTCCATCTACTTTTGTTTAACTTCTGCTTTTGCTCTGCAAATTTCCCCACTGTGGGACTAATCAAGGAATATCTTATCTTTTCTTATCTTATTAACACAAACGATCTTCCAGAGGTTGTACCGGGCTCAGTTTTTAATCAAAAAAATTCTTTTAGGTCATAGCAGTGTTGAACACTGTTATGACACATTGCAGATTGTCCTCATGTTGTGCAGGCCTACTCACTAATGGATAGTTTGGTTTTAGACTCAACACTTTACATGACCACAGTTAATCATTTGTATATATTAGAGCTTTCAAAGTTAACACATTAACACAATTTGTGATTTTTAGTTTGTTATAGGCTCAGATTTTAAGCTAGAGTGAAGATACGGAAGAATCTGTAGGTACCAACCAGGTCACACTAGTCTTTGGACTGTGGGAGAAAACTGGAGAACCTGCACAAAACCCACCATGACACTGCAGAACATGCAAACTCCACCCAGAAGGGCCCCAAGCCGGATTCAAACCTGTGACCTCTTACTGTGAGGTGACAGTGCTAACCACTAACAATAATAATAATAATAATAATAATAATAATAAATTGGCACAAACTCAATAGGGATCTGCCCTATTATAATAATGTTGAGGTTTGGATGCAGAGTGTTATCTTTTAATAGCCTGATAATTTATTCAGGTACATGCAATTATTTTGTAAGCAAATTAGTCTCTAGTATGAAAGTGTAATGATTATATGAAAAAATAAATGTGCTTTTAAATGGAATGCCGTGTCGTTCAGAGTACAACAGGAGAAATGATAATTAATACTTTTCTTCTGTTTAATTTAATGTTTGGCCCCCATCGCCCCGGGGAGTCCGATCAGTAGCCGATCAGACGCTGGAGGAAGATGTCAGGTGTTCGCTTACAGTCGCTCCCACCGCTGCTCGCTCTCCTGATGCTCATACCGCCACTCACACTGCCACCGCTCACGCCGCCGCTCACACCGCTCATACCGCCGCTCACACCGCCGCTCACACCGCCGCTCACGCCGCCGCTCACACCGCCGCTCACACCGCCGCTCACACCGCCCGCTCACACCGCCGCTCATACCACAGCTCATCCCCACCGCTGATCACACTGCCGCTCATACCACCGCTCACGCCACCGCTCCCACCGCCCCCCTCACCCCCCCCCCCCCCCCCCCCCCCCCCCCTCTTCCCCCCCCCCCCCCCCCCCCCCCCCCCCCCCCCCCCCGCTCATACCACAGCTCATACCGCCGCTCACACCGCTGATCACACTGCCGCTCATACCACCGCTCACGCCACCGCTCACACCGCCGCTCATACCACAGCTCATACCGCCGCTCACACCGCTGATCACACCGCCGCTCATACCACCGCTCACGCCACCGCTCACACCGCCGCTCATACCGCCACTCACACTGCCGCCGCTCACGCCACCGCTCACGCCACCGCTCACGCCACCGCTCACACCACCGCCGCTCACACCACCGCCGCTCACACCGCACATACCGCCGCTCACACCGCCGATCACACCGCCACTCACACTGCTGCCGCTCACACCGCCGCTCATACCACCGCTCACGCCACCGCTCACACCACCGCCGCTCACACCGCACATACCGCCACTCACACCGCCGATCACACCGCCGCTCATACCGCCACTCACACCGCCGATCACACCGCCGCTCATACCGCCACTCACACTGCCGCCGCTCATACCACCGCTCACGCCGCCGCTCACACCACCGCCGTCCACACCGCTCATACCGCCGCTCACACCGCCGATCACACCGCCGCCGATCACACTGCCGATCACACTGCCGATCACACTGCCGATCACACTGCCGTTCACACCGCCGATCACACCGCCGTTCACACCCCCCCTGACTCACACTGCCGATCACACCGCCGCTCACACCGCCGCCGATCACACTGCCGATCACACTGCCGATCACACTGCCGATCACACTGCCGTTCACACCGCCGTTCACGCCACCGCTGCTCGCTCTCCTGATGCTCACACAGACGCTCACACCGCCGCTCACGCCGCCGCTGCTCGCTCTCCTGATGCTCACACAGACGCTCATACGACGCTCACACCGCCGCCGCTCACACCGACACTCTCATCCTTCGTGCTGCAGCAGATCAAGAGATTCAAGGGCAGCGAGGACTACTTCAGCATGCAGAGACAATAGGTGGAATTAGGCAACGATTATTTAATTTGATATCTATTAATCTTTTTGTGCCTGTTGCTGATGTAATCCTCCCTGTACAGTAGCTGCTTATGCTCCAATCCTCAGGATGAAAGGATTAGGCCCCCGTTTAATGATTTATCAACTCTCCTTCAGGATTACAAGAGCATGTGTCTTTGGCTTTCTTATTAAAATCTGGGCTTGTATTTGCAGGCGTTAACACTTTTCTCTCTCACTGCTTTCCAAAATATGCTGGATAGCACAAAGAAGCGCTCACAGAAACTCTTAATCCTGATGTCATTTAGCTCATTACAAAGTTCAGGCTGTGTTGATTGCAGCAGTGACCCCTTCCCTCCTCGTTATATTGACGGTGGAACCACACAATGACAAATAACCATCCTATAGGTCGTATAGGTTCCCAACCTGAAGGTTGAGACACACTTTAGGGGTCAGAGGAGAAATCTGAGGGGTCACGAAATGATAGATTGAAAAATACAGTTCTGCCACACAAAAAATATGTTTTTAATATTTTTCTAGCATCTTCTTTTTATTTTTTTTCTGTGAAATACTGGCTAGTTTTACCTCTTTAGGCCTCTAAAACAGTGGTTCCCAAACCCAGGTTGGGAACCACTGTTTTAGCCACTGAAGGCACCAGGATTTGAGGTTGTGCAACTATATAGAGTAGAAAATGCAGTTAAATTGATTTTGTCAGTGACACTCGCTCGTGTCCGATTCTGTTTGTAGGGTGTAATACGTATTCAACACACATGCCTATACATTAGACCTCACTGTGTTGTACACATTACATTCCCTCTAGATTTTATTTGTGAACCCCGAACCCTAAAATACACACACTATACACACTATGTTAAACCATTGGTGCTGTATTTGGTATTTGTGCACAGCTGCAGGTTCGGCAGCACTTCTTTTATTAGTATTATAATATTTGTAGATTTAGATTCCAGCGGTGGCTGCATAGAATTGTTTCCGACTCGCATGATCCAAACATTTCCAGTAACTCCAGAGCGTTGTAAAGTCCAAAAGTTTCAAAATGATTTTATGCAACAAAATATTTTGTTCCTGTCCATATTTGTTGCCGTTTAGCCTTTTAAAAAACAGCATTTTCACTGTGGTCAACTTGCTGTGTTGCTTGTTGCAACGGGGCGGTCTAGCGGCAGTTGAACAGCAACATAAATTACATTTATTTAACCACAATGTTAAAAAAAAAATCTATTTCAGTTCAAACATGATGAAGGTAAATTAATTACTGTATTTTTCGCACTATAAGACTATGAGATATAATAATCTCAGTCACTCACTGTTGACAGCTCTCATACGGCATATGTAGTGTCTGACAATGTTCATTTTAAGGTGTCATAAGAGGGAGATAGATGATCTGTCATGGCGTTCCTCAATGGAGCAGCTGAAGGAACATAAGAGCTAGATACATAACCAGTTACACACATGAAAACTGGAAAAATCAACGGATTCTGGGATTCCTAAAGTCCAGTAGCGAGAACAAAATATAAAAACAATAAAAAAGACAAATGGACTCTGGCAGCGGCTTCTTAAATCTAAAGCCTCGACAGAAAAACAACAGCGTTGGCCATTTGCTCAGACACTTAAATCTCCTCTTGTTCACCCTTTTTGACCAAAGTACAGAGTTTTTCTTTGGATTTGTGCCTCTTCAATTTGTAAGCTGACTGTAGACACAGTCAGGAAATATGAAGAGACTTTCCCCAGGGGACAGCTGTTCCTGTCCTGTTTAGGTGTCGTCTTTCTAATTACGTGTTTTCAGTCTGATACTTCAACAGTTTTATAACAACAATTAAAAAACAAAAATTATTTACAAAAAATGCTGAACTCAAGGCTTCAAAAGAGTAGTCCACAAAACGAGTGGACGGTGACTGTGTCCACTTCACATGATTCACGCCTCCCTTGTTCACACCAGCTGCATGTCAGCTGTGTTTCTGCTGCTGCTTGACTTTCATAATGTCCATTACATGTCGTTATGAATGTCATTTATATTTACTTTAGACAGAAAACAATTAAAACCCCGTACTATATTCATTCATGGAGCCCTGCAAGTCACTGCATGAGCTTCATCACTGTCCTGCACATACAGTATTTCAGAATAAAAGCCTCATGTTAACAGGAATTCTGTCCACAGAAAAAAATGTACACATTGAATTACTTTGAAATAAAAACAAGTGTTGATTTAAAAATACATCTTTACTTTTTTCATGTCATTTTCTACATCGAAACTGTAGTTATGTTGCTGATATGATATACAGTGTACATATACAGTGTATACAATATACAGTCAGACGATCACCTCCGCTGTCTGTGCAGCTCGCGTTAAAAATAGACGAGACCTCGAATCTCTAGAAGAGACGCATCTGAGCCGTCCCATGGGGGCGTTGTGGCAGCTCTAACCTGTTAGCATGGACGCCGAAATAATAAACAGTTAACGAAGCCGCCACACACTGTTGTTGTTTTTGTTCCATGTCGGCTCACCCTACCAATTTCCTATTTACTGTGTTGATACGAGTATTGAATCCATCCATCCATCCATCCATCCATCCATCCATCCATCCATCATCTGCAACCGCTTATCCCGTTAGGGGGCGCGGGGGGACTGGAGCCGATCCCAGCTGACATTAGGCGAAGGCGGGTTCACCCTGGACAGGTCGCCAGTCCATCGCAGGACACATAGAGACAGACAACCATTCACACTCACATTCACCCCTATGGGCAATTTAGAGTCATCAATTAACCTGCATGTCTTCGGACTGTGGGAGAAAGCTGGAGAACCTGGAGAAAACCCACGTTAACATGGGGATAACATGCAAACTAAACAAAATCTTAACCACAGAGATGGCGGCTCGTATGAGTTGTTTCAGAAGACAGTGCAAACACGCACACACCACACTAAAACACACATGCCACTGGTGAAATACACTAGTGTTCACAACGAATGTAAAGCTTTCAGTCTCTCATCCTCCACTATAAATCTTTACTCAGTCAGTGTGCAGTGCCAAGTCCGTGTGGCTGTGAAGATTCCTGTCCTAATGCATGAAAAAAGCTGTAAAATGTTGACACAGTGCCACTATAAATTTAGCGAGGACGACCCCTTTGTGGCTAAAATACCCAAAGACCAATAAAACCTGGCTTTGCCGAGGCCAGTCTAACTCCTGGACCCACTTCTTTGCAGCTTTCAAAACTCAGCACTTCACTTTTTGTGCACTGTGCTGATTTTAAATAGCCTTAAAGCACAGCGAGTGTGTGAACGTGTGCGATGCAGGACTAGCTGTGTGTGTGAGCCTGCATTTCATGTGTGTAAGTGAAACGTAAAGAAGCATCCCTTTTCATTTACGTGGTGTTCATTTGTCCCTTTCTGCAAGTTGAGCTGCCTGTTTCCATTAGAGGGGAATCAGCTGCACAAACAGAGAGCCGGAGCAGCAGCACATCATATCTCTGTGATGGAGGAGCTGAAGTCTCCGAGCTGTCAGCCCGTCTTATCCCAGCACAATCCCTACCTGATGTATGATGCAGTATTCATGCTGTGATACACAAGTGATTCTCACAAAATGAGTTGCAGGGGATGTTAGATAAAGTTCAGCCATTCACTTTTAACAAGTGGCACAGAGGATGCTGAAGCTGTTTATCATCTGCGCTCTCATTTTTTCATTCCATCAAGCAATATGGAGCTTTTAGTGTGACGGGTTAAATTACCATTTTTATAGTTTTTGTCTATATCAAATGATTATTTTCGAGCTGTGGGGCTGTTAACAATTACTGCCTTTCCCAGCATGCATCGGGCAGAGTACACCCTGGACACCTCGCCGCTCTGACTCCATTGACACTCTCCGCTGTTTGTTTGGCAGCCTCACAATCAGGACAGTATCCCACAAAGTCACTGTGCCAAGAAATAGTTGCAGCACGTAACGGTCTGGACATCAACAAATTATCATTTATGTTTGTTAACAGATTCAAAAAATGAGAGGTAACTTGAAGAAGGTACTTCCTGGTTACATACAAGGCTTGCTGAAGGAGGCTGGATTGTGTGCCATCAACGCGCCATATCTTTGTTGGAATAACATGCACAGTAAAATCTGGTGTGCGCTCGCCGAAACTGAGCCAATCACAACGCACGACCGCAGCTCCAGTTACATTGCTTATGTGTTACACCACGTACCCCAAGACCGATGTCCGCCCGTGTCCCACCCTCCTTCCATAGGCCTCGGTTACATAAAGGTTTAGGATGACAGGAAATGAGGTCTGAAATTAACTGTTTTCACTTCCTGCCACTGTAGCAGTCCAGTTAGCACACTGACAGCTGTTGTTGCCTGTTGGGCTGCAGTTTGCCATGTTCTGATTTCAGCAGATTTTTGATGCTAAAGTCAGAACCTGGGAGGGTTTCTGGACAATATGTCACTATTTTGCATTGTTCATTAATTTCAGTAATAACTATCCATACATTTGCATAAAGCAGCATATTTGCCCACTCCCATGATGATAATAGTATTATATACTTGACAAATCTCCCTTTAAGGGACATTGTGAACAGATAAAAAATGTGATTAATTTGAGATTAATCGTAAAAAACCCAAACATAATCAGTGATATGATTCCCTTGAACTGTAATTCACAATTCAGTTTAGTTGTGTGGAAACATCATTTGTAGGAGACAAGGCTGTCATTGTTTTGTGTTGTTAATTGATCTCCAGTAATATTTACATACATTTGCATAAAGCAGCATATTTTCTCACTCCCATATTGATAAGAGTATTACAGTAAATACTTGACTAATCTCCCTTTAAGGTACATTTTGAAAAGATAAACTGTGATTAATTTGCAATTAATCGCAGTTAACTTTTTTTAAGGGCTGCACGGTGGTTAGCAATCATAGCAAGAGGGTCACAGGTTTGAATCCGGCTTGGGGTCCTTCTGTGTGGAGTTTGCATGTTCTGCAGTGTCAGTGTGGGTTTTCTCCGGTTGCTCCGGTTTCCCCCCACAATCCAAAGACATGCAGGTTAATTGATGACTCTAAATGTCCCATAGGGGTGAATGTGAGCATGAATGGTTGTCTGTCTTTGCCCTGCAATGGACTGGTGACCTGTCCAGGGTGAACCTCGCATTCACCCAGTACCAGCTGGGATCGGCTCCAGAGCCCCCGTAACCCCTAACAGGATAAGCAGTTGCAGATGGATGGATGGCAGTCGGACGATTAATCCCAATTAAATATTTCAACTGATTGACAGGTATATTTATAATTGAAAATCAATTAACAACACTAATCAATGTCAGATATTGTCCAGAAACCCTCCCAGGTTCTGACTTTAGCATCAACAATCTGCTCCAATCAGAACATGGCAAACTGCAGCCCAACAGGTAACAACAGCTGTCAGTGTGTCAGAGTGCTGACTTGACTATGACTTGATCCAGACTGACTGGGACTATCATAAAGTGGGCATGTCTGTAAAGGGGAGACTGGTGGGGACCCAGAGAACCCATTTACATCCACATATCTGGAGGTCAGAGGTCAACAGACCTGTTTGAAGATGGACAGGACAGTTTTTCCTCACCAAAAGTTAGCATAAGTTTGCAGTGTTACTTAACCTCCTTCACAACAAGCCGATGGCTTCATCCGGTTTTCTAGTTTCATATGACACTCGCATCTTCACTGTAGCTTTACAGCTGAGCCACTACAACCTCAGAGATATCAGTTGCATTGGTGTGTTAAAGAAATTGACATTAAAACAAATTTGCATTAACGTGTTATTTAACTTTCACAGCCCTAGTTATTATTATGGCTACGTCCGTACGTTACATTATGGAGTATAAAAGAGTTGTCGCTTCCTCTTTGAGAGCTGCTCCAAATTTATGATTCAGTGACAATAACTTCAAGTGATAAAGTCAAGTTTTATATTATTAAAATATTTTGATTAAAGTTTTACGTGTTATTCTTTTGAAGTCAGCTGGAGTGACGCTCTCAGATTCACTTTTAGGTGTTCAGTTATAATTTCTGTTGTTTGTGTCAGTCTGTATTGTTTGCTCTGTCTTTGCTTTAGTCTGTCTATATGTATTTGTTACATACCTACCTTTATTTTTCCCTTTCTCTCTTAACTTTTTCTCTCGTCCTCACACCTTCTCGTGGCTACCTCCGGCCTCCGAGCTAATCGCCGCTCCAGATAACAACGCAGCCAGACACGGCGGCCCGTGAAAACACTGCATCGTTTATTATGCTGCGATAGTCGTTCGCTCTGAACCTTCAGATAGTCTGTGACAGCTCTCCACTGTAAGGTTGTGTCCTGGTGAAATATTACACCAGTTGGAGAAGCGTTAAGGTGAAAATGAAGATGTCAGCGCTGCCTTATCTGTTTGCGGTACACAAACAGATAATATTCCTGACACAGTATCAGGAGACCGATCGCAGCGTCTCACCACATCTGAACTGAGAGGATTTCTTTGAATACATAAATATTAACGGACACACACAATTTATACTCTTGATGGATTAATGTGTGCCTCATTGATATATTAAATTGTCAAACCACAAACCAGTTAAATATTGACAGTCACGATGTGCACAGATTCTAAGGCGCATGTGTCAAACTCAAGGCCCGCGGGCCAAATTAGGCCGGCCACCTCACTTTATGTGGCCTGCGAGGGCTTGCAAAGAATATATTATGCTTATCATACAATTCTGTGCCGCTTTACAGAAGTACGGTGTCCTTAAACTACATGTCCCACAATGCATCTCGATTTTGTTACATGAGCGCTGAAGCGTCTCAATATCACCAGTTTCCATCAGCGACGCTCTAGCCGAGTGATGGGGTCGTAAAAAATAATATGAATAGAACCAAAATGTCCGAGAAAAGAAAAGATGCTGCAGAGGGAAGGACAGAAAGAGGATCCATGTTAGTGGTTGATGGAGACCAGCCGGTATGTCTTCTTTACTACGAGGCAGTAAAACACTGTCACACCACTGTCATCTACCACATGATCTCAGCTGATCAGCTGCTGATCAATAACAGTTTATACGCCACAGACTGAACGTTAGATCAGAGCTCATTGATCTGTTAGACTAGAGTTCTGCCCCTCTCAACTCCCACCACAAAGTTAAACTAAGCTAATGGAATAAACTGGGTTTGATAATATTTGTGTGATGGTAGGAGAGTTATTTTGATCTCTGGATGAATAATGATGACACAATAACACATAGAAATGTGTGTGTGTGCCCACATTCGGTATTTTTGCAAGCATGTGTTTTTGTTACTGAACTCGTGTTTTTAAATAAATTGTACAATATTTCTGCTTGCAATTATTTTCCTAGACTTCTGCTTTCAGAGCTAGTTATTAAATAAATTAGTACTAAAACTAATAATAATCAAATGCAGAGGCAATTTTGTGATATGATCAAGAGTATATATTTATATAGTCTTACAATTACAACCAGCCCTTTGAGGGGAACCACGATGCTGATGTGGTCCAGGATCAAACTGAGTTTGACTCCACTGATCTACCTCGAAGGGACACGGAGTTAAAGTCTTCATGTACTGGAGTCATTTTGTGGCTCAAAAGAGATTTCTTTCTTTCTTTCTTTCTTTCTTTCTTTCTTTCTTTCTTTCCTCCACCGTTATTGGAAAATGCAGGAATCACACGTGGACGTAGGTTTCCCAAGTGCTGGGGACAAAACATTAAAATAAATCTAGCAAATGACAAAGTTTGATGAAGTTGGTTATTGTGGTTTCCATCATAATGGAATAACTATGATATACGGTATAAACCAACTTTTGCTTCCTGCATTCTGGTGACGTAAAGTATGAAAATAAAAAGCACACTGCAACGGCATTGTTTTGTGAAATACTTTTGACTTTACTTTGAATTCCCAGGAATGAAAACTGTATAATTCACCCCTCTGGCATAAACTAATATTTATCAGTTTTCATTTGTTCATTCATATTTTTCTTCCCCTGCTTAAGTTGGCTGAGATCAACAGGATCAGAGTAATTGATCAGATTTCAGAAGACAGCCAGAGAGAGACGTGTTTCTGTCGAAGGGTTTGATATTAATGTTTGCATCCTCCTCTTCCTCCTCCTCCTCAGCTCTGTGTACTGAAGAGTGTGCCCACGGACGCTGCGTCTCCCCTGATACCTGCCAGTGTGAGCCCGGCTGGGGAGGACTGGACTGCTCCAGTGGTGAGTACCAGTCAGACCAGTCACGTGGAAGCAAACACTAACAGGGCTGAAGTCTTCTCTCACGTTTACAGAAAACCGCACACAGACTCACAAGGTTCAGCATTAAAGGAGTAACATACGAGACAGCTAGTGTTTTAAAATGGGTAGCAGTAGTCTAAATTGAAAACACTGCAGCCGTCGGCTGTCTGCTCCTACAGTGTGACTGATAGCAGTTAGCGTGTGTTAGCATCACCAGCAGTAGTCAGAATCTGTGTCAGCTGCACACGGACCTCAGAGAGATGTGCCGAGGCTTTTCAGCTCGGGTAGACTAACGTTAACGTCATCTCTGCTGATCCAGTTCGTTAGCTTCCTTCCACGGCTGCAGCAGGCTGTTAGGGTGCTGGTTTGTTTCTTATGTGGGGGGTCTGAACGGGCAGTGGACGGGATCACAGCGGTCAAAACGCTCTGGAGAACATACATCGTTGTTGGAGAAGCCAGTATTTCAGCGGAGCATGTGTCCTTAATCTCAGTTTACATATCATGGTTGTTTTATGATTTAATACAGTAAGTATATTAAATATTGGTCCTGTCATGTGTTTTTCACCTGCCTGGTCGGCCAAGTGAGTCTGAATTTTAACGTCCCCTATGCAAATGGTTTTATTTATTAGCGGTTATCAACTAACAAGAAGGACCAAAGTTAAATGTCATGTTTCATCTTTAAAGAGGTGATCCTTCTCTGTTGGCGCCTCAAACCTGTGGAATCAGTTGCCCGTCCACATCAGGCCGACTCGATCCCTGTTTTTAATGTGCAGCTCTCAACAGAGATGAGAAAGAAGCAAGATGGCTCCCTTCCTTAGCTACTTCCTTCATCATCTCCGGCCAGTGAGTTGCTTGCTAGGCCGATGAGACATTTACTTGTGCAGTCGTTATCGCTGAGCCCTGACTGGTATGACCCTCATACAGTATGTGATCATTACAGCTGCAGTGTGTATGGCCAACAGAAACACCAACAGTAAACAGTATACAGTAAATAATGACAGAACGGTGACAGGATGATGACATGACGATTTTTGAGACTTGCTCTACAACAGTGGTGTCAAACTCAAATGCACAGTGGACAAATAAAAAAAACAGGAATAAAATTGACTACAACAAGCATTTAAATCTGTTTATAAGGAATATCTTATCTTATCTTATCTTATCTTATTAAAGAATTGTGAACTAGACGTGAACTGAGCGAGATGTTAAAGCTTTTATGTGCTCTGTGGTGGACAAACTGCGTGATGGAGATAATGTTTGTAAACTAGCTCAGTCATATCTTTGTTAGTCGGCACTGGCGCTTCTTATTTCTTATCAGCAGACATATATGCTGATTTCAACATGTCTTCAACAGATATCAGCCGGTGATATCGGACATAATGGTGTCTGATTAGTTATACGTATATGTTTATTTTGTGGCATCAGTCATTTTTTTTTTTTTACTATTTACGTCTGCAGACAGAGTTCGTCAAAAATAACTGGCATGCAAAAGCTGTTTGGGGAGATCTGTGCTTCCCTCTGTAGCAATCACACGCTGATCTCCACAAATCAGACCTGGAGCAACATTTACTGGTTGGTGACGGGATCACAGCAGCATGATGATCACAGATTGGCATTTCAAAGAGACACCAAGTCATCTGACATTGACCTTATGTGGTGATAAAGAAAAGGGCACATTTTCACAGTAGAGGTCAGTCTGCAAACTCATTCCTGCAGATAAATAATGGAAATGTTAAATGAGGTGTTTGGCTTCAGAGCAAAACGCTACGCCGGTCCTTCAAGTCATTTAAATTCAAGTTTATTTTTAGAGTGCAAGCTCATTATAGTACTCTACAGAGTGATAGACAATAGGTTATATTATAGATGGAGCCCCCCCCCCTGTATTTAGTCTTAAATTAAAGAGGGGTTGAGGTAGGGCTGCACAGTTAATGGAAAATCATCAAAATTGCACTATGGCCTACTACAATTTAGGTGCCATAAAGGTGAAATATGAATCAAAATACCATTTTAAATTAAATATTATGGTGCTGCAGAGACGTCCTGGCCTACTCATCATATTCTACAGACTTAAGAAAACATCATACTATAATCATTTTAATGTTTTTCAATGAGAACAATGATGTAAAAGTTCTCCAATATTGCAAATCGTATTGCAATTGCAATATCAGTCAGAATAAACTCAATCAGGTATTTTTTCAAAATTGTTCTGCACCAACGTCAAATCGGCAGGCAGGTTGTTCTGTGACTGAGGAGCACAAACACCGAACGCTGTGTGGAGGAAATGATTTTCCTGTGAGAAATCAGTCTGATGAACTGGAGTCTGTCAGATGTTTAATCTGAGGCCAGACCACTGAGGTCACAGTGCTGCGTTCACTGTCTCCAGTTCACCCTGGTTCACGAACAGAACAACTTGACACAGCGCTGAGCTTCATCTCAAATTAATCTCCAGGTTCTCAGCTTTCAGATGATGTTCACCACTTCTATGTGACATCTACTGTTGACCTGCTATCTCCCCTAAAGACCCCCTGGACCCCCTAAAAACATAAAATTGGGTCTTGTGGGTCCCAGAGGGTTCATTATATTACAGTATTTTTTTCCATATTTTGTTGGAAATAAATGTACCATATTCTCTGCATCTTTCCGGCCTCATTCAGCTCTATTTTTTCCTCTTTTCTTATTGTTGCTTTCTGCTCATAGTAGAAATTCACAAGTTATTGTTGTCTTTGATCAACAATGTTGAGGACAGTTGTCTTGTTTGAACAAACCTTTTTTGAACTGCCTGTAGAACAGAAGTAATGTAGAGAGGCCGATAAAATGTGTAGAGTTAGTGAACGCAACCTGTAAGATTAATAAAAACATACAGCAGCTGTTTTTGGTCCTAATGAAGAAACAGTCAGCTGTATTTTGAATTAGCTGTGTGGTTTTTTTTTTACAGGAAGATCCGTTAGAGGAGGGTTACAGTTATGGAGTCTGCTGATGATAAAAGCGTGGACCAGTGTTTCCCGCTCTGACTGGAACAGAGAGCATGGACAGTTGTTGAAATATTCCTGAGATGATGAAGTGGAGCAGAATGGATGACATTCATGTTTTAAGGACAGAAAGTGAAAGCTTAAAGTTTCAGCAGATGAAATAGAGATAATGTTTGAGCCATGGTTACTGATCAGCGGCTCATTTAGGTCGGTTTTTGTGGTACTAGACAGTCAAAATTGTTCCGATTGCACCTTTAAACTGGAAATGAAGCCGTTTCATCTCAATATTTATCTCATTTCTGGGGTTTGGTTCCACTCCTCGGCTCTTCAGACTCTCATACTGCCCTCACGGGTGCTGAGGGAGTCCAGTCCAGTTCAGTATAAACCACAGCTGTATGTGTGTGTGGTTGGAGGGATTTGGGGGCAATTGACACTTAATGAGTCACACAGCCCATTTAATCCCTCTTTCTTATTGGTGTGCTCCAGCCTCCCCATTGTTTACCTGTTTTATTGCTGCACAGGGGCCAGGGGACTGAGGCCAAGCCAAGACAGGGATTAGGTAAACCCACCAACGCTTAGGCCGAGGGGAAGAGGAGTCTGAAGTATGTCGATCAACTCAATCTGCCGGGTTTACTCTGGAAAGTTTTAACCCTCTGAGACCCCCGAGATGGCAGCCAATCCCAGCCGACCGTACTGTCTTTCAGATGCTGTAGCAGCTTCAGTTTTGAGCTAGAAGATACAGATACCATCAGACCATTTTTTAAAACTTGAGCTCACTGTATAAAATGACCTGTGGTGACCTCTAGGACAATCACAGCCTTATGATGAAACTTTACAGCCACCAACTAGAGACCTGGAGCATCCAGAGGATGGAGGGCTTTCCTAGCTAGACTGACAATAAAGGGGTTTCTGAGCAGGTTACGCAACGCTCAACATCCAATCACAGAAAAATGCAATTCCTGCAGAAATCTTCAAATATCGAAAGTATTTGATCCCAAATCTCAGCATGTCTTTTTCTGTGGTGTTCCTCAATGTCTTGGTGTCTTAATGTGGTATTTTGGAGGGATTATTTATCATTTTTTATCAATTCTCTAGTGGTAAAAATGGTTAAATCTTGTAACAAATGGTATCAACCCAAAAATTACTGCATCAACTTATGAGACATAGCAGAGCATGAGGATGGACATCAGATTCTGCTGTCATAATGTTGTAAACCCTTATACACATTTACAACTCATTTTAAACAGTTAATTAATTCGTTTGACGAATTTTTATTTCAGATTTATGACTAGAGGAACTTGACCCACAGCGCTCAGCTTTCTCAGCTTTCAGATGATGTTCACCACATCTGTGACATCTACTGTTGACCTGCTATCTCCCCATAAAGACCCCCTGGACCCCCTAAAGAGACTAAAACAAGTCTGTTGTGGGTTTCAGAGGTTTAAGGGGTAACTTTGGTATTTTTCATTGCTGAAAGTGGTCCAGCGTTGAGGAAACAAGCTGCGAGAGGAAGTTAGCAGCGTCAGTGTAACGTAACATTCATTAAAAGTACTTTTACCACATACATACATCCATGGCAGTAAAAGTCTTTAGATAACACGAGGCTACGCTTTCTGTTAGGGCTGGGATGATACATCTATCTCCCTATTCAATACTATCATGATACTTGGACTCAGTACGTTAGTACGTAGTGTTACGATTTTTAAGTATTCTGCTTCGATATTTATTTATTTACTTATGGTTTATTGCAGTTTTTATCAATGTTTTCACACAAGACCATGGGCAAAAAATGATATACTTATCAGGATATCTACATTATATTAATACAGTAAAATGTTTGATTTGCAGCATGTATGTCGTCCTGAAGTCAAATATATCAGGATCATTGTCAGAAATTATTTATCAAACCCAAAAATCAAAGAATAAAGACATTTCCCTCACAGATTAGTGGTATTTTCTTTTTAATGTATAAGGGACATGTAATGTTTTATACTTCTGATTATAATCCAATCAATCTTATTTCCATAGATGTATTTTGTAGATCCAGTTCCCTTTGTCAACACCTTATTTTGAAAAGCAGACGTAGTCCCAGGTGTCTACTTCCTCTAACTCCTCCAAGGTGGTCTGTAGCTCTCCGTCAGCTCCGTTCTCTTTATCCATCCATGTTCAGCTCCATCGGGGCCGTTTGAATGTATTTAACATAAATGTCAGTATATGGCGCTCTACAGTCGTAGCGTCGGCCCGTTGGACCACGGAGACGAGAGCGCCGGCCGGCCGGACCGCACGTTACTGGCGTACGATAACGTTTCCTGTCTGTGACAGAGTTAGCGTGCAGCTTTAGCCGTGATGTCTAGCTCTGCTTTTCCTGCAATGTGTGAAACCCAAAGTGTTTCCCTCCTTTACTGGATGTGTAGTGTTTACCAGGCTGGATTTAACATGGAGGGTGGAGGTCGGATCCACGCTGACCCTCCAACCTTTAATACTTTCTCATTTCGGTTTGTTTTGGTTGACTGATGCGGAACAGATGTGACGTCATGTTTCTCAGACTACAACAATAAAAGCGGTAACTTCCTTCTACCTCCACATAGACTCAGATGAAGCAATACATTGATTTTGTCATCATTAATTAAAATTAAATAATTAAAAATTCCCATACATAGGTGAATTGATTTTTTTTTTTTACTTTCTGCCCATCTGGCGTCCTCGTTTCCACATAACCTCGACAGACTCCAGACTTCTCCTTCAGCGAGACTGTTTCGGTAATACCAGACACTTAAAACAACAATCAGAGCCTGTCGTGGCAAAAAAAAGCACTTTTAGTGGATGTAAATGACAGTGCCAGCTGCCGTCTACAGCGCTCTCCCTCAATACTGGACCAGTCTCAGAAACTGTTGTCTCCATTAGTCGCTTAGACCCCAGAACATGGGGAATTTGGTCTTCTGTCTGTCTTTGTTCTAGCATCCATCCGTTGTAAATTTCTCCACTGTGGGACTAATAAAAGAATATCTTATCTTATCTTATCTTATCATCCCCTATCATTTATTTTAGTGATGAAGCAAAACTGTATGTAGCAGCTGTGTGAACGGTGAATCTGAAGACTGAAAAATAAATTAAAAACATATTTTTGCCAACGTCCCTCAGCATGAAGACTCTGCCTCCTCACATCCCGACAATATAATTTGTCATTTGCTCATTACATGTGGAAGAATGTAATTTACTATAAAGATGCTGCCCAGTGAGATGGAGTCGTCCCTCCCATGGGGATATTGAGCCTATTCCTGCACAGACTGTGTTTCATATTATGCACTATTTTACCTGATTGGTCAGAGGAGATGAATCCTGTGGTCAGTGACAGATTGAAATGTCCCACATTGCTTCCTTTATTATCATTCTGTCCTCTAATATATCGCAGCTTGGGATGAGTGCAGCATCTTCATGACGTTTTGCAAATAAACTTGGTTTAGCTGCAGTGGCATGCATTGAAGGAATTTAGGGGCTTAATGCCTCACAGGCAGAACGGACACAGTACTGGATCACCTGCTCCTCTAATTCAGATGAGATAAGTGGAGACTCTTCCAGTTCCAGTGTTAGAAACTAGTCTGATGGGAAAGAGTGTAGAAAATATTCACATAAGGAAGCCAAGAGGAGAAAGTCCAGCTGTGATTTGTTGATGAAAGTTGTTCAGCCCTGTCTGTTAGAAAAGAATGATTCTTAAAAATAAAATCCCCTCAAGCCAAACACTTTAACTACATACAGCAACAAGCAACTCACACACATGATTTTATGGTTGTTTGTTGATTTAATCGACAGATCTGTAAAACTTTCTCAACTAAGGAACAACAGTTCCACAATCTGGTGTTTACCAGAGATGTGCTCATAAGTTTCTTTGGGAAAAAAAAGCATAAACGACTGATCGTCTAAAGAAATCTTAGTCAGCTAAGACCAAGATTAGTCGGTGCCACCCAAGCCTTCATGGAGAGCGCTGGTTGTTGTTCCCAACATGTTGGTCGTGGCCAAACGGTGGTACAACAACTTCTGTCTCCATCGCGTGACGTCATTGGGCCCAAAAGCACTTTTCCCCATAGACTTACATTGATAAAGAGACGTCTGTTAATCAGAGGATGCTTTATTTTGAGGTGAACCTGCTTCCCAGTTTGAACACTCTAATAGTCCTTATTTAAATCATCAGACCCTAAAAGTTGTAAATTGCACTAATAGCTGAATCCAGAGTTATTTCCTTCCTCTGTTTGTGTCTATGGAGACTCAGAACGTGACGACAGCGTGACGTGACGCTGGGACCCCGCGATCATGTGACCGAGCTGACATTACTGTGATATTTGACATGCTTTACAAGAAGATCCTGATATTTTTCCAGACGGAAGTCGAGCCAGTTTGACTTTATGTGCCACTAAGCAACTTTCTTAGGGATGAACAGGAATCCGCCTCCAACGCTGGATCCAGTTCTCCAAGTACATCCATGTTGCCACCCCTTTAGACACGCCCCTGGTCACGGGGACCATTTTTCTGTACAATGAATAATTTTACTTTTCCTGTTTTAACAGTATATGTTACTTTTGTTGGCTGCTGTTTGTAAACACATTCAGAACTGGCCCCTGCTCAGCTCAAGAGCTAAATGGTGAATGAAGAGAGTGAGCGGCGTTAATGAGAACAAAGCAGTGAATCAGAGAAATGGATTGTTATTTTCTGATGGCAGCACTGACCCACTAAAGCAACGCCACTTCAGCGGGCCATAAGTAGGGATCTATTGATCGTGAAATACTGGGCCGATATGGATGTTTAAAGGTCCAGTGTGTAGAATCTGGTGGTCTCTAGTGGTGAGGTTGCAGATTGCAACCAACTGAAGCCTCTCGCGTTTTACCTCTAGAGTGTGTATGTGGGAAGTGGTGAAGCGCGCGAGAGAGAGAGAGATAGAGTGGTGACGGGAGAAACTTTAGGATTTGTTCGTGAAGGTTATAATGTTCAGTTTGTGTTTTTTAGATCTTGTAGTTTACTGTTTAGCTGTAAAAGGAGAACGTTTGCTCCGGCTGGTAGGCGGTGTTTGGTGTTTCCTCATCTCAACATGGCTGCCGGGTCACAAACTTTCTCATCTTACAGCCAAACAGTAACTATAAGATGTTTCTGAACACATCTGAGGAGAGAAATAGTGAATATTGATTCCTATTTGTTCAACGCTGCCTAGTTTGACCGTTTGGTCGGAGTTCATGAGCGCTAGCTCTGGTTGGTTGTTTTCCTCCGGTCTGTGAAATCTTGCAGATGCCGTTAGGACTACCAGTGGACACAGACATGATATTTGTCTGATTACCTCTCTCATGCTCTACTGTCAGGATATAGTGATTGTTTTATGCTGAATAACTTTATTAATCATATTTTCTCCATTTCTACCCACTGCTGCTTTAAGTAACTGTTGAATGCAGGACTTTTACTTGTAGTGGAGTATTTTCACAGTGTGGTATTTACACTTTTATGTAAGTAAAGAATCTGAATATGAATATTTCTTCCAGTAGGTTAAAAAGCGCTGCCGAGGGAAACTACTGAGTTGGTGATAATCACTTCGACCACCTGCCTTTGACATATTGAACTATATAACACTGGACGCTGGAATACAAATAAACGTCAGTGAACATCGTCCAGGCAGATTTTACATTTCTGCACAATTTATTTTCATTTAGTAGCACAGTGGGGTTTATTTCCTTTTGAAACCCCCAGTGCATAATAATACATCTCATGTATGTAGAACACAAGTAACTCAAACTTCCAGAGGGAAGAAGACAAGGCCACAGGATTGTCCTGTTGTCTTTGACTGCAGCTAACCAGATTAACTGGTGATCTGGTGGCGTTTGAGCCTCGGCCGCCTTCACTCTCCAAACTCCAGCCCAGCCGAACAACTTTGTTGCTCTGCCAGGCAGTATAAATAGCTCGGACAGAAGTGGGGTGAAGCAACGAGAGGAAGGCAAGGATGAGACGGCAAAGACAAGAGAGGAGACAGGCCTCAAAAGCAGAAGAAATTAGGCGGAAGAAGTGGTAGATAAGGACAAATTATGATGGAACTTATCATGTAAAGATGGTGATTATGATGAGAGAGATTATCAAGAGCAAGAAGCAGAAGATGAAGGGAAAGAACATTGCAAAGAAGCAGTTTTAAGATGGTAAATGTTCTTAAAGGAATCAAGCAGAAGAGCTGCTACAGATGCAATTTATGAAGTGAATAATTTGATCAGGAGTGATTACTTCACTGCCTTCAGAGGTGACAAAGTTCTGTTAGTTTACTCATGAAAACGAAACATCAAATACCAGACCGCTGAATACCGGTGTGCAACTGCTTGTTTAAGATGTAGAAACATCTTCTGACAATGACAATGATCCTGATATATTTGACTTCAGCACATCTCTGACTACCCACATGCTGAAAATCAAACATTTTACTGGATTCATCTAGAGAACTAAAAGTCCTTAAAGTTTGTGATTCAACTGTTTCCCATGGTCAAGCGTTGAATCAAATTGCAATACTAATCGTAATTCTTAAATATCACAGTACATCACTGAAGTATCATGGTAGTGTAGAGTCAGGAGACCGGTGAATTGTCCCAGCCTTAATGGCAGCTATGTTATGAAGGTTATTCAACCTCCACACAGTGTGTTGAGGGTTGGCTTCATAAAGGAAGCAGTACTTTCTGCATCGGCACTAAACGTTGTTGGTTGGATGTTAGTCAAGCTCTGCAGAATCGTTCAGTATGAACATATTTCCTCAGATACTGAGCTGGTACTTTCATGCACACCACACTTAAAAATGTTTTAGTTGCCTTCGTTATATTAATCATAGTTTATTTGTTTCACAGCCAACACTTGGACATGGTTATGGATGGTTGTTAAAGAAGTTAGTGACGATAAAAGTAACACGTTATTATCACGTTAACTTTGACAGCCCTTGTATGTATGTATTTATATATATATATATATATATATATATGTGTGTATATATATGTATATGTATATATATACGTATATGTATAATAAATATATAAGAGCAGTAGCTTTTCACCTCAGGCTGCACCAAAACAACTTCAGTATACACCTGAAAATGTGACTCTCTTTTATCAGAAGTCTGTTGTGTCTTGACAGAGGTGACAGTGTAATCTCAGCCAACTACAGGAAGTGACCCCTGAACACAAGGGTTTCTGGGTAGATCATCTTACTGCTCGCTCTCTCTCTCCCCCCGGGTCAGGAGGAGTCACGAAACCCTGAGTACAACAATCAGACCTTTGTAAAAAAATTTAAAAAACTCAATCTTCTGTCCATTTCTCACTTTGCCATAAATGATGGATTCGGCACAGGTCTCCATTTGTTGTCATGGCAACGGAAGATGCCCTGGCACAATACATTAACGCCTTTTTACTGATGAGCTTTTAGCAGCTTTTGAGACGGCAAAGAATACTGTTTAGTTTCTGTGTCTTTTGTAATGAATGAACTTGTGGCACATTTTGGTATAAAATCCCAGTATACTGTAGCCATGTGACCAGTTTCATGTTATTGTTTTCATGATGTTATGTTATCTTTAAAAATAGCAAAGGTGGAAACCAGCTGAGGGAATTGTTAACCCTCTACAGCCTACATAGACAAAGAAAAACCTGCACACAGGGTTATCGTTTGCCAGTATTCTTTCAGCCAGTATCAAGTGTTATAATTCAGGTGAAACTATCCTTTCTGTCTGAGGAGTCACCACCATGCATCACCTTCGTGTGAGCATACCATATTTGACTTAAAAAGTGTCTGGTGAAAAAAAACTTACAAAGGTGAAATTTGGTGCATTTATACAGCATCTCCTCAGGCTACATCCAGACAGATAGATCTTTACCTTAGCCTAAAGCCTTAACAGAAAAAAGCTGGTTTTTACCACCAAACTGGTTTGTTTGTCTAATCTGAAGGTGCTGTCAAAGATTACACCAAGATTTTAACACAAGTCTGTTAATGAGAGGCCAGAGTTTACCGTATATAAGCCCCACTGTTTCCACCTGGACGCCAATAGAGCTGCACATCACAGCAGAGCCGTCAAGGTGCAAACCATCAGAAATAAATAATAAGGTTTCAGAGTGCAGCGATGCCGGAGTCACACTGAAAGGAGTGACTGAGAGAGAGCCAAATGGAGAGTACCAAGAGAAAGAAATACTCAAGCAGTGGCAAAATAATGTGAGAACAGTTCACAGCAAAAGGGCGAATTATTCAGTTTTCTTCCCAGAGACTTAAGAGTTAAATTAATAGTAGGCCTATTTAAGAAAAGTGCTGTTGCAGTGAACTGATTATTGTGTTATTTTCACTCTTTCAATGCAGGAAACAAAGCCTCTGAAACTGTGATTGTTGTGGGGGACGACCTCCAGATCCCTCGCATTGGTTTTAAAATCCTCCCTATTTTTGGCAAGTATGGTTACAGCCATTAAGTGGATACAGTCCTGGTCTGGCCCAACTCCAGATGGCAGTGGACTCTTCCCAACTTCCTTCCCCCTTTTGGACCACATCCATTTTCAAACTCTAACTTAATTTTTAGTTTAACTACACACCTGTAATTAGAGGTCGACCGATTAATCGGGACGATTATTTGACCTTTTTTTTTTTCCATAATCGGCGTCATCCGATGTCTGAGCATATTAAGCCGATTATCAAGCAGGCGCATCAGCGGGCAGCCCGGTGTTGTTGCTGCAGAACATGTGACTCTTTTCATCCAACAGTTTATCTGACAGAGTTTTGTTTTTTCATCACCTGTTTCATGTATTCAATATTTAGATTATACATTAGTTTAATTTAGGATATAAAAGTGCACTGCAGTGCAGACACACCATAGGTGTTCAATAATTTCCCTCCGGGGATTAATAAAAGTTCATCTTATCTTATCTTATCTTATTTTAAATTTTTACTGAAGTTGAGAAAGTCTGTGTATCATTTGTTATTATTAAGCTGTTATATTTAATCAGATGGAGGGACAAAAAGAAAATCACCCAAACATATTGGCCCATAAATAAAAAAATGGCATCACATATCAGTCGACCTCTAATGGTGACTTCCTCTTGCACAGCTGCGATGCCGTCCTGGTATTTGTGGCATTCTTTACCCAGCAAGCTTCTCATTTCACCTCCTGTGTTTTACTCCATAAAGTTGCTATAAATATAATAATGTGTCAAGGTCGAGTTGATCTGGTGTGGATTGCTGAGACGACACTGTGCCTGTCAATGGCTAGCGTGGGCGCTCGCTCACCACTGTGTCCAGACACGCCATTTATCAGAGCTGGACTCATGCAGATGGAAGCAACACACACATAAACACAGTGTATTTCCCACTTACACACACGGGTAAGAAAGCTCACAAACAAGCAGAGCAGCAGCTGGGCAGACACACTCTCACAGAGTCGCCTAGAGTGATGTATTTGCCTCTCTTTGCTGCTTCCTTGCACATCCTAAGTCCCCACAAGAGCCAAGATTCACACGATTTTGTCCTCGCTAGCATCCATGTTAGGGAAAGCCTGTCATGGTGTGCAACAACATAATGCAGCCTGTGCTTTCCCCTCAGCTCTCGTTCGCTCTTTTTGCTCCTCTGTTCGTCTCCCGGTGCCTCTCGTCTTATCTCCCAGCGCCACTCTTCAGCTCGACTGTACAGAATCCGCACAGATCCGTCCATCACAGTACAACTCTGCCTCCGCGTCAGCTTCTTTCAAACTCCTCTTTTTAGTTAAAGAACAAAGCCTTAAGATAAATGTGAGTCTTTCCATACAATACCCTGTATTTCATTTCTAATACCTCGCCATGTTCGGACTAATGTTGGAGGAACCACTGTCAAGTTATGGCTTTCATACTACTCGGGTGTCTGTGGCTCAAAAAATACATCTTGACTAGTGGCATAATGGTGTTTACATGCACAAAATTTTCCGTTTTTTTACACTTGTTCTGAAAACGACAATATTCCTACTAAGCCATGATGTACGTCCTCCTTCTGCGCACTTTAAATAACTCTAATTTCCCTCCTTTTCCAGCTGCAGTCGTGTTGCTGCTGTGTTGTTAAACCCTCGTTGTCACTGTTCTGCAAGTTTTACAAAACCGTGTTCAACCTGTTGGTGGGTGGTGCTTAGTTTTGGCGGTCCAGTTACAGACGTCCTCATTTTACATTTTCATTTTACTTGATACACATTTTTACAGAAACAGAATATTGATTCATATTTGGTCAGCGCTGCCTAGTTTGACCGTTTGATCAATTTACGAGTTTCACCAGCAGAGACTGGCTGCTGCTTAGAGACTGCTCGGCTCTGATTGGTTGTTTTTGTTTGGGTGTCGTGGAACCTTGCAAATGTCATTATAAGCACAAGGAGGAAGCAGAGGAACATGATTTTTCTCACAGATTACCTGTCTGACAGTTTTATAAAAATATTTTTTTTATCATATTTGCTCAAGGTTACCAACTGCAGCCTTAACATCCTCCTCTGGTGTCATAAATGCTGCCGTCTTGTCTCTGTCTAACTTCGAATGCTTGTGGAAAACACTTGCTCATGACATGAAGCCGGTAAACAACTTAAAAGAGGAAATAAGCAGCAGGTGTAAAAGGTTAAGTTCTTTGTGAGAAGACAGAAGTAAGACAAGGAGACGGAGGTGTGATTTGGAGGAGTGAGAGGAAGGCAGGGCAGAGACGGACGTGAGATGTTTCTTGAAGAGATGGGTTTTCAATCCCCTCCGGTACGTAGACAGTGACTGCAGTCCTGAATGGGATGGGAAGGTCACCCCTCCATTGGGAGACGAGAGAGAACAAAGTTGAGGCCGCCTTAAGGCAATTCACCGTAGGAAAGGAGGAACTAAGCTCCCGGTCGGAGCTGATAGGCTGCTATAAGAGACAAAAACCCCTGGGAACAGTGTGCAGTGTGGCCTTTCATGAAGATTACTGCCATTACAATTAGCCACCGGGACTCACTCACCCCTGTTATTTAGTATTTTTTATCTGAAAGGTCGAAAGTTCAAGGTCTAGACAGTAGACCCACCGGTATGTTAAAGTCCACAGGACTCATGCTGTTACATTCACTGACACCTGAACGCAGCATTGAAATGAGGACAAACTGAACTTGAACTCAACAGTGCTGTGAGCAAACATTAGTGGAGTTAATTATGAGATGGGAGGATATACAGTACCTGACGCTTACAGTTTTGTCCTCTCGCTACTTCTGTAAGGTCACGCATTGAAAACTCAGCCCATCATCAAGCAGCTGAGGCCGTCCAAGCCAATGTAGTGCATCGTGTTGTCTGAGCAAACACACCAATTTCAATCATGTTTTGAATATATTTCTGCCCTGCTGTTTATTCCCCACAGCTGGAGAAATTGTAGGTCTCAAACCTGTTTTTCCTCGAGTCTCTGAAACAACAAATACAGTGGACGCATTGCTCTCAGTATACATACACAGATGTAGACATACAGCTAAAACATGAACTGCAAAGTTGGACAAAACCATAAATATTTAACTGCTAAGTACGTAGGCTGTATATGTTGGGGCTGTCAAAGTTAACGCAATGTTAATGCGAGTTTGTGGTCGTGTGACAGAGAGATGTGCTACAAGCAGATCAGCTGTTTGGTGATCGGCAGTAAAGATGCCTCATGGTATTAAATATACAGTAGTGTCACACACACTTTTTGCTCTCCCTGCTACACCTCCATCAGGACTGGGCATCTTACTGCGGACCGGGGAGCCTGGTGATGGAGCAGTCCTCCACCAGTGATGTCGGTCTGGGCTGTTCAGGGTCCGGTAGAGGTGTAACAGGCACCACAGAATTTTTCTTGATGATAAAAACAGTCAATATTTCTTCCCATTTTGAATTACCAGTATGTTTTACATACAGAGACAGACCTGCCAAATGTCAGACACACATGAAATGAATATTTAGTCGCGCTTGACAGATTTTTGGTCGCGCATGCAACCAAAATGGCCACAGCCCTGTATGTACCAGTCTTTACCTGCCTCTTGTGTCACTACTCTAAATTAAAAGCCTGCAGATCCATCACTGCAGCACAGTCGCTCAGCATCGTCTATATGAGCCTAACCCACCTGTGCTCTGCCTGGCAATAGATGACTCTGAACTCCCTCTGCTCCTCATTAGCATCGAGTTCATTAGGCAGCTAAATACCTGTTGCCTGTGTTGGAGGGGGGGGGGTGACTCTGTGGGGTCAGTAGCCATTAGCCGGTCCGTCCTCTTGAGCTCTGTCCGGCTCTGGACCCCATTCAGCACAAGACTGGCATTTTATGACAGAGTGTATCTTTCATTACCCAACAGACTGAGTTCAGCAAGTCATTAAGTGCGGCTTTGCAGGAATGATGCGGCGTGGAGAGGCGAGGGAGCGCTACATGACGGGCTGAGGAGAGAGAGGATCATAGAAACGTATAATTACAAAGAAGGAACGTATGGAGAGCCTTAGTGATCCAGATCAAGGGAATACATTAGGGAGGAGTGTGCATCTCAGAGATAAAAGTACCTGTTGGTACTTTATATAAGCTTGTTATGTATGTTGTTTGCATATATTGTGCAGTCAGTATCACACACTGCCGTCCTTGCTCCACTCTGAAAGACATTACCGAGTGTGTGCCAACGCTGCACCTCCTCTGGATGTTTATCCTGGCACTTCATTTAGGTCCTCAGTGATAATGCACACAGTCTTAGGGGACGCCGATTGTCCTGCTCGACACGAACGCAACTTCACACACACCCACACACACACACACACACAACGCTGACGAGTGGACTTGCCCCGCTGCCAAGTCCAATTAATGGCTACAGCCGCATCAGCATGCCCCTTGTGTTTGGTCAAAATTAATTTACCAACAAACTTTTTAATCAAATTTCACCACAACCCCTGAGGGTTGATTGGCTCTGTGCACTCTCACTGTTTGGTGCTGCGATGTCCGTCTCTGTGATTCAGCTTGAAGCTATGAAGCATTGCTTCTTGAGAGTGGAAGAAAAATGATCCTTCAGCATTTCCTGCAGTTTGTTAAATTACAGCGAGGAACACAATCATAGCCACCAGTCTGTTTGGTGAAAAGCAGAATGCTCAAATGCCAGTGAGGGTTTCTGGTGTTTGATAATAATATTTTACAGACGTTTACTGCTGGCAGAAAAAGTCAGACACTGTTGCTGTAGATAGTATTTGAATATCAAAGCAACCCATTCCAGTAAGACGTTAGATATCAGTGGTAGCATGTCAAAAGCATATGAGCAAAGGTTGAAAGATAACCCGTTACAACGGCTTCTGAGCTTTTCTGAGTGTGAATCTCTTATTCAGTTGTCTTAGAGGCACCATTCAAGATCCTGATGGCTGATGTCACAGTTAAAACTCCAGTATTGTTTTATGAAACCACTTTAAAAGTGACTCTGAGACTCTACAGCCTTTATATCCATGTGTAACAGGGGAGCTTTTTACTTCAGTCTGGTGTTTAACTGCCTGGTCTGAACACCTTCCAGCTCTAGCAGAGATGTTTATTACAACAGCTGGCAAAAGACTGCTGCTCTCTAGATCAGTCATCCCTGAACACTGGGTCAACACCAGGTTCTAGGAGAGTTTATTTGGGTCGCCAAATAATTTTCATGTCTTATATTTTCTTGTATAACATTTCAGGCTAGTCTTGTACGTTGTTTGTGACTAAACCTACGACAAGTAATGCACTCTAATTCATATGTATCACACAAAATTCATTTGTAATCCACATTGTGCAGCAGAAAGTATAAAGAAGTATAAAGAGCGCCAAACGCCACATTGGGAGCAATGTTTGGATGGCTCAAAAAACAAAAACAAGTCAACGTTGATTTATTTGTCACCTAACTTCTGTACTTAACTTACACCACCTCCGGTCTTATTTTAACCCAAATGGTCTTTTCATAAAGCTAAGTAGTTTTCTGTCACATAACTTCCGTATTTAAGCTATGGCACTTCCAGCATGGTGTAACTTCAGTTGATCTTTTCCTAAAACCTAACTTAGTAGTCTTGTTGCCTAAACCTAACAATTAATTTTCATTGCTTAGACCTAACTTTAAAGATATGCCGCCTAAATCTGCCTTAACTAAGCCTAAACCTAACCATGAAGTTTTGTTACCTAAACTTAGCTATGAATTTTTGTTTCCTAAACCTAAATGCAAAGTTTTGCTGCCTAACTCTAACTTAGTTAGTTTTGTTGCCTAAACCTAACTTAATAGTTTCGCCTAAACCTACTGTATCTACAAAGTTTTGTTGCCTAAACCTAACTCAGTAGTTTTGCCTAAACCTACTATAACTACAAAGTTTTGTTGCCTAAACCTACTGTAACTACGAAGTTTTGTTGCCTAAACCTAACTTAATAGTTTCGCCTAAACCTACTGTATCTACAAAGTTTTGTTGCCTAAACCTAACTCAGTAGTTTTGCCTAAACCTCCTGTAACTACAAAGTTTTGTTGCCTAAACCTAACTTAGTAGTTTTACCTAAACCTACTGTAACTATGAAGTTTTGTTACCCAAACCTACTATTTACAAGTCAGAAAGTGATCAATTCTAAAATAACCAAGATTACATGAACACTGTATTTTGAATTAATGACATATTTTGCATGGAGAAGGTCCGACTCCTCTTGATTAACCAGATTTAATTCAACAAAAACTAGTGTGGACAGATTTAACTACTACTCTACTGTAGAAAATAAGTCCAAAATGCTAATAAATGAAAAATCAACAAATTCAACAAACAACAAATTCATTTCCATAAATTCCTTGTTCTTCTGAAGCATTTATCATCATGTCATGTACAAAAGAAACTGTGAAAAGAGCAAATATTTCATATTTGTATCACATAGCTGAGAAACAGAGCAGGAGAACTAAAATGAACTGTGTTACAGAGGCAGCAGCTGGGGACGACACAACACCTGTGTGTCAATGACAATGATCAGATAAATTAATCCATTAGACCTGTTCTCCTTGGGAGGGGGGTGGTTTTAAGAGAAAATACAAGTTTGACTTTCCTGATACAGGACTCAACCCACTCAAAGCACATTAGTTATACCTGCCAGAGCAGCAGTCATTCATGTATTTTTATAGTATTTCTCTTCCTTTATGGTGCCACAAAACACTCTGTGACTTCAGATCCAGCTCGGGGCTCATCCATGTGGCGTTGGCATGTCCTCACCGTGTTACCCCAGCGCCAGACCAGCTGCATGATCAGCGCATGGCGGCTGCGTTACCTCCCTGCGTGATTCACGCCTCCATTGTTCACACCAGCTGTGTTTCTGCTGCTGCTGCTCTTTCTATCATAGAGGCTGACTTTCAAAATGTCCATTTCATTTCATTAGAAATATTTATTGTAGACAGAGAAAGTCACGAAACCTGTGGTAATATGTAAATAATAGTAATAATCCACAATTAAAATCCTGCACTATATTCATTCATGGAGCCCTGTAAGTCCCTGCATGTACAACACTGTCCTGCACATATTTCAGAATAAAAGCCTTGTGTTAACAAATGAAGGAGTTCTGTCCACGGAAAGAAATGCTTGAGGGATTTTATTTTGAAATGAAAGCAGGAAGTGTTGATTTAAAAATAAATCTTTACTTTTTTCATGTGACATTTCTACAGATACAGACATTGAAAGTGTAGTGATGTTGCTGGTATGACGTCGATATACAGTCAGAAGATCACTTCAGCTGAGACGTCACGGTGTGGCTGCTGTAACCTGTTAACATGGACGCCAAAGTAAAAAACACCAGGTAATGCAGCTGCCACCTCACCTGGAAGTCTGGCCCTGGCTTTACATGTGGCTTTTCTCTGGTTTGTCCGGTTTCCTCCCACAGTCCAAAGACATGCAGGACCCCGAGACCCCTGAATAGATTCAGTGGTTACGGATAACTAATGAATGAATGAATGAATGAATATATAATCACATGCGGTTTGGATCAAGTCATAGTCAAGTCAGCACACTGACACACACTTGATGCTACAGTCAGAACCTGTGGGGGTTTCTGGACAATATCTGTCATTGATTAGTGTCGTTAACTGATTGACAATGATATATAACATATATACATACAGTACATTTGCATAAAGCAGCATATTTGTCCTATCCCATGTTGACAGGAGTATTAAATACTGGACTAATCTCCCTTTAAGGTTCATTTTAAACAGATAGAAGATGTGATTTATTTGTGATTAATTGTCATTAACTATGGACAATCATGCAATGAATCGATTGGCAGCTCCAGTTGTCAGTAGCTCTAACTTAGCACATCTCTGACAGCGCTGCAGAGAGCTGTCGGTAAACTCTGAGGCTTTTTCAATGATATAAAATTTCTAACACTCTCTCTGAAATATGTGAATTAGTTTCCTGTCAGTCCTGTGTGAATGTGTGCAGATGATTTCAGTCCGTTTTGGGAATGGCAGACTCCACCAGTAACAATACAAACTATTATCTAGAGAGGTAATTACACAATGGAAATACAATGAATAGCTACTGCTGGAAAAAAATGCCAACCAGAAGTATATAATGAAAATAAGATTTTAAACAGGATGGACTTTTGCCTCAGATCGGTGTAAGTGAGACCACTGAATGATGATTTGCATTCAGTGAGTTTGTGCAGAAAATGGTTGAACACTGGATTCATTCTGTGTGAGATTAATATTGAATCTGTATTTTTTTCCATTTAGTTTTGTGCTTTAGCTGCTCTGTTAACAGATGTGGAGAAAATAAACTCCAGGCTGCTGTTTCCCAGAGAGTCCTTCTCCTCTCCCTCGGTGTGCCATCCATCATGTGTGTCTGAGAGTAGAGGGGAAATGGACTGGCACCTCACCTCGGAAACCTTTTGATTACCCATTTTCCTTCTAATGCCACGTGAGCCCACGCCGGCCAAACCTCATGACAGACAACCCATTAAGGAATATAACGACTTGCCCACCACACTTTGCTTTCCTGCCTGCCCTCCTCCACCATCTCAACACCCCCCCAAATACACTCTGATTAATTTCCAAACTAACTTGTTTATCGTCCACTGCTGCCTTTCAGCTGAAGTGGCCGGCACGATAGATCCTTTTCCTCCCCACACGACTGACTTCGCTTTGACTTTGAAAATGGCCAGGAATTATTCATCGGCTGTCTTCCTCTACTTTACATTTGCACAGAGAAGAAGAGCACAATCACACAGTCTCCTCAGTCTTTTTATTTCCTCATCCTCTTCTCTCTCAGTCATTTTGCACTTCAAGTCGTCTTGACCTTTTTCAAGGGGGCTCGTGGTGCAGAGAAGGGAGCCGGTGTGACCTCCAAGTAAGAGGGAAGGTCGGCCTGTTGATTCCTAAAGGATCCCTTAAAGCCAGTCTGCTTCATAGGCTGGCACATGGACTGACTCAGAGCACACTCAGGGTATAATATATAAGATAAGATGACACTTCACTGATCCCTCAGGGAGGAATCATCCTTCAGGAAAAATACCAAGAGAATGGCAAATGGAAATAGCAAATAATATGAATGAAAATTAATGTGCAAGAATGTGAAATATGTTGAAATATATCACAGAATGCCAAAACCAGCATACATGTTATTTTAATTTAATAATGATATGTGGAAATAGGTGTAAAACAGTACTATGCTTACCTGCTGAGCTAAATGCTAACATGCTGATGTCTAGCAGGTATAATGTTTTATTATAATAATTGTTTTGCAATGAAAATGAGATTAATGAACTAAAAATGATAGTCAAAATAATCAGTTAGATATTTTTTCAGTCCTATGATCGTCGTTAGTTTTGCAGGTATGATGGTATGATGAAGTCTTAGTCACACTTATTCATCTGTCACCACTAATGTTTAATGCTACAGGCCTTAAAGGTGCTCTATACAGCTGCAGGTGTAGCGTCCACCCTCCTGTTCCCTTCCAGGTTAACATTGATATGTCTGTCACAAATTAAACCTGCATTCTTTCTAACAGCCAGCAGGGGGCGACTCAGAAGTCTGACTGTATAGAAGTCTATGAGAAAATGAGCCTACTTCTCACCTGATTGGTTCTCTCAGTAAACACTGTAAACATGAGTTTAGACTGAGTCCTCACTGCAGCGGCCCCGGGGTAGAATCCATGTCGCCCCCTCTGTCCACCACTTTCAACACTGTTGCTGTATAAAATAGTAGTAATATATATTCAAATATTTTGGGGTTTTTTTTGCAAACGGAAGTGATTTTTAGATGACCAAATGTTAGATGACTTTCATGACACACTGACAACAAAAACAAAACATCAGTTTATGGACTCAATCACTAGTTTCAAGTCTTATTCAATACAGCATGATGTTCATTTAGTAAATTATGGTCCCATTTGGAGTCAAATAGACCATAAAGTTGGGGATGCTTTAGGGCGGGGCTACCTTGTGATTGACAGGTTTCTACCATGCCGTTGTCCGGTCAGGGAGTTGTCTGTGTTTTTGTGTTGTAACTAATCTTTTCACAGTGTGTTTTTCCTTCATCAAAGTTAATGATAACGTTTTGGTTTTCTAAAAATGTGTCAATCAGCATGTAGTATCACCCTCTTGTGTCACTTCTGGTTGCAAAAAATCAAGATGGCAGCGGCCAAAATGCCAAACTCGAGGGTTCGCAATGGCAGTCCACAAACTAGTGGGTGACGTCATGGTGACTGTGTCCACTTCTTACATACAGTCTATGCTCTGACAGCACTGTTGCCATTGTTAGCACTGTTAGCTGTGAGTAGCACCTTTAAAGCTACTCTATATTATTATATTGGCAAATGGTCTGAAGATTACTGTATAATGTGAAAGTTGTTGCTCATAATGACAAACCCACAGTTCTCACCTGAACTGGCAGTTTGCCTCAGCTCTAAAAGTGTTTAGTGTCTTAAGTTCTAGTTTTGTTTTTACGGCTTACAACTTTACTGTTTTGAGCCTCTGTGCCCTCAGCAGCAGGCAGCTGGTCATCCATCCATCTGCAACCGCTTACCCTGATCCCGATCCTGATCCTGATCCTGATCCCAGCTGATGTTGGGTGAAGGCGGGGTTCACCCTGGACAGGGCGCCAGTCCATCACAGGGCCAACACAGAGAGACAGACAACCATTCACACTCACATTCACTCCTACAGGACATTTAGAGTCATCAGTTAACCTGCATGTCTTTGGACTGTGGGAGGAAGCCGGTGAACCCGGAGAAAACCCACACTAACATGGGGAGAACATGCAAACAGCCGGATTCAAACCTGCAACCTTGCTGTGAGGCGATGGTGCACTACACCACCGTACAGCCTGGCAGGCAGCTGTTTTCAGCGAAAAATCAAAATGATGCCACTGTACAGCCAGGCTCCAAACAGCAGTTAGCAACTAGCTAAAGAGCCAGATATTCCCTCAGGAGCTGGTGAAGACCAAAAACAAAGCGAAAAGGAGAGTGACAATCAGATTTATATTCTGCAGTCCACATTAAGTAAAAATTGAGAGTATTCTTGGTTGGATGCAGACAGGAAAGACAGTCATGGGTTATTCCCGTGAAATAACATGCTAGAATGATGGCTGACCTCTGACCTCAGGCAAATGATGCCATCAGCTGTCTGATGTGCACCTCTCACCTCTTCATATTTATCAGTGGGTCGGTGGGAGGACAGCCACCTGCCAAGAGCCATTAGACCTGAACTCAGATTTATGCCCCATGTTTGCATAAAAGGAGATCATTAAAATGCAATTATCACACAAGAAAGCAACGCCTGAACGGGTCCAGCACTCACATAAAGAAAACATTAGTTATCAAGTGAAAGGTTAACACATCACATGCATCATTCTTCAGCAAAACTGTTGACAAGCGCTAATGAAAGCAGTCATTTAGTCTTAAAAAAAAAACAATAGGAAACGTGCAGAGTGAAGAAGTCAGCAAAGACTGATATGTTTGGTGTTAACATGACTGTTACGTGTGTTGATTAACGCAGCGTTTATTTTCATGGCCTACTATCTGAACATGAAAATGGCCTCCTCTAATCCCCCGAGGGCAGCGATCCTGACCGACTTTACTGTCTTTCAGAGGCTCTAGCAGGTTCAGTTTTAGAGCTAGAGTGAAGGTATAGACATCATATGAAACTAGAAAACCTGAGTGTGTGTCCTGTGAATGTGTCCTGCTAGCTTGTCAGGAAGGAGGTAAAATAATGCTATGAAGTAAAGTAACATTTAAGTGAGGAAAAACTGTCATGGCCATTTTCAAGGGGTCCCTTGACCTCTGACCTCCAGATATGTAATGTCAAGTTTTTGATGTCAAATCCCAGCATGGCTTTTTCTGTGGTCTTAGGGTGTTAATGTGGTATTTTAGAGGGATTATTGATTTATATTTGATCAATTCTCGAGTCGTTAAATTTAGCACCAAATCTGTGTAACAAATGGCATCAAACACACTTTCACAATTTATTTTCAATTAATTAATTCCTGTTTATTTCTGATTTATGACGAGAAGACCTTGACACAGTGCTGAGCTGCATTTCAAATTAATCTTCGGGTTACCAGATTTTTGTGTTGACCTGCTCTCACCCCCTAAAGACCTCCCGTACCCCCTAAAAAGACAAAAACAGGTTTGTTTCAGCTGCAGCCAGAGTAAACTGCCACTTTCTTCCAGGCCTGTGAGCAGTAAATTGTGTCATCCATCTGGCCCGTCCTCCATCACCGCCCTCCCCCTCATCGACCCATGTCCCAAACAGCCTGAACTATGCCGCCACTAATTACAATTATTAATTGGAAATAGGAAATCAATGGCTCTGAATTAAACACAAGCGTGCATGTTTGTATATGGGTCAGGCGTCTACTAATAACTCAGCTTTGCTTGACATAGTTATCTACTGACGGGGTGTTTCAAAGCATGACGACTCAACACGCGCTGTTATCAATGACTTCTGTTATCAGCAACTTTCATCATTTTGTTGTGGAGGTGAGAGAGGCTCACTACAGAAAAACACCCCACTGCTTCTTTTATAAAGTATTGTTTACTCATTTGTCAAGGGAGTGCACAGTGGCTGTGTGACAGTGTGCTGATGGAAATAGTTTTACTCATGCAAGCAGTGTGGCCTTAAATAAAGTGGTGTATTGCTGGGCAATATACCCGAGTGCTGTTGGAAATATAAATGTATTGTAGTCGAGTCAATTTATTTTTTTATTTTTGCTGTTCTGGTTCACGGCTGTATACTTTCCAGCTCGTCCCCACTGTTGACCTTTCTCAATGAGCCTGTGGGGCATTTCAGTTAAAAAGCAGTCTGGGTGTGATTTGCTGCGCCTTACAGTAATCATTTGCAATTTTTTTCATATAAATAAAACACATTTTTACTGCAGCGATACAATAATGAAAGCCGTTACTGTGCTGTTCGGCTGTGAGGGCTACTCTCTTTCTTCTGCTGCATAGGAAGTTATCGTCTTTGTGTTTATGGAAACAACAATGGCAATTTGTTTGGAATAAATATAAGAGAGTGGTATTTAATAATAGATTATATTGAGCCAGCAGCGCCTGCGGTAAATGCAAAACACCAAAGACTGCTTATCACCAAAGGTGTCGTCAAAGTCATGAAAAACTGGTATCCTGCAGATTGCTTCTCTCCCTCGGTTCCATAGGTTTTTGACAAAGATGCCACTGAATTAAAAATAAATGAATTAAGCTACAGGCTGTGTGTGTGTGTGTGTGTGTGTGTGTGTGTGTGTGTGTGTGTGTGTGTGTGTGTGTGTGTGTGTGTGTGTGTGTGTGTGTGTGTGTGTGTGTGTGTGTGTGTGTGTGTGTGTGGAGACTGACTGGATAGCTCTTTGGCTTTTGCCCAACAGACACTGTAAGCACCGCTGAGAAGGCGTTCATTGGCTGACGGCAGCATCGATCCAGCGTCTTGACTGGGTGAAATGTTGAAGGCGAGCTCGATGACAGATACAGAACAACTCTATAATCATTTATTCATCACAGCAACAAACCATTTAGTGGCTCTCAGTTCAGAGAATGTGGGTCATTTCTCTCCGTCTGCAGTCGTGCATGAAGCTCATGTCTGATGATATAGTATGAAGCATCTAACATGAGTGTCCTGGGTGTCGGGATCATAGACTGTATATAAGAAATGGACGTTGTTCTGTGGGCTGCCGTTTTGAAGCCTCCAGTTTGGCATTTTGCCCGTCGTCATCTTGGTTTTTGCAGCCAGAGGTGGCTCAAGAGGGTGAGGGTGAATATGTCACCTTGAGCTTCAGGAAATTTTATCATTATTTACAGAAAATATATGTGTGAAAAAATATCAGATCAAATAATAATGAAAATGAAAATTCAAACCATGTCAAACCAGCTGCATGTCGTCCCCTCTGTCTACCACTGTCACTGTCAAATAAGATGGAAAAACCCTCCAACAACATAATAATAATGATAAGAAAATGTGTGTACATTACATACATGGATGTAGTCGATTTCAGTAGGTTTATTTTAGCAACCAGAAGTGTTTTTTGAGTGACCAAAATGTTTAACTGTCATGAACTGAAAACACACTGAGAAAGGGGTAAAGTTAGAAATGATTAGTTGAGTAATAGATATGTTGATCAAAAGAAAATAAGAAAATTAAAATCAAAAATAAATCTGCAACAATTTCAAGTTATTTTTTAACCAAAATGCCAAGATGAACAACCACTCTGCCGTCTAAATCTTAAGGTGCTGGTAATATTAATAATAATGCTAATAAAAGATTTCCGCACACTTGGATCCACGCAGCGTTTACTTGATTCTTTAATATTTAAGTTTTCGGTCAGTCAGACCTTCATCAGAGCAAACGGTCTGACTGACTGAAAACTTAGTGTCTTAACCAAAATGCCAAAAATTGACTGGTTCCAGCTCCTCAGATGTGATTATTTGTTGGTTTTCTTGGTCCCCTGGGATTATACACGGAATAGTGTTTTGTACAAAACAAGCTGTTTGAAAATGTCACCTTGAGCTTCAGAAACGGCTCTCTCGCCGTGCATGCCCCTTATTTGTCACTGAACACTAATAAAACCACACTGTAGCTCACAGTCCAGCCCCCACAAACCCATAGCGTGATCAGCGGGGCAGAACCAAGACAAATGAGTGCGGTTGTTGCTCCATAGATCAACAGATGGCCCAGTGGCAGTCGGAGTACTGCTGTGTTTTCGGCCACTCAGCACTATCCCTCTGCCTCACTTATTGGCAGGGTGTTCCCCCCTCGTTGCTGTCTGATCAGGCTGCTCGTCGATCACCCTCTCGCTGGGGCGCATGCATCCTCTTTATTGGAAAACAATGTCGTCATCATATTGGGGCCGATGTGACCAAGTGTCACAGACTAAATCTTAGTTTGTAAGATAGTTTTTGCAGTGTCTTTAAAGGAGTTTTAGGGGGATATATTAGCAGAAATGCAATAAAATTGAGCTGTCAAAAATAAAATAGATTTAATTGTGATTAATAGCATGATTGTCCATAGTTAATTGTGCTTGATCACAAATTAATAACATTATTTGTTTAAAATGTACCGTGAAGGGGGATTTGTCAAGTATTTAATACTCTTATCAACTTGGGAGTGGACAAATGTGCTGCTTTATGTAAATATATATGTATATATTTATTACTGGAAATCGATTAACACAAAACAATGGCAGATATCAGAAACCCTCCCAGGTTGTGACTTTAGCATCAACAATCTGCTCCAATCAGAACAAACTGCAGCCCAACAGACAACAACAGCTGTCAGTGTGTCAGAGTGCTGACTTGACTAGGACTTGATCCAGACTGACTGGGACTATCAGAAAGTGGGCATGTCTGTAAAGGGGAGACTGGTGGGGACCCAGAGAACCCATTTACATCCACACATCTGTGATTACCTCCTTTACGATGGTTGGTATCAGTGGATTCTTTAGGTTTTCTAGTTTCACATGATGCCAGTGGCGTTGAAATTAATTTGTTATTATCGCGTTAACTTTGACAGCACTAGAATTTAACATTAAAAGTATGTTGTCTTTAGTGTATCATCACCACATCATCATCATAGTGTTTTCGTTACCTTGCAATGAGCCGTTTATATCTTCATAAGGAGCGTGTCGTCTCCACGGAGCAGGCCGCCATGTTTCTATGGTACGTTTCTATCTATTGTAAGTTTCTCTGCACTGGCTCTGCTATTCTCCAAATGGCCTACGCTACTCTCATAACTGGCTCTAGAGAAGGCCACTCACATTTTCACGTCAGCCGACATAGTTCTACTCACTGGGCATCCGGCAGTCTGCAGCCTCACCGCTAGATATCGGTCCTCTGTTTATCGGGTAACGAGAGCTGATGTCTGTGTGGCTCGCATTTACTTTGATTCCTCCAAATAATCAAATAAATGAATAAATATCCACACTATTTTTGTGTGAAATGCCCTCGCGTGGGCCTTTGGAAGTCAACAGTCAATGTTCTGGTTTGAGTATTGTGTTTTTACTCGTCCGCCTCTCTCATTCTGATTCAGTCAGCTGAAAAATGAAGCAGTCAAGAGTCACACGAACGCAGCTAATTCAGTTGCTGATGTGTTTTTCCTGCTACTTATGCAGAGCTTTGTTTTTTTTTTAATGTCACAGTTAATTGCTCTAACCTTGTGGCCCATCCTGCGACTGTATTGACCAGTTTGATTAATGTAAAAACAGTCATCATGCAGATGTCAGTGGTTGTTTATGGCAGGAGAGTTTTATTAATTTAATGCTGGAGAGGATTTGTATAACAGGTCGGAAACAGCAGATTAGTTTTTGGCGAGAAGTTTTAAAAGTTTGTGTGCGTGGTGGAAGTGGAAAGAGGAGAGCTGCCTGTCCTTACAGCTCAGTAATAGACTACCGGCTACACCACCATGCACAGCATGCACAACTTATATGTCAGGAAGTGTCTAAGGAAACATACTCGGCAGACTTTGCTGGATAAACAAAGTTTAGGAAAGCACATCGCTGCACGCTCAAATGATCACAGCCCCAGAAATGCATATTGACGTATTTTTGTTCAGGCCACAAAGTAAAACAATTCAACCAACTGACTTCCACCTGATAATGACTAATGAATGATTATTATATTTGCATAACTTTTGCCTGTGTCATGAAAAAGCGGTACAGTGAAACCCTAAGGTTTTTTGTTTTTTTTTTACGAATGGCTGGAGAGACAAGAGAGAACAGCATTTAAAGTAGGTGCAGCAGACGATTTAATGACGACATCAATCAGCCACGCACAGCGGGAATGCAGACATTACCCAAAGCACTTCACAGGCCTCTAAAATACATTAGAACACAATACAAAACAATATAAATAGCACAAGTAACTGTAAGAAAGTCATGCCGGTGCCTGATCATATGGTGCACTTTGGATTTTGCTTGAGTTTGTCTGCATCACGTGTCAGACTCGAGGCCTGCGAGCCAAATCAGGCCCAGCAACTCATCAGCGAGCGCTCGCAAGGAATATATTATACTTATCATACAGTTCTACGCTGCCTTACAGAAGTACGCTGTCCTTAAACTACATGTCCCACAATGCATTTTGTTACATGCGCACTGAAGCGTCTCAATATCAGCGCTTTCCAGCAGAGGAGCTGTTTCCAACTTAGCGACTTTGTCACTATATTTAGCGAGTTTTCAGACCCGTCTGGCAACTCTTTTTCAAAAAAGCGACGAGTAACAAATCCAGCGACTTTTTCTGGTGTTACTGGAAACTTTTGGAGACGCTGGTATGAAAACACGTATCGTTCCTATCGTTCGGCGGTTTTGTAATATGTAGTATTAATAATAAGTAGATATATTTATATAGTCTGACAATTACAACCGGCCCTTTGAGGGGAACCATGATGCTGAAGTGGCCTTGATGAAACTGGGTTTAACACCCCTGATCTACAGGATACGGCTCTAACATTGTGCTTCGCTCTGACTGTATAAAGACTTGTAACAGCATTACAGTAGATGAGCTCTTCAATATGTTACAGTGAATAAATGGGTTGTTCCTACTGCAAATACACGTTATGTATTCATACTGAGGATCATAACAGTGTTATCAGTATCAGTGTTTCTGGCTCCCAGAGGTGTAAATGCACTTTAAGATCTCAGATACAAGCGATGATCTGGTGTGTGGGCTGCTGCTTTGCATCTAAAAACCTTTCTATGACGGAGCTGTGCCTCAGAAAGAAAAAGACGATGTTTTTCTGGCCGTCTGTGTGCGTAACTCAGGTATCTGATGGGGATGCGATGTGTGAGCATGTGCAGGACAAATCCTTTAAACAGGGAATACATCACTGTGACAGGCTGCAGAGCGGCCTGATAAAAGGATCGTTTCCACTTCTGAGCATTTGTAAAGTACAGACACGTTCACGCAAACATACAGTACAAATAAAATCAGTTCCCATGTTACTACAGTAAATGGCATTTATATAACCATTTTCTAGTCTTCCAACCACTCAACGCTCTTTACACTACATGTCAGTATTCATCCATGTCAAGGTGCCAACTTTGCCCCTCAGGATATGATCTAAATACTCATTTATCTCATTTGTACACCGATGGCTCAGCTTTCAGGAGCGATTTCAGGTGTCTTTAAGACACATTGACATGTAACCAGAGCAGCCGGGGTTCGGTTGGTGGTTCGAACCCGCTCTACCCTCTGAGCCACAGTACATTTAAAAATCATGATTTCCTTTGTAAGGTATGGTGCCTTCAACTGGAACTCGTGTTCACGGCGCGGGAAGTGGTGTTAGCAGCGGTGTTCTTCATGAAGTTGTGACGCATGCGTTGCGTTCAAGCGGTTAAGTCGTGAAGAACACCGCTGCTAAGCAACGACAATGCTAGCGTTACTGTCCAAGTCTAGAAGCCACAGAGGCTAACAATTTAGCAAGCTGGCTAGTGGGTAACATAATGCAGGAAATGTAAAGACATAATGGCGGAGGAGAAAGATGAGGTCGTTGAGAAGATCAACATTTTCCTCTGATATATAAAATTACAGAGAAAAACAATATACAACTAAAATTACAATATACTGTACAATATTAACTTATTGTGCAGTGATAAATGAACGTCCATGGGCTCCACTATTTCCCACAACACCAATAAACTGAAAATAGTTTGATTTAAACATATGGTCATTAGGGCTGTGTATTGGCAAAAATCTGGCAATATGATTCGTATCATGATACAGCAGTTAAGATTCAATATATTGCGATACTGTAAACAAAACGATAGATTGCGATTATTTTTTTTTTCAATCTAATTTTAGGAAAACTGTCATAGTATAAAAAACACATAGTCATCTGCATAAAATTGGAGTAAAAACGTGACTTTGTATGCAAACAGAACAGTAGGATCTCCATTTGCTTTTATCACAGTCTCTGTAACGTCCAACATCACAGCTCTGCTTTGAGAGGACAAATACTACACACTGAGAGGGAACATATGGTGGTTTCTGAGAATCAGTACAGTATCACAAAACATCATATTGCAATATTCGATATTTTAGATTCATTTCTTACCCCCTAATGATCATACTAGTGTACTGTCATACTGAAGTCAGATTAGTCTTTGGAAATGTATTCTTATCAAGTTTGACTAATTATTCACACTATTAAAGTTATTGTTTCTCAGAAATACAGTGCGTAGGTGGCAGCTTTTTAAATTATTATTCATATTATTCATGTTGTTTTATTTTATTTTATTTATTACTGACAGACTGAGTGACTCATTGAATTTATGTGTATCACATTGAGAGGAAGATCATGTCTATGACGACGACAGCTCTTTCTATAATACCCAGTTTGTACTTGTACTGTGAATGAATGTGAGGGATAGTTTGACCGTCTTCTGTGAAGTGGAGGCTGACATCTTCCATCACTGTTACCGTTTCACTTGTTTCGCTCGCTGCAGACTCGTTCCCTTCTTCCCTCCAGATACATAAAAAACACACCATACAGTCACACATTCACACATACTGTACGCACATCGATGCTCACACACTCCGCACACACTCGACCAGGAAAGTGTGTCAGAGGGTGAAAGCTGCAGGAGAAGCAAAACGCCAAAGCGAGTCTCATACCGGAGTATTTGTACTGGATGTTTGTAATGTAGTAATTTACCACACCGCACACAGAACAAGCCGTAATACATTGAGTATATTCGATATATCGTATATATATATAAAACATACATAATGTAGACACTAAGGGTAGAACAGCTCATAACATTCACGGTTCGGTTCATATCACGGTTGGGGGTCACAGTTTTCGGTTCGGTACAGCAGTGAACGGTATTTATGGTACAGCAAGGAGGCCAATTTCAATTTGAGCAGCTTTTCATTTATTTGCCAAAATAAGTCAACTGTTTGCCTGAACAACAGTGGACTCGGCTAACATAAGGAACAAGTGCCACTGTGTCATTTAAAAATGATTAATAAATAAAAAAAATGATAGGCTCAGGCCAGCCAGCACTGCGAGAAACCGAGAGGACATCATCATCAGTCGGAGCTGCATCTAAATCCTCACTCTGAAAAAGGTGACAAACAGGACTTTCACTCAGGGGACCAACGTTCGTGTCCCGTGTGAAACCAAAGAAACGGTACAGACGACGTTGCCATGTAGTCGGTGCTGACTGCAGTGTAAATCCATCTGTGTAAATACGCTACGCTTCGTTAAAACTAGAGACTGAATAAAACGTGAGAGAGGCAGCTTATGGCGGGTGGGATGGCGGGTGGATGGGCCCAACAACAGACTGTTGAAGACTTTTGTACGTTGTTTTGACGTGTTTCATAAATGGATGGTAAATGGACTTTTATTTTCTGCTTTTCTAGTCTCCTGACCTCTCAAAGTGCTTTCTGTACGTATTTTACAAACTTTACATACTTATTTTAAGGCCAACAGTGATGTTTTTCCTAAACCTAACTAAGTGCATCTGTTGCCTAAACCTAAGTGAGTGGTTTTGTTGCCCCCTGCTGGTGCTGCACCGTCTCACAGGTCTGATACACACTTGGTTTGAGACCTGGTTGTTTGTTTTGAGTCAGAGCTCCCTCCAGTCTGCTGTCTGCTGTTTGTATGTATTTCCATGATATCTCATATTTACTTGAGTCGCTTCCTGACTAAGTTGATAAGCCATGCTGTTTGGACAAATAACTACATTTTGTTAGAAAAAAAGGTTGATGATAAAATGGGAATATGATGTGTGACTATGACCATTTACCAAAGACATTCATTTAAAATACTGTAAGTAATTTAATTCCAACCAGATACTAGTACTACTACTATCTCCACCTCACTAGGTTTTACTTGGCTTCTGCTGAACAGCATTTCACATGTGTACATGTGCAGTAAAGTTATCCCATTTATTTTCAGTCACTTATTTCATTTTATTTATTTCATTTATATCATTTTATTTGTAGAGCACTTTTCAAGCCTAAAGCACAAAGTGGTTTCCAAGTAAAATCACAACATCAACAGCAGAATAGAATAAAACATAAAGAATGAAATAAAAACAATAGAATAGGTAAATAAAGAAACAGACATGCATATACATATACATTACATATTCGTACAATTACATATGCACATACAGTACATTTATACACATATACATCAGCACAAAAACATACAAAAGACTGAAATTCATCTCACTGGGGAAGCCATGCTTTAAGAGTGTGTTTTAAAGTAAATTAGTAGGAAGTAGTGGTAGCAGCCGTACAGAAGTGGTCAACAAGCACAATTTTTGGTATTTTTGAACTTTGGTCGGCTGTTTCGACCTGCCTCCAGTCTTAAACTTGCACAGTTTGTCTGGCAGCTAAAGTCATCAGAAAATCTCATTTACAGCAATTTCCTTTTAAAAAGAAATGGCTGAAAAAGCAGCTCACCCTGACTCAACATAGTGGAGTTGATACGGCTGGCGAGAGTTAGCTGAAGCAGGATGCCACGCCAGTAGACGGACTACAGAGGATGTGAAGCTGACTTCTTGTTTGGACTCATTATGGAGGTTTTTGGCATGTGCAGTCCAGCAGGGATCTCTACAGCTTCTTCTGAACTTTAAATTCTGTGTTTTGTCTGGAGGCGATTATCCGAATGGTTTTTTTCATTGTTTTTAAAAGTTTTTAATCACCTTTCTCTCGTGGTTCCTCCTCTCCTTCCTGAATAGCTTCTCATGTTAAATGCAGGTCAGTTAATGCAGATAGGAAGTCAGTCAGTTTGTATTTTATAACAGGAAAAGTAAAGGAAACTCTTCTCCATCTGCGTGGGAGGGTTGTCTGTCTATGGATCTTCCAATTAGCTGCCACATTAAAAAGGAAGTTTTAAACATCAATATTTCAGTATGTTCTGTGTGACTGTGAGGACTACAGGCAGTAATAGACTTTATATGTGGAGGTTTCTACTGTCTGCTCTGACAGCTTATACTTTTATCGGTGATATATGTTATTTATGGAGTTATTTATGGAGTTTCTGCTATTAATAATAATATACAGCACCTTTCAAAACACAGTTACAAAGTGCATTACAATAAAAACAACATATGTAAAACACAAAGAGAATGAAATGAACTAAAAGCCGATAACTAAACACATAAAACACTATAGTCTCTACAGAGAGTAAATAGCCATTCAAAGATCATTCATCTGCCTGCCCCTGTCATGAAACCTTGTGAGTGATTTTGATCATTGCTTTGTACAATCATGTTGCTTGCCTTCAAACACACAGTAAAATCAGCCATTAAAACTAACATGAAATTGCTTTTGAACCTGCCCAGCTACCCTCAAGGTTTCAGAACGAGTGCTGTAAAGGTTTTATTCTGAAAATAAGCCTAACAAAAGGCGACACATGCTTCTTTTTCCTCTCGTTGTGCAGCTACAGACGCCTGCTTCGGTGACGCAGAACAAACAGGACTTTATATTTAACAGGCTGCAGTCAGGCTGCTCTCAAACACTGTTAACAGCTATACCTATGAAAATGAATACACTGTAATTCATGTAATTCCAACAAAATCATCGTCATTTGTGTGTAATTCACATAAATGTGAACCAGGAATTATGAAGAGCAGCGAACGCCACATAAGGAGGAGGTCAGAGTGGATGGTTGGATCTAAATCTGCTAGATTTGCACCCAGGAAACCGTCATTCACGTGTACTAACGTCACACCACTTCTGGTGTTATTTTAAGCCAAACCACAATCTTTTCCTAAACTAAGTAGTTTAGTTTCAGGCTGTAACTGGTTCTGGGTTGTGAGCTGTGACCTCCGTAACTCCTCCACATGTAACTCCAAATAAACGCAACTTGATGTTTTTATCTTTTAGTTTGTGAACAAATTAAAACAGATAATACGTCAGTTAATGAGCTGTGGAGGGCAGAGCCAAGCCAGCTGTCTCCCCTGCATCTAGTCCTTATGCTGTGTTAACTAGGCTAATCCTCTGTTAGATTTAGCTTCATATGTACAAACTCTTGACATACAAGAATGGTGTAGATCTTGTCTTCTAATGCGGGATCCACACTACATGACAATCAACCTGATTTTGGACGTGATTCCTCCCGACAATCATCAGCAAAGCCCTGATTGTTTGATGGTCCTAAAGATGATCTGTCCAGATGTCCCTGTGGTGTAAGGCATGATAGAAGTGTTTTTACATCCACTGACCGGCTCAGAAGTCCATCCTGGATGCACCGATTTCAAATTGTAAATATTCAACATGGTCAATATTTACAGTGGGATGTCCTGTTGTGTGGGTGAACCCCGAGGACAGACGATGCGTGGGGAAGAACGATAGCTAATAGAGAACCAAGCTGACTGAAGAAAGAAGGAAAACCACCAGCTAATGCTACGCGTGAACGTGAAGCATAAAGTAAGACGGAGCTCAGAAATGGAGGAGCAGCTTGTTGATTAGTGTTTATTTAACGTGACTTCATCCATCCATCCTTCGTCAATTTACAGTACCAAGTAACTAACGTCACTAATTCTTCCTGGCCATCATCCGCCATGTTTGTTAACACTAAAGTCACGTTTGATCGCCAGAGATTTCTCTAGATTTCCTTTTTTATTTTTGTATTTTGTTTTTTTTGAGTCAGAACTTGTTCATGAATGAATCTGTTAGTGTGGTGGCTGTTTTGGCCAAATCGTTGCTCTCCACGCACTAAAGGAACATCCACCCATCCATACATCTGCAACCGCTTATCCCGTTAGGGGTCGTGGGGGACTGGAGCCGATCCCAGCTGGCATTGGGTGAAGGCGGGTTCACCCTGGACAGGTCACCAGTCCATCACAGGGCGCATAGAAACAGACAACCATTCACGCCCACATTCACACCTACGGGACATTTAGAGTCATCAGTTAACCTGCATGTCTTTGGACTGTGGGAGGAAGCCGGAGCACCTGGAGAAAACCCACACTAACACGGGAGAATATGCAAACTCCACACAGAAGAACCCCAAGCCGGATTCGAACCTCTTACTGTGAGGTGACACTGCACCACCGTGCAGAAACTGTTAAATTTAACAGAACATCTCTCACATTTTACTCATCTGGACACATCTGGTAAGATCTGAAAAATCTTTTAGTGTAGGCCAGCCTTAAATCTCTAAATAATTTCCCGAAATTTGGTAACTATTCCTTTAATCAAGAACAAACCTGATTTTGACAACAACCTCTGGGAGGCTGTTGGATTAGAGCAGCCACAGAAATAAAGCGGCAGGTGAAGAGTTTAGGTGTGTTTCTGTTTTAGATATGAGAGAGAAAAGAGCCAAAGCATAGAGCAAGCCCACATTTTACTATTGGCAAAGAGTGACTCCACCACAGACAAACCTAGAAATATTCTTTAGACTTAGGCCTTGCCAAAGTATATTATGCAGCTCTTAATTTAGAGGAGAAAGTTCTGCTTAGTGCCAGCGAGCTACTCTTGATCAAAGTCATTAGTCACTTGATTTGGACTCTTTGCTGCTGAATAATTGAGGCTGTGAGAGGATAAAGGATTTGACTATGCTGGCTCACTAGTTAAGAGAAATAAAGAGAAGTCCCCTCTATGAGAGAGAGACAGGAGGAGGAGAGTAATGGAGAAAGGGCAGGAGGAACCGAGATGCAGAGGAAAAAGGGAGTAAATTAGAGGAAGATTGAGAGGGAGTGAGTGTGAGTCTGATTTATGCTTTGTCTCCTCAGAGCTCCGTCCACCACAGCACTGATGAAACATTTAACACTATAATATCTGTAAGACTACCACCCACGTTTTGGGGGGAAAAGTTCTCCAAGTCTGGATGACTTTGCCCGTCTCTCACCGTCATTTCCAGGGTTTGTCCTTTTAGCTTAAGGCCATTCATTCAGAGTTCTTGGCACTCAGACTCCGGCTACTTTACTTTCCTTCTGGGGAGTGCAGTTCACCCCGTGAACATATATCAAAAAGATAATAGTGCTTTGATTTATTTCATCTTGAGATGATGTAATATACAATAAAATGTCCCGTCTTTTGTACTTGTTTTCATCTTATGTCTTTGGGTTCTGATTTATACCAGCGATTCAGCCCATTCTCGCTCTCAAGCATCGACTTTATCTAAGAAGTGGACGCACCTCACCGTGACGTCACCTGTTGGTTTGTGGACTGCTTTTTGAAGCCTTGTTGCAATTAGCTTAAATGAACTGAAAACACTGAAAGGGTTAAAGGTCACCTTAAAGGCAGCCACACCCTAAAGCATCCCCAGCATTATGGTCTGTTTGACTCTAAATGGACTGCTACAGGAATGAATCCTAAAACTTGGAAATGAGTCAGCATTTCAGCACTTCCAGTTCCTACGCATAGAGGTCAATGAAATTTTGGGTACTAGTCTGGGATAGGAAGTCCTTTCCCCAAGTGAAGAAGTTCAGGTACCTCGGGGTCTTGTTCATGAGTGAGGGGACGATGGAAAGTGAGGTTGGCTGGAGAATCGGAGTAGCGGGGGCGGTATTGCTGTCGCTTTACAAATAGAGAGCTGAGTTGGACGACTCCCGATCTACGTAGCTGGTGTCTCTCTTAGAGACAGGGTGAGAAGCTCAGCCATCCGTGAGGGACTCGGAGTGGAGATGCTGCTCCTTTGTGATGAAAGGAGCCAGTTTAGGTGGCTCGGGCATCTGGTCAGGATGTAAGGAGGTGATCCAGGCACTACCGGCTGGGAGGAGGCCCCAGGGAAGACCCAGGACTAGGTCCACTACCTCCACACTGGCCTGGGGACGCCTCAGGATCCCCCAGTCAGAGCTGGTTAATGTGGCCCAGGAAAGGGACCCGCAACTCCACATTACGGTCCATTTGACTCTGAATGGGACCATAATAGAGTGCTACAGGAATCCTTAAACCTGGAAATGAATCAGCATTTTGGCATTTCCGGTTCAAGTCAAAGAATTCTTTTGTTTTTGTTGGATGCCTGAAATAATTTCTGTGGTTAACACAAACTGAAGATAAATGAAACATTTTGTTCTACAACATAAAATACATCAATATGGTGAATTTTAAAGCCTTAAAGTGTCTTTAAAAAGACGGTTGCTATCAAGTGGCTAAATGAGACGACTAAACGTCATCACGCTGACTCGTCCTCCGTTACAGCCTTGTGTTTATACTCACACTCGTGAGACCTTGGTGTTGTTTGTTCATTTGTGGAGATTATCTTACTGATCAATATGTGTATCATATATGTGTGTTTGCCACACAGCCTATTTTCTACAATAATCCAAAACCCAATGGAAAAATCCTGGAAATGTCTCAGGAGATTTGGCTGGATGCTCCGGCTGGCTGTTCACCAAATGCAGTGTGATTATTCTGGATTTGTCTTTCATTATTAGTTTTTTGTTGCTGAATCTGTCCACACACTATTAAATTAAAGACTTTTCTTTTTTTAGGATTTGGAGTCCATGACTAGCCTACTGAGCTACTGCGGTTCAGTTAAATTAGAGGATAAGACGCCGGGCCATAGACATACAGTACATAGGCTAAGATGCACATTTTTTTAAATTGTAAATATTTTTAAATATGTAGACTACATATTGTTAGAACTGGATAATGCAAGAAACACTATAGGTCTGCAAGAATAATGATTCAAAATGTTAAAAAAAAATAGCTAGATGAACCTATTATCCTACCTGACAACGCACATCTTCATGTTTTATATCGCAATACCGGCACCATATTTTGTCACACCCTTACTAAATATATAGAGATGTAAACAGTTAGCACTAAACCACACTTTACTCTAAAGTTATACAAATTACTCCCCACGTGAAGTAGTAAGTTCCTCTGCCTGTTTCATACATTTTACCTTTTGAACTGCTGAGCTCTTTACCTTCACATACAATACTTCTCCTGTTGGCATTTCTTTCCACCACCAACACAACATCAGACAGCTGCACCACGACTGAGGATTACTCTCCTCAAAGCATCAGATTAACTGAAACCTACAAAACAACTTAAACTCTATTTTTGTGCTTTGGTTTATGTGACTTTATAGTTTTAAAATCACAGTAGACTTTGGCTTGCCTGCACTAAGGTATCTCTGAGTTTGAAGAGATCTCAGACCAGCTGGGTTGGTAAACATCATGGTGCTCGATAGAGTTTACTGATGCTTTATGGGAAATGCAGATCAGGCCGCCGCCTCTCGCTGATGTTTAGAGGTGACAGTGTGCAGATTTACCACATCTGCTCTCCTCAGAAACGTGTTCAAGGTGCTCCAGTGTAGGTTAAAAACAAATTTATGAAGACTGGGACTTTGTTAGTTTGCAGCTGCTAATATAATGTTTCTTTTAAATTTTGAACTTAAGTGAAAGAAAGAAAACTAAGACTGTCAGAGTTAACACAATAATAACACATTCACAGAACACATTAATACAACTTGTGATTTTTAGGTTGTAGCAGACTTAGTTTTAAAGCTAGAGAGAAGATACTGGCATCATATGAAACTAGAAAACCTGATGAATCCATCAGTACCAGGTCAGACTAGCTGGTAGTGAAGGAGGTTAAATAATGCTCCAAATTTACACTAAATTTTGGAGACCAAAATTTTTTACATCTGGCCTCCAGATGTGTGAATGTAAATGGGTTCTCTGGGTCCCCACCAGTCTCCCCTTTACAGACATGCCCACTTTATGATAGTCCCAGTCAGTCTGGATCAAGTCATAGTCAAGTCAGCACTCTGACACACTGACAGCTGTTGTTGCCTGTTGGGCTGCAGTTTGTCATGTTCTGATTGGAGCAGATTGTTGATGCTAAAGTCAGAACCTGGGAGGGTTTCTGGACAATATCTGGCATTGATTAGTGTCATTCATTGAGTTACAATAATAAATATATACATACACTTGTATAAAGAAGCATATTTGTCCACACTTAATCTCCCTTTAAGGTACATGTTGAACAGATACAAAATATGTGATTAATTAATGCCTATATCAATAAGGATTATTAGACAACGGAAACAAGATTACGAGCCAAACGGCTAACTTTATTACACCTTTCAACCTTTACGAAGGCAGCGCAGACCAGATCCACTCCTTTCGTTCTTACCTTTCACAATAAAAGCCCTAGACATATAATATTCGCAGGCAAGTATTTCACATGTTAGTGCTGTTTACCTGTCACACCCCGGTGTGTAACGGCCTGTACCTCTGCTTTCAGCTGAGACCATTTATACACTAACATCTGAGTGCTGTTAAATGTTATTCTTCAAAGTTTGCTAAATCAGGGTTCTGTCGTCTCTTCTCTCCTCATCGTATCTCACCTGACCTCACCTCACCTTTCTCCTCGGTGTTGTGTTGGATTACTTCATCTTCAGACGGATGATGAAGACGAATCCTCCACGCTGACCTCTCGATTCGTGCAGGTGTTGGTGATCACACAGCTTTAAATCACGTGTCGACTCATAGCCTCCCTCCTCCTCTCTATCCAGGCTGTGACAGCGACTTCTGGGGTCCCCACTGCAGTAACCGCTGTCAGTGCCGTAACGGGGCCAAATGCAACCCGATAACCGGAGCCTGCGTCTGCACCGACGGTTTCCAGGGCTGGCGCTGCGAGGAGCCCTGTGACCCCAACCTCTACGGCAAGGACTGCCTGCTGGAGTGCCAGTGCCTCAACGGCGCCACCTGCCACCATCAGACCGGCGAGTGCCTCTGTGCACCCGGGTACACCGGGGCCTTGTGAGTATCCTGCTGCTGTCTGGTCCTCCCAGTGTGCTGAAGGGCTTTTGCTTTATTTCAGATGCAGAGTTAAAATAAGTTGAACTTAAGTTATACTGTATAAGTAACTGTTGTAATATTTCATCTGTGTGATGCATTATTAAGGTAGACCTAATCGAAATGTGCTGCTAAAGGTTACCAAAGATTGAAGATATGTAATTTATAACATAAATTCTACATTAGGTTTTATTACATGAACAGGAAGGGTGATTTTTTGATATTTAAGTAATATATAAAAGAAATATACCAAAGAGTAATAAAACTTGTCTTCAACAAACAGTTTCAGATTTGTTAGTAATGAACCAAAACCTGGGCTGCAGGGTGGTGCAGTGGTTAACGCTGTCGCCTCACAGGGTCACAGGTTCGAAACCAGCTTGGGGCTCTTCTGTGAGGGAGTTTGCGTATTCTTCTCGTGTTAGCCTCCCAAAGACATGCAGTTTAGGTTAATTGATGACTAAATTGCCCGTGGGTGTGGATGTGAGCGTGAATGGTTGTCTGTCCAGGGTGAGCCCCGCCTTCACCCAATGCCAGCTGGGATCGGCTCCAGCCCCCCTGCAACCCCTAATGGGGTAAGCGGTTGAACATGGATGGATGAACCAAAACCCAATAATATTATTATTTATTTATATTATTATTACAAAAACAGGACTGAAAATATGAAATAACCTTTTTTTTTTGCGTTATCGTTTTTTCCAGTTGATGTGCTGTCAAGGCTTCTAAATCAACAAAATCACATCCTGATGTTTAAAAAGAAAATATAGCAAATGGAAAAACACTCAAGACAAAACAACAAATCAACTTTGTTTTCAAATATCTGCATTTAGTGGAGATAAACAAAACAGAAAGTAGAATCATATTTAGTGTTTTTAGTCTGTTAGGATCCTCGTTAGCTGACACCATGACGGAGCTAGACATCCCATATCTGTGTAAATATGTATATATGGTATATATGGGAGGATGCAGGTCGGATCCACACTGACCCTCCAACCTTTAATACTTTCTGAGGTTAGTTTTGGTTGATGGATATGAAAAGGACATGACGTCACATTGCTCAAGAAAAGTGGTAACTTCCTTTAAAATCCACATGGACTCAAATGTAGAAAATATATTGATTCTGGCATGAAAACATCTGTTTCAGAATTATGGGGAAAAAATATCACAATACACTGGTGAATCAGCTTTTTTCCTCAAACCTAATAAATAGCAAAATCACTGCTTATATGTTTACCAGTACAGCTATTTGCTGCGTTAAGTGTGAGTTTCTCTTAATAAGACACTTGAGATAATGAGATAAATGTTTTGATGTTGAACCTGAACCTCTGATTATTTTACCTGGACAGTTCAGACTTTAACCTTCTGCTGTCCTTCCTGTGGACACGTTGAGGCCTTGTCAGTGATGAGATGCTTCACTGTGGACTGTCCCGTCTCGTCTCTACATCACCGTCTCGTGTGTTTTCCCTCCAGCTGCGAGGAGCCGTGTCCTCCAGGTAAACATGGTTCCCTGTGTGAGCAGCGCTGTCCCTGTCAGAACGGAGGAACCTGCCATCACGTCACCGGAGAGTGTTCCTGTCCCGCCGGCTGGGTGGTACGAGCTGCTCCACGTCCACAGCACACCCAGCTAATGTGCATGACTGTCAGAGTTCAGCTGAAGTTTAACCATCTCCTCCATGTTTATGTCCCCTAAAATTACCTTCCTCTACAGTATGCACCTAAAATCTGAGATTCAGAGCTAGATTTAGTATGTCACACATTCGAAAGCCAGTTGCTGTCTTAGCCCTGAGTCTGACCAGATGCGGCAATAGCGCGTGGCGGATGCATTACGTCACGGCTGCGTTACGTCACAGCTGCGTGGTTCACGCATCTGTTGTTCACACCAGCTGTGTTTCTGCAGCGTTTCTGCTGCTGCTGCTGCTCTTGAGTTTGACATTCATAATGGCCATTTCATGTCATTATTAATGTAATTTAAAAAAGGTCAAGAAACATCTGGTAATTTGTAAAAAAATAGTAATAATAAAAGCCTCATGTTAACAAATTAAAGAGTTCTGTCCACATAAAAAAAATGCTTTTTTTATTCTGAAATGAAAGCAGGAAGTGTTGATTTAAAGATAGATTTTTACTTTTTTTCATGTCCGTGACATTTTCTCATAGAAAGTGTAGTAATGTTGCTGACATCAGTATACAGTCAGAGGATCACCGTCACTGTCTGTTGCTGCTGTGAACTGTGCTGAGACCTTGAATCTCTAGAAAAGACGCTGCTGACACACGGCCGAGTCGTGGCCGTCATCACGCAGCCGGTCTGGACCTGGGCTTCGTCCTGAGCCAGACCAGACGCGTCAGACTCGAAAGATTTATTTTTAAATCAATACTTCCTGCTTTCATTGCAAAATAAGGCCTCTCAAGTGTTTTTTCCTGTGGGCAGAACTCCTCATTTGTTAACACAGGGCTTTTATTCTGAAATATGTGCAGTACAGTGTTGTAGAACATGCAGTGACTTGCAGGGCTCTATAATGAATATAGGACGGGATTTTAATTGTGGATTATTACTGATTTATAAATGGGCACACGTTTCTTTACCTTTCTCTGTCTAAAATAAAAATAAATGACATTTATAATGACATGAAATGGCCATTATGGAAGTGAAGAGTGAAGTAAAGTGTGTAGAAAGAATAGCAGCAGCAGAAACGCAGCAGAAAGGCAGCTGACATGTAGCTGGTGTGAACAGCTGACACATGAATCACGCAGCCGCCATGCTGCCAAAGAAACCAGAAACCTCCAGCGCAGACTGGAGAGTTTACGTTAGCAGTGTGCTAACTGCAGCCCAGTAACACGAAAAGACGTTTGAATGACACAATAATGCGCAAGGCAAACGTGTGCAATCAGAACGACGTTCTGACTGTAGCACTCTGTACTGACAGCAATATAAAGGCATCCATGTAAATATGCTCCAGTCACTACCGAGCTACTGCAGTAGAATAAATGTGAGAAAGACCGATTATGGTGGGTGGGAGGGGCGGTGGATGGGTTAGTTAGCAACATTTCTGACATGTTTTTAGTGACGTTTGTGACGTGTTTTCCCCACTAATGTAAGTTGTTTCTGTACATATTTTACTTGGGTTACGTAGTTATTTTGAGGCCATTCATGACGTTATTCCTAAGCTTTTTGAATGGTTTTGTTGCTGTTACGGTGCCTTCATATCGGTGTGTAATATTCAGGCCTCGTGAAACGTGACACTGATTGTCGTCCTCTGGTGGACAGGCTATTCCACGCATTGGCACGATATCGGGTTTGAGTCAGACGTGGTTCTGAATCTCTCAGATGTTTCCTGTAACAGAGAAAATAAACCGGACGCCAAAACTATCGCTGCAGATCGCAGGCTGGGTGGGGCGAGGCCAGATCCAGAGTTTGTCAATGAGGGAGAAAGAGTAGATTTTAATTTTCTATGTGGGAAAACCATGGTAAACAAACTATTACCGGTAATCATAGCAGAGTATTTTTACGTACTTTAAAGGTGTCTGGAGGGGAGCTGTAGGCACAAATCTGAGCTCACCATGTTTGTGTGTGGAGCAGACATTTCGTATTACAGTTATTTCATGTATAGCAAAGGTGTTTCCTCCCCAAAGTTTAATTCAGTGTTATCATGGGACACTAATATTTCCTTTTGTTAGTGAAGAAGCAGTTTAAACTCCACATTGCACTGGCTCAGGCGCTTGTGAGCTTTTACAAACAAACTAACCTGCTGATGGTTGCAGTTCAGGATGATTTTGAATTTCTGTTTACTGATTCAGTTATGAGATATTTGATTTTTCTGGTCTGAATTGAAATGTCTCTGTTACAGACTGTTTTAAGACTATTTTGGTAAGTTCTTGTCCAGCTGAAGACCCATTCAGCACTGATAAAATGAGGCACATTAACACTAAGGTTATGAAAATGTATAATTTTGTCCTGAAGCTGAATTATTTTCCGGAGCGCTAACATGAGTCTGTGATTCACACAGTAACTCACCTGTCTGATGTGCATGTCAACATGTGTGGTGTCGTCTGTCTCCTCAGGGTCCCGTCTGCGCTCAGCCGTGCTCGTTCGGATCGTTCGGCATTAATTGCTCTCAGGAGTGCACGTGTCGTAACGGAGGGCTGTGCGACCACATCAGCGGTCAGTGCCAGTGCACCGCCGGCTACATCGGAGAGAGGTGCAGTGTGACCACACGATTATGGGAAACTTTATTGGACCCCTCTGGGAAATTAGCTTGTTGCTGCTGAAAATATTAATATGATTCAGCAGGGAGAAAAGTAAATATGGGCACACAGTAAAATATGTAATAAACAGTAACTAATAGAAACAATAAGGCCAAACATTTAAAAACATGTTAGAATTAAATACAGAGGAGCGTACAATGTAAGACCCGACTGCTTTTTTAACCCTTGTACATCACTAGGGACTATTTGGGGTTTTTATTTTTTTATTTTATTTTTAGCATTTTAGCTGCGTTAATGCATCTGGCATTCATTTTGGCAGGGCTGTGAATGTTTTTTAATTATGGAAATTCAACCTCAGCTCCTATAATAAGTCTATAATCCCCTGACCAAGTGACTAAGTACAGATACTCATGTAATGTATTTACATACTATTTTGATATTTTAAGACTGTCAAACTCATGTGTAAGTCAGTCCCAGTTGACCTGAAGACGTCCCTTCTGTAAGATATTATAGTACTATAGTACAGTATAGTACTCTTAGTACTATAGTATAGTATAGTACTCTTTTAGATAATATTTAAAAGATGAAATCAGCCAAACTCATGTGTAAGTCAGTCCCAGTTGACCTGAAGACGTCCCTTCTGTAAGATATTATAATGTATATTAGGAAAGAGTCACGCAGCGTAACAGGATCTGAATCTCACTCTGGTGCTGCGTGTCCTCAAAATTAGAGATAGATTGTGATGTTTGAACTGTGGATTCATTTGTCGTGGAGAATATGAAGACTTTATGTTCATGTCATGTGTTAATGAACTCTCTCCCACACACTAATGCTCAGTGATTGATAATGGGCACTTTTTTTGTGTGAAAGTGGGAGATTTTAACCAGGAGCCATTTGACTTCTCCTTTATTTCCTCCATCAGCTCCGACGCTGTCTATTAGTTGGAAAAGACTTCCTGCAGCTCCACCTCCTCTCCGGTCAGCTCTGTCCATCTTCCTCTCTCTCCCTCTCCATCTTTACTCTCAATTGAGCCAAATTACCTCCATTCATTTAGGCCCCAGACAGGTGAATTAGCCTACATGGAATAATTCCTAGATTGAGTTCTCCTCCAGCGTCGACCACGTTCTAATGGAATTAGCCGAGATAAGAGTCCCGGGGAAGTTGGCATGATTTAAACGTGACACAAAACAGAAATCCTCACTGAGCCTTTTTAATTGAGCGATTTGTCTATTTCGTAATGGTTCCAACTCACGTACGTGTTGAGAATGAAGCCGAGACGCCGGTCTCCCTTTAACTTAAACAATTTTTCTATTTAATTCAGTTCTGTGTGTGCTCATTATGAGGACCACTCAGGGCCTGGGTATAATGTTGGCGCCTGTTGACCTTATAATGATGTGAATGTACGTGACAGCAGGTACATGTCGTCTGTGAGGAGGATGAAGTGCTCGCTGCCGGTGTGGGATCATACCACTCAGTTTTTACTGCTCGCACAATCACTGATCTTTCTCTGAATTATAAATGTGTGTTTAAAGGACCATTCGGGCCATGGTGAGTGTTTTACACATGCATACTTTCAGTTATTAGTAGTTTGAGCTTTGAGTACACAAGTCTTCCAGTTTTGATCATTTTCAGATGATGTTTACATGGAACGTAGAGAAACCGTTACCGTAAGACTTCAGTCAATTAAAACTTCATTAAATCTTGAATGTTCTCTGGACATCACAACATCCTAATCATATGTCATTAGTAACCTTTTGAATTAATCATTTTTTTATGAAATTTTCATGGAAAAGTAGGTGAAAAGGGTTAAAACACTCAATATACAATCAGTCAATGGGATGTTTTAGAAGGATGTTCAAAGCTGGGAACTTGGAGATAAACTTGAGGTGCAGCTCAGCAGTGTGCGTCATTAATAAGAAATAAAAAGTCATTGTTAAACTAATTAAATCATTAAAATAAATAGTGAAAGTGTATGAGTGTAGATCATGATAATACAAGTATCTGATGTCCATACCCATGCTCCGTTATGTTTCAGAAGTTGTTGCAGAAATTTTGGGGTTGATACGGTTTCTAACACAGATTTGGAGCTAAATTTAACCATTTTTTACCACTCAAATATTGATAATAATGATCGATAATCCCTCCAAAATGCCACATTAAGGCACCAAGACCTTGAGGAACACCATAGGAAAAGACATGCTGTGATTTGGGATCAGATTGGATGACGAGCACTTGTGTTGTGTTCACTGCTCAGAAACCCCCTTATAGTCAGTGATATCCATCCTCTGAAGCTCCAGGTCTCTAGTTTGTGGCTATAAAGTTTCATGAGGCTGTGATTATCCTAGAGGTCACCACAGGTTATTTTTGGCTCCTATGGGGACTAACTTCATTACACATGAGTACAGTTGGACTCACTTTATCCACCAGAGTCTCAGCTTCACAGTGAGACCCAGTTTATGGGATTCAACACTGTTTAGGAACCCCAGTATGCAGAAATATTCAAACACCATTTTTAAAATAGGTAAAAAATAGCACATTTATCATGCATGCAAAAAACTGCATGTGATTATTGTAAAGGGGAGACTGGTGGGTACCCATAGAACCCATTTACATTCACATATCTGGAGGTCAGAGGTCAAGGGACCCCTTTGAAAATGATCATGACAGTTTTCCTTGCCAAAAATTAGTGTAAATTTTTAGTGGTATGTATTGATCTTCCCGACAAGCTAGCATGACGTGGTTGGTACAAATGGATTTCTTAGGTTTTCTAGGTTCACTTGATGTCAGTAAATTCCCAACACTGAGCCCAAATAACGTCCGGGCCAGCCGGCGGGCCGCTGGGTTTGTACCTGGAGTCTTCCCTTCATTTTATGCTGGTGCCCTATTTAAGAGAAAATCTCACTCATTTGACAAGTCAGTCTCAGATTTAAAGAAGCTAGATTTTCTACACACTGAGAACTTCTTCTCACCGCTCTTCTGTTATTGTTTTTAACCCAGATGCCAGGACGAATGCCCAGTTGGCACTTACGGGCCGCAGTGCGCCCACAAGTGCGACTGTCAGAACCGAGCCAAGTGCTACCACATCAACGGGGCCTGCCTGTGCAATGAGGGCTTTAAGGGCCCCAGCTGCCAGGACCGCTTCTGTCCCCCGGGCCTGTATGGACTCATCTGTGACAAATACTGTCCCTGCAAAGCTGCAAACACACTCAGGTACTGAAACCTGCGCCACTTTTATACAACACAGTCTGAATAGAGGAAGGTTGCGTCTGAATTTCTGCTTCTTTAAGTGTGAATGCTCAAATTATTGATGTCTTTGCTCTTCAATGTCAAGCACTTTGTGTACAGTTCTTTCTCTGCTAAAATATAATCCATAAAATGTTCCATTTGAGATCTGTACATCATGAAACTATTACATTTTAATCATGTTTCATAATATCTAAAGTGTCTCTTCACAAGACTACAGAGCTAAATGTAGTGAGGAAATATACAGCGGCTTCTAATTGTTATTGCATGTCCCCTAAATGTGTGCAGATTAAATGTACTTCACTGTGTGAACTGACTGACCTGATCTCCTCTCAGCTGCCACCCTCTGTCAGGAGAGTGCACCTGTGCAGCAGGATGGGCGGGGCTTTACTGTAACGAGACCTGTCCGGCCGGTTACTACGGCGAGGGATGCCGAGAGCTGTGCGCCTGTGCCAACGGAGCCGACTGCGATGGCATCACCGGAGCTTGTATGTGTGCTCCGGGGTTTATAGTAAGTGCAGAAACACAAACACAGCTGCCGCATACCTGCCAACTTTGAGGCCTTAAAAAAAGAAAGGATTTGGAAACCAAAGCGGGATTTAGCAGGAGGTCTAATGAATCAGACATAACGTCCAATTCTTCTGCATCTGTCTCAGTGTTTATGTATCCTCATTCAACAGCTCGAGCGATATCTTATGAAAGTCGTGTGTTATTTTTTGTGCGAATGTCCAGCAACACAAGCGATCAGTGCACCTGCCAAGCCCCTGTGGTGTTTAGCCGACAAGACTGCTTAGTTAGATTTAGGAAAAGATCATGGTTTGGGTTAAAATAACTGCGAGTGGCGAAACTTAAAGGAACAGTGTGTAATGTTTTGGGGGATCTAATAGCAGAAATATAATTTTCCTAACAATGATTTCATAAGTGTATAATCATTGAAACTGAGAATGGTTAAGTTTTTGTTAGCTTAGAATGAGTCCTTTATCTCTACAGCTGGTCCTCTTCATGGTATCCGCCATGTTGCTCCTCTGTGTTTCTACAGTAGCCCAGAACAGACAAACCAAACACTGACTTTAGAGACTTTTTACGTTACCTGAAGGCCACCGTAGTTCTCCAACACGCTTGTGAAACTGCGGTAATGTGAGCTGCAGAGTGTTAAACCGTGGTACCGCCAGCTGCTGTCTGACCTCCCAAAGTAGTGTTATTATGGTAATGGCGGCCTCTGAGTGAGGCCAACAGCGTTACCACAGTCTTGGAAAGGGAGGAGTGAGCGGAGGGGTGCTCAGTTAGTTGCTAACTGCAACCACACTACAAGATGTCACTAAATCCTACATACTTTAACCCCTTCACCCAAGTACAATACTAAACAAATTGCTCCTGAAAGCTGATCCATCAGTGTGTAAATGAGATGAATGAGTGTTTAGGTCAGATCCTGATGGGCAAAGTTGGCACCTGACCAGCCTCTGACAGCAGTGTATGAATGTGTGTGTGAATGGGTGAATGCTGACATGTAGTGTAAAGCGCTTTGAGTGGTCAGAAGACGAGAAAAGCACTATATAAATGCAAATCCTCTGACCATTTACTGAGGCTACGTAACAACTAAGTGAACGTTTACTTTTGGTTTCACACGCGACATGAACAAGTGGTCTCCTGGGTGAAAGTCTGGTGGTTTTATGGCAATAATACACCAGGCAGCGGCGAAGTGTGGCTTGCCGCAATAAAGACATTTTTGTTTAGTGTGTTCATGTGTTTCAAGCGGGAAGAAATTCATAGGTCAATATGTCACAGGTGTCACAGGACTGTGTTTACTGATTGGCTGCAGGTAATCAAACATCCACAACAGCTCGCCACATGCCACACTTTGCTTCTGCTCTGGTGTGTTTCCACTGTAAAATCGCGGTTTGTGTCCAGTGTGAAACCAAAAGTCAACACAGAGCCGTGTTTCACATAACTTCGTAGATATTTTAAATGGACAGAGTGACGTGGTATAAAAAGAGCGGTAAAGTCTGCGTAGGGAGACTGCGTCACCTTTCCTGGCTCAACATTATGTGCATAACAAACAAACTGATTACCTCGGTTATGTACAAATTACAGTACATTACTCTTTGTCGGTACAGCACAGTAGATGAGAACAGCCTGAGTGGAGAAAAGGCAGCAAGAAATCAATGGCAAGAAATCAGATATAAAACCATTTAATAAATCTTTTTATTCCCAAGTGCATCAAAACAATATTCAAACTAAAAAAAATATAGTGTTGAGTCTCCTCCACACCTGTAAATCTACATTACATCCCTTAATGAACAATGAAACAACCGCTTTTAACTGAATTACTGCATGTGTAAATATCCAGATGGTTAATGTCTTTGTCCTGGTACCTGATTCAGTGGCGGTTCTGTCCAGCCAACATGTGAAGATACTGTGTGCAGGTGCACAAGTTGCTCTATGACATGCTGAGGTTAATTTATCAGGTGCTGTTGACTCTGCAGGTTTAGACGGAGCGTTACAGTACGTGGTTTGTAAAGGAGAAAGGCTACTGCAGGTGCAAACCCTGTGATATAGGTCAACCTAAAGGAGGGAGAGAGGGCAGGAATAAGAGTTGATTCTCTTCATCTACATCTCTGTGTTTATCTGGACTGGTTTAGCTGCACTTGAGTTCATGTTTGTAACATCCTCCAAGGATGTTTTTAGTCCCATATGTTTGTTTGTTTGTCTGTTACACTGATATCTGACATATACATTTAAAGAAAAATGTAGAAAACTATTAAATAATAATTATTATTAATACATATTGATAATGTTGTGAAGTTGTTGCCTACACCTTTTCAATCAGCATAAACTTGCTTTGATTTGCCACTAGCTATAAAGTGATTATTGTTTTCATAAGATTTAAAACATCCAAAATAATCTAAAAACATTTTCTACTATAAGAGAATTATTTAAGTCGGTCAAGCTGCATCTTTGGAAGTGTTTTAAAGAATTTATTTATTTATTTTTTGTTTTTTCAAAATGTCCCTAAAGTCATTTCACTGCCGTATTAGTGTGTTGCTCCCTTCTGTTGTGCATAGAGCTCAATAGTGAACGGCCACTTTTGAACTGAGTTTCTTTCATTCAGAAGATTAATTGTCAACTCATCTCATCGTCAACCTCTTATCCGGGGTCGGGTCGCGGGGGCCACAGCTGCAGAAGGGGACCCCAAAGTCCCCTTTACCGGGCCACATTAACCAGCTCTGACTGGGGGATCCCGAGGCGTTCCCAGGCCAGTGTGGAGATATAATCTCTCCACCTAGTCCTGGGTCTTCCCCGGGGCCTCCTCCCAGCTGGTTGTACCTGGAACACCTCCCTAGGGAGGCGCCCGGGGGGGAGTCCTGACCAGATGTCCGAACCACCTTAACTGTGTGAGTCCCTCACGGATGGCTGAGCTTCTCCTCCTATCTCTAAGGGAGACGCCAGACACCCTCCTGAGAAAACCCATTTCGGCCGCTTGTACCTGCGATCTAGTTCTTTGGGTCTGACCCAGCCCTCATGACTATAGGTGAGAGTAGGAACGAAGACTGATCGGTAGATCGAGAGTTTTTCCTTCCGGCTCAGATCTCTTTTCATCACAATGGTCACATGAATTGTGACCATAATAAATATCTGAATCAGAGAAAAAAAAGCTGTTAACTGTATACATAAATTATTTGAGGAGTGACGGAGCTATTCATCCCATAAACCATTGCAAATGAAAACTGGTCACCTCTGGAAATCTCTTTAAGGCCCTGTCTACACATATTTTTAAAAACGTTTATTAAGGTGCAGATTTTTTAAAACTCTTCTTTGTATCTGTGTGGAAGTGCAAAACAAAGCAATGACATCCTTCCATCCATCATTACATCCATCATTTTGCGCATTGTTGAATTGTGTAACAGCCATGCGGCAGAAACAGTAAGAAAGATGGCGGACTACCGGCTACGTTTTGGTAGCACTGCTCGGACTAATTACTACTTCACATTTGAAACATGTTCCAGTAAGAGGAGGCCACAGCAGGAGCACATTAAACACGTGGAGGTCGAATGGTGATTGAATGTGTTTTTGTGGGATTGAAGGCGAGGTTTGGGGCGCCCAGAAGGACTATGGACAGAAAGAAACCTGAATGACCTCCGTTCCTTCATTTATCATGTGAAGAGACGGTGGATGACAGAAGAGAGATGACAGCCTCCACCAACAGTAACTGCTATCGATCTGAAGGAGGAAACAAGGCAGTGAGAAGGGTGGTAACACAGTTTCTTGACCCTTAACTTGTGATCTCACTAGTGATGCCGTGTACGTATTATGGTGGAGTGGTTTTTGCGTTTGAGTGTAGACGTGGATATCTTGTAAAAGGAAGGTTGTGTGGACAGAAGGGAAAACATTCATTTTTAATAACATCTCATCTCATGTCGACGGGCCCTTCAACTAACTGTTAGCACAGATTCAGAAGCTGCATGTCATATTTCTCGCCTCAAAAATTCCCAAACAAGCTGCCATTTTTGAAATGTGCAAGAGATCACGGAGTGGCGCGGTAAACATCATCAGTAGCTAGCTCCACCAATCAGAGATGTCGCTGTTACACTTAGGATTGTGGGTAGTGTAGTACTTCTGCATGGCGTCGTGAATGAAACCTTTTTCTTCTTGTGGAGCGTATACTGTCATTTCACAATCTCATACCTCGTAGTAAGTCTGCTTTGGATGGTTACGACGTCATGGCTGATAATCGATAAATCCTCCATTCAGATTATAGATGGGATTTTCACTTCTGGAGCTTTGCTGTTGAGCTCTGTTGCTCCATTATATTCTTCTGGTTTTTTAGTCTGCATGCTGGGATGCCAGTTGTTGAATCTTGAGTTAAAGTAGAATCAGGATTAAAGGTGAATGGTAGATTTTTTGGAGGCTGTGTCAAATAATAATGTTGGATGGATTAAAGCCAGGAATGCGTTACTATTAGAGTACCATGTCACCATTATGTGTGCTTTCTGACTGGTGTGTGCAGCAGTAACTAGAGAGACTCGGTGGCCCGCCGGCGCCCTCCTGGTGGTGATGCGACTGATGTCGCAGTGACTGAGCGCAGAGCGGAGATGAGACACCTTAGGAGTCCGCCGATGACAGGGACTTTGATATCTGGACCGAGAACATCAGGGATTTTCAGCAGATGAAAGCAGAATGAGCGCTGCAGATGAATGTCCGTTTGCTTCGTAGCAGCTGAATTCAGATAGATGTTGCTCTCAGACGAGTGTTATTGGTGTGAAGGGAATTGTTGCTGCTGGTAACTGGCTGTGTGCTGCTCTTATGTGTCACTGTGTGGACGAGACGCCAGCTTTAAAGAGAATTTCTACGTGGTTTGGTCCTCACGTTGGACAGTTCTGATCGATAACTGTGAACATGAGCAACAGTCAGAGTTTGAAATCTGCAGTACTGATGTGTCATGTCATGAGGAACTGTTGTGTTGGTTTCAGGGAAAAGTTAAGAATGACATGAAGTTGTCCTCTAAACTCTTTATAGTTATTTTCCGTCTCTGAATCACTCTAGATGTTGTCGGACGTATTTGCTTCTAGATGAATTCATAGTTCCCCAGAAGTTCCCTTTGACCTCTTGTAGCTCTGTGGAGCAGATCCTTATTGATTCATGCACATCCACACTGGTGACGTTATACACACTTCACCATCTACCAAATGTGTCACACTATTCCACTGATGCACCGCCGAATGCAGCAATGTGCCAGAAAAGGCAGTGAAGAAGAAGACTGCGAGTGTGGATGTGAACCATGCAGGACTTAACATGCTTTTCTTGGCTGGACGGCAGAGGGCCACAGACTGAAGGTGGAAGGTGTGAAGGCGGGAACAGTCCTGTGTTTACCTTCACCTCGCTTGGATGCTTGATGCATACTCGGATTTGACCGAGTCTTGTTTTCTTAAACTGTTGTGATGTAGTACGATAGACTCAAACACAGGACACTGACTCAGAGCAGGTTGAGGTGAAGTTGTTGATGGTTTATTGTTAGACCACAGGGAACGGAGGTGGATAGGAGAGGAGATGATGTCTGGCTGAGACAGAGGGTGGTGGTGGTGGTGGTGGTGGTGGAAGACAGACTTGGCAGGACAGGTGGAGGGTGAGTGGCGTGGGCAGGCTGAAGTGGCTGGAGGGTTATCTGGCAGACAGGCAGGCTGATGATCTGGAGACTGAGGGAGAAGACCGAAACAACACAGAAATAGTTCACCGAATTAACTGGACAGTCGGTGACTGTTAACATGCACAAAATATTACGTGTTTGCCCTATTTCTGAAAATGACAATGTTCCCACTCAGCTGTTTACATGGCTGCAGTCCTGGCATTTTGGTCCGAGACACCGCCATCACATTCGTATAGCAGCGCTGCCACGCCCTAGAAACGCTGTGTGATGAGAGAGAAGGAATTAAGGAAGGTTGAAGAAATCATGATTAACAGATAACTTCAAGGGCTTTCCACAACGACATGGAGTAGCCAGCCAGAGAGAACCAGTGGCCAGCTGAGGGAGTCCTAGCAAGACAAAGTCAGAGTACGTCAAGGGGTGGCATGTACTGCGTACAGGGGGGCTACCAGCCCACTTCAAGAGCAAGGGTGTCAAACATACGGCCCGAGGGCCAGAACCGGCCAGCCAAAGGGTCCAATACGGCCCACTGGACGACTCTGCAAAGTGTAAAAATTAAGAAAAAAAAAAAAAATGAGATTTTAATTTTTCAAGGCTCAATTCTGAAATACTTTGTCACACTAATGACTTTCAATGGGAATTATGTCCAAATTTAAGTTAAAGTACGTCAGAATTTTGACAAAGGAAGCCAAAATGATGAGACATTTAGTCAAATTTATTATTATTATTATAATAATATTATTATTATTATTATTATTATTATCATTGTTGTTATTATTAGTAGTATTAGTATTATATTTTCATCATAGGAAGTTCAGCCTTTGACTTTGGGAATCAAACTTAAAAAAATGAAAAATATGACTCAAAGCTTCAATATTTAAATACAGTTCTCGGTTTTGAGATATTTTGAGATTGAGATATTTTGTCACATTTATGACTTTTTATGGGGATTAAGTCCAGATTTTAAGTAAATAATGTCCAGATTTTTACATAGTTATGAGATATTAAGTTGAATTTATGACTTTTTAAGTCAGAATGAATAATTAATTCCCATTTTTGCAGGTGAATGCACTTCTATTTGTATTTTAGGCTGAATTTTTCATTAGTTGTGATGATTTTCAGAATGTACTTGTACTTCTTTACTTCTTTAAGGGGACATTTAGAGGTGATATTATTCATAGATTAATAAGCAGTGGTTTTACTGTCCCACAGTTTGACACCCCTGGTTTACAGAACAACAACAGGCCCATCTACCTGGTTTATGGGCCGGTTAGATTAAATGTCGGCCCACTAGGAAAGTCCCCGATTCACCAGATGACCAGTGCAGCCCTGCATGTCTAATGAAAATGAATATTCCATTATCATTAATGACCGTTTGCAAACACAGCCTCCCTCCTTCTTTCATTCCTTCAACCACCTTTTTGAAACGGAAATATTTGACCTGTTGATGTCCAAAGTCTTTCATAATAGAAGTAGGTGTGTTTCTTCTTCCGACCAGAAATGTGGTCTTTTCTCCTGGCATGCATCTCTGCGAAGTGTCGGCTCGTTGGTTTGTGTCCAATGTACAGAGCTGGCATTAAACAGGCGAGAGGCTGTGTGTCGCAAACTGCCCTAAATACCCCGATTAAGGCTGAATGTGCTGCATACATGTGCAGAAAATGCTCCTAAACCTGAATATCAACATATCCTCCATATAAGGCCTAGTCCACAATATCCAAATTGAATATGTTGTTTGAATGGGAATATTAGTTGAATATTGTGAACATCTTAGTGAGAATATTGTCATTTTTGGACAAAGGGCAAAAAACGGACTATTTTGTGCATGTAGTTCAAATTGAATATGTTGTTACTGTATGATGGGCCTACATGCTTCTAAATAACTCAGTTAAATTTATTTACTTCTTTAGTTCTTGAATGTGAAAGTTTTTTTGAGGGCCGGGATGATTCACCGTCTGCTGATTTAGTACTATCACGACACTTGTCTGCCACTTCAATATGTATTCTGATTTTTAAGTATTGTGATTCAATATTTTGATTTATTGTGGTTTTTGTAAACTTTTTTTAACACTAGACCATGGGGAAAAAAGTTCAATCATACACTTCTGGAGACTTTTACTCTCTTTTAATCTCTACATGAATCCAGTAAAAATGTTTGATTTTCAGCATGTCTGTAGTCAGTGATGTCCTGAAGTCAGATATATCAGGATCATTATCAGGAATTATTGATTACAGTTTTTATCCTGCAACCCAAAAATCAAAGAATAAAGACATTTCCCTCACAGATTAGTGGGATTTTCTTTTTAATTTATAAGAGACATGTAATGTTTTATTCTTCTGCTGAATATAATCCATCAATCTGATTTCCATAGATGTAATTTGTAGATACAGTTCCCTTTGTCCCTTATTTTGAAAAGCAGACATAGTCCCAGGTGTCTACTTCCTCTAACTCCTCCAAGGTGGTCTCTAGCTCTCCGTCAGCTCCGTTCTCTTTATCCATCCATGGTCAGCTCCATCGGGGCCGTTTGAATGCATTTAACATAAATGTCAGTATATGGAGCTCTACAGTCGTAGCGTCGGCCCGTTGGACCGCGGAGACGAGAGCGACGGCCGGCCGGACCGCACGTTACCGCCGTACGATGACGTTTCCCGTCCGTGACGGAGTTAGCGTGCAGCTTTAGCCGTGATGTCTAGCTCTGCTTTTCCAAAGTGTTTCCCTCCTTTACTGGATGTGTAGCGTTTACCAGGCTGGATTTAACATGGAGGGTGGAGGTCGGATCCACACTTACCCTCCAACCTTTAATACTCTCTGAAGTTTGTTCTGGTTGACGGATACTGAACGGATATGACGTCATGTTAACCTAGCTGGTTATCTGGCAACAAGTAGGAGAGCCGTGGTTGATATGAAGGAGAGGTGATGAGCCCATTGTATCCTGGTGAGCGGCAGGATGGGAACACCCTCCAGTTTTTTTCCTTTTTGTTATCTCAACGTGTTTCTGGCGCTGTACAGTGTGTATAATCTCTACTGTTTCCACCTGGACAACAATAGCACAGCTACACCAAATGTGTTTTCCCGATGGTGGAGAGCTGATCTCTCTGGGTTCAGTGCACATCATAGTGTGCAGCGCCTGAAGTCGGGCTTTCCTCGACGCCGAGAAAACGCCATCATGTCGACGCAAAGCTGTTGGTAATAACAGGTTTCAGAGCAAGTCGATGCGTCGCGTCTCTGTGACTGAGACAGAAATGGAGCTAAGAGAAAGAAATACTCAAGCAGGGGCAAAAAAATTAATGAATCAAACAACTGAATGAATGAAAACGGATGAATATTAAACCAGTTTATACCAGCGATTCACGCCAGAGGGGCCAATTATTCAGTTTTATTTCCTGAGAAATTAAAAGTAGGGCTACTTAACATTAAAATTCTCCTGCAGTTTACTAAATATTTTGTTATTTTCATTTTTTAAGTCACCAGAATGCAGGAAACAAACAGTCCCTGAAAGTCTAATATTTTTATTAAGTACCTGACATTGTCAACAGAAGTATTTGATCCTTTTATCAATGATATCTGGTAATTTTCTCCAACAAAAACTGTACAAGACAAAATTCGAAGATGTCGTGGCTGTGCGGTGGGCCCACATGCTTCTAGATAACACACTTAAATTTATTTACTTCTTTAGTCCCTGAATGGGCTTCTGTTTTTCACTCTTATCTGATCGGAGCTGTAGTGCTTTTGTAGATTTATTTATAAAGTAATGAAATAGCCAACAAAGTGTCTGAGCCACGTATTTACCTGGATGTCCTCATTAACCCTTCGCGTAACCTTGACGTCTCACAGTCTGCTGTTGGCTGGAAGCACATCGCACTGAGCCGAGACCCTGCACACACCAACGCATGGGAATAATTAACTGATATAGATCGTCACCACTTTTTATTTTTTATCGTCTCTGATTCATTTCAGAGTTTGTGGCGCTGAAAGATTTCTGCGTTGTTTTGCAGCAGCACAGTGTTGCTGTTCGGGGTTTAACTCATCGAACACTGCTGAGTTTTGTTGAGGGCGGGGACGATTCACCTGTCTGCTGATTCAGTACTACCACAAAACTTTGCTGCCTGGTCAGTATGTATTCTGACTTTTAAGTACTCTGATTCAATATTACAATAAAATGTGATTTTTGTTAACTTTTTTAACACTAGACCATCGGGGGAAAAGTTGAATCACACACTCATTTAGAGAAATCTCTCAATGAACCCAATAAAAATATTTGATTTTTAGCATGTATGTAGTCAGAGATGTCCTGAAGTCAAATATATCAGGATCATTGTCAGGAATTATTGATTACAGTATTTATCCAGTAACCCAACAATCAAAAAATAAAGACATTTCCCTCACAGCTTAGTGGACATTAGTGACGCTGCAGGTTGTGTCCACGCTGACCCTCCAGCGTTTTCTACTTTATCGTTTCGGCTCGCTGAGGTTTGTTTTGGTTGACGGATACAGAACGGATATGATGTCACGTTACTCAGACTACCACAATAAAAGTAGTAACTTCCTTCTACTTCCACATAGACTCAAAAGAAGCAAATATATTGTTTCTGTCATTTAAAAAATCAATTCAAAAATCATGATACATAATTAATAGATGATCAATAGATGTGTTAATTTGACTGTTTCGAGACACTAAAATATAAAAAACTAAAATATAAATGATGGACAATTATCTTGTTTTTATTTTTAATTTTCAATAAAAATTATAATATCAATTAGTATTTTTGAAACTGATCATAAAGTGGGAGAGAGAGGCACAAAACTAAAAAATGAGCATATACAGTATCTCCAGATTCAATAATATTGCAATACTTGGGTGCCGATTCAATACGTGATTGTTAAGTATTGTGATTTGATATTGTGAATATATAATCTTTAACACTAGACCAGCTGAAAAGGCTGAATCATACACTTTTACTTTGAAAAATCTCTAAACTAATACAGTAATATGTTTGATTTTCAGCAGGTATGTAGTCGGAGATGTCCTGAAGACAAATATATCAGGATCATTGTCAGGAATTTTTTATTTCATTTTTGTTCAAATCAATCAATAAAAACATTTCCCTCACAAATTAGAGGAATCACAGCAGCCGGCTGCAGGCGGATATGACGTCTCGTTACTCAGACAGTAAAAGCAGTAACTTCCTTATACCGCCACATAGACTCAAATGAAGCTAATATATTGATTCTGGCTTCTTTTTTTTTTTTAATAACCTTTATCTAACTAGTAATCCTCTGCTCCACACTCATGTTGTTAAACATTCAGCCTGCTGGCCTCATTCCTCCAATCCACAGAAGACCATGAAATTAATGTGATTTTCACCCCAAAGTGATTAAATTAATCCTGTTTCAATACAGTTTTAAAGAACACTAACCAGTTTATTTATTTATTAGCATTTATCTTGGATTTGAGATAAGAAAAATTAGAACAACAGGCTGATAAAGCTCCACTCGACCTCTTTGAATTCATAATTGCATGATAAATATAAGGACCCATTGATCCACGAATATTTATTATTCCAAGGTCTCTTGTTTGAACTCCTACCCCCCGTGGGAAGTCCTGATGATTTTCCTTATTGGGCCCACACACGTTATTTATTAACAAAGGGTTTTTTTAGTCCTTAATTCACCAACTTTTTAATAAGGCTTCTCTCCTCTCCTGTCTTTGCACATTTGGCTGGCTTTGTGAATATTAGATTAATAGCAATTTAAAGGCAGCAGGTTGGAAGCAGGCAGCTTTAATTAGCACAGTTTATATGTTGAAGGTCCTGATCAATGCAGCGGCGTGCTGGAGGTTCAGCTTTATGTGGAGCTTGTTTCGCAGCGCGATAATAAGGTTAGATATCCCGCTAATGCCGAGCTGTCTTCTGACCATGTCCTCCATTGATTGGACAAGCGCAGACACCATGTTTCTCTGCAGGGACGCCATCAGCGATGATTGTCTCTCACCTCCATAATACATGTGCTTGTTTGCTGCACCTCCGCCACCGCCATCAAATTTAAAGCAGTCATGGGCTTATAATGAATTTAAAGACGAACCCCCGAACAAGACCTGCTTCCCTGCGGCTGAGCTGCAGGAGGTGGGAGACGATGGTGAAAACTCGCTGTCAGTCATGATATTTCTAAAACTTCAAACCCCGTGTACACAGTCACAACAACAGAGCGGGCCATCTCATAAAGAATACACGAAGCGCAGACAGTGAATGAGGGCTGCAGTCATCATGAAACGCCTCTTTGGAGTGTGATGAACGGAGGGCAGAGAAAACACTCACCTCTTTACATTTACATTTATTTATGTGACAGGTGGAGGTTTTCACATCTAACAGATATGACACAATGTGCTGTGTGATTGTTAGTAGAAAGTAGGACTTTTTGTTTCACTGTGGAATCATATAGAGCACAAGTTTCAGTAAATTTGGTGCAGTGTGTAGAGAACAAGGAGTGACTTCAGTTACAGCCCAACAGTAGCATCAATTCTGAGTGTCCCCAACAGAGGTCCATAGTGTTGTATCGTTGTATTTACGTAGTATTATAGCCAGTAGAGCCTGACTGATACTCTATTTTTGAGGTCAATATTGATATTTGTGAATTTAACCCACTGTATTAGAGGGAAAGGGGCAGATGATGTTCAGGGAGAGATAAATAGACGACAATAGATGTCACATAGAAACAGTGTACTTCAGCTGAAGGCTGGGAACCTGAAGATTAATTTGAGGTGCAGCTCAAATGTGTCAAGGTGTTCTAGTCATTAATACTTGTTCATCAATAAATGAATTCATCAATTAAAATAAATCGTCAAAGTGTGCAAGAGTGTAGGACATGATTATCTCAGTCTTTGGGTTGATGCCATTTGTTACATAGTTGTGGTGCTATATTTTATCATTTTTTACCACTCAAGTATTGATAGAAATGATCGATAATCCCTCCAAAATACCACATGAATACACCAAGACCTTGAGGATCACCATAGAAAATGTCATGCTGTTTAGGGAACAAAATGTTAGACATTTGGAGATTTTTGCAAGAATTGCCAAACACTTGCTCAGAAACCCCCTGATAGTCAGTCTAGCTAAGGAAGCCATCCCTCCTCTGAATGCTCCAGGTCTCTAGTTACCAGGATGTAATAGTAGTAGTAGTAGTAGTAGTAGTAGTAGTAGTAGTAGTAGTAGTAGAGGCTGTGATTGTCCTAGAGGTCACCACAGGTCATTTTATACAGTGAGGTCAATGAAATGGCTCCTATGGGGACTAACATCATCACACATGAATCCAGTTGGACTCATTGGATCCACCAGAGTCTCAGCTTTACAGTGAGACCCAGTTTATGGGATTCAACACTGTTTAGGGACCCAGTATGCAGAAATATTCAAACACATCATTTTAGAATAGGAGACAATAACACATTTATACTGCATTCAAAAAACTGACTGTGATTATCATAAGATGGGCATGTCTGTAAAGGGGAGACTGCTGGGTACCCAGAGAACCCATTTACATTCATCTAGAGGTCAGAGGTCAAGAAACCCCTTTGAAAATCGCCATGCCAGTTTTTCCTTGCCAAAATATTTAGCTCAACTTTGGAGCAACAAGCTGACTCAGCCTGCAACAACCTCTGAAGACTGAATAGCAGCCAGAGTGTTACAGGGTTAAACAAAATATGGACTTTATTAATCCTAAATTGGGAAATTGTGTGTGTTGCAGCAGCTGTTTATCCAGGCATTGCACTGGAACAGTAAATATACATATCATATCATCAGGAGAGCAGGCAGCAGCTCCAGAGACAGACCATCAGTCAGCGGCTGTAGTGACTCGAATTCAGCCTGCCGGCAGGGAGTCGGGGTGGAATCAGCAAACTTTCCGTTGCTGCCATTTTGAGTTGCTACCGCTGCTAACTGAGCTGCAGGTTAGTCTCCTAGCTGCAAAGTACTGTATTTTTCGCACTATAAGGTGCACTGGATTATAAGGCGCACTGTCAATTTTTGAGAAAATTAAAGTTGTCGGAGTTGACGTTTGTGCTTTACATAACTAGAGGTGGAATAAAATAGAAATGAAGGTAGAAAAACTGAAGTACTCTCGATGTAAAATGTAAGGAGCATATCGAGGATTTCTGTTTCCATCAGCTTCACTTTGTGTTGTGTCCGTTGTTTCCAGGGTGACGACTGCTCCATCAGCTGTCCCGCCGGCCTCTACGGGACCAACTGCACCTCGCCGTGCTCCTGCCACAACGAGATCTCCTGCTCGCACATCGACGGCGCCTGCATCTGCAGAGAAGGTTCGGTGATCCTCCATCACGCTGTGGAGATCGCTCATTTATCAATCTCAGTAGTGGAAGAAGTACTCAGACTATTTACTTAAAGAATCAGAAATTGCTTGATAACAGTGACACCTGATATAGACACGAACGAGCATCGGTCCAAACAGTGAGGCGACACACATCAGCTAAAACCACAGTATCACTCTGTATCTCAGCTGCTTGGCAGTAATGTTCGCTGACCAGACGAAGGTGTCTCTATGAACCGATGTTGATCCCAGTGTTGGGTCTGACGGCTTCAGCCTCCCGACCGTGGTCAGAGGGACAGGGTTATGGTCGGAGACGATAACGGCACTTCACTCAGCAAAAACACAGGAAACCAAAGGCAAGCAGTCAGCAGAGCAGAAGAAAGTTGGTTGTAGCTTTGTAAATATCAAGTTCATGTTCGATGGAAGTTGCAGAAATAAAAGCTGCAACTCTTCAAGACAACCAGAGTTTTCCAATGTCGTTTCCCTGCTTCAGACTGAAGTGACGGGGGTTAACTCCAGTACTGTACTTTACTTCTAATAATAACTTACTTACTCAGTAGGCTGTTCCAGAGTCAGCTGATCAGTCGGGGAACCAGTACTACAAAGGCACGATCACCTTTTGTTTTTAACCTGGACTTGGGAACAGTTAAAAGACCCAGACTGGCAGACCTGAGGGGCCGGCTCAGACAGTACAGTGTGAGGAGTTCACTTATATACTCCGGTGCCAGGTCATTTGGAGCTTTATGCGATTTAAACCACTTTAAATGAATTGTTAAAGAGATTGAGAGCCACCGTAGTGAGGCCTAAATTGGTGTAATGTGAGATAAATGGTTTGTTTTGGTCAGCAGTCTAGCTGCTGAGCTCTGAACAGTTTGGAGCTGCTCTGTTGCTCAGCTGTTTAAACAAGTATACAAAGAATGACAGTAATCTAGATGGGACGATATCAGATGATATCATGAAGGATTTTCTCCATGTAACTAAAAGACAGAACTGATCTAATTTTAGAAGTATTGCTCAGTTGATAAAAGCACGACTGGACTACTTTCTGTACATGTTGCTCCAGACTCAAGTTTCTATCCAGGATAACACCCAGAGTTTTGGTGTTAATTATAATAATAATGGGCAATTGAATCAATAATGAAAATAATAAGCCTCTTTAATTGTCATTGACTGTGAAGTTATGTTTGATTATTGTGAATTTTAATAGCATTTACATTTTCTTCCCTCTTCTAAACTCACCTGTGAAACTCCTGACTGTCCAAAAAGTATAAAAGTGCCCACCTTAATGAGCTCCAGAACTTTTTCTTGTTTCGTATTATCTTCTCCACTTCACTTGCTTAATATCTCTCAATATCAGCATCTTTAAATATTTATGCGCCACCGAACCTCGTGGGGAACACGGTAATTAAAGTGGAGAGACATCTGAGGCAGAGCGCAGGGCCAGAGCCCTGAGAGCTGGAACAAGTGGGTGTCTGTCTTCACCCTGCGAACCCTTATTTCCTCTTTGTTTCAGAGCCACTTACTGGGGAGAAGTTCAGACTGGTTAAAAAGGTTATCAAACATGTGTCGGCCATGTAGATGCTCGTAGAGCAAACATCTCATACAGCTCAGTGTGCTGTTATGTGTTTTTTCCTAAAGAGGCGTACGGAGGCAGGGGGTCCGGCTGGTCGGCATATCAAAAGGATATTTGGCACATTTTTGTGTAAAAGAAATTAGACTGAAGGAAGGAGAGAAAATCAGGACACACTTGTTTATTTATAAATCTAAGTATCAATGTTTCAGCACACGTTGACTTCTTTCAGATAAAAGCCAGTAAGAAGTGAAATGAGATAAATACTGTATTAGACAAGTGTTTAAAGACATGTGTAATTCATAGAGGAGAAATGCCTCGACATCAACATTTTATGCCTTTATTAGAAAGCAGACAGTTGAGAGATGACAGGAAATGAGGGGAAAGAGACGGGGATTGAGATGTAACAAACTCAATGGCTGGATGTGAACCACAGACGTTGATTGGCTCCTAAACCCTGAGACCACCAGGTCGGCCACCGGGCTGGCCACCAAGCTGAGGCCACCGGGCTGGCCACCAAGCTGAGGCCACCGGGCTGGCCACCAAGCTGAGGCCACCGGGCTGGCCACCAAGCTGAGGCCACCGGGCTGGCCACCAAGCTGAGGCCACCGGGCTGGCCACCAAGCTGAGGCCACTGGGCTGGCCACCAAGCTGAGGCCACCGGGCTGGCCACCAAGCTGAGGCCACCGGGCTGGCCACCAAGCTGAGGCCACCGGGCTGGCCACCAAGCTGAGGCCACTGGGCTGGCCACCAAGCTGAGGCCACTTGGCTAGCCACCAAGCTAAGGCCACCAGGCTGGCCACCAGACCACCAACCAGGTAGAGGCCACCAGGCTGTCCCAGTACATCCACAATTTAAAAACCAGCAAGTGCAAAATAGAGACACATTCAAATACAGCCACAAGATGACAAACTAATATAAATATACATCCAAGTATAAGCTTTAACCTTAACTTGACCACAGCTATGGAGGATGGAACCTGCCAAAACAAAAAATAAATGAATAAATTACTTGATAAATTAATGAATAAATAAATAAATGTCATTAAATGTAGCAAAAATAATAATATAAATACATTTAGCTAGTAATTAATTGATAAAATGACAGTCCACAGACTGACTTCCTGCTTCTACTTGCTACAATACTTGGTATGTATTTTTACTTTCAGTTTTATCCTCCAGTAAAGAGGTTTAGATGATGTGGATAAACCGTACCGTGTTCCAGATCTCAGCAGGTGCTTTGTGGAGTATCGTGACTGATGGAAATGATGCACAAAACTATGAAAAGTTGCAGCACAGACTCAAATGAAGTATTGAAATGGGCCGTGTGTCCCTGTCCAGGTTGGCAGGGTGTGGACTGCTCCATCCCCTGCTCCAGTGGTGCTTGGGGACTGAGCTGCAATCAGACGTGTCAGTGTGCCAACGGGGCGGCCTGCGACCCCGCCAACGGTACCTGCACCTGCTCGCCGGGCTGGAGGGACGAGTACTGCGACCTGCCGTGTCCCGTGAGTGGTCATCATGGCAGTCTTTACTTCTTTTGACTGACAAAAACTGCAGAAGAGGTTTCATTTTGGATTCAGCTAAATTGCTAAACACTTCTTCTGGTCTGGTGTGTTGTGGCTGTCGTTAGGAGGGATCATACGGGCTGGACTGCAGAGAGAGATGTGACTGTGTCAACGCTGATGGCTGTGATCCAGTGACCGGCTTCTGTCGCTGTCTAGCAGGTTGGACAGGTGAGTCACACAGACGCTGTTCAGGGCCGGTAAACACTGCGACTGTCAAAGTTCAGGCTTCTGGCAACAGGAACAGAGGGAGTCCCTAATGCAGCCACGACAAATCAATACAACATGAAAAATTCATATCTGTCCACTTTGTTGCTAGCCCCCATGATGCTTTGCGTGAACTACAGGCGCAACTTCCAACACGTCATGTCACTGAACCAGAACTGGTGTTTTCTGTGGTAAGGCTGCGCTAATTGTCTCTCCTAGAGCGCTTATTATTAAAAAATCTAGTAAAATGTGTGAACACCACCTGTTACCACTCAGACAGGATGTGATCATAGCTCTGCTTTCTGCTATGGAGGGACTGACGATGACCTGAAGAAGTGACCTTAGATAACCTACACTAGCATATTTAACTACGTTATGATAACTTACGCTGGTATAATTACAGTTACAATATACTGTACAATATTAACTTCTTATGCTCTGATACATGAACTCTGAGCTTTCAGAAAGTTTCCACATAAGATGAGGGAGGTGCTCATATGGACCCAACTCATAAACACAGTAAACACCACCTCATTTGATGGCACAAATCAACTTCTTTATGTTTGAAACTGTACAGAAAATAGTCACTGTCTGTCATTAAACTAACGCTACAATGCTGAGTCCTCCCTACACATGAATATCTGTTCTCCTGGTGCTGCTGTCGGTCTTCTGTAGCCCAGCCACAAAGTCTTGTAGGGGTTTTCCTCTGTGTGGCTTTATCTAGACTATATGAATATAACGAGGGTTTTGGGTGTCTCTTCAAGTTTAGGTTCTCAGCCACATTCTGCTCCATAACTCGTCTGTAGGTCGGCGATGGAAACTGTACCATTAGTCACAACAACAATCCCTTTTTGTTTTGGGTGCAGGCTCACCACACTGTTGTTGAAGCCACAAATTTAGCTTTGTCTGGTTGTTAGTACAGCCGCCAACAGCGTAACAGTTACCACCGCTCCGCAAGGACGTTTTAAAAAATGCAAGCTTACCATTAGTTAAATATCTGTTAATTATATTAATTAATTAATAAAGTAGCAAAGATTTGCTAAATTGAGTTACAGAAGAAATGTTGGTGGTGTTTAGCCACTATGGTCATCCAGTGGGACTAACTAGCTTACTGCTACTTACGCGACCTCACCGGAAGTTACACCCATATTCATTTCTACAGCAGTGCCCGAGAAGAATTGGATATTTAAAAATAAAGATTCACTATTAGATGAGTTTAAAAGCTTCCCAAGTGATCCCCATGGATGAAGCATGTTTTAAGACTCGGCTTTGCTCTTAGACTATTGGGATTTATTTACTGTAAATCAGCATCATCATCAGTGACACATTCAAGTTGTAGCTCTGCTTCTTTTGCTCATTAATCGTCAATCAGAAGAGTGATGATGAGCAGTGATCGATATGAGCTGATGAATATGGAAAGGGACATTTTGATTCCCAGCCAGAGGGAGAACTGGTAATGACCTGGCATTGGGAAGAACTTCGATATGGTGATGAATATCTAGAGCTAAGTTGAGACCAAAAATTTAAAGTAACTTAATGAGTTTAAATGTTTATCAGATACCAAAACACTCTATATCTGTTTATGATACTGTGAGACATTTTATCCATCCATCGTCAGAGGGTGGTTGGAGCCGATCCCAGCTGGCGTTAGGTGAAGGCGGGGTTCACCCTGGACAGGTCGCCACTCCATCGCAGGACACACGGTGAATTTAGAGTCGGTCATTACACTGCATGTCTTTGGACAGTGTGAGGAAACTGGAGAACCCGGAGAAAACCCACACGGGAGAACATGCAAACTCCACACAGAAGAGCCCCGAGCCGGATTTAACCCTGCGACCCTCTTGCTGTGAGGTGACAGTGTGAACCACTACACCACTGTGCAGCCCCTGAGATATTTTATATCACTGGGAAATGATTGTGAAGTTGTAACGCTCGTTAGGTAAATTAGAGATATGGCATTCATGTTGCAAAGTAATCTGCACTACCTGGAATGTGCATTTACATGTATTTGATTGGCCAAAACACAAACTAGGCCAGACCATTAGGCATTATACGGCCTGCAGGCTACGGATGCGACCCTCATGATGGTTCTGCCAACAAACCACACAATTTTACTCAAGAAGCTAAAAAAAAAACAGTAAAGAAAATAGATTTTGCTTTGAAATGCTGGTGTGTTGTTAGTGAACTTCTTCCTGTCACACTTGACATTGATGTAAATGTGAGTGATGTTTGAAGTAGCGCCACCTGCTGTGGCAGCATTGTTGCCAACTTAGTGACTTTGTCACTGCATTTAGTGAGTTTTCAGACCCCTCTAGCAACTCTGTCAAAAAAGCGCCGAGCGACTTTTTCTGGTGTTATTGGAGAGTTTTGGAGACTCTGATGCCCAGTCCGAGTCCACAGGCAGCAGTCCCTCCAGCATCTCGTCTACAATAAGTCATGGACTGGTAAGTATTTTTTAAAGCTGTGAGCTTTGTTTGCAACAAACATGGCTTTATTCAAAAAATACAACCAGAACCGTCACTTTGAGAGAAAACCTGCAGAAAGATCCAGAAATCTGTCTGGAGATGAGAAGGAGAGGACAGCCGAGGGGCTGCTGGCTGAGATACTAAAGCAGAGAGGAACCACAGGAGGAGAGGGAAGGGTTCATGTTAAGTTAAGTGTTAAATGTAAGTGTTAATGTGAAGTTAAATTAAGTGTTTATGTTAAGTTAAATTTTGAATTTTGTTAATGGAAACATACATAAATAATGTTTGGAGTGATTTTCAGTAGAATAAATGCTGAACAGTAAGTGCCCAGTATGTTTCCTATAGTGATAAAATAGAGGTTACAGCAACAATCTGGGTATGTATGCACTCCAACAAAGACAGGAAATCACAGCGCCTCGAACAAAGAGAAAGTTTAATAGTTTTTCCTCAGCAACGCCCCGTCAGTCTGTCTCACTACTGTCAACAATTAGCTTTAATTCTTTTGTACGAGCACCTTGTGGGACGATCGTGTGCATCAGCTTTATCCTGAAAATCCAGGAGAGTTTAGTTTTCGCGTACTGACATCTGTGAGTTTACCGAGTTGTGTCACAGTACGAATTCATACCTCAGCGACTAGAATACGGACGTAGTGTCGAACTGGGACACAGCACGTGTTTATGAAGAGGAATAACAGTAAAATAGTGGATGAATATACGTTCAGCACTGCAAAACTTTTAAGTGTTTGCCGTCATTTGTTTTAAACCTTTTCTACACCGACAATGTTGAGCAATGTACGAGCACTGAACTAGGTCAGAAGCATTTAGGTTATTTGTGTCAAATCTTATGTTTTAATTATCTTTCCGTGCTGCTGCCACTTGGGAGATGAAGACTAGGTGTTAGCTCTGCCTAAACTTTACTGCGTAATGTAGTGCAACAAGGATTTACATGGGCTTCGTATCTTGTCCCCACCTCTTCCTCATCCTCCTCCACCTCCTTTTGTTTCAACTTCACAGCCTAACGAATCTGATTTTCACCCATTTCGTGGCTCAGAGGTAGTTTATTAATTGAGTTATAATGGCCGCCTGCGCCCCACTCTCATATTCTCTCATATTCTATGTCAAAGGAAGTTTCTAATGAGCTGCAGATACGCCGGGCTGCAGAGAGGAGGAGGGAGATAATACTGTATTTGCTCATACACTATTCTTACTCTGTCCGTCCGTCTGTCTGTTTTCATATTTGGATGTGGCGGTGAGCTTGTTCCTGTGTGGCTGAGTGTAACTAAGAGTTAATGTAATGTGGGTCTCTTGGGCTGCAGCCTCCAGACTGTCCCCTGTGAGCACCGAGGGCTCTGATCTGTTCTGCAATCCAGCTTTTGTGTAGACAGACTGCTGCCTCTCAGGACACACACACACACACACACACATATATGCAAGACTGATGAAAGAAGGAGACACTTTAGCAAATGATTAAAGGGCAAAAAAGTCTCGGGCAGAAATTGGGGAATTTAGGTTTTTGCCTAAACTGTTTGTTCATACAAACTGAGACGTATTCGTACATGTCCAAACAGTTTGTTGGGTACAAGAGGTTCACAACGTCTCGACAAAACTGATCGTGTATCAGCTTCCTTCTGCATATCTTTTAATGTTGATGCCAACTGTTGATTGGTATGTATTAGGGCTGTCCATGTTAGCGCAATAATAACACAAAAACTTTTTAGTGCCGCTAATTTCTTTATAGCATTAACGCATACCGGCATCATATGAAACTAAAACACCGAAAGAAAGCTAGTCATTAGTGTATTAGTGTATCAGCAGGACGGTGTGTTTGGGATTGAGTCAGAATAATCAATATGTAAGTGATCAATAATCACTGTGTAAAGTCAGACAGTTGTTCATTTTCAACAGGAGGACAGACAGTTCAGAAAAGTCACAATCACAAATCAGTCTTCAGAACCACGGACAGCACCATGGGTTTATCAATACGTAGCACAGTTAGGACACTGATATTTCAGAGCCGTGGTCGGGGCCATAGAGTCTAACAGTGATATTTCAGAGCCGTGGTCGGGGCCATAGAGTCTAACAGTGATATTTCAGAGCCGTGGTCGGGGCCATAGAGTCTAAAAGTGATATTTCAGAGCCATGGTCAGGGCATGGAGTCTAACAGTGATATTTCAGAGCCGTGGTCGGGGCCATAGAGTCTAACAGTGATATTTCAGAGCCGTGGTCGGGGCCATAGAGTATAACAGTGATATCTCAGAGCCATGGTCGGGGTCATAGAGTCTAACTTACTGATATGTCAGAGCCATGGTTGGGGTCATAGAGTCTAACTTTCTGATATTTCAGAGCCGTGGTCGGGGCCACAGATACTAACTTTCTGATATTTCAGAGCCATGGTCGGGGCAACAGATAGTAACTTTCTGATATTTCAGAGCCGTGGTCAGGGCCATAGAGTCTAACAGTGATATTTCAGAGCCATGGTCGGGGCCATAGAGTCTAACAGTGATATTTCAGAGCCGTGGTCAGGGCCATAGAGTCTAACAGTGATATTTCAGAGCCATGGTCGGGGCCATAGAGTCTAACAGTGATATTTCAGAGCCGTGGTCGGGGCCATAGAGTCTAACTTACTGATATTTCAGAGCCGTGGTCAGGGACATAGAGTCTAACTGGCAAAACCTTTTCAGATAAAGGATCAGATTCAGGCTGACTAGACCTATTCTGACCCTGTACTCTCTCTCTGCTACTAGGGGTCGGAGAGAGGGGATGACAGTATAACGAGGGGCGGCTCGTCTTCCTCCTCCACCACCTCAAATCACCTACTGATACTACTGGTCTAGTACTTGACATCTTTTCCTTCCATACAGAGCCTTCAGGTCTTTCTTGAAGTCAGTACTTTGTGACTTCCTGTCTGTGGCTCTCAGCTCATTGGTTCCCACTGAAGCTGTAAATCTTTATAAACACAACGAGTTTTATTTGTACAAAGTCTCAGTAGTTTCCTAAAACAGCTGGTCACTGTAGTTTTTAGCAAACAGCCTGGAGGTCTTGGAGTTTTCACAGAAAACAAATTTCCAAAGGATAATAAATATAAACTAATAGTGGAGCTCTATGGCACAGAGGGAGAAGCCACAGTACGTATATAACAGTTCATGTTAGATACATTCACTGTTGGTTCATTTGTTGACAGTAAGAAAACTATAGACTACGAGCAGCTGAATGCTCAAACAGGGAGATGAATATTGTCTCTTTGTCGCTCTGATCTGTCACATCCGTCCTCTTTGTACGTCTCCGTCTTTCCTTCCCCGCTGACTCAATATCTGAGCAGCTGCTTAAAAAGCCTTTTGCTAACGTTCCCCAGCCCTTTTTTGCATCATTCACTCTTCTTCAAGTTCCAGTGACACATCTAAAGCTTTACTGAAGCCAGTTTGACTTCACTTCGACGCTGGGTAGCTGAGAACAAGGCCTCTTGCGTTACCATAGACGCGTATGTGTGTGTCCTGTGCAGGTGTCCATTGCGACAGTGTGTGTGAGGAGGGACGCTGGGGACCCAACTGCTCCTACAGCTGCACCTGTGAGAACGGCGGCTCCTGCTCCCCAGAGGATGGAACCTGTGTGTGCGCCCCAGGCTACCGCGGCACCAGCTGCAGACGAAGTAAAGACACCTTTTACACACTCACACTGTGTTTTCACTGTCGGAGCTGCACTGCAGCGGGCGTAGGACCAAATATAAGAAACAGCAATACTACGATTGGGAAATAAAATTTCCTGTAAAAAGTAGTCAGATTTACTTGAGGGATACCCGTTGCTGTGCATTTCAGTAGGTGACGCTATCACCATAACTCAATAATGACATGTATGCAGTACGTCTTCAGGCCAGGACTCTTATATAACATGTCAGCTTTGGGGCAGATTGAACAATGTATAGTCAATTTACAACAATGTCCTCTTTTCTGTAGGTAGCGCTATGACTATCACTCATAATGGCACATATATTTCTTCAGGCTTGGACTCTTATCCAGCCTGTTAAATTTGGGACAGATTGGACTATGTTAAGTCAAGTTACAACAGCTTCCTCCGTCATGTCACCACAACAACGCCATTTTGCGAAAACACAAAAGCTTCACAATTTTGAGTCATGAAGGTTTTGACTGATGTGTCTGAAATAATGAGCGGGAAGTGCCTTTCAAATTTCATGAATATAGGATCAACTTTCTCCAAACTATGGCCTTCCACGCATAGGGGGGAACTATGGAGCCCACTAAACACATTGATCCCAATCACTGTACTTTCACGGAAAGTTCACAGTTGTCCATCTTTGTGCCAACTTTCATGAGTTTTTGAGTCCACCAAGGGTGTCAAAGGTTTGTTCAAAGGCTTAAAGTAATAAGGGGGGCGCTAAAGAGCTAACATGCCACAGCCAAGCCCAATTACTCCATTAAATCCAAGTAATTATTAATGTGAATATGTGTGTAAAGTTTCATGAGTTTTTGTGAAATAAAAAATAAAATAAAAAAATAAATAAATAAAAATTATTACATCTTAATTAGTCTTCTGTTGGGCCCTTTAGTGGCCCTTTTTGTTATATATATATTTTTTTGTTTAATCATATATTTTTCATTTATTTTTATTCATTTATTCATTATTTGTAGACATTTTGAGTCTATTTGTGCTTAATTAAATACATAAATTTAAGAATAAATGTAAAATAAATAATGAATAAATACAAATAAATGTGAAAATAAATAAATAAATTTAAATGATAAGAGACACAAAATAACCAAACAGACTCAAAATGACAACATAATTTTTTGGTTATTTTTTTTTATTAGCATTTATTGTTTTTTATTTTACATTTATTTCTAAATTTATGTATTTCATTGTTTTTATGCATTTGCATTTTTATTTCAGCATCATTTTCCCCTTGCATTTCACCCTTATTTTTTTCCCCAAACTGGGGCGTGGTCATAGAAGACTACTCTGGATGACATATTGCCGGTCTTATGTACATCAACAATCCAGTAGAGTATTTTTTCTGGCTTGGTCCAGGCAACGATTGCTCCAGATATGTAGGAGGAGCAAAAAAAAAAAAATCAAAATTCAAAATGGCAGAAAATCAGTCTTTTTTTCAGTTTTGTTTCTGAGACGTGCAGCTGAAAAGTTACAGGCCAGATTGTAAAGTTAAGATCATAGCACCACCCTCTGGCCAAATTGCACCACATTCGACACTCCTTTGAGTTCCCAGCAATACACCCGCCAAGTATGGAGTCGATCAGATGAGCGGCTCTTGTGATGGAGGACAGACAGACAGACAGACAGACAGACACACAGACAGACACACAGACAGACACACAGACAGATACACAGACAGACAGACAACAGACACACAGACAGACAGATACACATACACAGACAGACACACAGACAGACAGACAGACAGACACACACAGACAGACAGACAACAGACAGACACACACAGACAGACACACAGACAGACAGACAGACACACAGACAGACAGACACACGACAGACAGACAGACAGACACACAGACAGACACACAGACACACAGACAGACAGACACACGCAGACAGACACACCAACAGACACACAGACAGACAGACAGACAGACAGACAGACACACACGCAGACAGACACACAGACAGACAGACACACAGACAGACAGACAGACACACAGTCAGACAGACAGACAGACAGACACACAGACAGACAGACACACAGACAGACAGACACACAGACAGATAGACACACACACAGACAGACACACAGACACACAGACAGACACACACGCAGACAGACAGACAGACACACACGCAGACAGACAGACAGACAGACAGAGATTCTTTGCCTATAGTTTGATATGATTGTTTCCGGTATCTCCCAAAGCCTCACAGCCTGGTGAACTAGTCCACAGTTCATCAAATGCTTTGAGGAGTTTTTTTGGAAAAAAAGTTTCTGTTTGCCTTCAGTGTTACTCATCAAAACACACTGTGTATCCTTGAGGTAAAAAAAATAAAGCATTTCCTCCCTCGTAAAATTTTTGCCAAGCTGTTTTTTCATACAAGCTTGGAGCCTGAATTGTTTACCAGTTTACTAGCATGTAGTCTTCTTTTTCCTGGAGCAGCCGTGGCTCAGAAGGTAGAGCGGGTCGTCCACCAGTCGGAAGGTTGGTGGTTCAATCTGAATCTCAATCCCTGGCTGCTCCGGTCCCAAACCCATATAAATATACAGGGGGTTGCGTCAGGAAGGGCATCCGGCGTAAATCACATGCCAAACAAGCAAATCTATGATGATTCGCTGTGATAGATTGCTGCATATTTTTTGGCACTTAATCACCACCAGTATGTCAGGAAAATGTGCCTCCATTGGCAGGAATGAGCTTGACGTCGACCACACATGTACGAGAACAAAACAAGGACCCAGAAGAAAAGCTTTGTTCCAGCGTGGTCAGGAAATCCACAGGGAACCGCTGAGTTCCCATGTTCAATGTAGAATCTTAATTTGCAAAATAAACAAAAAATTGCAGACAACAAGTTAACGTAGAGGAGTAAAAAGTAAGATTTCCCTCTGAAATGTTATGGAGAAAAAGTAGAACGCCTCCCAAAGTGGAAAATTCCTTTATTAGTCCCACGAGGGGAAATTCAATTTTTTTCACTCTGTTGTCAACTGCATGCAGACCCGAACACACACATGCACAAACATGCAACAATGGAGAGATGTCAGAGTGAGGGGGCTGCTCCTGACAAGCGCCCCGAGCAGTTGGGGGTTTGGTGCCTTGCTCAGGGGCACCTCGGCAGTGCCCAAGAGGTAAACTGGCACCTCTCCAGCTACCAGTTCACACTCAGTTCTTGGTCCATGTCGGGACTTGAACCGGTGACCCTCCGGTTCCCAAGCCAACTCCCTACAGACTGAGCTACTGCTGCCCCCACAGCAATAAAAGTACAAATTTTGTCAAAATGAATAAATTGAATTAAGCTGCGACACTAATGAATCTCATCAAACATTTCATCCCTCCTCACTCTTTGTTACGAGCAAAGATCAATGAAAACATTCAGGTAGCGGCTTCTCCTTTTTAGTCAACTGTCGCTGGTTAAAATAAAAGGCATCAGATCAGATGTAGCTGATTAATATTAATCATGCTCTGCACTAAAATTACAAGGTGAATTATGAGACAATGGGCCCAGACATGCTAAAGGCCCCTCTGCCTCTTCTGTATAGGGACAAGACTTTATAGTTGTGTAGCCTCTTGTTGTTATTGTTGTGTCCTTTTGTGATCGTCACACATCTCTCTGGTTTTGTCTGTGGTCATTTTGAGTCTATTTGTGGTCATTTTGAGTCTATTTGTGGTCATTTTGAGTCTCTTCGTGGTAATCTTGAGTCTATTTGTGGTCATCTTGTGTCTCTTCGTGGTCATTTTGAGTCTATTTGTGGTCATCTTGTGTCTCTTTGTGGTCATTTTGAGTCTATTTGTGGTCATTTTGAGTCTATTTGTGGTCATTTTGAGTCTCTTCGTGGTCATCTTGAGTCTATTTGTGGTCATCTTGAGTCTATTTGTGGTCATCTTGTGTCTCTTCGTGGTCATTTTGAGTCTATTTGTGGTCATTTTGAGTCTATTTGTGGTCATTTTGAGTCTCTTCGTGGTCATCTTGAGTCTATTTGTGGTCATCTTGAGTCTCTTGTGGTCATCTTGAGTCTATTTGTGGTCATCTTGAGTCTATTTGTGGTCATCTTGTGTCTCTTTGTGGTCATTTTGAGTCTACTTGTGGTCATTTTGAGTCTATTTGTGGTCATTTTGAGTCTATTTGTGGTCATTTTGAGTCTATTTGTGGTCATTTTGAGTCTCTTCGTGGTCATCTTGAGTCTATTTGTGGTCATCTTGAGTCTACTTGTGGTCATCTTGAGTCTATTTGTGGTCATCTTGAGTCTATTTGTGGTCATCTTGTGTCTCTTTGTGGTCATTTTGAGTCTATTTGTGGTCATTTTGAGTCTATTTGTGGTCATTTTGAGTCTATTTGTGGTCATTTTGAGTCTCTTCGTGGTAATCTTGAGTCTATTTGTGGTCATCTTGTGTCTCTTCGTGGTCATTTTGAGTCTATTTGTGGTCATTTTCAGTCTATTTGTGGTCATTTTGAGTCTCTTCGTGGTCATCTTGAGTCTATTTGTGGTCATCTTGAGTCTACTTGTGGTAATCTTGAGTCTATTTGTGGTCATCTTGTGTCTCTTTGTGGTCATTTTGAGTCTATTTGTGGTCATTTTGAGTCTCTTCGTGGTAATCTTGAGTCTATTTGTGGTCATCTTGTGTCTCTTCGTGGTCATTTTGAGTCTATTTGTGGTCATTTTCAGTCTATTTGTGGTCATTTTCAGTCTCTTCGTGGTCATTTTGAGTCTATTCGTGGTCATTTTGAGTCTCTTCGTGGTCATCTTGAGTCTATTTGTGGTCATCTTGAGTCTATTTGTGGGCATCTTGTGTCTCTTTGTGGTCATGTTGGTCTGTTTGTGGTATTTTGAGTCTTTTGTGGTATTTTGAGTCTCTTCGTGGTCATCTTGTGTCTCTTTGTGGTCATTTTAAGTCTGTTTGTATCATTTTGAGTCTATTTTTGGACATTTTGGATCTCTCTGTAGTTGTTTTTGTTTCTTTCTAGTCTTTTTGTGTCTCCTTGTAGTTGCTTTTTCTTTGTGGTCATTTTGAGTCTCTTCCTGGTTGGTACATGTCTCTTTGATGACCCTCCTGGCCTTCACTAGATACATCTCTATCTATATAATCTTTATAATATTTATATATTACTAGATCTGCTATCTACTAGATGTTAGCTAGAACTACTAGATAGTAGATATAACTACTAGATACTAGCTAGAACTACTAGATAGTAGATATAACTACTAGATACTAGCTATAACTACTAGATACTAGCTAGAACTACTAGATACTAGCTATAACTACTAGATACTAGCTATAACTACTAGATACTAGTAACTCTAGTACTGTAAACTAGTTAGCTATCTCTAGATATGCTATACTCTAGTACTAGCTAGACTACTAGATAGTAGATATAACACTAGTAAGCTAACACTAGAGTAGCTAGAACTACTAGATAGTAGATATAACATAGCTGTATAACTACTAGATACTAGCTATAACTACTAGATACTAGCAAGAACTACTAGATACTAGCAAGAACTACTAGATAGTAGATATAACTACTAGATACTAGCTAGAACTACTAGATACTAGCTATAACTACTAGATACTAGCTATAACTACTAGATACTAGCTAGAACTACTAGATACTAGCTAGAACTACTAGATAGTAGATATAACTACTAGGTACTAGCTATAACTACTAGATACTAGCTATAACTACTAGATACTAGGTAGAACTACTAGATAGTAGATATAACTACTAGATACTAGCTATAACTCTAGATACTAGTAGACTACTAGATACTAGCTAGAACTCTAGATATAGTATCTACTAGTACTAGATATACTACTAGTACTAGATATACTATAGTACTAGCTAACTCTAGATACTAATATAGAACTACTAGATAGTAGATATAACTACTAGATACTAGCTAGAACTACTAGATACTAGCTGATAAAACTCTGATTAGCTAGCTCTAGATAAGATATCTAGTAGAGACTATAGATAGTAGATATAACTACTAGATACTAGCTAGTATAGCTAGAACTATAGATAGTAGATATAACTACTAGATACTAGTAGAACTACTAGATACTAGTTACTACTAGATATGTAGACTGTGGGATGAAGAAAGAATGATATATTGAATGTAGAATTGATAGTGATATAACTACTAGATATAGATATAACTATAGATATAGCTAGAACTACTAGATACTAGATATAACTATAGATATAGCTAGAACTACTAGATATAGGTAGAACTATAGATATAGGTAGAACTACTAGATACTAGCTAGAACTACTAGATATTAGATATAACTACTAGATACTATAAACTACTAGATACTAGCTATAACTACTAGATACTAGATATAACTACTAGATTTTACTAGTCTAGAACTACTAGATACTAGTTAGAACTACTAGATACTAGCTAGAACTACTAGAATACTGTAGAACTCTAGATACTAGCTAGAACTCTGATACTGCTAGAACTACTAGATACTAGATATAACTCTAGATAGAATTTCTACTAGATACTAGCTAGAACTACTAGATATTAGATATAACTCTGATACTAGAACTACTAGATACTAGCTAGAACTACTAGATACTAGCTAGAACTACTAGATACTAGTTAGAACTACTAGATACTAGCTAGAACTACTAGATACTAGTTAGAACTACTAGATACTAGCTAGAACTACTAGATACTAGATAGAACTACTAGATATCTAGAACTACTAGATACTGATATAACTCTGATACTAGAACTACTAGATACTGCTAGAACTACTAGATAGTAGATATAACTACTGATACTAGTTAGAACTACTAGATACTAGTTGAACTCTGACTAGATATACTAGATACTAGCTAGAACTCTAGATACTGATATAACTACTAGATACTAGCTAGAACTCTAGATATAGATATAACTCTAGATACTAGCTAGAACTACTAGATACTAGATAGAAACTACTAGATACTAGCTAGAACTACTAGATATTAGATATAACTACTAGATACTAGCTAGAACTACTAGATACTAGCTAGAACTACTAGATAGTAGATATAACTACTAGATACTAGGTAGAACTACTAGATACTAGCTAGAACTACTAGATAGTAGATATAACTACTAGATACTAGCTAGAACTACTAGATACTAGTTAGAACTACTAGATACTAGATAGAACTACTAGATACTAGCTAGAACTACTAGATACTAGTTAGAACTACTAGATACTAGCTAGAACTACTAGATATAACTTAGATATAACTTCTAGCTAGAACTACAGATACAGAAACTACTAGAACAAAACTACAATAAACAGCCCATATTGGCCCGTTCTTCATATCAAAAGCAGGCTGATAGAGGAAACCCAGGAAGCTGCAGAAGGACTCATTTTTAGGTTAGATTACAACCTGTTCACACACTGGCAATAAAAAAACAGTTAAAAATGTTTCTACATGTAAAAATGTATAAACAATCCCTTTAAGTAATAGATCTTATGTCCCACATAAAAAGGATTCAGATTTGATAAAATGCTGTGGACTAATGTGAAGCATCCTGCAACTGGGTGGCTCATTTCTCGTCTCTGTTTCATTTAGACTATAAATGTTTCAGATGAGCTTGTTTTTTCATGTCTGAAAACTGGAATCAGACACCAGTGAGTAGGGTGTTCATGCAGTCAGACAATTATTTTTAATGATCAGATTAATGGGAATAAATAAATCATCTACTGTGCAATCTGGTTAAAATAAAGTGAGAAGCTACCTGTTGCTGTTGCTCACAGCGTGCCTTTCTGCTGACATGCATAACACACTCCAGGTTTTCCTCTGCTTTCCCTGCATCCCAGTGATAAATTTAAAGGCTCTCTCGGTTCACAGTTTAGGCAATTATCTTAATTAGGAAAATCCTGTAGCATGAGAGAGGCGGTACACCAGCTTGTCTCACCACTTAGAGTAACATCAATTAAAGCGAATTAAAGGCCCCAGGAAGACGTATGAGGGAGGATCTGTTGGTGGAAGGAAAACAAAGATACTGCCAGCAGGTTGACACTGGAGAGGAGACAGCAGGCAGGGAAACACACACACACACACACACACACACACATATAAGTATGGTGGACGGTATTAAGCTTTCATATATGTGAAGGTTAAAAATATAGCTTAAATTGGGACTAAGTGGACTATGAAATCCATCATTCAAATGATCAGAGAACTAATCAAAGTTCCTCTTAGAGTCTGAAATTGACTTTTCTCTCTGTCACACACATCCATCTAACAGCAGTGTGTGTGTGTGTGTCTGCAGCATGTTCGCCTGGTTTCTACGGCCATCGTTGCAGCCAGTCTTGTCCTCAGTGTATCCACAGCGACGGCGCGTGCCACCACATCACCGGCCACTGTGAATGTCTCTCCGGCTTCTTCGGCTCGCTCTGTAATCAAGGTCAGTTTCCTCCAGTCCTTCGTCCCAAAAAGTCCCAGCTGTGTTTGTGTGTGTGCTTCAAGGTCTTCTTTGTTTTTGTATTTTATTATATCCTTGGAAAAATAATGATAATAATAATAAGTGATATAAGCTTTCACACAAACCTTCGTGGCTACGGGAACGTGGGAAATGATTTGCACTTGTGTGTTTATAGGCCCTGATACACTGAGAGTTGAATTCACGAGAGGATTGTGCAGATTTTGCGGTCGCTAAATTTGCACAAATTAGACAAAAAAAAATCTTGAAACACCTGCAAAGATTGAAATGCATCCCCTAAAGGCCAGAGTCCACCAAAACATTTTTTTCCCAGCTGAAAATGTCAGGCGGTCCTCTGAAAACATCCAGCTGGGAGCGCCTGAGTTAGCTTTGGAGCCGCAGTATTTTTCCTGCTGAGATGCTTTGGTTGCATCCGGGTGCTAAGATACCGTATATCCACGGTTGTAAACTAGGGCTGTCAGCCCATTAAAATATTCAGTTTGGGTGGCTGTGGGTAGAGCAGGTCGTCCACCAATCAGAAGGTTAGTGACTCGATACCCGCCTCCTCCCGTTACATGTCGAAGTGTCCTTGGGCAAGACACTTAGCCCTAAATTGCTTGTTTCATTGGTGTGTAAATGAGTATTTAGATTAGATCCTGATGGGCAGGTTGGCTGCTTGTGTCTGATATCAGTGTATGAACGTGTGTGAATGGGTGACATGGAGTGTAAAGCACTTTAATAGGTCAGAGGACTAGAAAAGCGTTTACCATGTCATCACAAATTAATCACACATTTTTTCACTCACTCACTCACTCATGGTCACCCTCTTATCGGGGGCGGGGTCGGGTCGCGGGGTAGCAGCTCCAGCAGGGGACCCCAACCTTCCCTTCTCTGGGCCACATTAACCAGCTCTGACTGGGGGATCCTGAGGCGTTCCCGGGCCAGTGTGGAGATAAATCTCTCCACCTGGTCCTGGGTCTGTTTGACATTCAGTTGTACTTAGCTCCACCCTCTCGTGTAATTTTTGACTGCAAAAAAACACAAATGGCGAAATTGGACCTTGAGACGAGGAGGATATCGGTTGCAACTGATGTCACAATTCATGGTACTATCAGCGGCCGTTAGCGGCTTATAAAATGTGCTGAAAGCTTCGGTCGCCGATCCAGAACTGAGGTCCTGTGTTGCACTGAGACACATCCACCGAGCTGTGGTCTCTGTCCTCTTGTGACACAGACTGTGACCAACGTAGTTTTAGACCTGCATGGTCGCTGTTTAACATGCTCCACACAGACTAGACTATTAATGTCCTCTTTTTTTTTTTTGGAGTCAATCAATTGGACAAACTCCCATAAAGCTGGTGGCAGATTTTATCTTATTCACATCTCATTTGAAGCTGTATCGTAATCACCTCCTCACACTCCCAGGAGCTGTGCTTATTTAGAAACAAGACAGAACACAGCTGGTATACAAACAGCCTCTTGACATCTTCATTTACACAACCTGTTTTTGTACACTGGCATCTCTAATTAACTTTAGGCGAGAATCGACGCGCGGCACACAAAGCGAAGCCCTTGAATGCGTTTTCTCTTCATGAGGTAATAAAAGAGAAATCCAAACCTTGAGCTCATTCTTCGTCCCTTTTCACAACTTCGCCAGCCTCTTCATTTTATCTGCATAATCTTTTTGTCAGTTCCTCCTGTACATCATCATTTCAGTATGGTGTAGCTCCTCTGCAGGTTAAACAGGTGTTAATTCTCCTATGAAGGCAGTTGGCCCAAGGTTCTGTGCCAAGTCGAATTTTAAATAGAGACAGTGGAGGAGTGTGCTGTGAAATATTCATCATCATTAAACATGAAGACGGCCTTAGTTATGCCCCGTCCTACATTAGCCATTCTGCTGGCCGCTGCATCTTTGAGCAGGCCCATAGATAACTGGGCGAGCCTCGATAAATCAGACGTCCGGGCTTTTAACCGTCTGAAGAGCCGGTCCCGCTCCATCCCCGTCCTCCCGATGTGTGATGCCCTTTGTGCACAAGCTAATGGTGTTATTGACGGGTAAACTCTCAAAGGCTCGGCTGCATCTCACAACAAAACACATCTCACACAACTCTGTGTGTGTGTGTGTGTGTGTGTGTGTGTGTGTGTGTGTGTGTGTGTGTGTGTGTGTGTGTGTGTGTGTGTGTGTGTGTGTGTGTGTGTGTGTGTACAGTAAGACTGAACTGACACTAAACAGGTTTTTACCACTTTAATGAAGAAATCACGAGTGTCCAGGATGTAACATCTACATAATAGATACCTTCCTGTTGGGAAGAGTACAGCGAGCTCTGTCTTCACCTCCATGTATTATCTATAAAGCCTCATCAACACACTATCACCTTCACACAACCAACACAGGACGCTTTCACTGAATCTTTTCATGCTGCCTAGCGGACTCATTCGGTATCTGTATCTGCAGCAATGAAACAAAATTAATTTCACCCTCAAAAACATCAACATCTCTTTATATCTGCACACATCAGTTGTCAGTAGTACCAGTTCACACAATGACCTCTGGCCTCTTTGGAAATTATATTTGATATATTCTGTGTAGTTTCTTTGTAATTTCTTGGCTTTGTTTTAATTCCACACGTCCTTCTTCCATAGTTTATTTATTAATATTATTATTATTATTACATTTCTGCCAATAGATCCCCCACTGCTCCTTTAATATTCAGTATATTGCTATACTACTATACTATAATACTGCTCTAGCAGTAGGCTGAAGGTTAGAGCTGATACTGATGATTTCAGAGGTATCATATCATGAATTTACACAACTGGAAACTTTGAGCTGGTTGTTGTTTTATATAAACAGTCAGAGGACCAGCAGCATCACTGGGATTCATTCATAGTTGTGTCGATGTTTCTCTCTGGACCAAAGAGTTGGACGGACTGAATGACGTCACCAGAGTCACGGGGCTGAAAACTAACTGAGCGCTCAGCTAACAGAAGACCCTCAGGGAGCTGCCCAGCAGTCCCTCTCCTGCTAATTATTTTTGTACATGTATGTAGGTGTATTACTTTGATCCAAACTTTACAGACACTAGTCAGACATTGGTGAGTGTTACATAAGTGGAGGGACTTCATTAAAGCATTCATAATGATCTTATTGCTCTCATATCAGAGTAAAGAAGCCCCTCCTGGGTTTTATGCTTCTAGTGAAACAGCATGCACGGCTGGCTAATGGCTCTTATGAGCACGGACCGCCAGAACCTGTTAATGAAGACAATACATTGTGCGTAACAGGTGGAAAGTGGCTGTAAAATGCAAATGAGTGGAGAAGAGTAATGTAAAATAATGAATATCTACATAGCTCATGTATATATAATGTATTTGGCTTATTGAAACTAACCAGAGGAGGAAGTAGCGCACATTCATGAAATTGTAATACGGCTGTAATGTTTAATGAAGATGACTAAAGTCCACACTCTGTCTTGTATTGTGTCATAATTATGCAATGCAAACACTCGTTAAACATTTAAAAGTTTGGTATCATGAGGGAAGGTGAAGTTAAATGCCAGCTCACAGTATTTTTACACTTTGAGCTGTTTAAATGTTGTGATGTGTTTGTCGTGGGAGTAACACTGTTCTGTATATAAACTTTTAAAATAAACTTTTAACTTAATAAACTCACAGTTAAAACCAAACTGCGTTGATATATAACACGCAGTAGCAGCAGTATGTCCTCTCGTTTAATTGGCAATAATCAGAAAACCCCAGAGCACATTAATTTATTATGAGGCCTGTTAGACACTACAGTGTCTCATTATTTTATCAGTGTAACTACATTTACAGATCTGAATATAAAAAGTAGAGGTATTACATCCTTAAGCAGCAGGATGTGCATTTCCCTAAAATGATTAACAAACTTCGCCCAGACGCTTAGAGACAATCAGCAGTGATGATTCATTCAGACCGTTTGATATAAGTAGGCATGTTTCATGATTGCAAATTGAAAAAAAGACATAATCAAAATTAGCTAATAATAGCTGATTAATGTGAGTTTTGTACTGAGTGTTACACTGAAGGAGAAAGTCATTAACACTTTCTGTTAACTCAGTCTGGCTCTCCTGAGAAGAGACATTTCATTTTCCTTCAATCATATTTTCTTTAGATTTGGTGCAGTTTTTCATTTACTGTGTTATATCCGTTTATTTTTCAGTAGCAGTTTTGTGCCCCTCTGTCCCACTTTATGATCACAATATGAAAAGTACTAATTGATATTATAATTTTCATTGAAAATTAGAATTAAAAACATTATAATTGTCCCTCATTTATTCATATTTTAGTGTCCCTAAAACACTTTATCATGATTGTTTTGATCAAATTAACACTATTGATGGGAGAGGGGACAAAATTTATTCATTGATATATGATGATTTTTTAATAGATTTTTTGATGCCAGAATCAATATATTTACTTCATCGGAGTCTATGTGGAGGCTGAAGGAAGTTACAGCTTTTATTGTGGTAGTAGTATTTGAACAAAACTGTAATAAATAATTCCTAAAAGTAAAGTAAAGTAAAAGTCCCTAGAAGTGTATGATTCCACCATGGTCTTGTGTTAAAGATTGGATATTCCTAATATCGAATCGCAATACTATAGAATCACAATAATCAGCACCTAAGTATCGTGATAGTACTCGTAGTATTAGTAGTCTGGAGATACGTAGGTGTCTCACCCCAGCCCTGGTATTGATACTAATCCTTCATTACTGGGGCGTTATGAAGCATTTGTGTACTGCAGGAAGGAACACAGACTAAGGCTACATCCACGTTAAAACCATCTCCATACACATCGTCATTTTAGTGTTTTTAGAAATAATCTCCATAAATATTATCACCGCTAAACATACACAGGACAGTACACTGGGCCTGTCAGTTAAACAGGAAGCAGATTCATCTACTCAACGTTTGGTTGCTTAGTTACAGAAAGTACAAGTCTTATTGTACTTCCTTTAATAAAAGGTCTTATCTGATAGACAAGATCTTCCTACATCTCTCCCACACATGCACTCAAACAGACACAAATTTAGTCGAGAAAAAAGAAGTTTTATTGCTCAATTTTGTGCAGTTACAGGGCTACTACTACTACTACTACTACTACTACTACTATTACTACTGCTTCTACTAACTGACAAATCAAAGTTTTGCTGCATTATGAGTCTCAGTCGTTGTCCCTCGATTGTCTCTTTACAGTTGTGCATGTTGACAATCATTATCTTAATCATTAACAGAACCCGGACTGTATGTGTAGGTCTGACTATTACAAGTCAGTCACACGGTCCATCGCTTTGGTCCAGACTGAAATATCACAAGTACTACTGGGTGGATTGTCATGTGAAGTCATGGTACCCAGAGGTTGAATCAGTCAGACTTTGGTGATCCTGTGACTTTTCCTCTAGCGCCACCATGAGGTTAGACATTTGTGGTTTTATGAGAAACTGGATGTATTGCTTGATAAATCAACATTCGTGTTTCCCTTTAGGGTGAATAGTGATAACGTTAGTGATCCTTCTTCCACCACTGGATTTATCATAATGACCAGCCGTTATCGTATTAATTAACTGTATATGTTTGCGTGTGCGTGCCCACAGTGTGTCCCAGTGGAAAGTACGGTAAAGCCTGCGCTGAGACATGTTTGTGCACCAACAACGGCACATGTAATCCCATCGACGGCTCCTGTCAGTGCTACCCTGGATGGATCGGAGAGGACTGCTCCAGAGGTAAGAAGTTTCCTCTTTTCTCCCTCTCACCTCGGCACTTATCGACCTCTTCACTTGATCCTGAACCAGTCAGAGACAAGTGGAAAAAAAAAAAACAACAACCAGGAAAAGCAATTACTCCACTGGCTCTGATGTTAATTATACATATTACACTGAACATCCAGCACCAGCCAATCACTAGTGAAGCTAATGAAGGGACAGACCGTCCTGATCTCTGCTACAGCCGGTCCTCAGGCTGGTGACGCGCGCGGTGTGTGTGTGTGTGTGTGTGTGTGTGTGTGTGTGTGTGTGTGTGTGTGTGTGTGTGTGTGTGTGTGTGTGTGTGTGTGTGTGTGTGTGTGTGTTTGTTTTCATGCATGTTATTGGCAGCGTGTCCTCAGGGCTCGTGGGGTCCAGACTGTATCCACACATGTAACTGCCACAATGGCGCCCAGTGCAGCGCCACAGACGGAGAGTGTAACTGCAGCCCTGGATGGACGGGACTCTTCTGTACTCAACGTACGCCTCTCTCACACACACACACACACACACACACACACACACACACACACACAGATCTAACAAGGGAAACAGTATACACTCTGGCTGCTGTGTGAGCACATTATTGATGCGCTATTACACGTCTGCTTGGAATATCTCATGCTTCCACCTCCATCTGGTGGCAGATTAAAAAAACTACATGCATGAAGATCATTTACCTTTACCTCCTTTCCTTCCCTCCTTACCCCCTTGTTTCCTTTATGGCCTAGAATCTATGTTTACTGTCACCACTCATTTACCATGCTGCTTAAACAGTAATCAAGCAGTTTCTTGATATCCCTCGTTTCAGGAAACAAACCCAGATCCTATCTAGTTATATTAAACACTTTTCAGAAAACACAAAAAAACGAACCAAATATTGAATATCTGATATTTATTAATATTTTCACTCAAAAAAGTTATGACAGTGGATGACTATTGACATGCTAATAACAATGTCTGTCAGTTATGTAACATAAGAGGAATAAATGCGGCTGGGATGAGGATCAGCACCTCTAAATCGGAGGCCATGGTTCTCAGCAGGAAACCAATGGATTGTCTACTCTGGGCAGGGAATGAGTCTTTATTCTAAGTGAAGGAGTTCAGGTACTTCGGGGTCTTGTCTATGAGTGAGGAGACGATGGAACCTTAGATTGGTCAGAGAATCAGAGTGGGGGTGGTAATGCAGTCACTTTAGTTTATTTACAACATGTGAGACATCATGTTCCTTCATGTGTTGTGAAGGAGGAAAGACAAACAGCCACTCCGCAGTGTCATCAGGAGCTGCCGGTAAAATCTGCTTGAAATGCAAACCGGTTTTGGTTCAATCTGCAGAGATGATCCATGTCGGTTCCACTGTGACGGAGCAGCTGAGCCAATCAGAGCAAAGCTGCTTCCAAACACATCTCCAGATGTGTGGATCATCTCTCTCCGGCTGAAGAGTGGAACAGCTGAAAAGTGCCACTCGTCCTCGTCTTGCAGACGTTGAAAACGTGACTGTTGTGGTGCTTGTGTTTCTGCAGGCTGTCCTTCAGGTTTCTACGGCTCTCAGTGTGCCGAAGTGTGTCGCTGTCAGAACGGGGCGGACTGCGACCACATCAGCGGTCAGTGCTCCTGCAGGACGGGCTTCATAGGACAAAGCTGTGAGCTCAGTGAGTCTGTGCATCACCACACACCCTTGTTGCTGTTGAGTGAAGACTAAACGGCAGATTTCTTGTTTTCAGTGTTATCACAAAATAATGGTATGCTCCATGTCACGGTACACAGTCTTTTATTCACCTACAGTATGTAAACAATTCTAAAAAATATTTTAAAAATCTTAATGAAATAATAACATTACATTTACATTACATTTGTGTTTTCAGTATCTTTGAGTATCTTTGAACAGAAATAAACAAATATCAAGCTAGTTTGATCATTTATGAGTTATGATGTGATGTAGTTAACAGTTAATGGACTATCTTTTCTTCTATATGGCTGCGTTCATCATCATTTCCATGGACACAATGAATAACTGCACAGAGGCTTTAATTTGCTGGATTCACCAAAAACAAGCATTCTTCTCTGATTGTTTTATCCATTAACTCTTTTTTAATTGATTTTCCAGAAAATATATGACGATATACATTGTTATCATGATATCAAATTACAGGTACCATGATAAAAAATTTTTATCCATATCAGCCACTATAGATAAGAGAAATGTCCTCATAAACTAGAACATTTTATATATATATATATATATATATATATATATATATATATATTCACTATACACAAATAGTAAAGCATTTAGCAAACATTAAAGCAGAGAGTCAAGCTGCAGAGGGACGATGTAACTTCAGCTGAATAATCAGAGTTATGAGTTTACACCTGTAGTATCTGTGCCTGCACCTGTAAGACTTACCGCCGTATTGAACTCTGCTTCCTGTCCAGAGTGCCCAGCGGGGACGTTTGGTTACGGCTGCCAGCAGCTGTGTGAGTGTATGAACAACGCCACCTGCGACTACGTGACGGGAACCTGCTACTGCAGCATCGGCTTCAAAGGCATCCGCTGTGACCAGGGTGAGAGCTGATGGAGGATGGAGCAGGCTACAACAGCTGTCAGAGTACTGACTTGACTATGACTTGATCCAGACTTGATCCTAGGACTATCATAGAGTGGGCATGTCTGTAAAGGGGAGACTGGTGGGGACCCAGAGAACCCATTTACATTCACACATCTGGAGGTCAGAGGTCAACGGACCCCTTTGAAAATGGACACAACAGTGTTTCCTCACCAAAATGTAGCACAAGTTTGGAGCATTATTTAGCTTCCTTCATGACAAGCTAGCATGACCTCGTACCGACGGATTCATCAGGTTTTCTAGTTTCATATGATACCAGTTTATTTACTCTAGCTTTAAAGCTGAGCTGGGACAACCTAAAAGTCCAGTTAAAGCGTTAAAGAAACTAGTAGTTGATGCGTTATTATCACATTAAGTTCGACAGCCCTACTTCTTTATATCCTAATTAATTCCATGTGTTTTGTTACTTCCCTAACCTGGTTATAAGTGGACTGTGAGGACTTTTATTTTGAAACTTAAAATTAAGCTACAGCCATACTGTGTGTTAGTTATCAGAGTTCAGGTGTTCATCTGTCCCTGCTTTGCTCAGCGGCTCTGATGATGGAGGAACTGAACCCCTACACCAAGATCAGCCCGGCGCTGGCATCAGAGCGCCAATCAGCCGGCGCCGTCCTGGGCATCATCTTCCTGCTGCTGCTCATCATGGCCATGCTCGGCCTGGTGGTCTGGTTCCGCTATCGGCAGAGAGAGAAAGGTCACCACGTGCCGAGCGTCACCTACACGCCCGCCCTGCACATCAACTCCACCGACTACTCCCTCTCAGGTAAGACGTCCATGACTCTGGTTGTTTTAACTTTTCCCTCCTTTACACATCCAGGAAGAACTACGACTGGACGGGTTATTTTACAATCAATCGAATCATCTATAAAATAACCCTAACAGTTGTGAAAAGTGCTCAAAGCGTGAGGGCGTGTCTCCAGATTGTTTGTTTTTATACCAACAGGCTAAAGATGCATTTTCAATGATATAAAACAGAGATTTTAGAGGATAGAAGCAGCACATATTTGGCATTTTTGCTTGAAAAAATGACACCGATTAACATAAATGGTTGTGCATTGATCAAGTAATTGTTTCATCTCTGACCTACATTGTGTGAGAGCATGAATGTGAGCGCCTCCTCTTGGTTCCAGCTGGACGTCTTCTAGTTAATTTGCAGCGTAGGACCCCTGGTGCTTAGATACCCCGTGCGCTGTGTCCACATGCCTGTATATGATGTTGATGTGTAGCGGGGAGGATGTAAGACCATGTGCTGATGCTGTGTGGTGGCAGCAGGGCTGCAGTGTACAGGCCTGCTCTCCTCTCCAGAGTCCTCCCCCAGTAACAGCTCTGTAGGCCGCTGCTTCTCCAACCCCAGCTACCGCACCCTGGGGCCGTGCACCTACGCCGCTCACTACGCCAAGCCGGACAAGAGGAGCTCCACCAAGGTGGGTCTAAGACTTTCTGACTTGTTCATGGGCTGCTAACAAGACTAGTATCTAGTCATGCAGTCAGTGCTGACCTTTGACTTTTGACAGAGCCTGCTGCCTCCTCATCCTGCGTTTGGGTCAGAACCTGTTTTTCATCCAAAAACCTGACACCCCTTAACTCCAGAGCAAGCAGCGTTTTCAGCTGGGGAAAAAAACGCTTTGGTGGACAGGACCCCTTAGGGCTTTTCATGCTGCATTACCCCAAGCTAAGGGAGCTGTTAGCCTAGCTGGGGCTAAGACGGCTTTCACACTGGCACAAACCAAACCTCGACTTTAGCCCAGGGCTTGCTGGCCCTGCTCCGGAGCAGGGTTAGGCCCAGGTTTGTTATCCCCTGAAAATCCACTAAACACAGAGCTAAAAGCTCCAGAAGTAATGTGTAATTATTTGAAAATCTATAAACTGTATTATGTGGGAAAGCCTGACAGACTTGGCACGACCTGTCAGAAATGTAAATAAAATTCATTTCATCTACAGTGAATTACAGTGTCATGTTGTCATTTCAGTAATTTCTAAAACTATGTTTTATTGCGTGCTGTCACTCTTTGTGTATTTCCCAGATGAAGACGAAGAGGCGGCACAGGAACAGCGCTCCAGAGTGGGGGGCCTACTGTAACCTCAGCGAGCTGGGTCAGTCACTTTATTCCTCACCAGCCTGCTTTAGACGTTGGTCAGAAGGGACCTGCTACACCTACGAGTCCAGACCTGGGCATTATCGGCCCGCGGGCCACAACCTTCCTCTGGTTTTCTTTTGGGCTGAAAGTTTGGCGCTCCCTGTCGTTCAGACCTGTTAGAGGCCCACAAACATTCGGTATCGACTGCTTTACGTTGATTTATCTCCAGCAGGAGGAGACGAGACAAGAGGAGTCATGGTGGGATTTAGTGAAATTCACTGTGTTGATTTCAGCCGTTCACCACACACAAACACCATGCTGAAATGAACACACTTAACTAAGGTAGAGGAAACTAAAAATATAAGGAAACCCCTGTTAGGTGATGCTATAAGCTGGGCTAGCTAGCTACATCTCACTAGCTAACTACAGCTAGCTACACCTCACTAGCTAATTGCAGCTCACTAGCTAACCGCACCTAACTGCACCTAACTAGTTATCTACACCTAACTAACTACACCTGGCTAGCTAATTGCAGCTAACTGCACCTAACTAGTTATCTACACCTAACTAACTACACCTGGCTAGCTAATTGCAGCTAACCGCACCTAACTAGTTATCTACACCTAACTAACTACACCTGGCTAGCTAATTGCAGCTAACCGCACCTAACTAGTTATCTACACCTAACTAACTACACCTGGCTAGCTAATTGCAGCTAACTAGCTAACCACACCTAACTAGTTATCTACACCTAACTAACTACACTTGGCTAGCTAATTGCAGCTAACTAGCTAACCACACCTAACTAGTTATCTACACCTAACTAACTACACTTGGCTAGCTAATTGCAGCTAACTAGCTAACCACACCTAACTAGTTATCTACACCTAACTAACTACACCTGGCTAGCTAATTGCAGCTAGCTAGCTAACTGCACCTAACATACTAGCTAACTACACCTAATTAGCTAACAACAGCTAACTAGCGAATGAACTAGAAAGACAAACTTTGACCTTTGACCTGCAGTTTCTGCTATAGTCATACGTCATATTCCCATTTCGTTAACAACCTTTTTTTTAAAACAACTTTTTTTTAACTTTGAGCACAAAATTTAATTATTTTTTGTTAAAAAAGGCAGGCGGATAATCAAATATGAAATACCATAAAAATAAAAACAGACTGGACGGGAGGCTTTAAAACTGCTACCGTTTAACTTTCACAACATGGAGGTGGGTGCAGTTTGGACCACCTAAAGCATTAGAGTGGTAGTAATAAATCAGGGATAATGCACAGAGAGCTGGTCATTATGTGAAATAACCCCCAACAGGGCGATGCCGGACTACGACCTCCAACACTGACTCACTAACTGTACTTATTACACTAGTGCTTACTTAAGAAATCTATAATTTGACACAAAATGGTTGATAACAGACATTTAATGGGCTGATAAAGTTGGAAATGGGTGGCATATCAAGGTAAACCGCTTGTAACAGCTGTTCAGAAATATACGAATCAGCAGTTAAGGAGGAGAATTGATGACGAGTTCATAGATACTGTGTAGCTGTGGTTCTTTTTGTTTTCACCTTTCAGGACCTGTTTTTCTCTGGTTTCTGTGCAGGCGTGTACTGCATCGACCGGCGCTACAGCTACCACGTGGAGCCACGTTACAGAGGTACAGTGTGAGGTGGACTGAGCCTGTCTGACCTCATCAGACCTACGACCCCACAGCCAATCCTCTTGCTCGAACAGTTCCCATCGACCGGTGGCCGCCTGTGTTGCATTTTGATCCTCAGCTTCATGTTGCAGTTCCCCCGTGTTGGATGTGGATCAATGCATGTCCTGTATAAATGGAGACGCTGCTCCACAGTGCAGCCTCTCATTAACTGTGACAGCATAACGTTATTATTATCTCACATTATACACTGAATGCACTGCATATACATACTTATAGGACTGTGGTCTCAAAAGTATTGTCTGTTAACATCTTTTATGATTGCTTTAGCCAAGCAAATCATCAACCCTTGGAACTAATTTTCCTAGTCCCTAAAACTTTTCCACACACTCAACAAGAGCCAAGATCGCTTAGAGGAGAGCTGCCATTAACGGGTGTTGCTGGTCACAGTGTTGGGTTCCAGGCTACTCGATGTGGTGCTGCATCGGTGCACAGCAGGGTAGACGTCCAGAAGAAGGTGGTGAGAAGTTAGGCGAGTCTCATACATACATGTACACACACATCAATACATTATTATGTTAATTTCATGTTATTATTATTAAGGAAAAACTCCCCTTAAGGAAGAAACCTCGGCTTTGGATGGGCGGCCATCTGCCTCGACCAGTTAGTCACAGGAAGTGTCATCTGTGGATCATTAGGTGATCAAAATGATAAGTCCACCACATGGAGTTATCTTCTTCTTCTTCTTCTCTGTCCTCGTTAATCAGCAGTCAAGTGGCTGTACACCTGCACCATTAGTGAGCTACATGTTTTAGATCAGAGAAGAGCCTGACAGCTACGGAGGATGGAACCTGCCAAAATCAAAAATCTCAATAAAATAAGATAAGATAATCCTTTATTAGTCCCACAGTGAAGAAATTCACATGTTACAGCAGCAAAGTGGATAGTGCAATAAACAAGAAGAAGAAATAAATACATAAATATATCATTAAATGGAAAAACAATATAAAGAATAAATATAGGCATTAATTAATTGATAAAATTACTTTTTCGTTTAATTTTCTCATTTGTCGGACTGATCTACTATTGACCTTCCCACAGATGCAGATATGATGGATGAAAATGTTTCTAAAAATGCTTACAAAGTGTCTGCATCAGAAACCAGCAACAAGAATATTAAAGTGTATAAACAAAGAGGAAAACAGCAGAAAAAACAGTGAACATCCGTCAGTTTAAATTTATAGTGGAGATCCCAAAGTTAATGATACCAAATATTGATCCATTAGTCATGTAGAATATTTCCATTTGATGGATGCAGCAGCCGTTTAAAACATGGAGTCTTCTTACATGTACAGTGAGACCAACTATAAATGCAAGCACACCAAAGGATTTCTGGGAAATGTTGGAATCTCTAACAGAAGAAACAGTCAGCGTGAGGAACAGTGTGTACGTCAGAGTGAACAACATGCAGATCCTATAGATCAGGAGAGGAACCCTCACAGATCCCGTCTGTACCTGAATGCTCTGAATGTCCTTGAATGTGAATATTGGGACGGATTGGATTTGTTGATATGAAGCGACCAGTGCTTACAGGTGTGTTTGTGTCTCTGCAGGATGAACCCGACTCCTCTCCTCAGTGTGTTTTCCCTCTCTGCTGGGGTCCTCCTCCTGCTCTGACCTCCCATCACTCCCAAAACTCACCTGGGAGAATCTCTCCTTCACATTAACTGAATGCTGTGTGTTTTCCTGTCACTTGATGTGTTTTTCCTTCAGCTGCAGCTGTTTTAACTGCTTTTGAATGTTCATACTTGCAATGTCACCTTTGTTGTCCAACGATTACTCTAACATGTATGACTCTTACAGGATAAATCTGGTCATTTTTCCTCTGTCCTATAGAGCTCCGTTAAAAACAAATCAGCGAGCCTCAATGTTGCACCGGGTGACATTTTCCTTTATTACCATCAACACAGAGCCAGCAGGCGATATGAGGGCGAAAGCCACCCCCCTCCACCTCCCCACCTCCTAGTAGCAGGGTGTATAATATGTTAGTCTAGTCTCATCTAGACTCACCTCATCTCTTAGAAACTATGGACCCGGCCACAGCTCTGAAATATCACTGTTAGACTCTATGGCCCTGACCACGGCTCCGAAATATCACTGTTAGACTCTATGGCCCCGACCATGGCTCTGAAGTATCACTAAGTTAGACTCTATGGCCCTGACCACGGCTCTGAAATATCACTAAGTTAGACTCTATGGCCCCGACCACGGCTCTGAAATATCACTAAGTTAGACTATGGCCCCGACCACGGCTCTGAAATATCACTGTTAGACTCTATGGCCCCGACCACGGCTCTGAAATATCACTAAGTTAGACTCTATGGCCCCGACCACGGCTCTGAAATATCACTAAGTTAGACTCTATGGCCCCGACCACGGCTCCGAAATATCACTGTTAGACTCTATGGCCCCGACCACGGCTCTGAAATATCAGTAAGTTAGAATCAGTGGCCCCGACCACAGCTCTGAAATATCAGTAAGTTAGACTCTATGGCCCCGACCACGACTCTGAAATATCAGTATGTTAGACTCTATGGCCCCGACCATGGCTCTGAAATATCACTAAGTTAGACTCTATATCTATGGCCCCGACCATGGCTCTGAAATATCACTGTTAGACTCTATGGCCCCGACCATGGCTCTGAAATATCACTGTTAGACTCTATGGCCCCGACCATGGCTCTGAAATATCACTAAGTTAGACTCTATGGCCCCGACCATGGCTCTGAAATATCACTAAGTTAGACTCTATGTCTATGGCCCCGACCATGGCTCTGAAATATCAGTGTCCTAACTGTGCTGCGTATTGATAAACCCATGGTGCTGTCCGTGGTTCTGAACTGTGTCCGTCCTGCTGTTGAAAATGAACAACTGTCTGACTTCACACAGTGTTGATTATTCTGACTCAATCCCAAACACACCGTCCTGCTGATACACTAATACTCACCAGAGCACCTAATGTGGATTAATCCACCGCTGAAAATAGTCCCCAGCAGATGCACTACTTTCTCCTGTTTGATGAATCTACAGTGAGCAGCTGTTTAAGGAAATTAGAGACCTTTTTAAAAATCAGAAATGTGATTCAGAGTCATGGAAATTCAGTGAGTGACCAGCTCTGCTGATTCCCCCCATTATCACACAGGGGATTGGTCACTATGGTAACTCTTGTGTAATAAACGGTCAGTCTGTTTCATTTATCCAGGAAATGTAGCAGCACTACGCTACAGAGCAGCCTCTTGAGTATTTTGAGTTCAACAAGACTTCAACCGTTCGCAAGAATGCTGTAATTTTATGTGAATAGTTTAAACAGAGCGTCATTATTTCTCCATAAACAAGAGGTTAATTGGTCGCTGTGTGTGTTTATCTTTTAGACTACATGAAGGGCTCGTTGTCCAGCACCTGCTCCCTCAACAGTGAGAATCCGTACGCCACCATCAACGACGCGCCCGGCGTGTGCAAACACTCGGAGAGCAGCTACGTGGAGATGAAATCGCCAGCTCACCACGAGCACATGACACACTGCTGCTCCGCCGCCATCATCACCACGACGACCACCACCACCGCTCCCACCAAGAATGTCTACGACATGGGTGGGTTTACGGCGGCGAGGATGTGCTCGGATCACGTTTCCTTTGACTTTATTTTCAAACTCCAGTTCTGCTCTTTAACTTGTCTTTTCTTTCTTCAGCCTGAATATGTAAATTATAACATCAGGTAGGACAGAAGTATCAGTAGTGTACTCCACCACAGACCGTAACACAAATGAACAATCACATAAATTAATGGAAAACCTGTAAGGTAAAAAAAAACTGTGAAAAGCCGTCGTGGCGCAGCGCAAAGCCTTTAAATGACAGGATAAATAAATAACACGATATTAAACTCGTGGCTAGAAACAGGTGGCACACTGAAAGAAGGGGCTTTCTGCTGCAGACTGTAGAAGAATAGAGAGATAATTTTGTAAAAGCTTAAAAAAGGTCTGGTGGAAAAGAGGGGAAGAGACAGAAAATAATTTAGACTTGGAGGTAAGGACAGTAATAGTTACAGTACACAGATGTGATGTTTGGTGGTACGTCAGTGTTTAGTGTTGGCAGACAGCCTACAGTCATTTCTGGTGCCACTCGTTGACTTGAATTCTAACATTTTCCACATACGGTACATTAAAAAACAAAATCCTTATACCGACCTCACATTAAACCCCGTCCCCTGCTGCCACTCCTTACAAACATTATGTTTATTCATTTCAAATTGACTAATTGTACAAAAGCTGAGCATAAACGCTCGTAGTGTTTGCTCCATCTACAGAGGCCCACGCCGCTGTCGTGTAAACAACGCTTCAGGTCCATGTGTGAAATATGTGACATTGACATTTTCACATTATTTCATACTTTCACCTGATCTTCTTCCATGTACAGCAAAAATGATGCCGTCTACTTGAATCCCTCTTCTGTCTCTCCCAGAACCAACCATCAGTATCATCCAGGGCGCCGGCGGCGTGGTGGTCCCCAGCTACCCTCAGGACCCGTACGACCTGCCCAGGAACAGCCACATCCTGAGCCACTACGACCTGCTGCCGGTACGCCCCAGCCCCTCCCACAGCCACAGCCTCACCCTGCACAGCCACAGCCCCCCGCTGCCCGGCAGCCCCACCAGCTCGCTGCTCTAGACCCTCCGCCGCCCCCCCACCAGCACCCAGACTGGACACTGGACCGGTGCTCCCAGTTCATCCAGAACCAGGAAACTGTGAACCGGGTCGTAACATGGAAAGATTATGTGTGAAAGGGGGAGAATCTCACAGTGTCTGACTGATGCACTGTTCTTTGATATTTATCACTGTATTATATCCAAACTGTTTTTGTGCCAATCAATACTACATATTAGTGTTGTATTGTAAATTCCCCCCCCATTAACAAAATGTCAGCAGAGGGAATGTACACGTATGTACACACAAGTGTACCTTTCTTCCTGGTATGCTGATGTCTCAATACGTCAGAAGATGGAAAGACGAAGAAAATAAACACAAAGTGACTGAGTTACTAATGTAAATTTACTGCAGTACAAGTACTGTAAATGAAGACTGAGGCTCACTTCACACCTGGACTGAGTGGATCTACCAAACCTGTACAATGAAGGAGCACCACACGGGCATTATTTCTCCCAAACAAACCTGTACAGTGTGGACAACTGAGGAGAGAAGGTGCTCATTTACTCCCATATTGTCCCTAAAACAGGGGACTTCTAAGTATGTGAAGAGATGCAGTCTGGTCAGATCAACACTACCTGTATACTTCTGGTATTTTTACACATCGTTTCTTATTTCCCGTTTACATATTTGAAGATCCTGACAGGGATCCATGTTTTCTCTCTGAAAACTTCTCTTTTTGTATGTACTGTAGACAGAGTGGTGTATTGGCTGTACACTTACTGTACACTAGTGATTATTATTGTGATTTTTTTCTTTTGTTGTGTCAAGCTTACTACACATGCATGCCAAAGATTACTCAAGATATAATATTTAGCCAGGAATACCCTTATTATGTCCTTTTGGTGCAAACTGATTATCGTCATCTGACTGTCTCAACATGGGAGTGACTCCAATCTGAAACAACGTGCACTGCTAACCATTATTCTCATGATTGATTATTTTTCTATTAATTGTTTGGACTATAAAACTGAAAACTAAAACTATTCAGTTACTATCACATGACGGGAAGAAAAGCAGCAAATTTTGACCCAAATTTGCTTGGAAAAAAATGACTCAAATGATTAATTGATTATCAAAAGACTTGCAGGTAACTGCCTGATTGATTCAGTGCTAATGCACTGATGTAGTTGTTGCAGCGAGGTCAGAAGTGATTAGATAAAGGCCAATGGCTGTCAATAGTCATGTTTCCATTCACATATTTTTATGCCTTAGAAAAGCTGTATGAAAATGGCAAAATTTGATAAAACTTCCTCAGGTGTGCAAAAATATTTTAGGGCCCTATTTTAACTTTCTATAGCGTGTTTTCTAACATGCTTTTGGGCGTGTCCAACTCAACATTTTTGCTTGTTAAGCAGCGCATAATTGGGCCAGAGATCCAGTTCCCATAAGCTTACGTTGGGAAAGCGACGTCTTTAACTCAGTGGATCAAATTTTTCCCAGTATGAACTTTGTAATAGCCCTTATTTAAATAATTAGGTCTTCAAAGTTGTAAAATCCACTAAAAGAGGAATCCAGAGTTATTTTCCTTCCTCTGTTCATGTGAATGAGACCAAGACTGAGGCTGGGAGGCGGAGTTAAAGGAAACGCTACTGCAGCCCAACGGAAGATCCGGCTAATCGGAAGTCAAACTTATTTGGCCAACCCATGGGTTAGGGTTCACAACCTCTTCTTCTTCTGTGTTTACTGACAGATTTCAGCCATGTGTAGCCTATAGCACCAACATCTGACCAAACTACGCTGTAGCCGAGTTCTCTCCAAAAAAGTTGATGGAAACGCGTCTAAGTTGCATTTCTTTTATAGTCTGCTTAAAATTTGCTTGACAGCTGAATGAAGATACAGCTAATGATTTCATGTCATTACAGAATCACTGAGTCTTTGTTCCCAAACACAATAAAAATGTGTTTTATCCTGTAGTTTCTCACATTACATATGAACCAGAGCCGTAATTTTTCAATGACACACAGGTGATTTTTGATCAAAATGCCGATGATTACAGTATACTTTGGCAAATAGCAATAACAGGACATGTTGACAATCAGATGTGAACAGCTTTGTTTTCCCATGTATTTGTTTTCCTACTTTTGTTCCATTTGCTTTAACTTTGTCTTGCTTGTATGTCTTTCCTTCGGCTTTGACACAAATAATAGTTTCAGCTTCAGTAGATGTACCGAGTGCTGCTCGTTGGTCTTTTTGTTTCAAGCCCTAAACTCAATAAAGTTGTCATAGCTCAGGGGAGTGGTCTCATGTCTTGTTACACAGCAGCTGTCCAGCAATGATCATGATAATAATAATATAGCTTCTGGTAGTTAGAGCTGCCTGTTGCAAGGAGAAATGGAGATATAGAATTGTGTGTCGTCTGCATTACGATGATATTTGACTTCATCTTGACTGGTAAATGTTGTACAGAGAGTTTGTTTTAAGTTTCTGTCACACAAAATTGCCTATATGAACAGAAAACACTATTGTCAGCCTGTAATGGTGCCTTCAAATGGAGTCGTTGACCAAGTTCACCAGACGAGCCCTTATGAACACCCCATCTTGTGGTAATCACAACCTTGTGAGTGGAAAATTTGAGTTGCGACGTGTTTGTTGACATTCAAGTTCATTTTTGGGTGCATAATAAGTTAATAATATACTGTAATTTTAATCATATAATAACATGCCTTTGCATTTATTGCGCTATGGTACCCACTTATTAGCCTCTGTGGCTTCTAGACACCAACAGTAGTGATGTTACTTGCTGTGCTGAGGCTTCAGAGCATGTTGACCAAACTGACTTAAAGTGTAGGAGGGAGACTCTGGGAAACATCCAGTTGTGGAAAAAATGGTGTTTTATCTACAGTGTCACCATGCTACACGTATAACAAAATATAAAACAAAAAAAAAAAAAACAAACAGTTTACTCAGCTTTAACTGTATACAACTCAACAAATAACTTGGAGGCACCAAACTTCACATGCACACATCTACAATCAGAGGTCCTTCCTCCATACCAGCCCAACGCAAACTGCTTATATAGTCTCCTCAATCCTCAAGAGTCACTCTGCAGCAGGCTACACCATCTTCCCAGGAAAGCCAGACCTTCTCTGAAAAGAGATAACTAAGTTTGGTGGGTACTTCCCACTAAAATTAGTAGTACAACACTTCCCTACATCCATACATCACATACCTTTGTAACCATCCGATCACATTACATCAAAAAATGACTTTTTCCAAATTAACCTCCCCCCTTTCTTGGTCTGCTCCGGTGACATCACTGATGATGTCACTCAGTGTATGAAAGCAGGAAGTGGCTGGGTGCCTCATGCTTTTGTATGTGGAGCACATGGTGAGTATGAGAAATGATTAACTTTACTAAACATTGCATGTCAGTGTTTTAATTTAACCAAAGAATTGTACCTGTGCTGTAACCAGTCTTACTGCTAAACACAAACAAACCGGGATAGACTGTCTGCAAGTTGATGACATTGTGGCTAAATAATGACTAAACAAGCGTGGCTAAATTAATATGAAATGTTGTTATGTTGAAAATGGGGACAAATTGTGTTTTCTCACCCACTTTGTCACATCGAGTAATCAGGAAGTTTTCTGAGCGCGTACCGAGTCTGGTGTCGTTTTAGACAAACAATTTCACCGGAGACGCCCGAAGCAAAAATACAGTTGAGAACATATTATACCCGAGTAAACACCACTGCCACATATCTGGAAGATATCCGCCTCTGTGACCAGCAGGTGGTTTCATGTGCAGGTGATGAAGCCTCGTGAAAGGAACCATTTTGCGAACCAATTTGCTGGAGAGCTTCAGGGCTTCATGAAACTTCGCCATCACTAATCGACAGTAACGTTAATATTGCCGTCGCTTCACAGCGGTTGTACTCATGACTGAACCACTTAAACACCGAGCATATCGTGGCCACGACTTCCCATGTTGTAAACAAGAGCTCACAAGTTTCATTTGAAGGCACCGTATGGTTCAAAGAGATGAGTCAACCGCGCTACTCAGACATGTATTAGAAATATATATAAAATAGAATTTAAATTAGCTATTTGTGCAATATTATGAGCTAAGTGCCTGAAAACTTAATTAGTGAACAAGTGATTATACACTAAAGAAAACATACATATTAATATTCTCTTCAATTTCTGCCAATAGAGCCCTGAAATGTCCCGCACTGGTCCTTTAATGGCCTCATGTGTTGCTCTGCTTTCCTCCAGCCAATCAGAGGCCTCATCAGCCAGACTAACTCTAAACACCTGTGAGGTTTCTCAGTCTTAAGGTGTTAAACAACCTGACTGACTGTCATCACACTGAATAGCAGATATAGTGACGCTTTGTCTCACAGGTCCTGTACTCTGTGATTGTGTACCCTAGAAAACCTGGTGCTGCTAATTAAAGAGAAGAAGGAGATCATGTTCTCACAGTACACGTGGTGAGTACACATTCATTTATTTGAGTTTGTGAGTAAACGCAGAAAACAGAGAAAGTTGTTCCAGAGACGTTTAATCCCACAAAGGCTGCTACTGATTCATCACGTTTTACGGTTCTTCATTTTGTTTATAAGATTGTAGTAGTCCACCATTCTTTGGTACTTGCTGTCATTTCCTTTTTCCTCCCAGTTCATTTTAGAGAAACTGGTGCCTTCAGGTGTGGTGGTGTTTACCGTGTTTACCAGTTGGTCCCTGAACGCCCCCCTCGTGTCGTATTCACGACCTCGTCAGTGGAAAGTTTCTGAAAGCTCCGAGTTTATGACTTGTGACGTGTTTGTTGAGGTTGTGAGAAATGGTGGCACCCATGGAAGTTCATTTATCACTGCATAATAAGTTAATATTGTACAGTATATTGTAATTTTAGTCATATTTTTTTTTTCTATTGAGACTTCCTCGTCTTAAGTTTTCTGATTGAGGGTGATTTGGAGCATTTGTGAAACAAGCTGGAGTGAATATTAAAGCTGCAGTGGGTAGAGATGAAGCAAATATGATTAATATTTTTATTACTTTATCCTGCAGTAGAGCATGAGACAGGTAATATGAAAAACACTCGTCCTCTGGTGCTTCTAACGACATCTGTAGGATTTCAAAGACCAGAGGAAAATTCAGTTTATACTTTTATAAACAAATCATAACAGAAGTTATCTGAAAACAACCAATCAGAGCTGAGTTGGAGCCTGCTGTCAATCACTAACTCCAATCAAATGATCAGATATGAATCAATATTCTGTTACTGTAATGGCTATTTCTCTCCTCAGCCGTTCTCAGAAACATCTTGTAGTTACTGTTAAAATGTAAAATGAGTTTGTGACCCGGCAGCCATAATGACATCAGTCTAGGAAATGCCAAGCACCGCCCACCAGCTAACAGCCAATAGGAACGCTCTCTCTCTAAAATGTCCTGTGATTGGCCAAAGTCCCCCGTCACAGGCTAGATTTACTTAAGCCTGAAAACAGTCAAGAGGAGGAGCAGAAGTCCAGTCTTCTGTCATTATGAATTACAACACTAGTACTATTATTGTTTCCATTAACTAGATAATGTGAGAATATCACAAGTAAAATACACGATGTAAAGGTTTATGACTGGTGCGCTTTATTAAGATGAACTGATAACTTAAGATATAGACACAATTGTACAATTTATCAATCTGTACAAAACATAAAACCATTCGATTTGACCCCCCTCTCTCATTTAACCCTCCAGATCCATTGAAATGACATCATTTCACTCTTAACACGTTTACACTGGAATTACAGTCAGTTATAGAATTCAATATAGTAAAAAAAATCAAAACACTATTTTAAAAAAACACAGAACAATGGAGGTACATGAAACAGGATCAGAAATCAGATTTTCAGAGGAGCCGAATCACAGATTTGCCAGCTAAGTGAGTCTGGAGAGGCTCGGCTGGCGGCGCCGTCTGTTCACAGAAACGCCATTGGCACTGCCAGCCCGGCTCACACCAGAGCTACCCATCTACCCATCTACCCTCTGCCCACGCTCACACGCACGCTCGCACACGCGCACACACACACACACACACACACACACACACACACACACACACACACACACACACACACACACACACACACACACACCAAGTGGAGGCGCTGTATATGTCTGCACATCACACACTGACACGGCTATTAACCTGGAAACTCAAGAGAACACCACAACGCGGGAGTTTTAGCGAGGAGGTTGTTAGCAAGGCGTCTGTCAGCGGACACAACGTTTTAGGTCGCAGCTCGCCACGCCGAACCCTCGGCACGTTTCATGGAACTGTAATGACAATGTTAGCTACATAAGGCGATACGACACAGAGTTGCAGTCGTAACAGAAAGCCATGCATTGTGTTGAAGTCAGAGGCAGCTCGGTGTACGTAGGCGTAATGTGGGAGGAGGAGGAGGAGGATATGGCGAGCCGTTAAACATTTAATAGCTAGACTGGATATTGATTTGAGATATCGGCAGTGTCACTTTGCCAAGTCATAACTCTAATTTTAGATATCTGTAATTACATTTTGACTAGTACGATTCAAACTACTTTTGCCATTCATGTGTATGTGGTTTGTCATTACAAATATCCACAATTCAGTTGTGGATATTTGTAATTCCAGTTTCAGATGTCTACAATTTAATTCTGACTAATCACAATTCCAGTTCAAGATATCTTTAATTCCCCTAAACTGATGATATCTATAAAATGAATTTTGACTAGTTAAAATGTCGTTGTAAATATCTCTAACTGGAGTTATGGATTGTCAAATGTAATTGCTGATATGTAGAATTAGAGTTCTGACGTCTGAAATGACGTGGTAGATATCTGTAACTACGTCAGAATGGGAGGTGAATCTATTCAAACACTATGTTGTGTGGGTTTTTGAAGTGTCCTCAACTCTGTCGATATCAGAGCTCTGGTTGGCCTCAGATTCCTTGACGATGAGCTCTTTCTATTTCAGGTCATTTTCTAACTATCTGGTCCACAGTGACCTGACCACTCGTCTCACAGCCGGCTGCTCATAGAGACCCATGTTACGAGTCCAGACTGGAGGACGGCTGGTTGGGATTAAATGAGGTTTTAGCTGGTTGTCTACCTCACTACAGTTACAGAGACGTTGTTGGTCTTTTAACATTTACACTTATTGATGGTTAAGTTTGAATCTGTGAATATCGTTCAAACTATCCAAGTCAGCAAAAGCTTCTGCTGACACTGTTCAGATGGTTAGTTGGGCCGATATCCAATGGGAAGCCTTGATGAGCGACATCCCGACTACAACTCTGACTAGTCATAATGAGGTTTGAGATATCTGTATCTGTTAGAGAAGAACTGATTTACACATATCTGTTATTTTGAGTTGTCACAATGAGGTTATAGATATCTGGAATATGAATTACGACTAGTTAAAACGTAACTGTGGATATCTCTGTTAATTCCAGATAGTCAGTGTTGGGTCTAAAATGTTACCGCAGCTCGCCATAGCGGGTGATGATGATGGCGAGTTGTTAGCAGGTGAGTGAGACAGGTATGCACGGTGAAGGAGGCACTGTGATCACAAGTTGGCAAGAATGTGGCTGAATCCCGAAACTGTTTCCTTGGTTCCTTCATAAAAACAGACTTTTGAGACCCAGCCGATGTTCTGCAGTGCTGAACATACTATTTCAGGGTTTTTTTATCTGACAAAAGAGGTCCAGATTCTCCATGTGCAGTAAAAATCCAATCCTAAAAACATGTGTTTTAACTATTAAGGTTCAGTGCAAAAGATTTGTGACAGTTTGACGCTCATGAGATCAGCCTCGAGGGTGTTTCCTTCTCTCTCAGGTGTGTCCTAACTACACTTCTGTGGTTACATGCAAAGCACAACTTTCAGGAGATTTGTGATTATAATATTATTGAGTATCATAAGAGAATACTACATCAGATACTTCTGCTGTTTATCTGAATTCCTTCATTTGCTATAGAGGTGCACTAAGAAACACAAACAGCCATGTGCTAATTTCTGCATAGTTGTAGTCAAAAAATGAATGTTTTGTTGTAGCATGAAAAGTCCGAACGTGTCTTCGATCAGAAAGTCCTTCTCAGAATAAACTCTGCGATCTCTGTGTGAAGCCACGCTGAGACTTAAAGTAGGACAACGTGAAAATCAGAACGAACAGGAGCTGTGTGAACACGACACACCCTCCGGCTGACGATAGTGTTCCACATTAGAGTCCAGATCGAGTCTTTCGCCTGATAAAACATGCAGCACAGCAGAGCGCCATCTTTTTAAATAAGACATGCGAAGCTGGCCCGACCCCGCCACCCGCTGTAAACACGGCGACGACAAAAAAAACAAAAAAACAACGCGCTACATGCACGCTCACGCCACGAGCGTCTTTCCGTGACGCTAAACTGAAGCTTCTGCAAAGGTCTGTACGTTTCAATAGCGTCACATTCACAGCGATCAGATCAAATGGTCGTGACACTACCGGAGCACGCGTGTCTACACGGTGCTCGATACATCCACGTGGTTTTCCAAAACAGTACATTGCACTAAAGAGAAGGGGGGGGGGCGCTAAAATGACAGCTTGTATATGGGAATACACTTAAGAGCAACTTTTGATGTGCTTTAAATTCATATATACCTGGTAGTAGATGTATGAAACAAGACAGAAAGATCATAAAAACATGGAGAAATCAACAGGATGAGGAAAACAAATCACATTCATATATTAAGACATTTGTGTGACATGTCAGCGCATCTACAGTAATGAAATCTAACGTGATATGAAATGCCTGCTGCCTGCTGTCCTGCAGTAGCCTAACGACAGAGGGGCTCTGCTTGGGGGGGTCACCCCACACGGTGACTTCTTATACAGGGATATATTTACCTGGGGCAGGGCGGGGCGGGGGGGCGGGGCGGAGAGGGGGCAGGTACAGACAGGTGCAGAGTTGGGGTCACAGCCTTGAAGCTGTGGCTCGTCACTCCCACACCACGCAGTACGCTGAGGCAGTCTATTTTCTGAGGGAGGGGCTTGAGGAGTTGTGAGCCGGGGCAGCTGGGAACCGGGGAGGGGGGGCAAGGGGTGGGGTGGGGGGGTGGTAGCAGCAGATCCGTGGCCAGGCTAGATGTTCTGACAGCACTGCATCTTTGGTTTGTTCTCAGTGGGCTGCACCTGGATGTTGACCACGTTGTTGCTGGGGGACATGTCGCTCTCCTGACGCTCCGACATCTGCTTCTGGGAGACGATACGGTAGATCTCTGATGGGAGGGAGAGTCACAGCGTCATTTAGAGTTACATCTCTTCCTGTCTGCTTTACAATCTACCACAGTGTGTGTCACATTTAGCTTGAAGTTAACCGTTGTCCTGGTTTACACATGACAAAGCAAAGTGGCCTTTAGAGAGTTAAAATGGTTCATTTTAACTGAATAGTTCCTTGATCCCAGTTTTGGTTGCAGCTAAACGGTGGCACTACAACTTCTCTGTCCGTCACATGATGTCACTGGCCCCAAAAATACTTTTTCTCGTAGACTTACATTGAGAAAGAGACGTCTGTAACTCTACACTCTAATAGCCCTTATTTATATCTTGAGGTCCTAAAAGATGTAAAATGCACAATGTTATTTGTTTCCTCCGTTCATGTAAATGAGAGCCAGACTGAGGCTGGTCCGAGTTAGCGAGCCACGACGACAGCGTGACGGCTGTGACCCCCTCACCGAACCATGTACCGAACAGATTCTACTAGTATATCAGGAGACAGGTGTTATGATTAATGATTAATAAAGGTTCATCTTATCTTATGGCCCCAGACCTAAAAACTACCCGGAGTCTGTTTTTGAGACAGACTAAGACTTTACTGGTTGTGGTGTCAGTACTGGATTTACTGACGGTAACAGAAAGTGAGAATAATGGCAGCCGTATCCTTTAAATGTCACTCCGCTGACTCTTTTAGGAAGTTGACTGTATTAATATTGATATCAATCATATCCTTATCTGTGTATTCACTCATTCATACGGTTACACAACAAATAACAAATAGCTCTGACACCAGCAGGACCAATAGCACTCGTAGCAGTAAAAGGTCTGCCACTCCTAACAGATAAGCCCTTCAGACAGCATTATGTAATAAAGTTAAGCCAGAGCAGCTGTGTGGTTCTGGTCGGTATCTCTGCCCAGCAGCAGACATTCACCTGACCTCCCTCTTACTGTAATCACCCTCATAAAAGGTAGGACACTGTGCGTCATTTCCTCGGTACATGTTGTTGGGTAGATGAATGTGGACATGAGAGACGGGCTGAGGCACAAACACAGTACAGACCTGTCAGAATGGTCTGGAAGGCCGTCTCAACGTTGGTGGAGTCCAGAGCCGACGTCTCCAGGAAAGATAAACCATTCTTCTCTGCAGGCCAAAGTTAAGCAGCGTGTTAACCGCGAGTCAAATCAGCAGCATTCCACAGATAGCAGAGCAGTTTGACCCATTAAACACTAGCATGTGAATGTGAGACTGGTACCAGCCACTGAAAAAAGACATTTTATCTCCATTATCATTTCAACATATTCATCAGAATCATTAGGGAAATGTAAGATATACAGTATAATCTAATCTAATTTACAAATAAACCTTAATATTATTCAAAACTGCTGTAATCATTTCATACATACCAGATTTGAAATTGCAAAACTGTAGTCTCTGAAATCTTCTTACTGATATTTTGAATGCGATATGTGAAAAATAGTCTTCATGATTTTGCGATCAAAACACAAATAGTTCTAATTTTGTGGCATATTTTGTTTTCTGTTTACGTAGTTTGTATATTCATTGTTATTGCTGCCTATCTGGGCCAGGACACTTTTTTTTCAATATGGTGTTCCTTATGAATTATACATCTACAATGTATGCAATATTTGCAATAATGTATTTGCAAAATACATTTTTTTCAAAGAAAAGTATTTTTTGAATGAGTTTCTGGTTAAATAAAGGTTAAGAAATAATTAAATAAAATAGGACACCACAGTCTTACCAGCAAAAGCTCGCGCCTCATCGGTGGGAACGGCCCGGAGGTGACGCAGGTCGCTCTTGTTGCCCACCAGCATGATGACGATGTTGCTGTCAGCGTGATCTCTCAGCTCCTTCAGCCAGCGCTCCACATTCTCATAAGTTAGATGCTTGGCGATGTCGTAGACCAGGAGAGCGCCCACCGCCCCGCGGTAGTACCTGCAGAACAGCCACATGCACAGTGAGACAAATCACTGGAGTATTACAGATGATCCAGCAGCAGTCTCCTAACAGTCAGCCTGACGTGTTGGTGTGCTGCTGAGTGGAGTGCTGGGGGTTATTTTATGCATATGGAGGTGTGTTGTATATGCGATGATAGTTTATCTATACTTAGGTAGTATTGGACCATAACCCCCTTATCCTGATATTGTGTTGTATTGCCAGTTTGTAAATTACACCCTCAGCCCAACTGACCTCATCCTCTATACTCACGCTGATGTGATGGCGCGGTAGCGCTCCTGGCCGGCTGTATCCCAGATCTGGGCCTTCACCGTTTTGCCGTCCACCTGAATGCTGCGCGTGGCAAACTCGACTCCGATGGTGCTCTTACTCTCCAGGTTGAACTCATTGCGGGTGAAACGAGACAGCAGGTTACTCTTCCCCACACCCGAGTCACCAATAAGGACCACTGAGACACAGAGCACATTTTAATACAAGCGATGACAATAATGTACGTTAGGAAATGCAGGGATGCACCGATCTGACACCGGTGTTTAACTAATATGCTATAAGCCTCACTGTGTGGAGGTGACTGGGATCATTATTTAATGTGTGAGGAAACAGCATCAGGCCTGACTTAAACATCACTTTTTTAACTTTGTGAAACAAAATGAATACATATAAATTTACTAAATAGTTATTTATTATTAAAGTAATAAATCCTACAACAGCAACATCTTAAATCTTAAATTAAAACAAAAACAAATTTCTGAAAACGTTAACAGGATTTAAATGTCACTACATAATGTATATTGCACACACACAAAGAATTAAATCGTCACTGATAGCCAGTCCAGCTACTAGTCAGTATCGGCCTGATATCTGATCCAGTATCGGTGCATCCTGAAGGAAATGTACCGTCTTCCTGTGTGAACACTGCTCTTGAGTTTTAACTTACATTTTAGTTTCAACTTTTTAAAAGATTATTTTGTCTGTGTGAACTTTACAAGATTATTATTTTCAAGTTCAAATGTGGGAACTCTGTTTCCTGCATTTCTTTGAACTACCCAACAACATATAAAGTCGTTAAACTGTGCTCCTCCTCCACCAGCAGTAACATTAAAATGCTGCTTATGTGTTAAAACATTGAAAATAATATTCCAATAAAATGCTAAATATATATATATGATCTCTCTGAAAGAATCCACTCTGCCAAACAAGTATTTTACTTTAAGTATATGTTGATACTGATATATAATCATTTAATTAGTTACTTAAAACAGAGTATTTAAACACTGTAGCTACTTTTACTTCATACAAAAGTACTTATTCCACCATTGAGTATGATCAAAATGATACACAGTCTAGCTAAGCTTAGCTTTGTGATCCACTAAACATTTTACTGAATATTTTTGTGTTAATTATGCTAAATTCTAGTAGAAACCCAAAATACAAGTATGAACTTAAATGAGCATATGCAACTTTCAACCGAGGTACAAGTGCTTCAAAATTGTACTTCAGTAAGTACTTGGTAGTAGTAGTTACTTTCCACCACTTCCTATTTCTCTACATTGAAGTGTTCCAGTGCAGTAGGGCTCCAACAATTAATCAATTAGTTCTCAACTATTAATCACCAACTATTTTGATAATCGATTAATCTTTGAGTAGCATTTTTTTCAAATAAAAGTCTAAATTCTGTGATTCCAGCTTATTATATGTGAATATTTTCTGGTTTCTTTACTGCTCTATGACAGTAAACTAAATACCTTTTGAGTTTTGGACATTTAGCTTTTATTTAAGACAAAAGTGGTGTGTTATGGCACATTTAGCTGTAGTATGTTATTATTAGAGAATTTCTAAGCTATTAAAATACTTTTTAATACCTATCGTTAATAACTAATATCTCCAGGATAATTACGTTTCTCTGTAAACCAAAACATGCCATCCAACACCGGTCTATACTGGGATTCAGACAGATACCGGTTTGTTTACAGTGACCTTATTGTTCCAAACCAAAGCTTCACTGTACTTATTCATAAACACACGCTAACACTTAGTGTAGCTAACGGAGTTAGCTTCATGATCCACTGAAAACAAGTTAAACGTTTTATTGTATATTTCTCCGTCATTAATTGTGCTGTTCTCCTCTTCCCTAGCTGGATCCTACGGTGATGTGATAACGGTTAACGTTAGGTGTGTCCGACGTGAAGCTGGTCCGCGCCCACTGATAGCAAGCTAACATTAGCTAACCGCTAACGTTAGCCAACGTTCAAGACGCCCTGTCGTTTTAAACAATAACTCACGTAACGTGACGAATCTAGCACTTTTTGTACTTCCAGTATTTAGCGAAGGATTGTTTTAAGTCACGTAGATGAACTAAACGTGGTGACATTTCCCAGAAAGCTCGGTGGAACGCAATCAGCGCACAAAGGTTGACGGTGGCTACGTTAGCATAGCCTGACAGTTCATCAGCTGGCCTGTTTTAGCCTGTCAGCTAACAGGACCGGAGAGCTGCAGCTAACAATAAGGAGGAAAAAAACGTTGTTTTACCTTTGAACAAATAATCATATTCGTCATCTCTAGTGCCCATCGTCTTATTGAGAAACTGTAAGTCCAATATATAATGTGATTTAATGAAAGGAAGGCGATCTACTGTATTTTACTCTTCCAACGGGAATCTGTTTGGAAGCCGTACTTCCGCAGTTTCTTCTTCTGCTGATTATTCTCTGGCAGCGTTTTAGCACAAAGAGTCCTCCGACCTCTAGTGGAGGGAAAGAGGGAGCTGCTGGCTGCCTTAACCTCTAACACATATATATGTTATATATATGTGTATATATATTTATATATATATATATATATATATATATATATATATATATATATATATATATATATATATATATAATGTATATATATATATATATATATATATAAATATATATATATATATATATATATATATATATATATACACTTCATATTACAAAATTGCCTCTGAATGTGATTATTATCTGTTTTAGTAAAATAAAAATAATAACTACTCTGAAAGCAGAAGTCTAGGAAAAATAATTGCAAGCAGAAATATTGTACAGTTTATTTTAAAAAAATTGTTCAGTAACAAAAACACATGCTTGTGCATCAATATATCTGCAGCACGTAGACACAAAAATACTGTATGTGTATGTATGTGGGCACACACTCACATTTCTATGTGTTATTATAACATAAATCCATGAATTTATGAGATTCAGAAACCCTCATCATTACTCATCCATCGGCGATCACAATAATTCTCAAGTGAATAATAAAGGTCTTTTTTACCATCACACAAAACTTATCAAACACAATTTATTCCATTAGCTTAGTTTAACTTTGTGGTGGGAGTTGAGAGGGGCAGAACTCTAGTCCAACAGATCAATGAGCTCTGATCTAACGTTCAGTCTGTGGCGTATAAACTGTTAGTGATCAACAGCTGATCAGCTGAGATCATGTGGTAGATGACAGAGGTGTGACAGTGTTTTACTGCCTCATAGTAAAGAAGACATACCGGCTGGTCTCCATCAACCACTAACATGGATCCTCTTTCTGTCCTTCCCTCTGCAGCATCTTTTCTTTTCTTGGACATTTTGGTATTATTCATATTGTTTTTATGACCCCATCACTCGGGTAGAACGCTGCTGCTGGAAACCGGTGACATTGAGACACTTCAGTGCGCATGTAACAAATCGAGATGCATTGTGGGACATGTAGTTTAAGGACACAGAACTTCTGTAAAACGGCATAGAGTTGTATAATAATTATAATGTATTCTTTGTAAGCCCTCGCGAGCCACATAAAATTTGGTGTTTTGGCCTCATTTTAGCCTGTGGGCTTTGAGTTTGACACATGTCCTTTAATATATCATTGTTTATTAGTGGAGTTATATTTCATTTTATAAATCTGAATATGCAGTGTACTAATATTACTGTTAAAAATATTGTATTTTAATTACTGTAAATTATTAAAGTAGTGAAGTAAATGGTGCACGGTGGTGCAGTAGTTAGTGCTGTTGCCTCACAGCCGAGCAAAAAGTTTAATAAACAAATAAAGAAATAGTTATAATTGTATGAATATTTATAATATGTTTATTGGTCAGCACAGGATATTTCAGCAGAGACAATAAATATGACAATAGAATAAAAATAATTTAGTTTACTCTTGTACGGCTCTTTGTAGGCGGACGTTTTACTGCATCTGCTAGTCGCTTTCAGTCCAGATTGGCGGAGGCATAGCTCTGCTGCTGGGCGCTGATGTTGCAGTGGAACGAACAATTTCACTTTTTATCAATCTCCCAATGACCTCCAATGAACAATGAAATGAACTCTGGAGAGGTCCATCATACCTGCCAACCTTGACACCTCAAAAGATGGAGGATTTCAAAACCAAGTGGGCGGTCTGGGGGGTCGTCCACCAGAAAAATCGCACTCTCAGAGACTTTGTTTCCTGCATTCTGGTGACTTTAAAAGATAAAAATATCTCCTCTCATCATCGACCTCTTATCCAGGTCGGGTCGTGGGGTCAACAGCTCCAGCAGGGGACCTCAAACTCCCCTTTCCTGGGCCACATTAACCAGCTCTGACTGGAGGATCCCGAGGCGTTCCCAGGCCAGTGTGGAGATATAATCTCTCACCTAGTCCTGGGTCGTCCCCGGAGCCTCCTCCCAGCTGGTCGTACCTGGAGCACCTCCCCAGGGCGGCACAGAAGATGAAAACAACAAAATATTAAGTCCACTGCAACCGCATTTTGATGTCAAATAGACCTACTTTTAATTTAACTTTTAATTCTCAGTAAAGAAAATCTTGCATCGTATCACGACGGCTTTTCGCTGTGTCGAGCAAAGCCGGACGTTGGGTCCTGCACAATGTGATGTGCGTCGAACCCAGCGGCGAGCGCAGCTCAAATCGCATGTGACAGTCGCGAGCGTATACAGTATATATCCATGGTCATGAGCAGCCCTCTTCCACTCGGAAAAGACATTAGACGTAGCTGTACTGTCGTCTGGGTGAAAACAGTCGGGCTCATATACGTCAGAGTCAGAGTCAGAAACAAGTTGAGATAAACCAAAAGGGAAAAAGGTGTGAAAATCAGGAGAAATATGGGAGCCTTGTGGAAACCAGCAGACGGCGATGAAAAACGTGATTCCCCTTGGACAATCAGGAGGGTTGGCGAGTATGACGACCAGCTCCATTTTCATGTCGGCAACCGTAGTTCTTCTACACGCTTGGTACACGAGAGAGGTTTCAATCTGCAACCTCGCCACTAGATGTCACCAGATGTTGCAAACTGTTCCTTTAAACATCTGGATTCTGCATTACTTTCTTAATAAAATGCTTTTATAAAAGGGATTTACATGTAATGCTCTTTCCATTTCAATCTCAGTTAACACAATATCAGGCAGTCGTTGAGTCCATTTTATTTCTTCATGTAATCAGGAAGGAATTTCTTCCATTTCATATTCTGCAAAACAGAAAAAAAGACAGATGTTAAATCAAATATTTCTACTCTCAGTACCATCAGCAACTCAGATTTTTCTTTCTGACATACATTTTTCCTCCAGGTGCTTTTGGACTTCTTGTTCTTCACATCCTCCAGGGACTCGTATGTGTTGCCCTGGTTGGCCTCCCCGGGGATCTGCTCGTAGGTGTTATCAGGCAGCCCAGCAGCAGGGGGGCTCTGGGGGACCTCGGCGTACATGCCGTCTCCCTGAGGAGCTGACCCCCCTCCTCCAGGCCCCTCCGAGGTCTGGTACAGTGGGTTGGACTTGAACATCTCAACATCAGCACCCTGCTGATCTGACCCGAAGCTGCTTGGCCTAAAACCGTCTCTGGGACCGTGGAGGGAGTAGGTGGAACAGGTGACCCTCCTCAGCAGTCTGGGTGAGTGAGATGTCGAGAAGGAGGTGCTACTGAGCTGGTTTGAGTACTCCTCCTCCTCCTCCTCCTCCTCGCTGCTGTTGTTGAGTCGTGGTAGAGATTCGGATCTGCTCTCCACCTGTGTCGGCTCAGAGGTCCCTGATGGACAAAGATCACCAGGACAGCTGATGTCAGCGCTGTTGAATGAGTCTGTATGAGACATCAGTGCTGGGATCGTGGCTCCTCCGGGTCTCTCTGATCGGTTTGGGTTGATCAGGTTTTCATTTGGATGTGATGTTGTGTCACTCAGAGTGAAGCCCAGAGGAAGGCCTCTCTTCGGTACTGGAGGAATGCCCTGAAAGACACATGACAGAACAATCTCTCCTCTTTTATTTGGCCTTTTAAGATTTAGGGTGAGTTAGCCTAATGTGGGACATTTTTTTGACTTTCAGATGTGTGGAATATATTGCGATAAGAAGCCAATACATTAAATCCAAACCCAGCACCACCCTGAAATCATCAGGATGTGTCCTAATCAAACAAAAACAAAGAAAAGAAAATGCAGATATCACATTCATAAAAGACATCTAAATAAGAAACAGAAAAAAGAAATCTACCTAATGTCGGACACTGAAAAGTCTGTTTAAAGACCTGAATTACTTTAATTAATGTAGGAAACACTAAATGTTAGTCCTAGACTTCTGTGTGGATGTTACATTAAGAGTCAAACATCAAACAAACAATAGACCACAATAGTATTGAAGCTTTTAGGCAGATTAGAAAGATGTTAAATAGCCTATATTATCATATCTGTACACAAAGAAAGCATAAAACATCTCATCTCCTGCAGGGGACTCCAGACACCCCTTTCCTGGGCCACATAAACCAGCTCTGACTGGGGGATCCCGAGGTGGTCCCAGGCCAGTGTGGAGATATAATCTCTCCATCTAGTCCTGGGTCTTCCCCGGGGTCTCCTCCCAGCTGGTAGTGCCTGGAACACCTCCCTAGGGAGGCGTCCAAGGGGGGCATCCTTATCAGATGCCCGAACCATCTCAGCTGGCTCCTTTCTACCCAAAGGAACAGCGTCTCTACTCCAAGTCCCCCACGGATGGCTGAGCTTCTTACTATCTGTAAGGGAAACACCAACCACCCTCCTGAGAAAACCCATTTCAGCCGCTTATTCCCTCAATCTAGTAGGAGTAGGAACGAAGACTGACCGGTAGATCCAGAGCTTTGCATTCAAATGATTATTATCATTATTTATTAGATCCCAGTGGTTAACCCTGCAGTGTGCCTACGCCTTCTAGCAGTGACATTAATCACTAAAACACTGTTGACATGCTGGTTGTTGTACGCTGACCTGCTGGTGTCACACAGCCAGCAGCTCCTCACAGCTCAACATCGGCACTAATTTCCAGATGTATTTGATTAAACTGACCACATATTGGAAAGCTAAATGCTTACTTCTGTGCTTGCAAAACACATTAAAACTTAATAAGAGCTTTTTAGAATGAGAACCGTGGATGCATTTACACGCTAAGCAGAATAATGGCACTTCTGCTCTAAACAGAAGTGAGATAATAACATAACACAGCATGGAAGCACCCTGTTTCAGGCAGTGTTGATAGTGTCGGTACTCCTGCCTGACCATCATCTGCTGACTATGGATAAGTACTCCATACAACTCCAATGGGAAACACCAGAACTATCGCTTTTAACTTACTTAGCCCATCTTAAGCATTTATGAGCAGTGGGCTGCTGTGAAGCACTGTGGAGCAACTTGGGGTTCAGTGATTGTTTTTTTTTTTTTTTTTTAAACTTATATTACGACCGAGACCTTTTGGTCTAGGGGTATGATTCTCGCTTCAGGTGAGAGAAGTCCTAGGTTCATTTCTCGGACAAGCCCCCAGTTTGTGTTACAACCCGACCTAGGGGGAAACCCTGCTGCAACATGAATAATGAGGCTCACAAGAACAACCAGCAACCAGCGAGGATTTTGTAGCCCTTTAAAAGATTTATTGAACTCATCTTCAGGGTAGGCTATAGCAAAAATAATAAACAGATCAGAGCTCAATAACCTAAACTTACCTTTGTGAACGAGTGGAAACAAAAGACAAATACCAACCTAACAGAGGTTAAACAAAAATGCAGCCTACGCCTACCAAACCTGGGCTGTATACAGTATATACTGTATATTTTTGCAAATTTCAGTACATTTCTAAAGCGTTTTTCTTGCTGGCAGTTGAGAAACGAGAGCCGGCGGGGACTGAGGGAACCTGGCCTTTTGAATCTGAGGCTTTGAGGCTGGAACCAATCAGCTCCCTGGATCGACCTACAGGCCTACCTGTAACCAACCACCTAACCAAGTTCACCTACAGCCCACAAAATACAGAAATAAATGTTAATTTGACCTTGAGTTCGTGAACTTATAAGTAAGTATTTCTACACTGTGGTTCAGCAAAAGACCTGAGTACTTCTTCCAGCACTGCAGAGGTGTCAGACATACACCCAGATCTTTTGACGGTGTAAAGAAAGGCGTCTTTGCATCCATCAGCTCATTTCCTTCGTACCTGAGAGGACGTGGTGTCCACAGACGCTGCTCCCGTCAGCTTTCTGCTGTTGGATTTCAGGGGCAGTGCAGGCGGCTGAGCTGTCGGAGCTCCACTGTGCTGCTGGAGCCTTTGGCTCGTGTCCGGGTCGCCGTGATGGTCCTGTTTGTGGCCCCACAGAGTCCGCAGAGCTTGGACACTCACCCCACACCTCCCCTCCGCTTTGTAGTTCACCACATCATACAGCTCACCTGTGTTTACCTGGAAATGACAACCACTGTTATTGTCTCTTTTCACAGGAAGGACATGATTGATGAGAGGATGCTTTCAGTTTAATGTTTATATACTCATCAGACATACTTAACAAAATTACACTGAACTATGCTTCACTTATATTGACGAGTATACAGAAAAATCTAAGCATATTTGACTTATACTACAGTATACTGGTGTAATATTATTATTATTAAAGTGTGTGAGAGGTTATAAATGTAAATTATAATGTATATTTTGAATTTTCTATGTTTTTGTGTCCTCTGTCCACCGAGGAGGTGTGAGAGAGCAGCACAATTATTCATTTTTTAAAATCTCATCACAAAACATCAAGTCATAGCAAAAGTCTCTATTTAATGTATAAATCACTGGCTAAGTACTACGAGTTAATAAAAAAACTTTCAAGTATATTTGCAGTAAAACTACTAGTTTACTGAGTATACTTAAAAGTGTACTTTGATAAAGTAAAAAGTTGGCTTCAAGTATATAACTAGAAAATGAATTTCCTGCTGAAAATGCATGTGAATGCTGAGAGCTGAAATTAATTTCCAAGCATTGCTGAAAATGCAGAAAGGTGAAATGACTTGCCTAAAAATGTTAAAGCTTAAGTCCATTGCACTTTTGTAAGGCAGTCACATTAAACCAGCGATATAGTAATTATTATTATTATTATTATTATTATTATTATAGGTGGAGAGATTATATCTCCACACTGGCCTGGTAACACCTCAGGATCCCCCAGTCAGAGCTGGTTAATGTGGCCCAGGAAAGGGAAGTTCAGGGTCCTCTGATAAAAGGTTGATGATGATGATGATGATGATGATGATAATGTAGTAATTATTAAGGCCTCTCGGATTTAGAAGATTGAGTGTTGAAATGCACCAACTGAATGTTAATGTCTGATTATTAATTAAAACCTTTTGTCATTAATATTGCAGAGTTAATCAAACTCTGCTTCAGGTGCCTCAAACAAACAAGACAGTAAATGATCTGGACACCTTACAGGTGTCCCCTCAGGTATGAATACCAGACCCCTCCTCACCTCATAACAGCTGCAGGTCAGGTACTCTCCAAACGGCTGGATGGGGCTGACTTTGTAATGCTCGATCAGCTCTGTGAGACTGCGGTACGTCTGACTGTCTCCTGATATGACAAACTGTCCCTCTGGATTCTGGGTGATGACAAAATGGCGGCACCTGTCGTGGCCCCTTTTTGGAGAAAAGTGAAATGAAGCAGAGAGGCAACAAAGAAAGCAACTGAACATCACTGATCAGAGGTGATTGGCCTCACTTGTAGGAGAGGATGTAGCCGACGGCTTTATCGCTGAGGCGAATGAGAAAACAGCCCAGAGCTTTATCTCTCAGTAGATCTTCTGTGTCCCTGCCAGACAGAAACAATTACACAGACTTGCAGGCAAATTAGGTCTAAATATAACACTGCAATGTCATGCAGCCTCTGTTTTCTGAGCGATAGGCGTGGGAAGGAAGAATAGAGATATAGCAGCTGATCTACTGATGATACATCTCAGAGACATTTGGTTCTTCACCCTTCATATCTGGAAGTCCATTATCACCTGTTCCTCACCTTAAAACAAGCAGCTTTTAAAATGAATAAAATAATCAGTCCTATGAATGGACAGTTTCATTCATAAGGAATAAAACACACTTAGTAGGCTGCGGATTATGGCAAAGTGATAATAGTATATTATAATCAGAACGCTGCTTTCACCTCCATGCTGTGCTACATTCTGCTAATGTACAAGTCTTGGCATCAAAATAAGTTTCTCCTTCACCTGTATTCAGTGCATTTTTGTTTTGTCCATCTGCTCTCTGTTATATACAGTATTAATCTTCTGCTAGTCTGGACCACAGCTGCAGCATTCAGGAAGGTTTTTCAGAGGCTGTCGCTGCAGGATGGGTCATGAAACTTTGACAAGATGGTTAAAGTTCAGATAAGTTATTGGGCATTGACTTGCAAAGAGTTTTTGCAGTTTTCCCTCCTAGATATGACCCGTGGAGTGTGTATGCAGCAGCATTACCGCGCCGCAAAACTGAAGCTGAAACATCCTGCTGGCGGCTGGCTGTTAGTTTAGGAAGCAGCAGACGTTTTCTATGAGCAGAGCATGAATTTTAATTGAGTCAGTTTTCTCACTTTATGACTCTTCTTGACTTTTGTTCAGTATCTGTAATTGGTTTCATCATTCAGCCACGTTGGGCAGCAACAAATGATTATTTGCAACAGCATTTAATTTCTGCTAATCACACTTTAATAATGTCTCTCCTGTCTTTCAGGGGCTGCTGTATGTTCAGTTTAGTGCTAGAGTGAAGACACTGGCATCATATGAAACTTAAGGCATCCATTGGTACCAACCATGTCGTACTAGCTTGTTGGGAAGGAGAATAACGAACGCGAAATTTGGGCTAAATTTTGGTGAGGAAAAGCTGACCTTGGACCAAGGGGTCCATTGACCTCTGACCTTCAGATATGTCGCCTTCTGGTGGCTGGCTGGATTCTGTAAATCACGCTTTTATAACAAAAGTTTTTCCTTACCAAAGTTAAGGAATCCATCAGTACCAACCATGTCATACTAGCTTGTCACCTTACCTGTCTTATGCACTATACAGTGATACGGTGACATGTTTTAAATCACATTTGCTCCATCTCTACCCACTGCAGCTTTAAAAACAGCATCTGACTAAATGTACTGGTTATATTCCACCATAGTATGACTTCAGTGTCCTCAGTAGCTCCTCACAGTACAAAACTGTGATTGAAGCATAATGATCTGCTGCAGAAATCCATTTTTATTAAGTCAAATCAAATAGCACATCCTGTTAGACCCTATAAGATCAAAACAAGTGCAGCCTCTACTATCAATGCATTAAAATGTTTTAAATTTCCACATCAAAACTTCCCTCCATCACCACAGATCCTCTTACTTTCGTGCAGAGAAGCCTTGAAACCAGTCGGGGAAGTTCCCGTTGTTGAGGATGAGCGGCGCCTGAGTCTCGGTGAACCACCTGAGCACCAGCTCCTTCAGGCCTCCCTCTGATGGCTCCATGTGCAGGTCGACGCCCGACATCTTCTGCTTCCTCGCAGGTCTGTCTGCAGCCGACGGAGCAGTGGTGGTGAGGTCTGACTCAGGTCTGGCTCAGGTGACGTTTACCTCTTTACAGGAAGACCGGCCGCCTCATTTGAATCATCTGAATCGTGGCATTGTTTCAGTCAGTGACTTCTCCAGCTCTCACTGGGCTGCCATTTTCATTTTACTATCAGTGTTCCTTGTCCCACATTGGACTTTTACTGCTTGGTCACAGTGTACATTTGGCATTTTAGTTTTAGTTGTTGACTTGCCAGGTGACCAGGTGTTGATGGAACTATAAGAGCATGAATGTGTGCTTGTATTGATCACAGCGTGGGGACAAAGACCTGATCAGTCTCATTACAGGGACTCAGTCAGCCTGTAATGATGTGATTTACATGCAGCTTAACTACTTAACTGGATTCTGCAAATCACGCTTGAGTAGCAAAAGTTTTGTAACTCTCTCTATCTTGGTTTCTGCCAAGATAAAGAGTTTTTCTTCACCATCGTCACATAACAGTTAGCGGTGGATTAGTTACGATATTGAAATAGAAGCTTCTGAGACTTGTGGGACTGCAGGCGATCCCAACCAACTGTACTGTCTTTCAGAGGCTGTAGCAGGTTCAGTTTAGAGCTGGAGTGAAGACACTGGCATCAAATGAAACTAGAAAACCAACCAGGTCATAAGATAAGATAAGATATTCCTTTATTAGTCCCACAGTGGAGAAATTTACAACAGAAGAGAAATTTACATGCTAGGTTGTTGGGAAGGAGGCTAAAAATCGTCCCACAGCTGGGCACAGTTTAGATGAGGAAAAACTGGTATGACCATCTTCAAAGGGGTCCCTTGACCTCTGACCTCCAGATATGTGAATGTAAATGGGTTCTATGGGTCCCCACCAGTCTTTTATTTAAATTAAAAAAAAAAAGTTTAAATGATGAAATAAAGTTTTTTATTTATGACAAGAGCAATTTGACCCACAGCACTGAGCTTCATCTCTAATTAATCTTCAGGTTCCAGCTTTCAGATGATGTTACACCACTTCTATGTGACATCTACTGTTGACCTGCTATCTTCTACCCCTAAAGGACCCTGGACCCCCTAAAGACCCCCTGAAAAAGACTAAAACGGGTCTATTGTGAGTCTCAGACTGTTAATGACAGAATTGATAAATTTGCTGTATTTGAATCTATGTGGAGATAGAAGGAAGTCACTTAGTTAATAATGGTTAAATATTAGTAACAAATTAACTTAATACTTACGTTAACAATAAAAAAAGAAATAATAATAATATAGAATAATAATCCTTTGATATTTTTATTAATCATAAGTTGCATTCAGCTGCCTTCCTGATATCCCATTACAGATGCAATTAATTAAAACATTAAAATAAATATATAATATAATATAAATAGAAAAAAATATATATATATATATATATATATATATATATATATATATATATATATATATATATATATATATATAAAATGAATTTATTAAAATAAACAAAAACACTAACATGTTTAGATGATTAAAATGCAAAATCTAACAATTTAATAGAATAATAAAAAATTAAAAATAATTGATGATTATCAGACTGACTGTGCTGAAACGCGCGAGACAACAGGTGTCATTAAGTTCACGCGTCAGCTGAACAGATGGTGGAGCCAACAGGCGGAGCGCGCGCACAGACACGATGACGCCAAACCTCATTTATATTATGGCAAAATTAAAATTTACTTACGTTTCTGCAAAGGTGCGTACCTGATTTAACAGTAATGAAAGCATATTTTGAGTTTTAAGGTGTCGATTTTCCATTCGGCATAAAAATACATACACCCTAATTCATCTTTTATAAATAGATTGGGTAACTTTTGAAGCCAAGCGGGCAAAAGGTGTGCGGAGCCGTGTCAGCACATAAAACGAATGTTTAACTTTAATTCAACCGTACTGCTTTGCTCGGCTCCTTGTTGTCGTTCAGCTATGTGCACTACATGATAGAAATCTGTTAAGTTTTGAGAAAATATTCCCATTTTCTTGTTTTCAGTTACAAGCGATGCCGCGTTAAATTAGTGGTTTTCCGGGTGAAGTTCCGTATGAAGTGACCTCTCGCTGGAGAGCAGAGCGGAATGCTGCTCGGACAGTCCTCGTGTCCTCAGACACACACAGGACCGGAGGAGGACACGGTGTCCACGAGCAAGCGTTTAACACGGTAAGACATGTTTCTAGTCGTTTACTGACTGATTTTATTATGTGTCGGGTTATTTATGACCGCTGACATTCATCATGTTTATTATCTTGCTTCAGTGTCCGCTGAGCCAAACTCCTCCAGCTTTAAACTACATCCTCTATAACAGTGTCTCTCATTAGCTCTTTAAATGCTGCATTCATTTCTCTAAAGAGCTGTACAAACATGTTTTCTGCCAGATGATAAAGTCGCTGGTTTGTTATTTCAGATAAAGATGAAGCAGACGTTTTATCTTCACCACACACACCAGTGAAGTCTGCAAACATGGATTCATTCAAACAGCACAAAGTGGAGGATTTCTATGAAATTGGTGAAGAGCTGGGAAGGTACAGACGTCCGTGAATCATTTATACCTATCGACCTATTGATCTTTGGTAAAATATTTGCATGTTTTATGATTTAATTTAATTTTTTTCTTTATTAGTGAAAACCTTATTTTACAATTCAATTCCAACGTGTATCAGCAGTGATCTTTTTTAAAACATGCTGTATACTGAAAAAATAAAATAAAATAAGAAATCTATAATAGACAATATAGAATATGTTAATAATTATCTATAATATGTAGAAATAAAATAATAAATTAAACATAAATGATAATAAATAATAGAATATGAACTAATGATAATAAGTAAAATAAATAATATATATAATAAAAGTGATGATGATATGATAATTGATAATGATATATTATTGATAATAAGATAAGATAGTACTTTATCGATCCTCGGGGGGAAATGTGGGTGTTACAGCAGCACTGATAGTAATAGCAGTAGTACAGTATAAGGAGTACGAAAAGGTAGAAAAATAAAATAAAGTAGAATAACATAAGAATAAAGTAAATACAAGGTATATACAGCTAATATACAAGTTGAGGTAAAGTGGCAAGTTAAAGTGACAAATATGGTGCGTATGTATATAAAGTGTAGTGTACAATATATATAGTATAATATATAGTGTAATATAATATAGTATAAGATATAATAATATGATGATATATGACAAGGTATAGAATACTATAACAGTTATATTAATATAATACAGTATCGTATATCAGTTGTATTAATATAATATCACAGTTATAGACCATTAATGTAAATCAGAGCCCAAATAACTCCCATACAAGTCAGTCATAACTACTTTAATAATGTAGGCTATTGTAGTGCATTACTGGCAATAGAGACGTACATAATGAATAAAAATAATAAAAGCATAAATAACTAAAATCTTGAGTAGAAACTGATCTACAACTTAAAACATACTCTATATATTTTATGTATTTATGTATATTTTATTATTTATTTATTTAGAATATTAATTTATTTCAGTGACCAGCCAGAAAACTTCTGTAATGTTTTATTATTATTATTATTATTATTTCAAGTCTTTATATAAAAAGACTATTTATGAAGAATCCACTCGTGAAATTATGATTTGTGGGATTTATTAATCTTGTATATGTTGTCTTGTTTTGTTTACAGCTCAAAATCTGAATTATTATTGTTATTATTGGGCAGGTATAAAGTCTGACACAGCTTCTTCACATAGCTGCCACATTATTATATAAAGGAAAATGTAACCCTGATTAAAATAATCCATGCAGAGTTGAAGAAGATTTGAAAACAGCACCAACAAGCCTGCAGGTCACCGAGCAGCTACTGCTGTGCTATAATAACAATATGGAAATTACAATTCAATCATTAACCGCATACTGCAAACACGTCCTGCACCTACACGTCCTAAACTAATAATAAGATAATAACTCAGCAGTGTATTTTAATTTCCCTTTTTCAACAGGAGTCAAACTGAGCTCCCTCTGTGACATATGATTGCTGAATTACACCGAAGAAACACTGACCGCGTCGTGTTTTGGCCGGTAGTTTGTTTGCTGTGCGTTGTCAGGTGGAAACGACTGTTACGCATGTTAAAGGACTCGTCTATCTTTAGCCGTGGCTATATCTGCTCCCAGACGGGCTGCAGATGAGGAAGTGGAGTGTTAGATTACAAACCAGTCAAGTGGGCCAGAAATAAAGAGATGCAGCTGTTAGAGGTGGGAAAACATTATGTGTTGCAATTTTTTATTTATTTATTTTTATAATTTTTTTAAAGCCAGAACTGATATATTTGCTTCCTTTGAGACATTTTTGATCTGCAGTTTTTTTGACATATACAAGCAGATACCAATATATCTATGATAAGCTGATATCCAGCCAGTAATTCATCTGTACTATTTTTATTATTTTTATTTTTGTAGTTTGTCAGTAGTTAATAAAAGCTACTTTAGTCCTCTCTCGCTGTTTCAGATTTAACTCTGTGGTTCCTCCTCTGTGTTTCAGTGGGCAGTTTGCCATCGTAAAGCAATGCAGAGAGAAAAGCACAGGTCTGGACTTTGCCGCCAAGTTCATCAAGAAGCGCCAGAGCATGGCGAGCTCTCGCGGCGTGCGGCGGGAGGAGATCGAGCGGGAGGTGGACATCCTGCAGCAGATTCAGCACCCCAACATCGTCACGCTGCACGACGTCTACGAGAACCGCACCGACGTGGTGCTCATCCTGGAGCTGTGAGTGACAGATGATCACTTTACTTCAGTTATTCAGGGCGTTAATGATTTCATATAAAGCCTCTGTGTAACTCGGCGACTCGTCATTACAAACTCATACTGTGCTGCAAAACACAGAGGCATCTTTAAGTTTTTAAACATACAAAATGAACTGAATTTTGGTGAAATATGTGTAAAATGATGCACAAAACATGCAGAGTGTTTACATTAGTTGATGTTTTACAGCCCCCCCTCCAGGGTTCATACAGCAGGAATATGGAAATACAAGGCGGCAACCTCCAGGTCTGAAAAGTGATGGTGGGCAACGCCATAATAACCTTTCAGCATATTATAATTCAAGTATTCTTAGAGAAAACTAGACTTGTAGACTGTTTTCAGGCTTTAAATAATCTGGTCTGTGACGGGAGACTTTGACCAATCACAGATCATTTCAGAGAGAGAGAGTTCCTATTGGCTGTGCTCTCATTGGTGGGCGAGGCTGGTATTTCCTCAGCTTGATCCCAACATGGCTGCCGGGTCACAAACTTTCTCATTTTACAGCTAAACAGTAACTACAAGATGTTTCTGAACAGCAGACTCCTGATCAGCTCTGATTGGTTGTTTTCCTCTGGTCTGTGAAATCTTGAAGATGCCGTTAGGAGCACATCAGATTACCTGTCTCATGCAATACTGTCAAGATATACGGTGCATCTCAGTTCCCAGTTTTCTAAAAGCTCACCGCTGATTTAATGTGTGCTTTAAACCGTTACGACCCTCTTATTGAGAAGGTCAAAGGTCAAAAAGTTTCATCGTTAGTTTGCTCTACAAAAACATTTTTGTATTTTGTCATTTTCACAGTTTACTGAGCCACACGCTCCAGTTCATTTAACAACAGCGTTTATTCATCCATGTACACTGATTTCTACAGAAATATCTATTTTATAGTGTATACCAGGTGAATCCACACATCCATCAATGAAAGACTGGAACTAAACGTCCCACAGTTTCTGTGGTGACACTTAAGAAGAGATCCTATAGGTGATTAGGGTAAAAACATATCATTAAATCTACAGACACAAACAGACAAAGTGGTCAAATAAAGTCCTCAATGTGTATTTTGTGAGTTTTCTTTCCACTAGTCTGAAAGAACATTTTTGCCTGTAGAGTCTGGAGACGCTTCGTTAAAAACTAAAGAGGGGAGACTCTATTCTGGGGGTTATGTGAGTTTTCATGTCCTCCTATAATATCAGCCTGTCAGTTTGTTTTATGCAGCTTTAAAATTGATTTAGAGACATTCTCCACAGCATCACTCTGCACTGATTTAGTGATTTCAGCATGTTGGATGTTGTCTTTGTGTGTGATCCAGGGTATCTGGAGGTGAACTGTTTGACTTCCTGGCACAGAAGGAGTCTCTGAGCGAGGAAGAGGCCACTCAGTTCATCAAGCAAATCCTCGAGGGGGTCAACTACCTCCACGCCAGGAAAATAGCCCACTTTGATCTCAAGGTTTGTCCAGATAACACAGGATGCTTCACTCGGTTGTACAGATATGATGCTGCACTTTGTTTAACCCCTTAAAACTCCGCTGCTATTCTGTCTTTCAAAAGTGGTAACAGGCTCAGTTTTCAAGTTAGAGGGAAGATATTCATATCACGTGAAACGAGAAAACCTAAGGGATCTGTCAAACTGTCATTCTAGCTTGTCAGGAAGATCGCTAAATTACGCTACAGAGTTATGCTAAATTTTGGTGAGGAAAAACTGGAATGGCCGTTTTCAAAGGGGTCCCTTGACCTCTGATCATTTTACCACTTGTGAATTTGATAAAAATTATCAATTCCCTCGGAAATACCATATAAAGTCACAAAGACCTTGAGGAACATCCTGTAGAAAGCCGTGCTGTGATTTGGGATCAAAATCTTTTGCTTTTATGAGATTTCTGCAGTGACTGCATTTTTCATTGATTTTATGGGGAGTACTTCTGTTGTGTAAACTGCTCACAAACCCCCTGATAGTCAGTGTAGCTAGTAAAGCCATCCATCCTCTGAATGCTCTAGGTCTCTAGTTACCAGGATGTAGTAGTAGTAGTAGTAGTAGTAGTAGTAGTAGTAGTAGTAGTAGTGTGTGGCCTCTAGTTTGTGGCTGTAAAGTCTCATGAGGCTGTGATTATCCTAGAGGTAATAGTAGTAGTAGTGGTATTAGTAGTAGTTTAGTAGTAGTAGTAGAGGCTGTGATTATCCTAGAGGTAGTAGTAGTAGTAGTAGTAGTAGTAGTAGTAGTAGTAGTAGTAGTAGTAGTAGTAGTAGAGGCTGTGATTGTCTAGAGGTAGTAGTAGTAGTATTAATAGTAGTAGTAGTAGTAGTAGAGGCTGTGATTGTCCTAGAGGTAGTAGTAGTAGTAGTAGTAGTAGTAGCAGTAGTAGGTCTCTAGTTTGTGGCTGTAAAGTTTCATGAGGCTGTGATTATCCTAGAGGTAGTAGTAGTAGTAGTAGTAGTAGTAGTAGTAGTAGTAGTAGAGGCTGTGATTATCCTAGAGGTAGTAGTAGTAGTAGTAGTAGTAGTAGTAGTAGTAGTAGAGGCTGTGATTGTCCTAGAGGTAGTAGTAGTAGTATTAATAGTAGTAGTAGTAGTAGTAGAGGCTGTGATTGTCCTAGAGGTAGTAGTAGTAGTGGTAGTAGTAGTAGTAGAGTAGTAGGTCTTAGTTTGTGGCTGTAAAGTTTATGAGGCTGTGATTATCCTAGAGGTAGTAGTAGTAGTAGTAGTAGTAGTAGTAGTAGTATTAGTAGTAGTAGTAGTGGTAGTAGTAGTAGAGGCTGTGATTGTCCTAGAGGTAGTAGTAGTAGTATTAATAGTAGTAGTAGTAGTAGTAGAGGCTGTGATTGTCCTAGAGGTAGTAGTAGTAGTATTTAGTAGTAGTAGTAGTAGTAGTAGTAGTAGTAGTAGTGTAGCTAGTAAAGCCATCCATCTCTGAATGTTAGGTTAGTTACAGGATGTAGTAGTAGTAGTAGTAGTAGTAGTAGGTCTCTAGTTTGTGGCTGTAAAGTCTATGAGGCTGTGATTATCCTAGAGGTAATAGTAGTAGTAGTGGTATTAGTAGTAGTAGTAGTAGTAGTAGTAGAGGCTGTGATTGTCCTAGAGGTAGTAGTAGTAGTAGTAGTAGTAGTAGTAGTAGTAGTAGAGGCTGTGATTGTCCTAGAGGTAGTAGTAGTAGTATTAATAGTAGTAGTAGTAGTAGTAGAGGCTGTGATTGTCCTAGAGGTAGTAGTAGTAGTAGTAGTAGTAGTAGAGTAGTAGGTCTCTAGTTTGTGGCTGTAAAGTTTCATGAGGCTGTGATTATCCTAGAGGTAGTAGTAGTAGTAGTAGTAGTAGTAGTAGTAGTAGTAGTAGAGGCTGTGATTGTCCTAGAGGTAGTAGTAGTAGTAGTAGTAGTAGTAGTAGTAGTTTAGTAGTAGAGGCTGTGATTATCCTAGAGGTAGTAGTAGTAGTATTAATAGTAGTAGTAGTAGTAGTAGAGGCTGTGATTGTCCTAGAGGTAGTAGTAGTAGTAGTAGTAGTGGTAGTAGCAGTAGTAGGTCTCTAGTTTGTGGCTGTAAAGTTTCATGAGGCTGTGATTATCCTAGAGGTAGTAGTAGTAGTAGTAGTAGTAGTAGTAGTAGTATTAGTAGTAGTAGTAGTGTAGTAGTAGTAGAGGCTGTGATTGTCCTAGAGGTAGTAGTAGTAGTATTAGTAGTAGTAGTAGTAGTAGTAGAGGCTGTGATTGTCCTAGAGGTAGTAGTAGTAGTATTAATAGTAGTAGTAGTAGTAGTAGAGGCTGGGTGTAGGGTGGTAGTAGTAGTAGAGTAGTAGTAGTAGTAGTAGTAGTAGAGGCTGTGATTGTCCTAGAGGTAGTAGTAGTAGTAGTAGTAGTAGTAGTAGGTCTCTAGTTTGTGGCTGTAAAGTTTCATGAGGCTGTGATTATCCTAGAGGTAGTAGTAGTAGTATTAGTAGTAGTAGTAGTAGTAGTAGTAGTAGTAGAGGCTGTGATTATCCTAGAGGTAGTAGTAGTAGTAGTAGTAGTGTAGTGAGTAGTAGTAGAGGCTGTGTTACTAGAGGAGAGTATTAGTAGTAGTAGTAGTAGTAGTAGTAGTAGAGGCTGTGATTATCTAGGGGAGTAGTAGTAGTAGAGAGAGAGAGAGTAGTGAGGCTGTGTATAGAGGTAGGTATTAGTAGTAGTAGTAGTAGTAGTAGTAGAGGCTGTGAGTATCCTAGAGGAGTAGTAGTAGTAGTAGTAGTAGTAGTAGAGGCTGTGATTATCCTAGAGGTAGTAGTTTAGTAGTAGTAGTAGTAGTAGTAGTAGTAGAGGCTGTGAGTATTAGAGGTAGTAGTAGTAGTAGTAGTAGTAGTAGTAGTAGTAGTAGTAGTAGAGGCTGTGATTATCCTAGAGGTAGTAGTATTAGTAGTAGTAGTAGTAGTAGTAGTAGTAGAGGCTGTGAGTATTAGAGGTAGTAGTAGTAGTAGTAGTAGTAGTAGTAGTAGTAGTAGTAGTAGTAGTAGAGGCTGTGATTGTCCTAGAGGTAGTAGTAGTAGTATTAATAGTAGTAGTAGTAGTAGTAGAGGCTGTGATTGTCCTAGAGGTGGTAGTAGTAGTATTAGTAGTAGTAGTAGTAGTAGTAGTAGTAGAGGCTGTGATTGTCCTAGAGGTAGTAGTAGTAGTAGTAGTAGTAGTGTGGCCTCTAGTTTGTGGCTGTAAAGTTTCATGAGGCTGTGATTATCCTAGAGGTAGTAATAGTAGTATTAGTAGTAGTAGTAGTAGTAGTAGTAGTAGTAGAGGCTGTGATTATCCTAGAGGTAGTAGTAGTAGTAGTAGTAGTAGTAGTAGTAGTAGTAGTAGTAGTAGTAGAGGCTGTGTTGTAGAGGTGGTAGTAGTAGTAGTAGAGTAGTAGTAGTAGTAGTAGAGGCTGTGATTATCCTAGAGGTAGTAGTAGTAGTAGTAGTAGTAGTAGTAGTAGTAGAGGCTGTGAGTCCTAGAGGTAGTAGTAGTAGTAGTAGTAGTAGTAGTAGTAGTAGTAGAGGCTGTGATTGTCCTAGAGGTGGTAGTAGTAGTAGTAGAGTAGTAGTAGTAGTAGTAGAGGCTGTGATTTCCTAGAGGTAGTAGTAGTAGTAGTAGTAGTAGTAGTAGTAGTAGAGGCTGTGAGTTCCTAGAGGTAGTAGTAGTAGTAGTAGTAGTAGTAGTAGTAGTAGTAGAGGCTGTGATTATCCTAGAGGTAGTAGTATTAGTAGTAGTAGTAGTAGTAGTAGTAGTAGAGGCTGTGATTATCCTAGAGGTAGTAGTATTAGTAGTAGTAGTAGTAGTAGTAGTAATAGAGGCTGCATGATTATCCAACAATGGAGAGGTAGTCAGTATTAGTAGTGGTAGTACTAGTAGTAGTAGTAGTAGGGGCTGTGATTGCTCCTAGAGGCCCTGGTAGTCCCAGTAGTAGTAGCACCGTCCAGCTAGCAGTAGTAGGTCTCTAGTTTGTGGTCCTGTAAGAGTTTCACCGTGAGGCTGTGGTTCCCAAGCCACTCCCTAGAGAGTAGTAGCTAGTAGTAGCTCTTATTAGTAGTATTAGTAGTAGTAGTAGTAGAGGCTGTGATTGTCCTAGAGGTGGTAGTAGTAGTAGTAGCAGTAGTAGTAGTAGTATTATCCTAGAGGTCACCACAGGTCATTTTATACAGTGAGGTCAATGAAATGGCTCCTATGGGGACTAACATCATGGATCCAGTTGGACTCATTGATCCACCAGAGTCTCAGCTTTACACTGAGACCCAGTTTATGGGGTTCAAGTCTTTTTAGGTTTCATAAACCTTTAACACCAGCTTCCATAACAAGAGTCACTCTGAAATGATGACCTTGTTCAACTTTGTCATGACTTTTTGTTAAAGCGATTAAAAACTTGTTTCACGCTCAAACTGTGTTGCTCAGAATGATTTATCATCCTCTCAGACAAAACGCTTGACAATTGTCACAGATTAAAATGTTATTAGCGGACCGTTTAACAACAACAACAACAACAAACTAAATCTGCCAACAATGAAATGTCCTGAGCTCGTATCAGTCATGTCAAGTGACAAGCAGCTGTCAGCCATGTGGTACTGTTTTCGGCGTGTCCCCCCGGTCCGTTCTCGTGAACATGAGATCTGAGGGATGCCTGGAGGTAGAAACTGAGCCCTTTACTGTACTTCAGTAAAAAAAATCAGACTGCAAAGTGCAAAAAAATCTAGAAAAAAAGCAGATTTATTTCTCTTTTACTTGTTCCTTGCTTCTGGGTTTTAGACGCTGCATTAAAAAAATCTATCTTGGTGAAACACAGACAGATTTATTCTTCAGTGTTCAACGTTTTTGATAAAATACCAGCAGACAAAACTGAAGTAGTGACGACAAGGAGACCTTAAAGAGTTAGTGAGTGTATTCATGTGACCTCATGTTCACATTTTCATCCCTTTATTGTCGTTATCAGATGTCTCTTTTTATTTCGCTCTATGCTGATCTCATGCTGCTGAATTTCTGTCACTCGACTGACTCTCTAATACTGTATCTCTGTTTTTGTGATTTAAATTAAAAAATATAAAAATTAAGATTAAAATTAGAATTAAATAAAAATTTAATTAAAATTAACTAAAAATAAAAAAATAAAAAAATAAAAAAAACAGCCGTGCACCATAAAAAATAAATAAACATATAAAAATGAAATAATTCTGATTACTTATTTTGTTATCATGGAAGGAAAACTCTCCTTACCATTAGAGAAAATATCTAATATAAATAATATAAAGTGTGGGTTAATTCACTTTCAGTTGAACAGATAAGTAAACTTCATCTGCTGTGATGATCATGTGATGTGATCAAAAGCTCCAGAAGCGCTACTCAGTGGTCTTATTGTGAGATTATTTTCTGCTGTTTTCAAGGTCAAAACATAACTTTAAACTTAAAAATGAATGGAGGCCTATTTTGTGTTCATCTGGACTCTCATCAGTTCCTCTCTCTGTAAAATGGAGACGCTGGTTTTGGGTGTTTTTGCAGTTCAGTGACTGGAACCGTTTGGTCGTCGCCTCTGTCCTACCAGGAGAGAGTTTAGTGAAATACATGAGGGAGATTTGTTCCACTAGATGGAGCAATTATCTGTGTTTAATCTGGAAAATATGATTTGTGTGCTCAGTAATTTTAAAATGAACCCTCTGAGACCTGATTGTACTGTCGTTCAGAGGCTGTAGCAGGTTCAGTTTTAGAGATACAAGGTACTGATTTCATATGAAACTAGAAAACCTGAGGAATCCATCGGTTAGCTTGTTGGGAAGGAGTTAGTTAGTTAGTTAGTTAGTTAGTTAGTTAGTTGTGTTTGTTAGTTGACCTCTGACCTCCAGATGTGTGAATGTAAATGGATTCTGTGGGTACCCACCAGTCTCCGCTTTACAGACATGCCCACTGTATGATAATCACATCCATTTTTGTGCAAAAAAATGCAGTATATGTGTGTTATTTTCGCCTATTATAACTATGGTGTATCTGAATATTTCTGCATACTGGGTCCCTAAACAGACTTGAACCCCATAAACTGGGTCTCAGTGTAAAGCTGAGACTCGTGTGGATCCAATGAGTCCAACTGGATTCATGTGTGATGACGTTAGGAGCCATTTCATTGAGTTCACTGTATAAAATGACCTGTGGTGACCTCTAGGATAATCACAGCCTCTACTACTACTACTACTACTAGTACTACTACGTCCTAGTAACAGAGACCTAGAGCATTCAGAGATGGTTGGCTTTCCTAGCTAGACTGACATTAAGGGGTTTCTGAGCAGTTAACACAACACAAGTGATCAACATCCAATCGCTGAAAACATGCCATTCTAGCAGAAATCTCCAAATGTCAAGTTTTTAATCACAAATCACAGCATGACTTTTTCTATGGTGTTCCTCAAGGTCTTTGTGACTTAATATGGTATTTTGGAGAGATTATTGAAAAATAATAATTAAAAAAAAGATGAAATATAATAGAGCATGGGGATGGACATGATGTCATGTCAGAGGCTCTAGCAGGTTCATACCTCCATTTCATACCAGCAGTCAGGAAGGTGAAGTAACGCTCAATGTTGGGCTAAATTTTAGTGAGTAAAAACTGTCATGGCTATTTTCAAAGGGGTCCCTTGAACTGTGACCTCTAGATACAGTAAATCATCTCCATCTGTCATTTTTTCTTTGGGGTTCCTGGAAGTCTTGGTGTCTTAATGTGATATTCTGAAGGGCTTATTGATCATTTTATCAGTCATTGATAGATACAAAATTGGTTAAACCTAGAATCAAATCTGTGTAACAAATGATATCAACCCAAAAATTGCTGCAACAACTTATGAGACATAATAGAGCATGATATACTTCTATCATCATAATGTAAGCTCTTATACGCTTTTACAATTTTAAATAAATTATCAATTTATTAATTCATGTTTTTTTTCTGATTAATGACTAGAACAACTTGACACAGAGTGCTGGTTCCAGCTTTCAGATGATGGTCACCACTTCTATGTGACGTCTACTGTTGACCTGCTATCTCCCCCTAAAGACCCCCCGGACCCCCCTAAAAAGACAAAAACTGGTCTATTGTGGGTCTCAGAGGGTTAATAGTTTCCCCCTGTGTGAGTGAATCTCTCACTGATCTCTGATGATAATTTTCCTGTTAGTGCACAAATTAACAGTTTTGTACCTTTTGAACGTTCTTTTTATTTCTTTGTCATTAGGGAAACAATATGATAGTCAAAGTCATTAGTACGTGTTGTATTTGTGTTTCTGAGACATTTGAAACGTCTCTCCTCTGCAGCCTGAAAACATCATGCTGCTGGACAAGAACGTGCCGCTGCCGAGGATCAAACTCATTGACTTCGGTCTCGCCCACAAGATTGAAGCTGGCGTTGAGTTCAAAAACATCTTTGGAACACCTGAGTTTGTAGGTAAGACTAATATAATAATGTCCATCCAGGCTGAAAACGTCCAGTCAGACAGTCCAGTGAGTTTACGTTTAGGTTGCAGGTGAGTCTTTCTGATGTCATCATGTTTTCCACCTAAATCTACATCCAGCTTTTCACCAACATCTGCAGGTTTCAACAAGTCAAATTTAAGACTTTTGAAGACCTTTTTAAGACCAATATGGATGCAATTTAAGATCTACGTTACGACCCTACCTGGGCGTGCTCCGATAAACTCTATTAGGGAGAACAGCTATGCTGACACTCTGCTCAAAAAACATAAACAGAAATAAGAAAATGAAAAGAAAAGGTGACAGTAAAAGGTGGAGAAAAGTGGAGTGGCTCCTGCTGGCTCCTGTTAATGGGGCCCATTAATAAATAATTACTGTTTCTGTTATTTATAATAATTATCTTGACCTCTATGTAACAGCTTAAAATGACAATTTTTCAAATGCTGCTATTCATCCAGTTTTCTGAGTGACTCAGTCATCCACAGTGGGACCAAGACGAGGTTTTCACAGAGTAACATGAGGATTGGGTTGCATGGTGGTGCAGTTTGCATGGTTTTCTCCAGGTTCTCCAGTTTCCTCCCACAGTCCAAAGACATGCAGGTTAATTGATGACTCTAAATGTCCAAAAGGTGTGAATGTGAGTGTGAATGGTTGTCTGTATACCAACTTCACCCAATGACACATGGGATTGGCTCCAGACCCCCTGCGAAGCTTATAAGCAGTTGCGGATGGATGGATGGATGGATGGATGGATGGATGGATGGATGGATGGATGGATGGATGGATGGATGGATGGATGGACCTCCTAAAACCTGAGGATTTCTGAAAGCCTTGCCAGAATTATTGGTTACAAAAGCCTTTACTTCTCAGCCTCTGCAGCCGATACCATTTGACAGATAGACGTTTGGCTTTGAGGAGAACTTATTGGCTTTGTCCTAAAAAACAAATAACTAAACAACAAAAAATGTAAACAAAAAGAAAAGAACTTTGACTCATTTTACAGTGATGTGTTTACATGTCACAGCGTAAAACAGGAAGTGGCTCTGTAATAAAAGGTTGCGATGCAACAACCTAAATGTTCGTGTACAAAAAATTAGGTCTGTAATATATAGTTATATATATTATGTAGTTACTATATGCCATTATCTTACTGAGTGAAAATGTCCAAAATGTGCATTTTGCATCTGGTCTTAGAGGTGTAAACACACAAATGTAGCATGTGGTCTTAATGGGTTCAAAAATTGCAATTCCAGTACCAAAACCAGAACCTGTGAAGTGATACCGGTAACAACAGAGCCCGTTTATTCTGTCAGCTCCTTTAACAGCTTTCTGCCCGTCATCTGTTTGTCTTTCAAGCACCAGAGATCGTCAACTACGAGCCTCTGGGATTAGAAGCTGACATGTGGAGCATCGGGGTCATCACCTACATCCTGTAAGTGGACCACACATACCATCATGTCACTTAGACTTAGCGTACTGCACATTATACAGCAGCAGCAGCAGAATCGGCTCCTGTCGGACAGGACGATGATGAACCGCTCTGTGTTTGGTTCCAGGCTGAGTGGAGCTTCACCTTTCCTGGGGGAGACCAAACAGGACACACTGAGGAACATTTCTGCCATCAATTATGAGTTTGATGAGGAGTTCTTCTGTCACACCAGCGAGCTGGCCAAGAAATTCATCAGCCAGTTGTTGGAGAAGGATAAGAAGTAAGAGCTCAAGTGTAACACACACTGCTTGAAGTGGGAAACAATAAGTGCCAATATTCACATTTTGGCCTGCGTATCAGCAATTTCTTGCCCCTATTTATTTATTTATTATTATTATACTTGGGCTATGCATCTTTTATAGTGGGCCTATAATACTCCAGTAATGGAACATTACAGGGTTGAGCTGGTGTGTTTAGTGTTAACAGTTAATGTGCTTTCCTGTGTTATTTGTAGCCTATAGAGAGGCAAAGTCCCTTCCGGTGGACCTCATGGGACCTTCTTTCTGAAAAATTATGAACAGTAGTTGACTGAGAGAAACATTTTTTTTTTTTTTTTTTTGATCCCATTTGAGTCGCTCCATGAATCACACACATGATGTTTGTCAGTTTAAAAGATCATTTTCAGGTCAAGTTTGTCGTATGCGCCACTCACAGATGAACCGTTATATCTGACCTGATGTCTTTTATCAGTCCAGAGGAGAAACAAGGATCAGACCTGGAGCTGGTGAGAGTTCATCCCAGTAGGAAACACACAGACATCGTAGCTTCAGACAGACAGACGTCACTCATGCAGCTCCTGGGTGTGTCGTCTTTCGAATTTCATATTTTTTGTCTTTTTATTTTTTTTTTCAGCAGTTTTACAACAAACTGAGACTTTCTTGACTTGGAAAGTTGACAGTAATCATAAATGTGATTCAAACAGGATCAAAAAAATATTTGTCTCTCTCTGTTGACATTTTTTTCAAAATAAGGTCCCACGGTGGTCCATCAGAAGAGGCGGGACTTCACCTCTCTATAGATAACGCCAAAAAAGCTTAAAGGTAAAACATACTACAGCAGAATAATTGTTTTATTGTTTATCACAGCCTTCAACTGAACATTTAATTCTTCTGGAAATGTTTGTCCTAAAAGGGCAGATTTTAAATAATATTTCATTCATTATATTTCTTCATAAATTTAAAAAGTTAGGATGAACAGTTCACTAATTACTTTACAAAAAGGCCATGAACACTGTACTGATAAATTACAGCAGCATCATTTTCCCTCCTCTTTGCACTGTGACGCTCGTCCAGATGTCCACATGTGTTTACACATAGTTGTTATGTTCATACGGTTTATGAGGCGCGGCGCTGTTATGAATCGTCATTATGAATCTCTCAGAGATCCTGATATGGAGAAGGCAGAGAAGACGGCACGTAAGAAAAAAAAAAAAAACACAGTACGCCAAAGAGTGAACTGAAGAAGCGCCTGAACTGCGTACCGGTGATTACCAGCCAACTTCAAGCACTAATAATGTAGTGAATGATATTTTCCTTCAGGGCAAACTTAAAGTTAATCTAGGTTTGTAATCTTCACATAACCCCTTTGTGACTATAGTACTTTAGTAATATCACCTTTCTCTTGCAGGAAAAGGTTAACGATCCAAGATGCTCTTAATCACCCATGGATCAAGGTACAGTGAATAACCTCTTTAAGATGTTATGAATCACCTGTTTTATTGATGTTTGATATGAGATAAAAACAGTTTAATTCAGACACCAAATCTATTAGTAACATGTGAAACGTGTTTTGGCCCCAGAAGAATGCAGTGATTCAAACGTTCATTTAGTCAGTGTCCCCACAGTGTTGCATGATGGGAGAATACTGCTGGAAGCTGGATGTTGAATTAGTTTTCCAGTCCAGAAACGCGTCATTGACTCTCGATCATTACTGAACCACAGCGGTTAGTCTGTTTTTCTTTGGGCCCTGTGCAGTCCACTCAGTGGTTGTATTGAAGAGGTTTAAAGGAACAGTGCGTAACAATTCGGAGGCTCTATGAGCAGAAATACACATTTAGATGCTAAGCCTGTCTGGTGTTTTCTTCTATTCTTATAATCTTTAACAATCCAGTGTATGGAGCATTTCTGACGTAGCCATAATATTTGATTGGATGAGCTGTGTGTAGCTGTGTCTGCGTGCTCTTCCCTCTTTGGACGACAGTTACTAACTCTCTCTTCTTTAAACCCTGAAGTCCAATGAGTACAAGGACGAAAATAAAGCCCAGGAGCTGAAGAAACGGGAGCGGCGCCAGCTGAAGACCAAGCGCCTGAGGGAGTACACTATCAAGTCCCACTCAAGCATGCCGCCCAACAACACCTATGTAAACTTTGAGCGCTTTGCCCAGGTGGTGGAGGACATAGACCAGATGGAGAGCTCCTTCGTTAGCCTGGCAGCAGCCCACGACTCCCTGCAAGAGGACATCGACGCCATGGTGTCTATATACAATGAGAAGGAGGCCTGGTACAAAGAGGAGAGCGAAGATGTGCACCACGAGCTCTCGCAAATCCGCTATGAGTTCCGTAAGGTGGAGGCCTTCAAGAGGAGCCTGCAGGAAGACATGCAGGCTTTCAGCTCCACCCTCGGCGCCGTCAGCAGCCGCTACCAGGAGAGACAGAACCACTTCGACGCGCTGCGTCTGGAGCTCAGCAACGAGCTGAAATGGGTGCAGGAGGTGATGGGGTCGTTTCCCATGGATGGAGGTGGTGGCGGATACCCCAACTGCAGCTTCTCCACCGTCTTCAACAACGACGTGAATGAAGCTCTGAAGGAGCTGCTGAACCGCTCCTGTGGAGGGGAGCTGCTGTCCGGGATCAACCTGGACTTTGAAACCGGACAGCAGAGATAAATGCTTCACATTTATTAGAGAACCATTTAAAATCAGGGTGACTTGAGGGGATCCTGTGTCACAATACCTTCACAAAAATCAAGTTTATTTGCTCACATTTTTTAAGTCTGCAAATTTTGTGGGCATGGGGTGATAATTAGCAAATAACCTATTTGAAATTACTGCCAAATTACCTCAATATTTACCTCAACATTTATATATTATGTAAATATTCTGCTATTTCCTAATAGCTGGTTATTTATTTAATACATTTCTAGGAAAAGAAGACAAAGTTAATTGATATGTTTTATGTCCATGTCTGCTGATAAATAGATAATAATTAGTAAATAACCTATTTGAAATTTCTTAAAAACCTCCCTGAATCATGACATCAGCTACCAGGTTACACTAGTGAAGACAATAAGTCACAATGATGAGATTTGTTCAGAAGTTTCTTCTATTAGTTTTGGTTCTTCGCCTCCGATGAAGAGGAGCAGCTTCTCATCCTCAGGGCCTATTTTGACCATTACAAGTGTATTTTAGTATATAATATGTAAATAATGTTTATAATAACGTAATCTTTTTGAGGTAAATATTGAGGTAATTTGGCAGTAATCCCAAAGAAATTTCAAATGGCTTACAAGCTAATTATCAACTGATTACCATGAAATTTGCGGACCTATAAAATGAAGTGTTACCATTTATTCAAGTGTACTATTAGTGTACTTCTTTTAAACTTAACGTAACAGTTTACTTCACTTTTTTTTTTTAGAGTTTTATTGAACTTTTAACAAACAAACAAAAACATAATAAAATGGCACATTAGCATTTCAAGACTGGTCCATAGAAGAAAAAAAAAAAAAAAAGAAAAAAAAAAATAAAAAAAAAAAAAGAAAAAAAAAAAAAATCAAATAAAAAAAAAAAAAAAAAAAAAAAAAAAAAAAAGAAAGAAAAATGAAAAAAGGTGAAAGGGGGGGTGTTTTGGGGCCGGGGTCTCTAAAATAAATAATTTTCCCAAAATTTTTTTTCATTTACCCCAAAATTTATTTTACCCCCCTTTCCAGTGTTCCTCCTTCCATTTCGAGAAAATTAGTCCTTCCATCGATACAATATCTGATTTTATCCAGTCACAACCTCAGCGATTAGAGATTTCCACATGGAAATAGGAGGAGGGTCGTCCCCGACCCGCCTCACCATAATGGCCTTCCTCGCCAGCATTATAAGCGATTGAACCACTTCCCCATATTGCCTTAGAGAGTCGGAGACATTTCCCAACAAACACAGAAGTGAGTTTGCCGACAGCTGTTGACCTGATGCTCTGCTAATGTCACTCCATGTTGCTCTCCAGAATAACTGAATCTTGCTGCACTCCCACAAGCAATGCAGTCTGGTACCTGAGTTTAGCATTTTAAACAGCTGAGTGAGGTTCCAGCCTTATACTTACTATAAATGCATGGCGATATATAGATATACTGTAGGATATTAAATCTTTATATCTGTTACAGATTAAAACTCTGGAAGGCAACCACAGGACCGTATCCCACACATCATTTCAGTTTACTTTTAATGTACTTATGAGAGATATTCTTCTGTATACTGTATATATACTGTGTACAGTATATACTATACTGCATTCTTAGCTTATACTGACAGGCATACAGAAAAGTCTACGTGGCTTATACTGAAAAGTATGCAGAAAAGTACATTTGGCTAAGTACCATAAGTTCACTTAAAGAAAACTTACAAGTATACTTGTAAGAAATTGTAAAAAATATGAAACTAGTAGTTTACTGGGAGTATACTTTTAAGTGTAATTTCATAAACAAAAAAGTGGGCTACAAGTATATAACTATTAAACTAACAGTATACTTACGTATTAGTTAACTTGTAGTACAGTTCATATTATTGCATTACAAAAAACTATTTGTGTACTCTACGTTTACTCCTCTTAAAGAATATGTTTATAAATTAGAAATTGGGCCAATTTAGTCCCAAGAAGTACTGAAGTAGTACACTTACATGGATACTACTAGTACATTCATATTTGTATTAGATATTAGATGAACCTTTATTAATCCCCGTAGGGAAATTCAGTGTTACACTCTGTTGTTAATTTCACACAGTACACATACATGCATCAAATGGAGAGATGTCAGAGTGAGGGGGCTGCTCCTGACAAGCGCCCGGAGCAGTTGGGGGTTCGGTGTCTTGCTCAGGGGCACCTCGGCAGTGCCCAAGAGGTAAACTGGCACCTCTCCAGCAACCAGTTGATCTTGGTCCATGGGGGACTTGAACCGGTGACCTCCGCCTCCTAACCCAAGTCCTTACGGACTGAGCTACTGCCGCCCCCATGTATACTTATTACATAAAGTATACATGGGAATATTCTTGAACTATACTTAAGTTTACTACTTTTTTGTGAGGGTAGGCAGGGCTCATCTCTGTTTTGGTACATCAGAGAAGTATTGATAATATAATTAAATTTATATATAATATAATATTTTTTACAGACAAATTGCACAATTTCATGCTGAAAATAATAATTTGAACAAAAATCCATGTCCTCGCATACAGTACAGCGGTTCGTGGTTCAAATACAAATTTGCGTTAACGTGTTTCCATCACGTTACCTTTGACAGCCCTAATAAAAACAATATAAACATTTGGATTTGTACTATGGATGTTTATTGTTTAACTTTGCTTTCATTTTGATAATTACAACAATCATAATGAACTTTATTTGTATAGCACCTTTTTAATCCTTACTTGACCTCATTTGACCCATCCTAAGCATTTAGCAGCGGTGGGCTGCTGTGAAGCGTCTGGGGAGGTTCAGCGTCTCGCTCCAGGACACTTCCACAGAAGACGGGAGGATCCGAGGATCGAACCGCCGACCTAGTGAGTAAAGGTTGACCCGCTCTACCCTCTGAGTCACATCCTCCGATTGCTTAACTGTTCAATGAAATTTGCTTCATTCACACATTAAAAAGCATGCTACTCATGGGTTCAGATTGGTCAATACTGTGACAGCCAGCTGATATTTGCACAGCCTCGCTTACTCAATATTGTTTACTTTGTAAATTTCCCCTAGCTCGTAGCACCCAGCATTAATGTCTTTCAGCACGTACAGAAGATCAACACAGCGTCACTTTATTCCACATTAATGGATTTATGACTCTTTGTTGTGGATTTCCACATTACTAAGTCAAGGCTTTTTTTTTTTTCCAGAAGCCAACTGCATCTAAATCAGAGCTGGTAACATTTGGGCAATGAAAGCAATAAAATATCACTACTTACATGACAACAATCATGGCTGGATTACTGTACAGGTACAGGAGCCAAAAGTGTCAGAACCACCCTGTACCAAGCAGGAAGAGGCTCAAAATGACCACGAAGAGACAGAAATGAATACAAAATGACTACAAAGAGACACAAAGTGACCACAAAGAGACCACAAAGAGACAGAAATGAATACAAAATGACTACAAAGAGACACAAAGTGACCACAAAGAGACCACAAAGAGACAGAAATAAAAAAAAAGAAAAAAAAAAAAAAAAAAAAAAAAAAAAAAAAAAAAAAAAAAAAAAAAAAAAAAAAAAAAAAAAAAAAAAAAAAAAAAAAAAAGTAATACAAAATGACTACAAAGAGACTCAATGACTATAATAAGACACAAAATGCCAACAGAGAGACTCAAAATGACGACAAAGAGATGCAAAATGACTACAAATAAACTAAAAATGACTACAGATATATAGAAAGTTTCTACAAATAATACAAATAATAAGACACAAAATGCAGAGAGACTCAAAATGACGACAAAGAGACTCAAAATGACTACAAAGACACACTAAGTGTCTACAAAGAGACTCAAAATGACTACAAAGACACACTAAATGTCTACAAAGAGACTCAAAATGACTACAAAGACACACTAAGTGTCTACAAAGAGACTCAAAATGACTACAAAGACACACTAAATGTCTACAAAGAGACTCAAAATGACTACAAAGACACACTAAATGTCTACAAAGAGACTCAAAATGACTACAAAGACACACTAAATGTCTACAAAGAGACTCAAAATGACTACAAAGGGACTCCAAATGACTACAAGTACACTCTAAATGGCTCCAAAGAGACACACAAAGCAACCAAAACAAGTACAAAATGACTGAACAACTAAAGTTGAAGTCTTAACACTGAATGCTGAAATATAGTTAAATACAGAATTTAAGAGTAACTGTGGAGTTGATACTGTATTTCATTATGAGTACGTTGAGTACTCTTACAAAAATAGGTTTATTTGGTAACATCAGCAAATTTCATGGAGTGCTTAGACCAGTCATGCAGAACAGTTGTATTGGTTTTCACAGTGTGATCTCATGATTGATGTCTGAAATGCTATTTAGACTGAAACTCACAGACACCCTGGGCCAGCTGCTGAATCGTGGAGCTAACAAGCGTGTCAGCTGGTCAGCGGTCGGTAGCTGCTGTCGGTGGGGATAAGCTGGAGCAGATGACCCGCTGGGACACGAACCAGACTTCAGACCTCTGAAATCAACACCCGGAGAGAGCGAGAGCTTCCACGCCATATGTAGACGCTCCCTTCTATTCTGAGGGCACTTACCGGATGTATTTCCCCACTGAAAAAAATAAAAAAAAAATCCCCCCTGTGGGGAAAAAAAAAAAATATTTTTTCTTTTTTTATTTATGGGATGCTCATTTTTACCCAGCTTTTGTGCTTGGGTCCACTTTTGGGTTATTTTAACGTATCATGTTTTTCTCACTCACTATATTTAACCACCACCTGCAGTTTCTTCTTTTAGAAAAATGACTCAGCACAACATGTGATAAAAAAATGGATCCATTCCCCTAATGTGAGCCTGTTAACTTAAAAAAGGCAGCGTGAATGACAGAATCCAGCAGACTTAACCCACAGGAGCTAAAAACGAAGCCTGTTTACCACCCAGGCTGCTTCAAAGTGGCACATTTAAAAGCATTTTACTGAACTGAACATGGCCGTTGACCTTTTCACACCCCTCTGAGAAAAATGTGCTCTCTGTGAATAACATGGTGCTGCTGAATGGCTTTCATGCCTGCAAACATTCTTTGTAAATGACCAGTAATAATAATAATAATCTTCATATACATGTATATAGCACCTTTCAAAACACTTTTACAAAGTGCTTTACAATAAAAACAGAACACATTTAAAACAGGGATGGCAAAAAGTGATAAAAAGCCAATAATTAAACATAAAAACTTAAAGGTAAAACAACTAAACTGTCATGAAATATCAATGAAATTGGAAAAAAAGTAAGTTTTTAAAAGTGATTTAAAAGACATAGCAGAGTTTGCAGCCTTGATCGCCTCAGGAAGGTCGTCCCATAGTCTGGACGCCCTGACTGCAATGGATGGTCTGGCAGTGTAATGCCCTGTTTGGGAGACCGAACCAAAACTATAAGTAATAAATAATAACTATGTCTGGAACTACTGTGTGGACAAATCGTCCTCCAACACGCCGGGCCTTGTGATTCAACAGTCATGTCATTGGTTTGACAGACAGTTAAACACCTGATTTGATTTCATACATATCAGACAAGCATCATTTGATCTAATCCATATTAATTTCTCTGGAAGTCCATCAGCAGCCACAGAGGTGCTCAGCTCTAATAACTATTATTAAGCTGTTCTTCATTCAGAAATTGAGTAACTGTAATTTTTTTTTTTTTTTTACCACTTTGTGAAGTTTACTATAAATTTGACAATAACTCTAATTCCACTTTATATATGTGTAAACTATTATCTGATTGATTCTTTTAGTGATTAAAGGTGAATTGTGTATAAGATTCCCCACCACAATAATATTTTAACAGTCCCTAAGATTTGTCAGGCAGCTAGTAAACACCACTCCAATGACATTTTGTTGTTCTTCTTGTGCTGGTTGTGTAAGCAGGCAACTGTTTGCTATCACGTCAGCCACAGCAGCTTTATGGTGAGAGTCTGCAACACAGCGTCACAGCAGTTCATCAGACTGTCACCAAATTTTATCTATTTGATTGGTGTACAGAGACACAATTCCCCCCTTTTTTCTTTCTTAGTTCGACTTTTAACAACATTTTTTGTATGTTTTCCTATGAATGTCCAGCAACACATGAAGCATGTGTCAATATCCGCTCCAGTCTTTTCTTTCTTTTTTTTTTTTTTTTAAAAAAAAACCCCACTTAGGTTTAGGAAAAGATCGGCTAGGTTAGACTTAGACAACAAACTATTTAGTTAAGTTCAGGAAAAGACTGACTTGTTAAGGTTTAGGCAACAAAACTACTTAGAATTTGGAATAGATTAACTTGGTTAAGTTTAGGCAACAAAACTACTTAGCTAGGTTTAGGAAAAGCTCAACTTGGTTAGACTTAGACAACAAACTACTTAGGTTTAGGAAAAAATTGACTTGGTTAGACTTAGACAACAAACTACTTTGTTGTACTTTGTTTGGCATTCGTTGCTCTCTATACTTCCTTGTTTACAATTAAGTGGATAATTGATTTAATTGATTTCTTGCTGACCATCATGAAAAAAAAAAGTAAAATTTGTATCCAGTTACATGAATCAGTACATAAAACTGTGTGAGTATTTCACAAACTGCTGTGTGGCTGGGCTGTAATATTTAGGTTTTTTGGCATTTTTTGCCCCTAGTGGCCTAAAATTGTACACCAGTACAGAAAGGTACATAAAGAAATATCTGCACCGTAACATGAAGACTTATTTTATTAAGAATGAAATTAAACTCCACTTCCTGGGTGTCTATCCCATTTAAAACCTGTTAAAATGTTGAAATGTGCAGACGACTCTTCATCGTCATCCTCATCATCGTGGTGACGGAGCATACAGGGCTGAGGCTGAAGCTTTAGTTTAGTGTTGCAGTGTAAAGAACTTGGACGTCTGCTGAGAGAAACCATTGTTGATAAGACAACTCACGATACTGAAACTTTCATCTGAAAACACTTGAGGGTGAGAGCCTCCTTCTATAGCCTCATCCACATCACCAGAATGGAAATAAAGACAGAAGAGACCCAGAGCTCTCTAATGTCAACTTCCTCAAAAAAGATGTAAACAAAAAAAATATTTATAAAACAGCATCTGCTTCCAAGATAAAGAGGGAGCTGCAGCTGAGGCTGGGCTTCTCTCAGTCTGCACTGCCAAGATAACCACAAAACACACTTTAGACCACAAAACACACTGTAGACCACAAAACACACTTTAGACCACAAAACACACTTCAGTCACCCCTTGACTTTACAGCATGTCACCAACGAAGGGATTTCCATTAACCCATTTCTTTATCTTTAATATTATTCTTGTTTTGTATTTTTGTTTGGATTTATTCTCTTATTTTTTCTGTTTATATTTCCACATTTTTTTAAATTTACGTATTTATTCTTTTATTTATTTGTCTTTATATTTCCACATTTTTATCTACTTGTATATTGCTTTATTTATTCCTCTTTATGTATACACATTTTATTGACTTATTTATTCTTTTAGTTATTTCTCTTTATATTTACACATGTTTTACATGTATATCCTTTTAATTATTTCTTTTTATATTTGCACATTTTTATCCACTTATTTATTCCTTTATTTATTTGTCTTTATATTTCCATGTTTTACATGTATATCCTTTTAATTATTTCTTTTTATATTTGCACATTTTTATCCACTTATTTATTCCTTTATTTATTTGTCTTTATATTTCCATGTTTTACATGTATATCCTTTTAATTATTTCTTTTTATATTTGCACATTTTTATCCACTTATTTATTCCTTTATTTATTTGTCTTTATATTTCCATGTTTTACATGTATATCCTTTTAATTATTTCTTTTTATATTTGCACATTTTTATCCACTTATTTATTCCTTTATTTATTTGTCTTTATATTTCCATGTTTTACATGTATATCCTTTTAATTATTTCTTTTTATATTTGCACATTTTTATTTACTTATTTATTCTTTTATTTATTTCTTTATATTTACACATTTCTTATTTACTTGTATATTCTTATTTATTCCTCATTATATTTACAAATTTTTATTTACTTATATATTCTTTTATTAATTCCTCACTATGTTTACACATTTATTGATTCACTTACATATTCTTTTGTTTATTCCTCATCATAATTACGCATTTATTTATTTACTTATATATTCTTTAATTTATTTCTCATATTTACACATCTATTCATTTATTTATATGTTTTTTCCTCATTATATTTACATGTTTATTTATTTACTTATACTTTTATTTATTCCTCTTTATAGCTACACATTTTTTATTTGATTATCCATTCTTTTATTTGTCTTTATATTTTCCACATTTTGTATCTTCTTTAATTTATCACTATGTACTTGTACATTCTTTCATTATTTCAGCATTTTATTTTCCTATTCTTTAATAGATTTATTGTTTATCATGGCAACCCTCCATAATAACTGACCTGTGTTCACATTTTAATGAATCGTGCGGTCCATGCAGTGGCAGCAGTGAACCTGCCAGAGGACACAGAGTATTGATTATCACAGATGGCAGTATTGGACGCACAGCTGAAAACACTTGTCATGTTAAACCGCTGTGTGTGTCTCCAACCTCTTTGTCTTTGTGGGCGTGATGACTGTGGACAGACAGACAGACAGACAGACAGGAAGGTAACCAGGCAGACAGACAGTTAAACATATAGGCCGACAGACAGACGGGTCCCAACGTCACAGCCCTGGACTGGGGCTGGGGCTGGGCTGGGCTGGGGCTCGGTGAGGGGTTGGGACTGAACACACTGGTCCTGGCTGCAGTGGAAGCTACGGGAGAGAGGCGGGCGGAGGCATGGAGATCCATGCATGGCTCTGTCTCCTTTCACAGTAACGTTATCAAAGCTTTCGGATATTGACTGGATCGCTCGTGTTCATGCAATGCTCAGTTGAGTCCTTGTGTTAGCGCACCGAGGAGGCCTTTGACAGTTTACTGGTAAGCGAGCTTTTTTAAATTCCTGCTAGAAAGTGTAGCTAGCAAGCTAACCTGCTATGAGACAGCACTAACCTAACACTGGCTGACACAGCTCCAACAATAGCTGGGCTTTTTTTAAAAACAGGTGTGCATACAGGTATGAGTAGTTGTCTCGATGATTACCCTCCTGTCATACCTGCACACTGGGGTCGGTGCTCAGGTATTTTGTGCTTTGCTAGCTGACTGGCGTCAGGAAAGTTAGCTAACGTTAGCTAACATAAACAGTAGCGTCAGTTGACAGTGGCTCCAAAACAAACGGTAACGTTTAGCCACAGCAGCCAGGAAAGCTGTCGTTTACGTTAACTGGTGTGATGCCGTGTCCGTGAATGTTTGCCAGTGTTTGTGCGACGTTTATGTCGGTGAATTGTCAAACGGTTAGCCGCTGGTGATTATCACAACAGGAAAACTGCCTTTCTAATCTCACACAAGCTGGTTAGCAGCCCTCCTCTGCTTTCACGCCTGCTGCTGTGTCACGGCTCTAAGTTAGCTGTCTAACGTCTGCTTGGACTGGTAGTTCAGCGCTAACAATCTCAGCTGAAACCAAAGAGAAGTTAATGTTAGCATGGGCCGTTGCTGCAGAGGACTCGTCCGGTTAGCTAGCTGCCTGCTAACCGCCTAATCATACAGTATAGTAGCTGAACAGCTGCAGTGTTATCAGTGAGGCTGTCAGCACGGTGAACCAGTGTCTGGACAGTCATTCTCCTTCACTAGAAGCTGGAGGCATCAAGAATGGAAGCAAATGTCACTGTTAATCAATAAACATACTTATTCATCCTCTTAAACTAATACTACAGTGTAGAAATACTCTGATACATGTTAAAGTCCATAGAGGTTATTCAGACAATATTTTTTGCTTGTAAACACAAACAGAGAAAACCAACAATACACCAGCACACAGTGGCCACAAGAACTAAACATCAGACTCGGATCCCTAGCACATGGTATACGTAGCACATACTGTACTCAAAGACATGATTGTACACAATCACATACATATGTAGTGGAAAGTATATATATATGTCGCCTTACGACCCCAAAATGTCACGATATTGCAATCTATCAGACCCTTTAATACAATATTTGTCAGTCTTTTACCAACACATTTAAAGGAAATCCGAGTCTTCAAGGAATCACCCATTTTAAATTTAAATTTGTATGTTAATCTGTATTACTATATATTTCAATTCAGGTTCCTCAAAACTAGTGTGACTTTCTGTCACCCATGGACCGAGGGATGTAATTTAGAAGAAATGTTTTAACCGATAACTGACCCTTCTTAGATTGATAGTTAAGTGCTAATAATCTCAGCTGAACCCAGAGATAGATTAATGTCAGCATGGGCCGTTGCTGCAGAGGACAGTTAGCTAGCTGGGTGCTAACCGCCTAATCATACAGTATAGTAGCTGAACAGCAGCAGTGTTATCAGTGAGGCTGTCAATACGGTGAGGGAGTGTCTGAAGAAAGTCATTCTCCTTCACTATAAGCTGGAGCAAAACAGGCTCTGTTACAAGTGAAAGTCCTTTGTTTAAAATTTTACTGACTTGGAAGTTTTAATTTGATTGTTTTGTCATGCATAAATAATATGCCCTGCCCAAATGGGCTCACAAGACCATTATTTAGAATATAAAAGACAAAGGCAGAAACAAGCAGCATAAATTGCAATAGTACTAAATAAATAAGCCATCCTGATGTCCAAAGCTTGAGAAAAAAAGCAGCCAACTTAAAAGCACTGAAATTAAATAGCCATCCCATTTTTTTCAATATCTGATCACCAAAGTATTTCTGGATTTTTAACAGACAATAGAAGTTTTTAACTCATCATAATGTGGACAATAGGAAATGGGATTCATGTTCAGCTCCTCCTAACTCGTATACTTCACACAATCTGTTGTCCTCCTGGGTGTTTTTAAATCTGTTAACTTCAAGGGTCAGAGGAAGGATTCCTGTTGTTAACTGAGCAACTAAAGACCCGAAGGAGTGTCTGAAGAAAATAACTCTCCTCTGCCATAAGCCAGAGAAAAACAGGCGCTAAGCATTTTACAGCTAAACAGTAACTACAAGCTGTTTCTGAGAACATCCCAGGAGAGAAATGGTGTCCTCCGGTCCTTTTAATGGCATTTATCAGATTCCACCGCACCCGAAGAACAACCAATCAGCTCCGAGCAGTCTCTCAGCAGCTGTCAATCACTGCTCGTGAAGCTTGTTAACTCTGATAAAACGGTCTAACTAGACAGTGCTGATCAAATATCAATCAATATTCTGTTACCGTAATGACTACAGTATTTCAGAGAAAGTTTGTGACCTGGCCGCGATGTTGAAAACAGCCAAAACCAAACAACGCCCTGCAGCTGGAGCAAATGTTAGCATTGTTTTTCTTTGACTATTACTCAAACCGATTAATCAATAATCAAAATGATTTCAGATTACTTTCATTGTGGACAACTAATTGATTACGTAATATTATGGATAAAGACAACACAGTGAAATTCTGTTTATAAGTATATATAATTACAAAAGGTAACTCCACCTTTAACAGCTGCAGCTTTAAAGATTCAGTTGGTAAATTTATTAAAAATAACTTTTTGTCATACTTTGACATATATACTCTAGCTATATACAGTACATCGCATGTGAATTTCACCGTGTTATCTTTATCTATAATTGAGTCGTTGACAACAGTTAAATTAATGTGCAATTATTTTGATTAGCGACAAAAAGTCAGAACTCTCTGATTGTCGCTTCTTAATTGTTATGATTTTCTGGTTTCTTTACTATGACAGTAAATTGAATATCTTTGAGTTGTGGACAGAACAAGACATTCGAGGACGTCTGTTTGTGAAGGTTCTCAGTCATCCAGGTCATAGTATCCCAGTAAGGGTTAAATCAGCAGCAACTGGTCTTCTTCTTCAGTTCTGACTAACTGGCAGGGAAACACAGGAATTTAACCTCTGTGGGGTCGTTGGCAGGATAATAGAAACCGCTCAGTATCTTGGTGCTCTTTAGTGTGACGACTGTGGTTGTGAGGTGTTAAGAGTCATCTGATGCCAGGTGTGAATGACTGTCCAGTGAGGTCAGGTGTGAATGGTGGTTTAATCACCTGGGAAGGGATGACAGGACAGCATTGTAGGTGGAAGACAGGTGGTGCTTCAGGCCTCCTCCTCTGTTGAGTGATGGCTTCTCTACTGACATACGAGCGCACTTCACATATTTTGTTCCAGTCTTATGTTAAAATCATTTAAATTATTTTTTCCCTCATCAATCTACAATCACAATCTACAATACAATAGGCCAATGGTCAATACACCATAATGACAAAGCAGAAACATAATTTTAGAATTTTTCTGTAAATTTATTAAAAAGGAAAAACTGAAATATCACATTGACTTAAGTATTCAGACCCTTTACCATGACACCATCTCTGGGATGTTTCTCCACCTTGACTGGAGTCCACCTGCGGTAAATTCAATTGAGTGGACATGATTTGGAAAGGCACACACCTGTCTTTATAAGGTCTCACAGCTGACAATGCATATCAGAACAAAAACCAAGCCATGGGGTTGAAGGAACTGCCTGCAGAGCTCTGAGACTGGACTGTGTCGAGGCACAGATCTGGGGACGGCTACAAAACAAAAGCACAGTGGTCTCCATAATTCTTGAGTAGAAGAAGTGTGCAACAACCAGGACTCTCCCTAGAGCTGGCTGCCCGGCCAAACTGAGTAATCAGGGGAGAAGGGCCTTGGTAAGAGAGGTGACCAAGAACCAGATGGTCACGCTGGCTGAGATCCAGAGGTCCTGTGTGGAGATGGGAGAAACTTCCAGTAGGACCACCATCACTGCAACACTCCACCGATCTAGGGACCAGACAGAAGCCTCTCCTTAGTAAAAGACACATGAAAGCACCTAAAGGGCATTCAGACTGTGAGAAACAAGGTTCTCTGGTCTGATGAAACCAAGACTGGACCGTTTGGCCTCAATTCTAAGCATTATGTCTGGAGGAAACCAGGCATCGCTCATCACCTGCCCAACGCTATCCCAACGGTGACGCATGGTGGTGGCAGCATCATGCTATGGGGGTGTTTTTCAGCAGTAGGGGCTGGGCGACTGGTCAGGGTGGGGGGAAAGCTGAAAGTACAGAGATATCCTTAATGAAAACCTGGTCCAGAGCACTCAGGACCTCAGACTGGGCTGAAGGTTCACCTTCCAACAAGACAATGACCTGAAGCACACAGTCAAGACACGACAACTCTGTGAATGTCCTTGAGTGGCTCAGCCAGAGACCTGACTTGAACCCAGTCGACCATCTCTGGAGAGACCTGAAAATGTCTGTCCGCCGACGGTCTCCATCAAACCTGACACAGCTTGAGAGGATCTGCAGAGAAGAATGGCAGAAAATCCCCAAATCCAGCTGTGCAAAGCTTGTTGCTTCATAGGCAAGAACACTCAGTGCTGTAAGTGCTGCCAAAGGTGCTTCAACTAAGTTCAGAGTAAAGGGTCTGAATACTTAAGTCAATGGGATATTTCAGTTTTTCCTTTTTTATAAATTTGCAAAAATTATAAAATTCTTTCCACTTTGTCATTATGGTGTATTAAGTGCTGACTGATGAAAGGAAAAAATAAATGATTTTATAGCATAAAGCTGCAACATGACAAAATGTGGAAAAAAAGGGGATGGAGGACTTTCTGAATGCACCGTAGATGGCCTCTTTCAAACCACCTGTCCTCCCTGTTCAAAATATGCAGCTTATTGTCCTCAAAAGAGCGTCTCTTATCCTTCAGGTCTAGATAGACTGAGTCCAAACCTTAAGAGTTGGTTCGACTGTCATCCATCAGTTTGGTGGTTGTTTGGTTTCACCAGTGCATAAACATGTACTCCTCACTACGTGGACTGCATATACCAGGTTACGTTGCTGGACCAGCTTCTGTCTGAGGGCGTTGTTGGGTTTGAAAAACACAAGGATGCGGTGTTTGTTAAAAATCCTCTTGAGTTTGGGGACGTCATCTTGGGCTTCGGGAAACACCATTTTCTGACATTTTATAGACCAAAGTACTAATCAATTAATTATAACAAAAAGTTAAGTAAGTAATCAAGTAATCAACAGTTGGTTGATGCTTAGAAGAATTTAGCAAACTGAAAACTTTTGAAAACCTCAAACTATATATCATTGTCTTTCTCCAACAGTTTATATAGCCCCAAGGAAAGACAGCTTATGCATGCACAAATTGCTGTTCACAAGCTTGATATTAACATTTTGTATGATGCCAACCTAATGTTTTCAGGACTGATGGCTCCAGAGTGACATGCCATGGCTCTAATGATCCCCCCGGTGAAGCTCAAATGGCTGGAGCACCTAAACAGCTCATGGATCACGGAGGACAGCGAGTCCATAGCCACACGGGAGGGAGTTTCGGTGCTCTACTCAAAGCTGCTGGCCAACAAAGAGGCTGTGCTGCTGCCCCAGCAGGTGCTGTGTCTGAAGGGCCCCCAGCTTCCAGACTTTGAGCGTGAATCCCTCTCCAGCGATGAGCAGGAGCACTACCTGGACGCACTGCTCAGCAGCCAGTTGGCCTTGGCTAAGATGGTCTGCTCTGACTCCCCCTTTGCTGCTGCCCTGCGCAAACGTGTGCTGGTGCTCCAGCGCATCTTTTACGCACTTTCCAACAAGTACCACGACAAGGGAAAGGTCAAGCAGCAGCAGCACTCTCCAGAGAACAACTCGGGCTCGGCTGATCTGCACTCTGTTAGTGAGCGGCCGCGCTCCAGCACTGACGCCCTCATTGAGATGGGTGTTCGCACGGGCCTCAGCCTTCTGTTTGCTCTGCTTCGCCAGAGCTGGATGATGCCTCCTCCACCTAGCCCCTGTGGAGGTTCTGGGGGCAACATAAACTTGTGTAATGATGTCATTCACACAGCCATCGATGTGGTTAGCTCCCTGCCTCCCCTCTCTCTGGCCAACGAGAGCAAGATCCCACCAATGGGCCTGGACTGCCTCGCCCAGGTCACCACTTTCCTGAAGGGGGTGACCATGCCAAACTCTGGGGCGGATATTTTAGGGCGCCGCCTCGCCTCAGAGCTACTGCTAGGGCTGGCCTCCCAGAGGGGATCCCTGCGCTACTTGCTGGAGTGGATCGAGATGGCCTTGGCTGCATCAGCCGTGGTCAGTGCTATGGAGGAGAATAAGGTGCTACAGAACCAAGAAGGGCTCATTGGCTATGATTGTTTCATGAACATCCTCATGCAGATGAGACGCTCTTTGGTAAGTAAACATTAACAGCACTGGCAGATTGGAAGTTTTTTTTTTTCTTTTCATCTTTCAAAGGTAGGGTTGGTAAAGGTTTAATAACATTTTTTGTCAGTTGAAATTCTCATTACATCCCAAAAGCAATCCATAACTCAAATGCTGTGATTAAAAACAAGAAAAAATTAGGGCATTCGGAGGGCGCAGACCTCTGCCAAGGTGCTTGAGTTTACCCCTCGTCTCCGTTGAACTTGGGATGTTAATAATTAACCGATTTAACTGTTAGCCGATATGAAGCATTTTAACTGATTAACGCTGGTCCACCTTAAGAGAGTCTGAGCCAGAGTTGCAGGAAGTTGGGATGGGTCTTGAGATGAGGAGTTGTAGCTTGTAGCCTCGTAACATTTATTCACCAACAAATAAACTGTAAACGCACTATCTGCTACAGCTACGTTCACAGCTATAATGCCACCAACAAACTCGCACTCCCCGCCGCCACACGCGCGGTCTGTCAGGAATGTGCTAAAGTTACGCCGTGCTGACAGACTTTGTGTGTGGCAGGAAGCCACCAACAGCGCTAGAACTGCTATCGTAGCACTAACACACACTGTTTGTCGGACAATCGCTATTGTTAATTCCAAAAAATTCCAAATTTAGCGTCCAAGTTAACGTTAGCTGTTAGCAGCCGGTAAGCAGCACAGTCCTGTACGGAGCTAACAGCTAATGTTAATGGAGGTGCCACTGATTTACATTATGATGCATTCAGGCTCTATTCAGTAAAAAATGAGTATTGGGCGAAGATAAATTCTAACGTTATCATGATGTGTTGAAGTGTAATTTGGAAAATGGGAATAAATCCAGTTGTTTCAAGGAGACGATTTCTTATCGTGGTATTGAATTGGTATCGAGAAACGGAGTGTCACTGGTCTTGGTATCGACTACTAAAAATCTGGTGTTGTGATATCCGTTTTCTGCACCCACCAGAGTTATCGCTCGAGTGAATTCTCACCAACCAAATACAAATAAATTGATTTAATAGTCATTTAATTTTCTTCATTGGGTTTCGTGTCAAGGCCCCTTAACACTGAGTGTAGTAATTATACTTTAATTGGTCTGAAGCCATGTATGGTGGTCTGAACATAGACTTGTGTCTGTGATCATCTCAGGGTTCCTCAGCAGATCGCAGCCAGTGGAGGGAACCAACACGGACCTCTGATGGCTTGTGCTCATTGTATGAGGCAGCGCTCTGCCTCTTTGAAGAGGTAAGATGTTTTAATAGTACTTAACTTTCAGGATCATCATACTGTATACATAACACCTCAACATGCTTATTCATAAGAGTGGATATCCTTCGCTAGATCCAAAACTATCACACAAGTTACTCCGGCAAGTTACTACTCAAAAAGTTGCTGTGCTTATTCTTACTGTGCTTGGATGTTGAAGAAGTAGATGTAACTTTGAGGAACATACCACACATAAATGATTATTCTAAAGACGATAAATATGTGTAGACTGACAATAAGGGGGTTTCTGAACAGTTTCCAGAATCAAAGTGTTCGCCATCCAAATGCTGAAAATGTAGTTCTTGCAGCAATCTCCAAAGTTTTTGATCCCAAATTGCAGCATTTTTTTATGGTGTTCCTCAAGGTCTTGATGTGGTATTTTGGAAGGATTATTGATCATTTTTATTAATTCTCCAGTGGTAAAAAATGGTTAAATTAAGCACCAAATGTGTGTAACGGTATCAACCCAAAAGTTGCTGCAACAATATATGAGACATATAAGTGGGCTTGGGAATGATAATTACATCTTTACAATGTTTTAAAATCTTACACACTTTAATTTATTTAAATTAATTAATTCATTCATTCAGTCATGTTTATTTCTGATTTATGACTGGAACAATCTGACTCAGAGTGCTGAGCAGCATCTCAAATTAATCTTCAGGTTCCCAGCTTTCAGATTATTTACACCACTTCTATGAAACATCTACTACTGACCTGCTATATCCCCTTAAAGACCCCCTGTACCCCCTAAAAAAGACAAAGACTGGTTTATTATGGGTCTCAAAGGGTTAATCAGGTCTTTCTCTTCCAGGTATGTCGAATGGCATCAGACTACTCTCGCACCTGCGTCAGCCCAGACAGCATACAGACCGGTGAAGCTCCCGTGGTGTCTGAAACCTGTGAGGTTTATGTTTGGGGCAGCAACAGCAGCCACCAGCTAGTGGAGGGAACACAGGAGAAGATCCTGCAGCCCAAGCTGGCCGCCAGCTTCGCCGATGCACAGACAGTAAGAGCAGTCGGTTCAAATGTCTTCTGTAGAGCTGGAGGTCTGCTAGGAGTGGGGAAAAATCACTTCATCTGTGTATTGTGATTTTTATTTTATTTTTGAAATTGATTTTTTTTTAAATTGATATATTTGCTTCATGTGAGTCTGTGTGGAGGTAGAAGGAAGTTAGCGCTTTTATTGTTGTAGTCTGAGTAATGTGACGTCATATTTGTTCCGTATCCGTCAACCAAAACAAACCTCAGCGAACCAAAACTAGAAAGAAGAAGATGGTGGAGGGTCAGCATGGGTACGACCTCCACCCTCACATGTTAAATCGAGTGTGGTTAACACTACACATGCAGTAAAGGATTGGTCACCAACAGGCGGACCGCGGTCCGAGGACCCAGTTGACAGTCAGGTATTGATTACATGCAGATGTTAAAACAACTACTAGGCTACATAAATATATATATCACACTAAATAGTTAGACATTATGATCTTTTGTTCCTTTGCTTCAAGAAATGTTCTCTAACTGGACCTCTTTAAATTTTAGTTGAATACCCCCTGCAGTAAAGGACAGTAACACGTTGGGTTTCACACATTGCAGAAAAAAAATAGCAGAGCTAGACATCACGGTTAAAGTTGCATGCTAACTCTGTTACGGACAGGAAACTTTATCGTACGGCGGTAATGTGCATTCCGGCCGGCCATCGCTCTCGTCTCCGTGGTCAAATGGGCCGACGCTACAACTGTAGAGCGCCATATACTGACATTTATGTTAAATGCATTCAAACGGCCCCGATGGAGCTGAACATGGATGAATAAAGAGAACGGAGCTGACGGAGAGCTAGAGACCACCTTGAGGAAGTTAGAGGAAGTAGACACCAAGGACTATAACCGATTTTCGAAGAAGAAGAAGAAGAAGATCAACCTTTATTAGTCCCACAGTGGGGAAATTCAATTTTTACACTCTGTTGTAACGTATACACAGTACATGCAGATCTGAAACACATATACATGCATCAATGGAGAGATGTCAGAGTGAGGGGGCTGCTCCTGACAAGCGCCCCGAGCAGTTGGGGGTTTGGTGCCTTGCTCAGGGGCACCTCGGGAGTGCCCAAGAGGTAAACTGGCACCTCTCCAGCTACCAGTTCACACTCAGTTCTTGGTCCATGTCGGGACTTGAACCGGTGACCCTCCGGTTCCCAAGCCAACTCTCTACAGACTGAGCTACTGCCGCCCCCAAAATAAGGTGTTAACAAAAGAAACTGTATATACAAAATACATCTATGGAAATAAGATTACATTCATATATATATATATACAGTATCTCACAAAAGTGAGTACACCCCTCACATTTCTGCAAATATTTAATTCTATCTTTTCATGGGACAACACCGAAGAAATGACTCTTTGGTACAAGGTAGTCAGTGTACAGCTTGTATAACAGTGTAAATTTACTGTCCCCTTAAAATACATATATAGGCTCAGTGTCATATCCAGAGGTGGTCTTTGGAAAATAGACGTATGAGTGCTGCCAGCATTGCTGCAGAGGTTGAAGGGGTGGGCGTCAGCCTGTCAGTGCTCAGACCATACGCCACACGCTGCATCAAACTGGTCTGCATGGCTGTCGTCCCAGAAGGAAGCCTCTTCTAAAGATGATGCACAAGAAAGTCCGAAAACAGTTTGCTAAAGAGAAGCAGACTAAGGACATGGATTACTGGAACCATGTCCTGTGGTCTGATGAGACCAAGATAAACTTATTTGGTTCAGATGGTGTCAAGCGTGTGTGTGTTGCCCACAGTCTAGCATGGTGGTGGGAGTGTCATGGTCTGGGGCTGCATGAGTGCTGCCGGCACTGGGGAGCTCCAGTTCATTGAGGGAACCATGAATGCCAACATGTACTGTGACACACTGAAGCAGCGCCTGATCCCCTCCCTTTGGAAACTGGGCCGTTGGGCAGTGTTCCAACATAACGACCCCAAACACACCTCCAAGATGACCATGAGCATGTCTCCAGACCTAAACCCTACTGAGTATGTGTGGGGCATCCTGGAAGGTGGAGGAGCGCAAGGTCTCATCCTCCAGCTCTGTGATGTCGTTGTGGAGGAGTGGATTCCAGTGGCAACCTGTGAAGCGCTGGTGAACTCCATGCCCAACAGGGTTAAGGTAGTGCTGGAAAATAATGGTGGCCACACAAAATATTGATACTTTGGGCCAAATTCGGACATTTTCCCTTAGGGGTGTGCTCATTTTTGTTGCCAGCGGTTTAAACATTAATGGCTGTGTGTTGAGTTATTTTGAGGGAACAGTAAATTTACACTGTTATACAAGCTGTACACTGACTACTTTACATTGTACCAAAGAGTCATTTCTTCAGTGTTGTCCCATTAAAAGATAAAATTATATATTTGCAGAAATGTGAGGGATGTACTCACTTTTGTGAGATACTGTGTGTGTGTGTGTGTGTGTGTGTGTGTGTGTGTGTGTGTGTGTGTGTGTGTGTATAAAAATATAAATATAAATCTCTCTCTATATATAAATATTTATAAATATATATATATAAATCTATATACCTATATATATACTATATAAATCTTATATATATATGTATGTGTGTGTATGTGTATATATATGAATTTGTATACACACACACACATATATATATATTCACACACACACACACACACACACACACACATATATATATGTATATACAGTGGAGGAAATAAGTATTTGATCCCCCGCTGATTTTGGCAGTTGTCATACTAAGAAATAAATTAACAGTCTTGGATTTTTATGGCAGCTTTATTTTAACAGTTATAGAAAGAATATTAAAAAAAAATATTGAGAAAATTACATGAAATGAAAAATAAAAATAAATGTGCATGTCATTGAGGGAAATAA